>CM029640.1:10112436-10790439 GCA_017311315.1 Dendrocalamus latiflorus | reverse complement strand
AAACACTCATGGCAACGAACGGGCATCTAGACCTCAACGAAGAAGGTAAGTCGGTAGATTTAAAGCTTTATAGATCCATGATTGGTAGTTTGCTTTATCTTACCGCATCTAGGCCCGACATTATGTTTAGTGTATGCATGTGTGCACGTTTTCAAGCTTCTCCAAAAGAGTGTCATTTAGTGGCCGTAAAGAGGATTCTAAGATATTTAAAGCATTCCTCAAGCATAGGGCTTTGGTATCCCAAAGGTGCAAAATTTGAATTAATTGGATATTCGGATTCTGATTATGCGGGATGCAAAGTGGATAGAAAAAGCACCTCGGGTAGTTGCCAATTTCTAGGAAGATCTCTAGTGTGTTGGTCATCCAAGAAACAAAATTCCGTAGCACTTTCAACCGCCGAAGCCGAATATATTTCAGCGGGAAGTTGTTGTGCTCAATTGCTTTGGATGAGGCAAACATTGTTGGATTATGGGATCAATTTTGATAAAGTGCCTCTTTTGTGTGATAATGATAGTGCTATCAAAATATCCAATAATCTCGTTCAACACTCAAGAACCAAGCATATAGATATACGCCACCATTTCTTGAGAGATCATGTGAGTAAGGGAGATATTGAGATTAGCCACATCCGAACCGAAAATCAACTAGCGGATATTTTCACCAAACCATTAGATGAAAGCCGCTTTTGCAAATTGAGGAATGAATTAAATGTCATAGACTACTCAAATGTAGCTTGAAATCTCACTTCATCTATTTCTGCTCATTTGTTGTGCTCATATGGACTTTTGTTGGTTTTTTCCCCTATTTTGGTCAAAAATTTGTTTAATTTCATAAAAATTAGTTTCAAAATATAGCATTAGCTAAATTGATGCATAATGATCCTGAATGACTTTAGTTGGATGCAAAACTAGGGATCATTTGCAAAATTTCAAGTTCTAAATCTAAAATTCTGAAAAGTTCCAGAAAATCCGGAACTACCGCAGTTCATTGTGCGGTACTTCCGCACCTGACAGAAAAACCGGAACTACCGCAGTGTAATCCGCGGAACTTCCGGAATTTCTGTGACCACGGTACTACCGGCGTGTTACGCGCGATACTACCGCGTTCTGCGGGATTCAATGCGGTTTCCAAAAATCGCCAACTCCTCCAACCGTTACTCCTTACCCCTTTAACTCCTCTCTCTCTCTCATCTTCACTCCTCCCAAACCGCAGCCGCCCACTCCTCTCCTCTTCCTCTCCTCCAACCTCTCTCTCTCTCCCAAGAACCTACCTCCTCTTCCGATCTTTGAATCCGAGGAGAGTTCTTCATTTTTGGGTGATTCCTTGCACTCCCAGGGTTCTCCTCCTTCAACTTCACAAGGTAAATCGGATCAAAATCCACTTTTTATCTTGTTCTTGGAACCCTAGGTGGAGTTTAGGTTAAAATTGAAATGTGATGATTTTTGCTGAAATTTTCTTGGGCAAAGTAGTTTGATTAGGGTATTAGAATGTTTATACAAACATGCACTGGATTCAATCCCAGAAATACCCCAAAAGATTCAATTTTTGTCATGCCCTAGAAATGTCCAGAAAAACCGGAACTACCGGTCGAAGTGGCCGGAACTTCCGGGGTCCCGGTAGTACCGCATGTTTAATGCCGGAACTACCGGATTTCCCGGAAGTACCGCAGTTTTGCCGCCGGTACTTCCGTTTTTCCTGAAACAGCAGAAATTCATTGCTTTCAATTTCAAACCTTCTTTCGCTTGCTCTACTTCTTACCTTGATTATCCTACTGTGTCTTTGAAGATGCCGAGGATGAAGAATGTCTCGCACAAGTCCTATGGGGGCACAGCTGGTCAATCCTCCTCGACTCCTGCATCTCAGTCAGCGGTGCACAAGGGCAAGGGTCCCGCCTCCGGCCCTGAGAGTGACTCAGAGGATTCGCATGAGAGCGAATCTGAGGCCTCGCATGAGAGCGAGGAATATGCAGTCCCAGATGAGGAGATGCCTGAGGTAACTGCAGACCACGAAGTGGACCTCGACAAGATCACTAATGAAGATTATGCCATTCTTCGTCGCCGAAGTCAGTATGTACGCCCTCGAGACTCAATGAACCCCCAATTTCATTCAAAGTTTCAAGAGAAGGTGTACCAGGAGATGTATGGTCCAGCCCGAAAATTTGCTGCACATAAGTATGTAGACTGGGATCACTTGTCGCAGATCGACAAGTTCAGTGGTGCTTATCAGCTCTTCCAGCGAGCCGATATCCATCAACTTGTTGCATTCAAATGCAACTATATGGACAACATGATCAGGCAGTTTTATGCTACCCTGTACATCTCTCCCAACTTTGAGCATCTGAGTTGGATGACAGGGACCCAGTTCATTGAGTGCACCAGGCACGAGTTTGAGCTAGCACTTGGGACGGAAACCAGTGCTTATGAGAAGGTGTTCAGCAAGCGAGCTCTTCCTATTGCTGCATATTCAGAGTACTATGACCAAGCTGCTGAACGGACACTGGGGACGACAAATGGCTTACTTCCTATTCCCAGCCTTGTCAACAGGATCATCAACCACACCATTCTTCCCAAGAGCGGGAATTATGATGCTATTCGTGGCCACGCGTGGAATGTAATTGATTACATTATGCGCGGCCAAAAGTTTGATGTGGTGGATCTTATCATCAGGGGGATCGACGCCAATAAGAATGACAAACAGAAAAGGATTAACTTTGCACCATTCATAATGGCGGTGATCATTAGGAAGACTGGATACCGAGGAGCACTCTGCACCCCGCACAAGCCATACAAGCCGCGTGCAGAGCCTCCTGTTCCTGCTCCTGTTCGCACCCGTGCTCAGGCTCAGCCTCAGCCTCAGCCTCAGCCTCAGCATCAGGCAGCTGCTGATCCTCCTCCCCAGTGCGAGGGCGACGTGTCGCTTTCCCAGATTTACTCTGCCATACTCAGGCTGGAGGAGCGCCAGGATGTCTTGATCTCCACTGTGTCTTCCCTTGGTGATCGCGTATCAGCCTTGGAGAGTGCAGTTCAGCCGCCTTCTCCAGTTCGTTATGGTCGTCGCACTCGTCGCCGTGGTCCTCCTTCTCCCAGTGCAGCTCAGGACTAGCTCCTCTTTTTGGTATTTCGATGCCAAAGGGGGAGAAATAGTTAGGAAAAGAAGTTTTAGTTTTAAGTCTTATCTATCGCTGTAATAATGTATGGTGAAATGAACCATATAATGCTTATGGTGTGGTTTAAACTCTGTGGTCATTTAGTATTTTAATTCCTGATGCTTTGTAATGAACTATGTCTTGTCCTTAATGCAATGCTTGTTTTACTTGTCTATTGCGTATCCTTATGAATGCTATGATGAAATCATGCCTATTAAATTCCTGCAAAATTTGATGCACATGTTTAGGGGGAGCTCTTTCTTATTAGTTCCTAAAATGCAAAAATTCCCCATATTCTAAAAATTGCTAAAATTTCAAAGTCCTTGTGATATACATCTTGCAAATTAGAAGAATATCCAAATCTTAAATTCTTCTCATAAATTGCTCTTGTTGTCATCAATTACCAAAAAGGAGGAGATTGAAAGCATCTAGGCCCCTAAAAATGTTAGTTTTGGTAATTAATGAATTTATGTGAATATGGGACTAATGTGTGCATTAAGTGTTTGAAAGGATATGTTCAAATAGCAAAGAAAGAGGCTCACAAAATATCCCATGAAGATTCAAGATCTCTAGGGCGACAAGGTAAATAGTTTAGGTATCTATTTTGTTTTACCGGTCTTGGAGTTAGGTTGGAAGACCGGATTATAGGATAGACGCCGTACTATTAAGAGGGATCATGGTGATTGCTTGATCATGTTCAAATGTGCCCTTTGGATCAATTTAGGATCATGCATGTACTTAGAAATTAAAATTAAATCAAATCTGTGCATTGTCAGAAAATCCGGTAGTTCCGGCGTGTATTAGGCGGAACTACCGCAGGTCCGGTAGTACCGGGCGCCCGGGCGGAACGTTTTTTCCAGAGAGCGCCCGGGCTAAGACTTAGTCTCTCGGAAAACGGTAGTACCGCAGTTTGACCTGCGGAACTACCGGACTGCCGGTAGTACCGGGCACTCGAGCGGAACTTTATTTCCAGAGAGCGCCCGGACTTTAACTTAGCCTCTCGGAAAACGGAAGTACCGCGGTTTTACCTGCGGAACTACCGCATGTGCGGAAGTTCCGGACGCCCGAGCGGAACGTTTTTTCCAGAGAGCGCCGAGAATAAGACTTAGTCTCGTTGAGATCGGAAGTACCGGGCTTGGGGCGGAACTTCCGGACGTCCGGAAGTACCGCGGTTTTTACGGCGGTAGTACCGCACTCATTGACCAACGGTTACTTCTGACTCTCTGACATAGCCGTTCTGACCGGTCAGCTAGGGTCCGGTAGTACCGCGGTTTTGCCTGCGGTAGTACCGGATTTCCTGAATTTTCAGGATTGTTTATTGTGACGGCTATTTGAGGTGGGTGAGGGTATAAATACACCCCCACCAGAACTTGGACATGTTGTTGAACATCCATTGAATACATTTGAGCCTAGAGCAACCTCTCACACCTCATTCACTCTCTTGTGCATTCATTTGAGGTAGTTGACCCAAAATTCAAGTGCATTGCATTCTAGTTGATCCATTGAGCACTTGAGTGAGATCAAGCCGCAGTGGTCTATTCTCTTGGTGCTTGCCGGCACCTAGACGGCTTGGCGGAGCTTCGGTGATCTTCTCAAGAAGATTGTGAGAAGGTCCGGAAGATTGTGAAGGCTTGGAGCTCGCCTACCCGGAGAGGGAAAGGGCATCCAATAGTGATCGAGGTGCTTAGGCTCATTCGTGGAGCCGGTCCGATTCGTTCGGGCTTACCTCAACGTGGACTAGGGGAGACCGGCAAGTCTCCGATCACCACGGTAAAAAGTAATCGTGTCAAATTGTGGTTTGCTCTCTTGTGATCATATTCTTCCAAGCAACGCTCTTTATTCATATCATTTGATTGCTTGCTTAGTTAGAGTAGCATTTGTTGTTCTCTACCTTTCGTTATTGCTCTTAGTCGATTACTTGTGCTAGTGTTAGTGTTATCTTGCTCTATCAATCCATCAAGTTTAAAATTGCTAATTAGAATTAGACGAAAATTCTAAAACCTTCTATTCACCCCCCCTCTAGTCGGCCTCCTCGATCTTACAAGTGGTATCAGAGCTTGGTCTCTCAAATTTAGACTTAACCGTCTAGAGAGAAAAGGATGGCTAGTGAGGGTATAGCAATAGGAAAGGCACCTCTATTTGATGGCTCAAATTATGCTTATTGGAAAATTAGAATGTCTATTTATTTAAAGGCCATGAGTCCTCAAATTTGGAAAGTCGTAAATGAGGGTTACGTTATGGCTCTTGATCCGGATCACCCAACGGATCAAGACGGGCGTAATGCTCATTTAGACGCCCAAGCTATGAATGCTCTATTTGGAGCCTTGAACGCGGATGAGTTCAATAGGGTGAGCAATCTTGAGACGGCTCATGCTATTTGGACTACCCTTTCGGAAATACACGAAGGGACATCCACGGTCAAGGAGGCCAAATTGCATCGGCTTAGGATCAAATATGAGACATTCACAATGTTGCCCCATGAAGACATTAATGAGATGTACTCAAGGCTCAACAACATTGTGAATGAGCTTAAGGGCCTTGGAACTAATCTTTCCGATCTTGATATTGTTCGAAAGATGCTTAGGGCCTTGCCGGAGAAATATGAAGTGTTGGTGACTCTCTTCCTCAACTCACCGGAGCTGGCAAGAATGACACCAACGCAATTGTTGGGCAACCTCATCACCAACGAGCTATACAAGAAAGACAAGGAAGAGCTCTTGGAGCAATCCTCTTCCAAGAATAAGAAGATCACCGCTTTCAAAGCTAAAGCGGTAATGAGTGAAGAATCCGAAGAAGATGATGAGGAGGATTCCGAAGAAGAATTTGCGCTTCTAGTAAGAAGAATGAAGAAGTTCATGAGAAGACGCCCATTTCGGAGTACAAGCCATGAGAAGACCAAGAAATGGCACTCTTCCTCAAACAAGAAGTTTAGCAACATTCGTTGCTATGAATGTGATGAGAAGGGGCACATTGCCTCTCAATGTCCAACAAAGAAGGATGACAAGGAGAAGTCATCAAAGAAGAAGAACTACAACGGCAAGAAGAAGCTTTTCAAGAAGCTTCACAAGGATGGCAAAAATGAAGCCCATATTGGTGAGTGGAACTCCGAAGAGGAGTATTCGGACTCCGACTCAAGCGAGGACGAATCTCCCAAGAAGAAAGGGCTTGTGGGCATTGCAATCAAGGAGGCTCCATCACTATTCTCCACTCCTACATGCCTTATGGCTAAAGGAGAAAAGGTAAACTTGCTTGATGATGATGAGCCTTCATATGATGACTTGATGAATATGCTAGTTGAATTGAATGAATTTCTTGGAAAAGAAAAATCAAAGTTTAAGGTCTTAAAGAGAGAACACACCTCTCTCGAAGACTCTTATGAGGAGCTAAAGGAAGCTCATGATTTGCTTCTCCAAGAAAATCACAAATCTAGTACTAGCATTGGAGTTACTTGCAATATCTTGAATGAAATGTCTAGTATAGAAATTCCAAAGTCTAGCATATCTACTTGTTGTGATGATCTACTTGCCATACCTTGTTCATCAAGTGTAGATTCTAGAGATGCTCTAAATCTTGTTCATGATGATATCATTGCTAATGAAAACAAAAATTTAAAAGAACAAGTGCTAAAATTAAACAAAAGCTTAGAGAGAGCTTACAAGGGAAAGGAAACCCTTGATAAGTTACTAAGCGATCAAAGATGCTCTTTCAACAAAGAGGGACTTGGATATGTCCCCCAAAAGGGTAAAAAGCCGGTATACAAGCCTCCAAGGTTTGTAAAGGAAAATGGTAAGTATTGCACAAAATGCCGGTGTATTGGACATATGCCAAGTGATTGCTCAAAGAATAACATGCATTCCATTGGTTTATATGATTCATGTTATATGCTTAGAAAATCCACAAATGGAAATGTTATTGCTCATTTCATTGGCACCTCAATTTTGGGTGCTAAAAAGAAATCCATTTGGGTACCCAAGACCTTGGTCACTAACCTCCAAGGACCCAAACAAATTTGGGTACCTAAAAGAACTTGATCTTCTTTTGTAGGTGAACTACAAAACCGGTGGAAGGCATTGGGTGTTGGATAGCGGTTGCACTCAACATATGACCGGAGACCGGAAGATGTTCACCACATTTGAGAATGGAAGCAATGACAAAATCACATTTGGAGATAATAGCAAAGGAAAGGTATTAGGATTGGGTAAAATCGCTATCTCAAACGACCTTTCCATTTCTAATGTATCATTAGTTGAATCATTAAATTTCAACTTGCTATCCGTTGCTCAAATATGTGATCTAGGCTTAACATGCTCATTCTCAAAAGAAAATGTTGTAATCTCAAAAGATAATAATAAAGAACTAGTCTTCAAAGGCTTTAGATTTGGGAATCTCTATTTGGTAGATTTTTCTTCAAATGAGTCTTGTTTGAAAACTTGTTTAATTGCAAAAACTTCTTTGGGTTGGTTGTGGCATAGAAGGCTAGGTCATGTGGGAATGATTCAACTTAAAAAACTTTTTAAGCATGACTTAGTGGTTGGCTTGAAGGATGTAAAGTTTGAGAAAAATCGACTTTGTAGTGCTTGTCAAGCCGGAAAACAAGTCGCTAATTCTCATCCTTCCAAAAGTATCATGTCAACCTCTAGGCCATTAGCGCTCTTACATATGGATTTGTTCGGGCCAACAACCTATAAGAGCATTGGAGGTAATAGCTATTGTTTAGTCATTGTGGATGATTACTCTAGATATACATGGGTCTTCTTCCTAAATGACAAAAGTGAAACCTCCGGGATTTTCAAAAGTTTTTCAAAAAGGGCTCAAAATGAATTTGATTTTAAAATAAAGAAAATTAGGAGTGACAATGGTTCCGAGTTCAAAAATACAAAAGTTGAAGACTTTTGTGATGAACTTGGAATAAAACACGAACTTTCCACAACCTACACTCCGGAGCAAAATGGAGTTGTAGAGAGGAAAAATCGAACATTGATTGAAATGGCTAGGACAATGCTTGATGAATATGATACTTCCGACAAGTTTTGGGCGGAAGCTATTAACACTGCATGTCATGCCATAAATCGCCTCTACTTACATCGACTCTTGAAAAAGACTTCCTATGAGCTTCTTGTTGGAAGGAGACCGAACATCTCTTACTTTAGAGTATTTGGTTGCAAATGCTATATTCTAAGAAAAGGTGTTCGGCTCTCAAAATTTCAAAGTCGATGTGATGAAGGCTTCCTTTTAGGGTATTCCTCAAATAGTAAAGCCTATAGGGTCTTTAATAAAAATTCGGGTTTAGTGGAAGAATCATGTGATGTTCAATTTGATGAAACTAACGGCTCTCAAGAAGAGCATGAGAACTTGGATGATGTAGGAGATGAAAGTCTTCGCAAGGCAATGGAGAACATGCAAATCGGAGACATCAAACCAAAAGAGGATCCAACATCACCAAGCTCATCTAGACAAGTGGAACCACCCTCTTCTTCCACAATAAACGATGTTCAAGTTATTGAAGATGAAGAAAAGGATCAACCGCAAAATATGTTCAAGATTCACAATGCAATAGCCAAGGATCACCCAATTGACCAAATATTGGGTGACGTAAGTAAGGGTGTTCAAACTCGCTCTAGAGTAGCTTCATTTTGTGAACACTATTCTTTTGTATCTTCACTTGAACCTAAGCGTGTAGAAGAAGCATTAGATGACCCGGATTGGATAAATGCTATGCATGAAGAGATGAATAACTTTGCCCAAAACGATGTTTGGACTTTGGTGGAGAGACCCAAGGAGCACAATGTCATTGGCACAAAATGGGTCTTCCGGAACAAACAAGATGAGAACGGAATTGTGGTAAGAAATAAAGCAAGGTTAGTAGCTCAAGGTTATACTCAAGTCGAGGGCTTAGATTATGATGAGACTTTTGCGCCCGTTGCTAGACTTGAATCAATTAGAATCTTGCTTGCTTTTGCATCATGCTTTGACATTAAATTATTCCAAATGGATGTCAAAAGTGCATTTCTTAATGGTACAATTTTCGAATTAGTATATGTGGAACAACCCCTGGGATTTGAAGATGCTAAATACTCTAATCATGTGTATAGATTGTCAATGGCACTATATGGTTTAAAGCAAGCTCCAAGAGCTTGGTATGAGCGCCTTCGTAACTTTCTAGTATCAAAAGGCTTTAAAATTGGTAAAGTAGATACAACTCTATTCACAAAAATTATTGGAGATGATTTCTTTGTATGTCAAATATATGTTGATGATATTATATTTGGTTCTACTAATCAAGACTTTTGCAAAGAATTTGGTGAGATGATGTCTAGGGAATTCGAGATGTCGATGATTGGTGAGCTAAGCTACTTCCTTGGACTTCAAATCAAACAACTTAAAGATGGGACGTTTATAAGCCAAATAAAGTATGTGAAGGATCTACTCAAAAGATTCGGAATGGAAGAAGCCAAACCCATCAAAACACTCATGGCAACGAACGGGCATCTAGACCTCAACGAAGAAGGTAAGTCGGTAGATTTAAAGCTTTATAGATCCATGATTGGTAGTTTGCTTTATCTTACCGCATCTAGGCCCGACATTATGTTTAGTGTATGCATGTGTGCACGTTTTCAAGCTTCTCCAAAAGAGTGTCATTTAGTGGCCGTAAAGAGGATTCTAAGATATTTAAAGCATTCCTCAAGCATAGGGCTTTGGTATCCCAAAGGTGCAAAATTTGAATTAATTGGATATTCGGATTCTGATTATGCGGGATGCAAAGTGGATAGAAAAAGCACCTCGGGTAGTTGCCAATTTCTAGGAAGATCTCTAGTGTGTTGGTCATCCAAGAAACAAAATTCCGTAGCACTTTCAACCGCCGAAGCCGAATATATTTCAGCGGGAAGTTGTTGTGCTCAATTGCTTTGGATGAGGCAAACATTGTTGGATTATGGGATCAATTTTGATAAAGTGCCTCTTTTGTGTGATAATGATAGTGCTATCAAAATATCCAATAATCTCGTTCAACACTCAAGAACCAAGCATATAGATATACGCCACCATTTCTTGAGAGATCATGTGAGCAAGGGAGATATTGAGATTAGCCACATCCGAACCGAAAATCAACTAGCGGATATTTTCACCAAACCATTAGATGAAAGCCGCTTTTGCAAATTGAGGAATGAATTAAATGTCATAGACTACTCAAATGTAGCTTGAAATCTCACTTCATCTATTTCTGCTCATTTGTTGTGCTCATATGGACTTTTGTTGGTTTTTTCCCCTATTTTGGTCAAAAATTCGTTTAATTTCATAAAAATTAGTTTCAAAATATAGCATTAGCTAAATTGATGCATAATGATCCTGAATGACTTTAGTTGGATGCAAAACTAGGGATCATTTGCAAAATTTCAAGTTCTAAATCTAAAATTCTGAAAAGTTCCAGAAAATCCGGAACTACCGCAGTTCATTGTGCGGTACTTCCGCACCTGACAGAAAAACCGGAACTACCGCAGTGTAATCCGCGGAACTTCCGGAATTTCTGTGACCACGGTACTACCGGCGTGTTACGCGCGATACTACCGCGTTCTGCGGGATTCAATGCGGTTTCCAAAAATCGCCAACTCCTCCAACCGTTACTCCTTACCCCTTTAACTCCTCTCTCTCTCTCATCTTCACTCCTCCCAAACCGCAGCCGCCCACTCCTCTCCTCTTCCTCTCCTCCAACCTCTCTCTCTCTCCCAAGAACCTACCTCCTCTTCCGATCTTTGAATCCGAGGAGAGTTCTTCGTTTTTGGGTGATTCCTTGCACTCCCAGGGTTCTCCTCCTTCAACTTCACAAGGTAAATCGGATCAAAATCCACTTTTTATCTTGTTCTTGGAACCCTAGGTGGAGTTTAGGTTAAAATTGAAATGTGATGATTTTTGCTGAAATTTTCTTGGGCAAAGTAGTTTGATTAGGGTATTAGAATGTTTATACAAACATGCACTGGATTCAATCCCAGAAATACCCCAAAAGATTCAATTTTTGTCATGCCCTAGAAATGTCCAGAAAAACCGGAACTACCGGTCGAAGTGGCCGGAACTTCCGGGGTCCCGGTAGTACCGCATGTTTAATGCCGGAACTACCGGATTTCCCGGAAGTACCGCAGTTTTGCCGCCGGTACTTCCGTTTTTCCTGAAACAGCAGAAATTCATTGCTTTCAATTTCAAACCTTCTTTCGCTTGCTCTACTTCTTACCTTGATTATCCTACTGTGTCTTTGAAGATGCCGAGGATGAAGAATGTCTCGCACAAGTCCTATGGGGGCACAGCTGGTCAATCCTCCTCGACTCCTGCATCTCAGTCAGCGGTGCACAAGGGCAAGGGTCCCGCCTCCGGCCCTGAGAGTGACTCAGAGGATTCGCATGAGAGCGAATCTGAGGCCTCGCATGAGAGCGAGGAATATGCAGTCCCAGATGAGGAGATGCCTGAGGTAACTGCAGACCACGAAGTGGACCTCGACAAGATCACTAATGAAGATTATGCCATTCTTCGTCGCCGAAGTCAGTATGTACGCCCTCGAGACTCAATGAACCCCCAATTTCATTCAAAGTTTCAAGAGAAGGTGTACCAGGAGATGTATGGTCCAGCCCGAAAATTTGCTGCACATAAGTATGTAGACTGGGATCACTTGTCGCAGATCGACAAGTTCAGTGGTGCTTATCAGCTCTTCCAGCGAGCCGATATCCATCAACTTGTTGCATTCAAATGCAACTATATGGACAACATGATCAGGCAGTTTTATGCTACCCTGTACATCTCTCCCAACTTTGAGCATCTGAGTTGGATGACAGGGACCCAGTTCATTGAGTGCACCAGGCACGAGTTTGAGCTAGCACTTGGGACGGAAACCAGTGCTTATGAGAAGGTGTTCAGCAAGCGAGCTCTTCCTATTGCTGCATATTCAGAGTACTATGACCAAGCTGCTGAACGGACACTGGGGACGACAAATGGCTTACTTCCTATTCCCAGCCTTGTCAATAGGATCATCAACCACACCATTCTTCCCAAGAGCGGGAATTATGATGCTATTCGTGGCCACGCGTGGAATGTAATTGATTACATTATGCGCGGCCAAAAGTTTGATGTGGTGGATCTTATCATCAGGGGGATCGACGCCAATAAGAATGACAAACAGAAAAGGATTAACTTTGCACCATTCATAATGGCGGTGATCATTAGGAAGACTGGATACCGAGGAGCACTCTGCACCCCGCACAAGCCATACAAGCCGCGTGCAGAGCCTCCTGTTCCTGCTCCTGTTCGCACCCGTGCTCAGGCTCAGCCTCAGCCTCAGCCTCAGCATCAGGCAGCTGCTGATCCTCCTCCCCAGTGCGAGGGCGACGTGTCGCTTTCCCAGATTTACTCTGCCATACTCAGGCTGGAGGAGCGCCAGGATGTCTTGATCTCCACTGTGTCTTCCCTTGGTGATCGCGTATCAGCCTTGGAGAGTGCAGTTCAGCCGCCTTCTCCAGTTCGTTATGGTCGTCGCACTCGTCGCCGTGGTCCTCCTTCTCCCAGTGCAGCTCAGGACTAGCTCCTCTTTTTGGTATTTCGATGCCAAAGGGGGAGAAATAGTTAGGAGAAGAAGTTTTAGTTTTAAGTCTTATCTATCGCTGTAATAATGTATGGTGAAATGAACCATGTAATGCTTATGGTGTGGTTTAAACTCTGTGGTCATTTAGTATTTTAATTCCTGATGCTTTGTAATGAACTATGTCTTGTCCTTAATGCAATGCTTCTTTTACTTGTCTATTGCGTATCCTTATGAATGCTATGATGAAATCATGCCTATTAAATTCCTGCAAAATTTGATGCACATGTTTAGGGGGAGCTCTTTCTTATTAGTTCCTAAAATGCAAAAATTCCCCATGTTCTAAAAATTGCTAAAATTTCAAAGTCCTTGTGATATACATCTTGCAAATTAGAAGAATATCCAAATCTTAAATTCTTCTCATAAATTGCTCTTGTTGTCATCAATTACCAAAAAGGAGGAGATTGAAAGCATCTAGGCCCCTAAAAATGTTAGTTTTGGTAATTAATGAATTTATGTGAATATGGGACTAATGTGTGCATTAAGTGTTTGAAAGGATATGTTCAAATAGCAAAGAAAGAGGCTCGCAAAATATCCCATGAAGATTCAAGATCTCTAGGGCGACAAGGTAAATAGTTTAGGTATCTATTTTGTTTTACCGGTCTTGGAGTTAGGTTGGAAGACCGGATTATAGGATAGACGCCGTACTATTAAGAGGGATCATGGTGATTGCTTGATCATGTTCAAATGTGCCCTTTGGATCAATTTAGGATCATGCATGTACTTAGAAATTAAAATTAAATCAAATCTGTGCATTGTCAGAAAATCCGGTAGTTCCGGCGTGTATTAGGCGGAACTACCGCAGGTCCGGTAGTACCGGGCGCCCGGGCGGAACGTTTTTTCCAGAGAGCGCCCGGGCTAAGACTTAGTCTCTCGGAAAACGGTAGTACCGCAGTTTGACCTGCGGAACTACCGGATTGCCGGTAGTACCGGGCACTCGAGCGGAACTTTATTTCCAGAGAGCGCCCGGACTTTAACTTAGCCTCTCGGAAAACGGAAGTACCGCGGTTTTACCTGCGGAACTACCGCATGTGCGGAAGTTCCGGACGCCCGAGCGGAACGTTTTTTCCAGAGAGCGCCGAGAATAAGACTTAGTCTCGTTGAGATCGGAAGTACCGGGCTTGGGGCGGAACTTCCGGACGTCCGGAAGTACCGCGGTTTTTACGGCGGTAGTACCGCACTCATTGACCAACGGTTACTTCTGACTCTCTGACATAGCCGTTCTGACCGGTCAGCTAGGGTCCAGTAGTACCGCGGTTTTGCCTGCGGTAGTACCGGATTTCCTGAATTTTCAGGATTGTTTATTGTAACGGCTATTTGAGGTGGGTGAGGGTATAAATACACCCCCACCAGAACTTGGACATGTTGTTGAACATCCATTGAATACATTTGAGCCTAGAGCAACCTCTCACACCTCATTCACTCTCTTGTGCATTCATTTGAGGTAGTTGACCCAAAATTCAAGTGCATTGCATTCTAGTTGATCCATTGAGCACTTGAGTGAGATCAAGCCGCAGTGGTCTATTCTCTTGGTGCTTGCCGGCACCTAGACGGCTTGGCGGAGCTTCGGTGATCTTCTCAAGAAGATTGTGAGAAGGCCCGGAAGATTGTGAAGGCTTGGAGCTCGCCTACCCGGAGAGGGAAAGGGCATCCAATAGTGATCGAGGTGCTTAGGCTCATTCGTGGAGCCGGTCCGATTCGTTCGGGCTTACCTCAACGTGGACTAGGGGAGACCGGCAAGTCTCCGATCACCACGGTAAAAAGTAATCGTGTCAAATTGTGGTTTGCTCTCTTGTGATCATATTCTTCCAAGCAACGCTCTTTATTCATATCATTTGATTGCTTGCTTAGTTAGAGTAGCATTTGTTGTTCTCTACCTTTCGTTATTGCTCTTAGTCGATTACTTGTGCTAGTGTTAGTGTTATCTTGCTCTATCAATCCATCAAGTTTAAAATTGCTAATTAGAATTAGACGAAAATTCTAAAACCTCCTATTCACCCCCCCCCTCTAGTCGGCCTCCTCGATCTTACACAGGCCGCAGGGACGGAGGGGGCCAAGGGGCTCGGCAACATGGCTTCGGCCCGTGAAGCCCTTCACCATGAGAGGCTCCTGTTGTAGGGGTGGCCCCCACCTAAGCCCAGCAGGCCTGTTAAGGGAGTTAAGGCCTAGAATGGGACATGTATAGTGACATAGGTACCCCTGTGGAAGTACTCATGTGTAAGGGTATAATTGTAAAGGCACTCCCCATGTGGATGTATATATGTAAGACGTAGGCCATGGGGAAAGGGGCTAAGCCATTCATTTACTCAACTCTCCACTACTACACTCTTTCTCTGTTTGGTCTGTAACCACAACACTTTCCAATGTGCTATAGTAGAGAGAATAAGAATTGAAAAGAATTCAGAGTCAATGGCGCCATTGGCCATCATGAGTGGTAGCATTATGAGGTGCAGAAATTATTTGACTTGCTAGCAACTTTACGTCCGATAGTATCGGACGCTGGCTCCAATTAAGACTCACTATCTCATGCAAGTCGTTCACACAGCTCAACTATCTGTCTATGCTAATTCACATTGCCCCATTCGGAGCCACCCATTTCACCTCACCATGACCGCTTCGTCCTCTTGGACTCCTTGCGCCCTCTCTCTCTCTCTCTCTCTCTCTCTCTCTCTTGCCGAGCTCTCTTTTCCCCTTGCCCAGTACATACTAAGGCTAGAGTTCACCAAATTTGTTGCGTCCATGGCCAGAGCTCACGCGCATCTGGTGGGGTTGAGGCTGAAGGAGGTGGGGGTTGTGGATGGTTGCTGGTAGCCAGGATTCATTCACCCCTCCATCGCCCAACTCCATTGCTTGTTGCCGGTTCAAGGTCACCACCACTCATCATGATCAGACCTCGTCGGATATGGCGAGCCTGTGGATATGGTCAGGGCAACGAGGTGGTGGTGTTGGCTGGCCGCCTCCCCTTACATGTACTCCTGTGAGTATGTCTAAGAAAATATTACCACCAGTAGGTAAAGTTGTTGGCTTAGTTGTTTTCGAATGTTGCAAATCTCCGTTCAAGTTGATTTGTTGCAACATGATTCTTTTTTGTTGGAGTAGGGTCCTTTATTTATTACAACAATATTTCTTGTTTGTTGCATTTTTTTGTTCGTGTTGGTTTTTTATCATTGCAACAAGATATTTTTGTTTGAACAATTTTTAGTTTTTGTTGCAGCAACAATTCTAATTTGTTGCATAGTTTTTGTTGTGTGGTTATATTGATTCGTTGCACAAGAGTTCTTTTCTGATTGTTGTATACAAGATCTTATATGTTGCATCATAACAGAGGTATTGCTATAGCTATGTTGTTTTTTTGTTGTACCTAAATATTTTTTGCTGTTGCAATGGGTTGTCATGTTGTTGCCACTTTTTGTTGTATGGGATTTGTTGCAAATTGAGAGTTTTTTGTTGCACGGCCAATGATCCAATGTTGCGCCGCTTATTTTTTTTATTGCACAAATCTGACTATTCAGAGATGGGCACTTATGTGAGGTCAAGCGGTTGGGTAGGGTGTATGATGGACTCTTATGTTGCAGCCATTTTTCTGGATTGTTAGGGGCAAGTATTATATTTTGTTGCAACAATTCTTCCCAAGTGTTATTGCAAAAAGGAGTATTTTTTGTTACAGCAGTTTTGTTTGACTATTGCATCAGAGTTATTTTTTGTCACAGTAGTGTTGCCGATTTGTTGTGTTATTTTTGTTGCGATGGTTTCTTTGTTATTGAAACAAGGTCTAATTTTTGTTGTAAGAGATTCTAATTTTTGTTGTCATAATGGTCAAATTTGTTGCATATTTTTTTTGTTGATTTCATGTTTGTTGTATCTAGAGCAAAGATTGTTACAAAGATAATAACTAATTATTGTACTTCTGAGATTTTTTTTGTTGTACTAGATAGAAATAGTTGTCTCACCCTCATCCATTAACTCACCAAGCCTACGTCTCCCAATCCCTATTCTCACATCCCAGCTCCGCCCCTCTGGTGGCTTGCTAGTCTCTGATGATTGGAGGCAGCCACGCTCTTCCCGCACTTCAAGGGACAAAATAACATATCATTAAAAAGATCATAAATATAGAAGTGATATAATTATCTCCATGATTACCTTTAGGGCAAATCACTAATAATTTCCCACTTGCACTAGAGTCTCTCAATCCCTATTTTTACATCCCAGCTCCTTTCCTCCAGCAGTTTGCTAGTCTCTGGCGGCTGAAGGCAGCCATGCTCTTCTCGTGCTTCAAAGAATAAAATAATATATTATTCAAAAGAGTGTAAACATAGAAGTGATGCAATCATCTTCATAATTGCCTCTACGGCATATCATTAACAATCTCTCACATACACTAGAGTCAATCATACAAGTATCAAATATCCATTACTGATATGGCCCAATACCCTACTACTGTATTTATTGAATTATCCTGTGAGGTTAGTGATATCTTACGTGTGCAATCTAAATTACTAGAAGAAAAATAGGAGCAAGAGCTGTGCATGGAGGAAACAACATGCATGCAAGGAGCTGATGTGGGTGCAACGTTCATGGTCTTGAGCCAGGAGGAGGCAAGTTGGTCGTGTGCAACCTAGGGAATCAAGTTGGTTCAGTACAAAGATGGAATTATGCGCAACCAGGAAAGGAATCGACTAGTATTTCTCCAAGCAAACTTGAACTTGCTCATGTACCAAACAAATATAGATACGAATCCTATTATGTTGTGTTCGAAGAAGATGTTTTTGGAGATAAAGAAAGAACAAATCTTTTTGGAGGCACACAAAATCCAGATGGTTGTCAACCGAAGGTGGATGTGCAAAATTACAGGGCTGGTGCATGCTGGACTTTTTCTCAGCGCGTCTTTCTTTCCTTGCCGCCTTAGATTGGGGCCCACCTGGAGATCAACATATACAAATTAGAGAACAATGAAGATGGCTCATTGGAAGATTATTTGAGTTGGTCTTTGTAAATTGTGTGCATTATAAACACAAGTATTAGTTGTCTTTAAGGAGTTATGAATTAAAACACATGTGCGTGTTGGCCTTCGGCTATTAGGGTTTTATCTCTATTCTACTTTATTCTTGTGAATTCCAATCTAAAATTATATCTCGGCGTGTTAATTCCTACTGTAGTGTAGATATTTACCCACTGATCTTTGATCTCTATTTCTTGACATATGTTGTGGTATGCACATGAGTGAAATTATCATTCATAGTGCGTGTTACATCCTGCAATTCGTGCTCCACTTGTATCTAGTTGTTCTACCACTGTGAAAGGTCAGGCCAACTATCTCCTTGAGGTTCGATTCACATCAATAGCTCTTGTGTGCTCCTCATGTTTTAGCTGAGGGAGAGGCTTGGTCAACAGATTAGCAATATTTAAATCTGTGTGCACTTTGCATATCTTCACATCACCTCTATCAACAATCTCGTGGATAAGGTGAAAACACCGAAGTATGTACTTGGACTTTTGATGCAATGTAGGCTCCTTGACTTGCTCAATGGCTCCACTATTATCACAATAGAGATTCATTAGACTAGAAGCACTAGAAATCGTACCCAGCTCAGAGATAAACTTCCTTATCTAAATAGCCTTCTTTGTAGCTTGAGAAGCCATAATATACTCATCCTTCGTTGTAGAATCATCAATTTATCTCTTGCTTGGAACTGTTCTAGCACACTACTTCTTCATTAAGATAAAACACAAACCCATACTATGGTAAAAAATTATCTTTATCGGTTTGGAAACTAGCATCAGTGCAACTATTTATGACCAGCTCTTCCTCACCTCCATAAACAAGGAATACATCCTTAGTCCTTTTCAAGTATTTTAGGACATTCTTTACAGCAATTCCGTGACCTTCACCTAGATCTGACCGATATCTGCTTGTAACACTTAAAGCATATGACACATTTAGATGTGTACAAAACATGACATCATGATAGACCTAATGGTAGAAGCATATGCGATCTTACCCATCTTGTCATGCTCATTAGGTGTCAATGGACACTGAGTCTTATTAAAACTAATGCCATGTGACATAGGCAAGAAACTCTTCTTGGAATCTTACATGTTGAATTATTTCAAATTCTTGTCATGTACATATCTTGGCTTAATCCAATTAGCATTTTAATTTTATATATGTTTATTTATTTATGCCCAAAATATATGCTACCTCTCCTAAGTTTTTCATAGAGAAACTATTTCTTAGTAAAGATTTGACGGATTCAAGTATAGGAATATTATTTTTTTATCAATAATATGTCATCCACGTATAAGACCCCAAAAAAATAAGTGTGATCCTTCTTTATTTTTTATCAATAATATGTCATCCACATATAAGACCAAAAAATAAGTGCACTTCTTTTTGTAAACACAAGGATCTTCTTTTATTTTTGCTGAAATCAAACCCTTTGACTACCTCAGTAAAATGAATGTTTCAACTCTGAGATGTTTGCTTCAATCCATAGATAGATCTCTAAAGCCATCAAGACAAGAGGATATATCATATGTTGATGCACATCAAGACAAAGATCGGACTTGAAGTAAAGGTGTTTGTCATCAAACTTCAAGAGGATGCGCAAGACAAAGGTATAATTAGCATAGGCTAAGAATGTGTTTTTTAGTCATTTTACCAGTCTTGGTGTTTGGTGAAAACCGGGTTGCTAGTATATGTTGCTACACTATCAAGAGGGTTCTTGACTATAGCTTGAGTGTGTCAAGTGTTGATAGCTCATTTTATTTGCTCTAACCCTTCATGGCATGATGCTGTCGTTTGAAAATATATTTTACAAATAGTTGAAGCTCATGCATAATCCTTGTAATATATGACTTAAGTTTGCGAATGTATTTTGTAAATTGTTCAGGTCCAAGTTCCTAATCTTTGTGGCATGATTCTAAAGTGTGTGAATGTATTTTACAACTTGTTGTGAATCACACTTTGACTTTTGTTTGCATAATACTATGATTTACGAATGTTTTTTTTCAAATTTGTTGAAGTACATGCAACTTCTGACCACTTAGTACGACTGGTACCGCTGGCTCAATGAATATTCAAAAACCATATGTACTCGGGAATTATCACCACACAGAACACTCGCAAATCACACGCATCGTAGCACTCCCAGTCTACGACTACCGACCATCAACCAGTCACTGTACCATCGATTACAAAGCACCGACCAGGTACTATAACACCGACCATCGAGTATCGACCTGGTACTGTATCACTGACTACCAAGTACCGAGTACCAACAGGGTACTGTAGCAAATGACCGCTCAGAAAGACCAATCTGACAACCATGCATAGGCTGGTCAGTCCACTGGCCTAAAGACACAAGTACTCAAGGTACTCGAAGATCACTAGAACTGAAGCACTCGTACAAACGGTGAAGTCTACGAGTACCGACCAAGAAGCCTATAGCAATTGATCGCAAAGTCTAAGACTACCGACCACAAAGTCTAAGACAATAGATCACGAAGTCTAAGACTACCGACCACAAAGTCTAAGATAACAGATCGTGAAGCCTACGACTATGGCAAAGCACTGTAGCTACAACCATTGAAAATGTATTGTAGCTACGACCACTAACCGATTACTGTAGCAGACAACATTATGACCTCTGACTAGTTCAATGTGACTAAGACCGGTTCATTATAGCTCACGACCGGTTCACTGTTTGAGATCAAAGCCTACCGATTACCTATCATGGTCGTTCTACCGAGGTCAAAATGTCATGGTTGAAATGCCATGATCGAAATGCCTACCGACTAGACCTACTATCTTGAAAACTCCAGCAAAAATAGTGCATCGACCAAAGCTTTCACAAACGCAAATTCCAATAAAACCCAAATGTCAATTATTCGTTATCACAATTGATGTGCTTGCTTGATGTCATTGTACCATGTATTTGCATGATGTGTCCATATTATGTTTTCTATATACTTGATAGTGTGATGTATCATTTGTAAATACATGAGTTTTAGGTTTTTAGCATTAGCATGTGTTACTCTTAATTTAATCTATGTCCATCTGTGCTTACTCATGCTCATATGTGCTAGAATTTTGATTATGACTTTTATGTATGCTTGAGCTTGGCTTTTCATCATGAACTTATGATATCTTGTTATATTCACTATCATACTTTTGTGACATCTTGCTCTATGCTCTAGATATCCATGTATTCATTAGATATCCTTGTTAGTATATCTTACTCTTGATCCTTGTTAGCATAATGTATACATGCTTGATTCATTAATATATTTTATGCTTACATGGTGTTGATAATATATGTGATATTGCTAATTATGGATATATATATATATATATAAGTATTGTCATAGCATTTCTTGTATGTGTTGTCCTTGATTGTGTGCTTGCTATGCTATGTGTCTTGTTGCTCATTTACTTCGTTGCCTATCATGGATATATATATATAGAGAGAGAGAGAGAGCTTGATTTATCTCTCTAGCATATAGTATTCCTGTTTCGCTCATTACCATGCTTTCTATATTCATGTTCATGCTCAAAATTGGTTGCTTATGCTTATGTGAGTATTGAATTTTCATTGCGTACCTCTCACCTAGATTATAGCATTCTTGCTTGCCATGTGTCTTGTAAATGGATTTGCATGTCATTATACACTAACTTCAATTCCAAGGCATAAAGGACTTCTTTTTTAGTGATATAAGATTTACATGAGAGAGGGGAGACCAACTGTGTAATATTACAGCTGGGTACTAGGGGAGCGGTCAGATCCCCTAGTTTTGGAACTTTTGAGTCTTCTTCTTGCTCATTCCAGCATCCAGTGATGGCTATCAATCTTGGGATGCAACTTAGTTCAGCTTCTACTCCTTCGACTACATCTCACCGCTAAGCGATGTGACGCAGGCTTTGTGTTCTGTACTTTACCTTTGCCCTTAATTTATGCTTCGCATATCATGTGGGGCTTTGTAGTTAGAAAGTTGGTTGGACTAAAGATAGGATCACTTCTTGTACGAGTCTCTCTTAGGTACATTTTGGGTCTTCTAGGTTGTCCTTTTCTCTAGTCTAGATCAAGCTTACTTCTTCAATCACTAGCGTCCAGTAGTGAGGATTTCTAGTATTTTAGATTTGCTGTAACGCCCCCGTTTCTAGGGGCGCCAGGACCCGGCATTCCGCAACTATTCATGCTTGAACAATTACGGAGCGTTGAGCAAGAGAATATCATCACAGCACATGCTTACAACAAAATACCAACTTATATTACAACATATGGTTTAGCAACCCAGTTTACTGCAACGGGGCGTACAAGCCCAAAGTATATTACACTACAAAAACCTCCAGGAAACTCGAGCGCGGCGGAGACCTAAAACCAAGGGTCCTCGTCGTAGCAAGGCTCTTCTAGAGCTTCCTCAATGGGGAGACCTTCACTGGTGTCTTGACCTTCTGAAGGGGGGTTTAGCAAGCCGTGAGCTAACCAGCTCAGCCCTATCTTAGCTACTTGCACAGATTAACAAAGGAAGGAGGTATACTTGTTTTATTAACTTGAGTGGATGCAGTTTTCTTTTGCAAATAGTTTTAGAAACCCGAAAGCCTATGACTACTCATTAAAGTTAAGGGGGGTTTTAATTAAAAGATAATTAACCAACTAATCCAATTAAAACACTTGTAAACACTACTTATGCTTCGCAGCTGGAATCACCCAATAGACACAGCTCCATTAACCGGGAGCACGGCGTATTTGAATACCATTTGATTGACTCTGCAGAGTTGCCCAACTTTACCCACATGCATTCTTAACTCTCATGACTAAGTTAAGGAACCGGGTCTTTTCGCTGCTCAACCCTTGGTATACACTCCAACCGATAGGTTAGGAACCCGCACACCCTCAGGTATCCGTTGGCCACCACGGAACGCCAGGCCCAAGTTGTGGGGACTTATCGTTGTCTTAGTCCGGATCCACGATCCACACCGACTACCACATGCAGGGCTTTACTCAAGTTGAGCAGTTACTAAACCAGGGTTGACAAGTCAACACCTGTGGTTGAGCAGTCACTATGTCATTTGCTCGGCGTAAGGGTCTAGTACTTACATTTTCATGAGGTCCACAACCTCTATCCCAGGGCCAAGCGGTGGGCGAAGACCGTCTCGCAGTGTCCCACAACACTTTCACCCCAACTTAGCATTTTCAAATCTACCGGCCCACGGCCACAACCTTAGTAGTATAAAGATTTTGCACGAAATATAAATAACCTATGGGTAGTTATGTCATACTTAGAGTAATTCTAGGGTTGACAAAGGTGGGGTTACAATTTAACATGGAAATTATCGGTGGTAGGATTTATCTACATATCAAGTCATTCTAAACATTTTATTTTACTCAAATTAACATTTCACAGTTAACAATAATGCAAGTAGCATAATAACATAATTAAATGACATGGGATACAACATGATCAAGGTTTTGCGACTTGCCTTGAATCTGGAAGATCTCGACAATCTCGTAAGCAGCAACTCCCTGATCCTGGCCCTGCACCGAAACATCCGAAATCTCTGAAACTAGCGCAAACACACGAAAACAACATAAGTCCGGCTTGAGCCTAATTAAGCGAGGAAAAATAATCTATGAAAAAGAAGTAAATTGCATAAATATTCAAATGGGCTATTTTTGAATTTTTCTGGGATGATTTTGGGGAAGTGGGGGCCAAAAATGGATTCAGGGCATCAAAATGAGCAAGGTGGTGAAAGGGAGGGGCGCCAGCCGGAAGGGGAAGCAGGGAAAAGGGGAAGGCGCCAAGGAGGAAGGGGAGGCAGAAAAGCCAAAAAGGGAAAGCGGCTTCCAGGGAAACTTTTCGAAAAAGGAAAGTTGCCAAAAATCACTCAAAAATACAGGAAAAATCACAAATATTTTTTGTTTGAATTTTTGGGGCATTTCATTTGCTCATTAGCTATGAATCATCCCTCTCTTAGGGACCATGCAGAGTATAGAGCCTAGCACTCTCTTTCTTTAGCCATTCTCTGTGAAGAGAGAGTTTGGGGAGTGACTTTTGCTAGTTTGGATCCTTTTGAGCAATTTCTTCCCTTGCAAGTACTTTAGATGATTTATCTTGTAGCTTATTCTTAGGGGGGCTTGATCTTTTTTATTTCTTCAAGTGATATCTTGAAATTGGTATCTTCTTGTAGTTAGGAAATTTAACTTCTTACTTCCTCTTTTGCATCATGCATCCATTATATCATATTGCATTTTTAAATTCAACAACTTGTATTATAATATAACTACATGGAGATTTGACTTTTATTCTTATATGACATGATGTCTTACTTTACATCTTATTAGATCTTATACTAGTTTGCTAGATTTATCATGTCTTCTGTGTGTAGCTTAGTTTTTGCCATGCCAGCTCTATTAAATATAAGAAACTTAAATTAAATCGTGTCTTGTTAGATTTGATGAATAGTTTTATTCTAGTGATCCTCTTATGATTCATGTCATATCAAATAAGCTAAGTCTTGAACATAAATTGAGTTTTAGATTAAGCTATGCTAGCTCTTTATTGAAGCACGAGTTAGTATTAGCTCTTTGTTTTTGAACTAAGTCAAACAAGATGCAAAATGATCTCTTTTGTGCGAAAAAACTGATCTCGTCAATTCTTTCTCATGAGATAGCTTACCATTGCACTAGGCATGAACTCATGGGAGGTTTGGATGACCCAAACTATTCTCTTAAGCTTATTCTTAGAATAGTCGTAGCACAACTTAAGATCTAGTATATAGCTAAGAAAACAAAAAAATTCTGAAAAATAGTGGAAACTTAGAAGGCAGTTATGGATGGCTCCTAGTCCAGGACTTACTTTGCTAAGATAAAACTAAAAATGAATTTTAGCATGTGCTAAATATGATAAATTTGCTTAATTCTAATGCTTGGACAAAATTATTCAACATTAAACTTATAACACTCTAAATTGACTCAATTGTAGCTTATTGGTTTCATTTAGTTTATTAACATAGCTTGGCTTTTTTTTTGATATCTTTAACTAAACTATGATCGTGAGCAACTTGACATACTAAAAATCTATTTAATTTTAGATTATTGCTCATTTGATTTTAGCTTGGCTATATATGGTTGTCATGATCTAGAATAGCTCTGTCACTAAATATGGCTTAGCGTAATACTTATAGAGTCACTTTAGATAATTTTCATGGGTTCTAATGTTAAAAATAAATAAATTACAACCACTTCATTTTATTTATGATCTATCTTCTTCCATGCATCTTGATGACTCCATTGTCAAAGGGGAAAAAGATTGGTAAAAATACATATCTAGAGTATGATTTGGATTTTTGTGCAAAATCTTGCTAAATCAAAGATTTAATATTTTGTTGTGATGCTCTTGATTTTGATCTCTTCTCACCATGACTGTTGTGATTCTCTTTGACTTTTTGATCTCTTCTCATCATAACCAAGATCAAATAGAATAATTGTTCTTTCATATAGATATAGAGTGAGATTTCTCGACTCAATTGGTGGATTTGAAGCTTTTGTGGAATTCCTATCATTTTCAGTAGCTTCAATCAGCTCTACCTCAAATGGCCATTTTCAGCTCATTACATTCTTATTTTTACTATTTAGAGCTTTATTTGCAATTTTTCTCTCTATTGTCTAAAACTACCTCCAATTTGTATGTTTGAGAAATTACCAATTGGTTAATCAAGTGGGAGATTGAAGGACTATGTAAGAGGGTCCTAAATTATATTGTAATGAACCATTGCAATTTGGGGGTGTTGAAAATTTGGATTTGCATTTTGTAGGAATTAATTCATGCATACATGAACAGAGATAATAATAGAAATTAATAGTGTCAGTAGTAGTGACTTGTATGTTCACAAGTTACCATAGCTCAGTCGCATTAACTAAGGGCTGCATGTGGTTGACTTAGGGCTCCAGGTGAGAAACGTGTCATACATGGATTGTTCAGTCTTTTCCAAATTTAGTGATGGATAACTTTATGTGGTCGACTCTTCAACTACTCCTGGCATGACTATGCACTTTCTTTATCCGACCACATCGAGGGCACATAGATATCTCTTCTGCTATGTAGGAGGTGCAAATTTTAAATCTAACTAGTCACATTCATCCACATGTTGGTCCTTTTATAACTACCCAATTACGGAATAGCATTTGACAACTTCTAAGTGCACTATTACACATATAGAAAACTATATTGATCTCAGGTATAAGGATTATACATTATCATTGTTTGAAACCAACTGATGACACATAAAAACATAACAATCTCAATAATGTATCAAGGTGTGTCAATTCAACATCATGTTATGTAACATATGTTCACATTATTGATTTGATATCCCCTATCTATGATCCATGAAACATGATCATTAATTTAGACATGTATTGATCTATAAATCATAATTGTCCCACATAATGATATAAGATCAGAAATAATTTAGAATAATATCAAAACATAAATAAAAAATTC
Organism: Dendrocalamus latiflorus; assembly: GCA_017311315.1. Classification (NCBI taxonomy): domain Eukaryota; kingdom Viridiplantae; phylum Streptophyta; class Magnoliopsida; order Poales; family Poaceae; genus Dendrocalamus; species Dendrocalamus latiflorus. The sequence continues at coordinate 10,764,175 of CM029640.1, read as the reverse complement.
CATAAACAAGTTACATACTTGTTGATCAATACGAAAGACATTTATTCAAGAGACAAAATAATTTATTATTTAAAAATAATAAACATAGAAATAATACAATTATATTCATGATTGACTCTAGGCAATATCACTAACGCTGTGCTCCTCTAACTAAACTCCTCTACTTGGGAGGATCCATATTTATGTTTTGGAGGGTCTAGCTTTCCATAGAAGTAGGCTCAACCAAAAAAAGGGGGCGTTAAGCCTTTTTTTTTTTTGAACCTTTAAATTTTATATAAAACTTTTGGTTGGATTAATTTAACATATTTGTTATTTTAAGTTGAATTTCTGGGGCCAGTAGTAGCTAAAGATGCACAACTCCTGCGTATTTTTGAGAGAAGAAAAAATAGTAGTAGCTAGCGCAATTTAAACATGATATTGACTTCTTTTAAAAGAAGAAAAAGAAAAAGGTTAAGAAAGCTCCTTTTGCAAGGGAGAGGGTGTGCACGCATAAATTGCCTGTGATCTTTGGTTCCTGTCGTCGAGAAGTCATCCCAATCAAACCGATATTTGAATTTCACTTTACTTTGGAAACGCTTGATAATAGTACTACTAATCTATCTCCGTGACTGCAGCTATATACTCCCTATGGGCTTGTTCTTTTCAACTTCTAAAAGCTACTTTTCAATTTTTCTACACTAACTAGCTTTTAAACTAAGTATCTTTTCAAGATAGAGTCTACTAGTTAATTGTGGTACATACTGTACCGACTTCATTTATATCGGCAAAAACCGTACGTAAGTTTATGTTACTCTGTAATCTCTCACACGAACAGCCCAAAATTATAAGCCGCAGCAAAAAGTTATAAGATTCAGCCAAAAAGAACATGCCTATATTAAGGCCAGGGGATTCCCGGCCTCGCCCCTCACTTTTTTTCGAAAACTCTTTCACTTTTATAGAATTACATATGGATCCTTATCTTTACATATCAATTCTTCTTTTTTTTTCAAAAAACTCTCATTTTTCACGTAAATATGTATGGAACCTTACTTTTTGTTTTTCGCATATAGACTCTTGTATCACTGTGACTCTTTTACTTCAATTCATATGGTAATTAACACGATGTGACGCCGCGTTTCTACAACTAGTATTCCAATGACAGCTATACTAAAGCATCACTCCGCCTGTTTTTTTCTACTTGTCAATGCATATAAAGCTAGTGTAACTCAACCGTTGCACTCGGCCAGTCTGCCTGGGCGTGTCCGGTAGAAACGTAGCGGTGTAGGTTGCAATCGTGCAGAATGGGGAAGCCACAGCCCAGATGAACAAGAACAAAGAGGGCACATCCGAGAATGGGCTGTTGTGGCTGGCCGGCGGCGACATTCGTGCGAGTCTATGCAACCCGTGTGTCAGCTAGTGGCTGTGGACTGGAGTTACCGTAAGCACCGTCCACATGCACACGTGGCGCCGTCGCAGCGGCCAGCTTGTCTCGGTGGCGCAGGAGGTGGGACCCACGCGGACGATGGCCGACATGCCAGTCCAGCTTGCCTACCACCGCATGCGTGTCCGCCTGCGCGCGGCGGCGATTCTCTGGTACGAAATGGAGCCCCCTCCCTCTCGGCTTCGTCTCCGGATGTGGGCCCCTAGCGCGCTCGGGGTCTGCATGAGAAATTTGGCGTACCCGGCTAGCGCGCTGCCTGGCCTGACGCTCAGAAAACCTCTAGAGCTAACCTGAATTTGAAAATTTATGAATTAAAATTTGAATTTTAGTGGTTTAAAAACCGGTAACTATTCCGATAATCGAGAAAACAGCTAAAAAAACTAGAAAAGCCGCTAAAGCGAAAAAACCAAGCCAAAAGTATAATAATTAAAATACAATTAACTCATACAATGGGTAACCTACCACCAAAATAGCCTAAAAGGCCATAAATAAACCTAGAAAATACATTAAACCTAAAAGTAATCTAGCCGATTTTTTTCGGTTCTCAATGGTAAGTCCGGTTACCGACGGTTACCACCGATTTCTTAAGCCCTGAATTGAACTACAACGGAAACTATCCTATGTATTTTTCAATCAAATAGAAGTACCCCTCCAAACATAGCATGCTACTTTGCTGCTCACATCTATCTATCTATCAATTTAGATTGCGTGCGATGTAAAATTTTCAGCACAATGAATATCCTATCCCCTCATAACTTGCAATGGTGATATGATTCAACGTTCATTCATTTCTATATATACGTACTATCTGTCTATTTTTATCCATTTCTAATCTAAATCTGTCACGTATCCATCTCGGGTCCATATCTTGAATAACCTGGATTTCTATCAGTGTCAGGCTCCAAATCTTAAAAAAAAAAGTGAGTTAAAATATGGGAAAAACAATATCTACCTATATTCGGTCCATTTTCACCCTTGCTAGGGGAAAGAAGACAACCAATGTAAATTGAATAATCGAAAGATATATGCAATAGTATTTTCTCAAACAAAAAAAAAACTTTCCACTCACTATAGCTTTATGCTAGATAGTAACCCTCATGTCTAACCCATAACACGTAGCAGTCGTGAATCGTGATGCTGACAATTAAGGTAGAATAGTCGGCAAGGATACTCTTTCGTGATCCAGAATGCGACGGTTAATGGATAAGGTCAAAGGAGAAATCAAAATATATGGAGTTGGTGTGGTGTTTGTATTTTTATATTGACTGTGACGAGTGGCGGAGCTAGAGCAAAACGAAGGGGGTGCAACGGGCCGCGCGTGGGAGCATAGGCCGGTGGGAGAATGGGCTGGACAGGGCGAGTGAGGGTATTTGTTGGGCTAAGGGTACACTATATTGGACCAAGGGGGTGCACAAAGGGTGAATGTTTACTAGTAATAACTAAAAAAAATTTGGACCCAGGTTCCTGGGAACCCCCTCCCCTCCATTGGGCTCCGCCCCTGACTGTGACAGATAACTTTTTGTTGAAAATAAATAGTAGTACATAAAAGAAGAGGATACAAGTGGTAGAAAAAGTAAGTGAGAGATACATATACAAGACGAGAGTGAGATGCGTGATATATCCGTAACTCTCTGTTTTATCCTCGAAGCGAAACAAGAGTGAGATAAATGAAGAAGCCGTTTTGAGAAGCCGTATATTTATATTGGTAGAAGTAGATGGCTATACAAACACCCCTACAATAATACTAGTGTGATACCGAACAGATATGCATCACGCATCAGATGCTTCTTTATGGCAAAATCAAAACTTATACTGTTTGATGAAACGATGAAGGGCAATTAATTAGACTCTTTTATCATCCTTAAAGAGGTACAGAGATATACCTCTCTACTAAATTATCTTTAAACTCTTGATATCTTTCTCCTTTAAACTCTTGGTACCTTTTAAGCTCTTGGTATCGCTTGATGCTAACTCAATGGATACCTGATACCTCCAAAGATGGTGAAAAATCTCTTAAATGAAACAGTGCGTTTAGTCCAAACCATCTTTTGACGCCACTAACTGTACGCAGTGCCTAGAAGGCCCCCCTATTAACCACCATAGACCAAGCATTGGCTGGATCCTACATGGATGGATAGAGATTAGGAAACACGAACAGGAAAGCGATCTCTCCCCCATCCATATCCGTTGTAGTGACCACGACGATTCAGAGGCACGAGGTCGATCGAAAGCGATGGAAGATATTCCCAAGTGTTGCCAAGCGATTGATCCTAGTTTTCTTAACCGGACCGACAAGTGGCCCGCAGATATAACGTGACGAATTTGCAGGAACTACGATGATTACGTGATGTTATTTCGCCCTTGGACGATGACACGGACTGGGTGAACAATAATGTTCGATGATGGCCATCGAGGCAGAGAAATAAAAAGAAGGCTTTTGTATGGGCCCGTTCGTGGTCACCAGCAGAGCCGGGCTTGGCAGCCCGACTTGGCTTATAGCGAAATCTCCCGAAACAGAGGCCCTGTTTTCTACTGCTTCTAAAAATGGTTTTTGGCTTTTATTACAGTACTTAACTTTTAAATAGAGTATTTTTTTAAGACAGAATTTACAAGTTAATTGTAGTACACGTTAAAAACCCAATATCTGTATAAACCAAAATCGCAAACGAGTATCTTTCTCTGTAATCTTTGTCGCAAACAACTAAAATTCAAAAATTTTAGCTAAAATCCATAAGCCGCAGCTAAAAAAACATGCCAGAGGCCCGGGCATGGCTAATTGGGCTCGGATGGGCCCTATCACCAAGTTGGTAGAAGCTGTAAACACTGGCCTCAGACATATCCCCATTCCGTAGGCTACACACGGTACACATGTTAAAAATCACCTAAGTTAATCACAAGTGTTAGGATATAAGCTGGAATTTTGCAGCTAGCGATCGAGTTGCTTTTGAGTTCAGACTTTCGACTCATGTAGGTTATATGCCTATATCAGTACGGGCTTAAAATTTCAAGACATAAACGTGGACAAAACCATGTAGCTTTTATATGACTGGGATCTAAAACTCTAATAAATTGATGCCTTCTTATTCATGTATAGCCGTGTAAGGATCTGTAAGAGCAAGGCTAATAATACAACCTTCAGCTGGCTGTATAGACACTTACAGCCCACTTATCAGTCCATTCATATAGTAGTTTACAGCCAGCTGAAGGCTGTATGACCCACTTCTTTCTCTCACAAAGTTTCTTGGTTCTTGTGCTTCAGCTGGCTGTAAACTTACAGCCCACCTCTCTTCTTTCTCCTCCTCTCTCTCCTTCACCTCAGTATACAACCTACTAACAGCCTCTTATTATACTTGCTCTAAAATGCGAGCGCTTTCATTAAGGCACCGGGATTCGAACTGAAGATGGACCGGATCTCATGTCCTCGAGAATGAGGTCGAAAAGCGCTTGAGCAACCGGGCCTTCTTTGCCTGTGAAGGAACAAGGGAAGGAATTAGCATTTTTGCAGTGATTCAATTCATGGGAAGGCCACAAATCTTCTGCCTTTCTGTTGCTAAAAGAAAGCTGAGTGCTAAACAATGATAGCTAACTGAATTTCAAGAAATAAAATTCTCCTTACCTGAGCCAATCACCTGATCATCCCACTGAACAACAGGTTTGACAAGAATGCCACTCCCAATGAGCATCATCTCGTCGGCCGCCTTCCCTTCCTGGACGCTCACATTCCTCGATGTTATCCCACCGAGCCTTCCATCCGCCACAAGCTGCTCGGCGAGGGTCAGAACCCGTTTTGCCGTGCACCCGCTCAGGATCTTGTTGAAACGGGGCATGAGGAGCTCCTTGCTCCGTGTCACGAAGCCGACATTCATGTTGGAACCCTCGGCGACGAAACCCTCGTCGTCCAACCAGATGCCGGTAAATCCACCGTTTTCCTCACCGTCCACCTTGGTGAGAGCGTTCGGCAGGTAGTTTACGTTTTTCATGACCGCAAACTGCGGAGACTTCATCGGTATGGATGATGTGATCACTTTGCAGCCTGCCGGTACTGGTAAGGATGGACTTTCAATGACAATAGCGTAGAGGGCTGGGTTTGTGCAGCCTGACGAAGATAACTGGAAGTCTCCTGGTCCAACAGATAACCAGTACCTGAGTGATCCTTGAGTGCATTTTGATGCACTCACAGTTTGAATAAGTACGCTGCGAATTGCTGAGCGATCAAAAGGCAATGGGATTTTGGCCATCAGTGCCGACTTCAGGAAGCGGTCAAGGTGCTGTTCTAACTCATAGAGGTGACTGCCAGTAATGTGCCAAGAAAGAAAATAAGTTCATACTGGTGAAGTCTGAATCAAAATTTCAAGAAAAATCAGTAAAAACAATGATCCCTTCTTGTTCACTTCGCAAATTCACATATATTTTTTTACTATTACTAACTTGTTATAGATGATTTGGATATCTTGCTATTTTTCTGTTTAGCATAAACAAGCATGTCACACTTATATGACTGAAACAAAGCTCTTACCCATCCATAATGGCAGTAGTATCAAATACACCATGTCCTCTGTGGACCATGTGATCATCGATTGGTATCACCATTGCAGAAGGGTCTGTGGTAATTCCACCAAAAATACTAGAGTACATGGCCATGTAATTTTGATTTCTAGCTCCAGATGCTTGGAATGCATCAAGCCTTTCCGCAACCTATAGGGCAGAAGTTATTGATTTTTAATCTAACCATCTCTGTTGTGACAGAACGTTTCAAGAAAAAATCCTACTTTGACCAACAATTTCATGAACACCTCTTAAACAGATCTAGAACCAATTACTGATATGAATTATCCAAACTCCAAAGCAATGGGAATCCAAAAATCCAACACTGTAATCAGAATGACTGAAGCTATATCCGCATATGCGAAGTTGAAGGGATTAATTTGATTCAGAACATCACAGTGTTTAGATACATAATTCAAGTTTTTCATTACCATATTTAAATACGATAATCTGCTCAGTTACAGGAAAACAAAGGAACTTGTTTGGTTAAATCCACTCCCAAATGTATTTATGTAATGCTCTGGGTTGTCAAACTAATCCAACTAAGAAGCCTAGATGAGACAGTCCTTTCAAAGGTGAACCACTCTGTATACTGTGGTTACAACAAATGGTCCTATAAAATTCAACACAGAGTATGGTATCAGTCTATCACATGCTAACAATGCGCTGACAGTGTAACATATAAGGTATAGAGTCATGTATTAATTAAGAGGGCATTAATTAAGACAAAAGCAAGAGTAACAGAACAAATAAGACAATCTCTCAAAAGAAAAGGAGCATCCAACTTCTATGTCTTGCAGATGTCATTAAAAGATGCTAATTAAACTCGTGCTAACAAATAACAGAAAAGACAAGGAAGTCCACCTCAGAGAAAGACAAGAGAGGGACATCATTTGAGTTGACAATGGTCCCAGCCGGTGCTGCAGGCACAGATTCTGTTTAGTTCCTTGACAAATATTATTAAGAAAAATGCAGCCTAAGCGTACAGTGTTATTCATAGTACGAAAAATACATTTCACTATCATAATGCATGTGTCATCTAGTAAGCACCGATACGCGTGAGCACTGCCGTACGCGTATGCGATACGTATCCGATACGGTGATACGATCCGATATGCGGCGATGGTATCGGCAGAGTATCGGTGAATTTCAGCTGAAAAAATAAAAAAAATATCCCGATACAGCTCCAATACAGTGCGATACGGCCGTGATACGTCGGCCCAATTGAATCTTGGCCCAATAGAGAAGACGGCCCAACAGCCCGAAGGCCCAAATGCTCACGCGGTCGCCCTACATCCTAAGCCACCGGCTAGCCAAACTCCTGAACCCTAATTCTCAGCGCATTCGCGTCCCCCAGCACATTCACGTTCCTTCTCGGTCGCCGCCGCCACCACCACTGGCCGAGGCCGCCGCTCGCAGCGCCTAGTGGTCCGCTGCTCACAGTGCCTGGAGATCTGCCGCTCCTTCGCCACTCGCAGCGCTTGGTGGTCCGTTAATCCCTGTCGATCCCGTCGCCTGGTGGTGACCTCACTGCCACCGCCTCTCCCGCCGCCAGCGCTTGGAGATCTGCCGTGTCCTCGCCGTCGCCGCCTAGCTTGCCGACCTCCAGTGGGTTTCTTGGTTCCCTCCAGGTCAGTCGCCTCTCCCGCCGCTCCCCCGCTGCTCCTGCCGCTCCCCCTGCTCCCGTCACTCCCCTGCTCCTGCCCCACCTCAGCTCCTCCCATTTGCGCCCACGGTGCCAATGGGAGTAGCTGAGGTAGGCCGGGAGCAGAGGAGCGACGGCGGGAGTGGCAGGAGCAGTCCATTGCCATGTGATGTGGGTGCTCTAATCATGTGGAGGTCTTTGAAGCCAAGGAGAGCTTAAAAAAGAGAGAAGAAATCGTATGTGGCAAGTGCTTGCTCGTGTAGTTCAACAGAAGTTAAGGATTCAAGAAGAGTTAACTGCAGTGTAAAATAATAACCTTCAAGGGCAACAAGTGATAATTGGGCTATCTCACAAAGTCATTGTTTATGTAGAAACTAGAAAGAACTTCCAGCTTGAGGATGGATTTTTGCTAGTCAATGACATATTTGAGAGGCTGGATTAGATTAAGGGTGTTGTTCTGATTGCCCTGATATCACAAGTCTTCTGGGTTAAATGCAAATGAACTGATATATGTCATTAGTGATTATTTGATTGATATCCTATAGACTGTAGAGTTCATCGCCAAGCAAAGGAGTTTGTTGATGTTGTGTGATCTCTGCTATTCATTCTTGAGGTAAGACTTTCAACTCTAGAATGTGGATACTGGATAGATGGTTATCTATGGTGCATTGGTGTTACTAATAAATGATCTCAATATTTATACAGTGGTAAATGTTAATTATTTTGTGGTGTTTACTTGTTTACTATATACTATCATGGTAATTATTGTTTGCTATTTTCAAAATGTACCTCTTGTTGTTTTAGGAGATGGATCCAATTGATCTAAACACCAAGCCATTGTGGAAGCATGTTGATATTCTAGAGAGATTTACAGGTGGTGGAGAAAATGTGCAATTCAGATGCAAGTATTGTGCTTGGAAATACTATGGAAGCTATTATAGAGTTAAAGCACACTTACTTAAAATATCGAATGTCGGGATCAGAATATGCCCAAAGGTGACAACAGCTATTCTTCAGCAGCTTCAGAGTGAAGTTGATGAGGATGAAGAAGAAAACTAGTCTGTAGCATTCAATTCATCAAGGTAATCTCAGTTCTCCCTCTCTCGTAGACTATTTACAATTTATTATTATTATTATTATTATTATTATTATTATTTTATTTATATATATACTGTATCAACGTATCCTTGTTTTTAGAAAATATTGTATCACCGTACCCGTATCGCGTATCGGGGCATCCTAGTGTGTCATGTATGATGATAAAGCAAAGCAACCATATCAGAACTAAATCATGCACTCATTAATGACAGAAAAAGCACCCATCTAAACATCATGAGAGCATGAAAATCCTTTTTTTTAGAAAAACTCCGATAATTAAAAAAGAGCAAAGAATTAAGATCCTATCAAAAGAAGGTAAAGCAAACTAGAAGCAACACCCTAGAAGCAACCTTCTAGTAAATATCAAAGGGCAAACCACATATATAATCCTAAAAATATGTTCTCTCATGTTCAATTCACACATTTTCACATATACCGAACTATTTCAAGCCCATCCAAATCACAAAGTGTAGAACCATACGGAGAATGTCCATGGTTCATTTGTGTTGAACAATTGACAATCATGCCAAGTTAAAATTTGCATTCGCAAGTTTTCAAATGCCAACCGGTCAGACCAACCTAACAACTACGGTTAGACTAACGACAATGGAGCGGTCAGACCAGCTATATGCCTTTTTGAGAAATGGACACCAAACACTTATGTAGGTGTGCTTAAAGATGTTTTTGCATTAAGTGTCACCCATTTTGAAGTTCTAATCTGAAACTAGATAGAATTTAACCGAAATTCCAAATAGGGTGTTTTCTGATGCTCAACCCCAGCGGTCAGACCGGCCATGGGGTGGTCTCACCGGCCGCCCAATGATGTTCAGACAGGCATTTACTGAAAATGGCTAAGAGGTTTTGGGAATTTATGGGCATTAGTCATGGATTGAGTTTTGGAATTCTAAGTCATTGCATTCATGGTGCATGAAGCAAGTTGGACTAGCGTGGGTCAAGTTATAAAGAATTTGCATCCGAAAGCATTTTCTTAATCTTTGATGCGTAGGGAAGTTTAGAGGCAACTATGGTCGATGGTGTGGACCGGGACTAGGCTTGGGGATGAGCTGAGGTACGATCAAGGAAGCTGGCGGGATGGTTAGGCTCAAGCAAGGTATATGGAAGACAAAGGATATTGAAGAGAAGGTTTGTGCAATAATTCATCGAATGGTGCGGTCGATGCAAGTGAGGCATGGTCGATGGAACCGACCAGAGAGACTTGCTGATGCATGAGCCATTGGTGAACCTATACGTTGCAGGCATGGAGATTGCTTGCAAAGGAGAGACTAGACTCGGGGAAGAGGCGAGGTCCACCGTCAAAGTGATGATGTTTTGGCGGGGAAACCAAAATACCAGAAACGGCGATGGGACCAAAACTGCAACGCTTGAAAGGTGTTGGGAGAGCAGTTTAGATCAAGGAGACGCTAAGGAGGCCAAGTAGATGGAAGCTTGCTCATTAACGGGTTTGGGCTTATACGGTTTGAGAAGCATGTATAAATCATATGTGAGTGTAAAACCCGGTGTGTAGGTGTTGTGGGGGTGGCCCAACCCCCCGTGACTAGGCCTTGCAACTGGCCCAATATGTAATAAGCCCAATAGTATAGAGGAATGTACCATGTACCCTCATCCTTTGTAAGTACTAAGGGCACTCATGTATATAAAACCCCTAAGGGGGCAGGAGGAGGGCATCCTCTCATTATTGCTCACCCACTTTTCACACACCATCTCCTGGTTGGCTCTCCTCCTCTTCTACTTGTCCCATTCTTTACTGTTTGACCTGTAGCCACAACAGTGGGGTTAACGAGTTTTCCCGGTTGTGCTAATGGATAGTATCCATTAGGGTTAGATGTAGGCTGATTGCTCCATTTATTTGAGTAGGAGGGGTTGGAGACATGTGGCCAAGGCAACCAACCACCCATCATTCTTTAGGGTTTGAAAGAGGCTTCCTTTGAGGGGAAATTTTGGGTGAGTGCTCTTAGGAGAGAAAGCTCTGTCCTCCATGGTGGATGACTATAAAACCTACATCCACAAGTTGTAATGGATCAATCTTATTCATCCTACTAGATGGAGATTTACTGAAATTTCAGAGAGGATATTTTCTATTGTTGTAAGTAGTCTAACCGGCTATGAGGTGGCTATTTGACCGGTGTGTTGGTGGTGATCAGACCAGCATAGGTGTCGCAGTCTGATCGGTGACCGGTCCTCTATTATTGAGGGATCACTAAGTCGGTTGTTGGCGGTCTGACCAACCGATGGTTGGTGGTTAGGCTGGCCTATGTGGAGTAGGTTGAGTTGAGTTGGTTTTCGGGAGTGTTGAGTCATGTTGTGTGTCCATGTCATTTGTACTTGGATCGATTGTTTGTTCTTTGATATGCAAGACACTTGGTGATTGTTGCGGTCAACGACAAGACCGAGGCTAGAGAAGGTGTCTGAGGCCATGGCGTATTGCACAGGAGAAAGACAAGGATCGTGACGAGGTAAATGTCCGCATGCGGTGTACCAATTGAACTTGTGTGTTTCAAGTGGTGACAGTTCTCGGAGTAGGCATACGATCTTGGCGGCAAGTAACTAGTCATTACGGACTATGTTGTGGTGTGGTGTGCTATAAGACTTGGGGCGTTTCAAGTAGTGACAGTCCTCTGGAGGAGACATACAATCTTGGCGACAAGTCACTAGGCATCACATCTTCGTGTGGAGGTTGCTTTGAGGAGAAACATTGTGGAGTCCGATGGGTGACAATTGAGGGAATTGTCCAATACTGGTTGGAGTGGCAGTTTGTGAAAACGCGACAGTGGCCTAAATGGTTTAGGTCACGTTTTAGATGATGAAGCATCATATTGGGCTGTTAGAGCCATGTGAAGTCACTCTTTGAAAAGCGTGAAAGTGTGTGTAAGTGTAAAACCCGTTTGTATGTGGGTTATCGGATTTTTTCCATTTGTAAGTAGTTGTACCCACTAAGGAGTGGCTAATTAGGGTTTAGTGTGAGGTGCGGAGCCTTCACTATATAAGCCCTTGTGTGTGTTAAATGACGAGAAGAGAAATAGAGAGGTTAGGGTTTTGTTGTATTGGAAGTTTTGGGTAAGTGCTCTAGGGTTAGAGCTCTGCCCACGAGGGAGTGATTGTAAAACATTCATATCTAAGTGAAATGAACACCCATGCTTCATCCAAGTGAGTTGTGCCATGAATCATTCCTTGTGCTTTTAATTTGCTTGATTTTCTTAGTTGGATTTTATCTCCTTCTGATCTCTCTTGGTGCCAAGGACGTGTAAAAGGTGGAGATATCTCTTGAATATCCGATCCCATCCATCTAGCAACTTCATAGGAAGAGTTGTTGTGTTTGTCCGGTTTTCCTCAAAAGAGAGGTGATTTTAGAGTTTTGATCTTGTGGGGATTTGGCTTGAGTTGTGCTAAGATCTATTTTGCTATGATATGTGAGAACCTATCCAAGATCATCAAGAACTCATGAGTAAGATTAGATTAAGGTTTTTCTCTTTTGCTTGGTTTTGATGTAACATTCCTTGTTTTGGATAAACATCGGAACTTTGACATTGATCTTTATGATCCATGATTAGAATAGGTTCCTGATATTTTAGGGAAGACACGTACCAAGGTTCACTATATTTGGATCAGTGGTTTCAATGTTAGCTCTTTTTTTGGATCATGTGCAAGCTATTTTGTGTTATGCCTCGGCGAGTGGACAGACCGGACGAGTACCTGATCAGACCCGTGCCCTAGCGATTAGACCGGCTGAGTGGTCCAACCGTCCCATGCTGGCGGTCTCATCAGTGAGACACTGTTGTCTCCTTGGATCTTGGTTTTGGTTAGCTTGAGAGTTTATGTTTCTGCTGTATTAGATTGATAATACAAGAGAGAAGATTTTAAAGAAATCAGTCACCCCTCTGACTTGGCATATCAATCCTACACTAGTATTGGGAAAAAAAACTTCTAGTATTGACTCGTACACAATCAAGCGCAACTGCTTGCAAAATCTACAGCACTACACGTCAGAATTGATGCAAAATTCTAGTATTCTGGGCTCCGAGCCAAACAAAATGCACGACTTCACTAATCTCCATTATCCTGAAGCTACCCTCTCACACAAACTAGGACGCAATCTTTGGCCTCATCAAGAACTGTAGAACAAACAGCTTCCACTGGACCGAGGGAAAGCAGCGGTACCCTTCGAGGGGCCACAGAAAAGGCAGCGTCTTTTTGGTACCAACAGAAGGTATGAGACGGCAGCCACATGAACAAGATCGCCAGTTCGCCACGGACTCCAGCACGCCGAGTGTAACGGAGCCACTGGGAACCAAAGAAGGAACGCAAGAAATCGAAAACTAACCGGTCCAATCCGAGCTCGTGGCGGCTCTGGCCACCGCCGCCCTCCACGAAGGGAGCCTCGCGGATGCGGCGCCGCTCAACGAAGGCACGGCCTTCCTCTGCGCGTGGAAAGGCCGGGGCGAAGGGGAGACGCGGTGGCCGGCGGTAGCAGGTGAGGCGGAGAGGTGGGCCATCGAAGGAGAAGCAGGCAGGAGTGGAACGCGAGCCACGATCGATTCGAACCAAGTTCGGGCGCATCCTTCAACCGGAACCTTTCGAGCTTGATTATGCACATTCGAGTCGACTTAGAGCTCTTTGTTAGCTTTGCAATGCGCTCTCCTAGTCACACAAGAGTGACCGTTTAAAATACGTGCAATCAAAATGTATTAATTTTGACCAAATATATTAGAGTTAATTAGATACATACTGCTGCAAAGGTCTTACATTTTCAAAATATATCATTGCAAAGCTCGAAATTGGAGATATGCCACTATTGAGTGGCTGAAATTTAAGATATACCATTTTTTTTTTACAAAAATGCTCGTGTCTTCCACCCCTCCCATCCCTCACCTCTTTCAACCCTCCCATGGAAGCCCCACCACCACCGTCCATTATTACAGAAATAGTCATCACAAACGATTTTTGATCCATCTGAATTTATGTGTCTGTGATAACAGGTGTTATTACAGACGGCTCTCAAACCGTCTGTGATTACAACACATACGATTTTGCTTAAGATTCATCTGTGATATTAGATTATCACAAACGATGAACCGTTTGTGATAATCTATTATCACAAACGGTTCTAGTTAAGAATCGTCTGTGATTGCGTTCTCACATCCTCATAAATAGGTCTCCTTTAGTTCATCAACATTTTCTAATTGTGCTATAAAACAGCACAATCAGATAATGCAGATGAACCAAAGTAGGCCTATTTAAGATTGGCGACATGTCTTTGGTGGCTCGTTTAGGTTGTAGGTGTTGTTGTTTTGTTGCTTTGGTATGCCCTGGTCGTAGGCGCGCAGTCGTAAACGGTGGTCGTATGCCATGGTCGTAAGCCGTGGTCGTATGCCGTGGTCGTAAGCCATGGTCATAGGTGCGCGGTCATAAGCTATGATCGTATGCGCCTAGTCTGTTAGCAGTCATGTACACCACATCAGCAAATTCTGATAACAAACGGAGGAAACGACCTACGGTGCAAATGGAGACAAGTTTAGAGAACTCAGAAAATAAAATGCAAGTTCTCAGAGTAAAGTGCTGGGGGATATATCACCGGCGATGCAAGTTTTGGGAGACAAGATTTACATGGCCGAAACCCTAGCCATCCAACAATTTCATAATTTTATATCCAAGCATCAAGGAAGAGAAGGGAGGGGTGGGGGATATATCCCTGACGATGAAGGAGAAGCCGGCGGTGGTAGCGTCACCATTGTGTCACGACGGTGACACTGCACAAAACACTCTTATAACAAGAGTACCTTATGCAGTGAATCGTGGCGTCACAATCGGAGGCAAAGGAGCTCAGGGAGGTAGTCGGCCGAGCCTTCTATTTTAAAAGCGAGGAGAAGAGAGATGAGGAGTAGAGGAGTGGAGGAGGAGAAGTGAGAAGACGAGATGAGGAGAAGAACAGTCGAGCCTTCTATTTTAAAAAGCAAATCCAGCGAGATGAGTAGGAAATTTAAATTTAGTGAGAGCGGGTAAGTTGAAATATTGTCACAGTCTTACATTTCAGTCCTTAAACTTTTCTAGAACACAAATTATTACACAATAGTCCAAAATCTTTACAACAAAGTCCCTGTTAGCTATTAGCTAGCAGGACTTACCAGCTCAACTCAGCCACCTTGCATGTGCCAATTGGGTAGCCACCTTGCATGTGCCAATTGGGCAAGGCTTGCTTGCATGCAAGCCACCTAACACCCCAACACACTATTCATGCCACTGCCCACAGTTCTCACCACACCTATAGTTTTTCAATTACTATAAATACACACCATTTACTAATCCTACCCTTTCTTATTTCACCTTTGCATTGCACCCTGCCACCAGCTAGCCAAGCTAAGGAAGAAGAGCAGCTGACCTTTCTTTCTTCCTACCTTTCCTTCCATTTCCCCTACAACTAGGAAGGTGTCAATCATAAGATTGATTTCTTTCCATCTTAATGAATAGTCTTAAGCAAAGTACATTCAATGCATGGCTTTAGTTTAAGGAAAATCTAGTAGTAAATCTTGCAGGCACAATTGATTTTGTACAGTAGCTCCCAAGCTATCTTAGGGCATGTTCTTTTCAGCTTCTAAAAGCTGCTTTTCGGTTTTTCTACAGTAACTAGCTTTTAACGGAGTATCATTTCAAGATAGGGTCTACTAGTTAATTGTAGTACATACTGTACCGACTTTATTTATATCAACAAAAACCACACGTGAGTTTTTGTTACTCTGTAATATCTCGCACGAATAGCCCAAAAGTCATAAGCCGCAGTCAAAAGCCATAAGCTTCAGCAAAAAAGAACAGGCCCTTAATAGGATAAACATAGGTAAATGAAACACAATGCCATGGTTACTATCATCCTTGCAGTAGAACCTCAAGTAGCAATCAAATTAAGAATGCACAGGAATGTGATCCTAAGTGGTAAACAAGCTTGATATAAAAATTATGCAACCTAGTCATATCAACACATTTAAGAGGTTGGACATACACAACTAATTTTTACCTCATAGACGCTAAACATGCAAAGTCAACTCTCATTCAACCAGCGCACAAATTCAACCAGACTTTGAACTGTTAAGCAACGCATACCTCAATGTGGTTGTAAATCACCACAATGGCAAGATACACACTATGCAACACAATACATTGAACATACATGGCTTGATACTACCCCACAAGTACCCAACATATACATTCTAATAAAAGGATTCACAGCACATACAAATAGTTCAAAACCTCACTCATGAATTCATTTACAAATGGAACTAATGAACATTAATAGTGGTACCACTATGAAACAAAATATGCTACATTGACTCTCCATTGTGAATTAATCAGGATTAGAAATAAGAGCAATAGAGAAGAAGAGAGGGTTGGGGGAACACTTAGCTTGTGAGTGTAGAGGGAGAGCTCGCTGTGGCTGGCCGAGGATGAGCGCCGTTGGCACAGCCTTGGTCATCTACGTCATGGAGGAGGTGGCAATGTTGGCAATCGAGGTAGTAGTTGCATGAATGGCTGGGGAGGATGCTGGGGACGAGCTCACCAACATTGGGAAGCCATCGGCAATGGGGAGCTGGCAGTGTTTGGGGCATTGGCAGCTGGGGAGAGCAAGAGACAGGTGGGAGAAGTTGGCGGCAGGGTGGAGGAGTGAGGGAAGGAGCATGAGGAGTCGTAGCTAATGGTGAGGGTGACCGTCAGCGACGGTGGACTTGGAAGGGTCGAGCTGGTGGCATTGGGTGGAGAAGTGGAGTAAGAGAGATAGAGAAGAGGATGGCTGGTGGTGAGGTAAGCCATTGGAGAAGGAGATTGGGCCACAGTAATCAGGCAAGAGGGAGAGAGATAGACAATGAGAGAGACGAAGGGGGGCAGCGATGGCAAAAGGGAGGGAAGGAGGAGGCCAAGTGGGAACTCAGGGCGGCCACTGGTGGCGAAGAGAGGAGTCGGCGATGGTGGATCTAAGTAGAGGCACGGGTGGGTGAGGAGAATAGTAAGAAGAAGCTAGAGTGAGAGGGGAGAGAGAGAGCCGACAGCGGTGAGGGTGGCCGTCGACGATGGTTCTCGATGGAGAAAGGGGGTGAGAGAGAGACTGGTGGAGGGTAGGAAGCCAATAAAGGGGACGCTAGGAGGAGGAAGTAATGCGAATGGAGAGAGAGAAAGGGGAGGGTATGGCGGCTGGTGGAAAAAGAGATATGGAGAGGGAGGAGAGAGGATAAGGTTAGGGTTTTGGAGGCCAGTAGCATTTTGGGCTGAGTGGACCAGCGGGTTCGATCGGGGCAGGCCGAGAGGCTGAATTTTAGCCCATTGGCAATAGTGTGTCCTATGAATATTTATTTTATTTGATGTTGCATTTACATATACGCCTTTGTATTAAGCCGATATGAAATAAACAATTGAAAACAGTACAAAAATATTTATAAGATCTTGTCAATTAGGAAAATTTCACATCTTGCATGAATAAGATTTTGCATCGAACCTAGGAACATGCATTATTAGGGCCTTGCATGATACTTAGGACATAAATAGGGAATGCTTTTAGACGTAATTTCAAATGATTGCTAGGAGTCAATTTTGCGAGCAACTTAGGACACGTGGGACCCACTTCTCATGTTTTTCCCATCATCAAATTTTGTTTTAAACCCAAATTAATTCAACATGAAATAAACAAATGACTTAGACAAAAAGGTAAATTATCTTTAAAACAAATTAGGAAAAATTGCATAGCATGCCTAATTAAGATCTTTGCATCATATTTAGGAAGTGCGTATTCCTAAATTTGGAAATTATTACTAGGGGTTGATCCTGAGGGTAGCCTAGGGCATGTATGGCTTGTTTCTGATTTTGACAAGTCGGCGGGAGCAGGAGCACATTCAGGCAAGTCCTTTGATCATGTCTTCTAAATTGTTTCTGTGGGACGTGGACTCATTTAAAATAATGCATATATATCAACTTCAAATTAAATTCCAAAAACAAATACAACATGTCAGGTGGATCGGGCAGATCCACTGGGTGATGATGGATCGGGTAGATTCACTAGGTGATGATGAGGCTGGACTGGGGAGGTCTAGCAATATTTGTATAACCCAGTGAGGGTTATGGATTATGATGAGGCTAGACCAAGGAGGTTTAGCAATATTGCTATAACCCGGTGAGGGTTATGGATTATTTTGAGGCTAGACCGAGGAGGTCCAACAATGTTGTTATAACCCAGGAAGGGTTATGGAATATTTGAGAGGTAGAGGAACTCAGGGAAGTTGAAGTAACAACAACCTGGGTAGGGTTAGAATAAAAACAACCAAGTAGGGTTGCGTTTTAGAATTCATGATTCCTCTACATAGGGATAACACTGAAGGACATAACCAACTAAGCACATGCATCATAAACATCACAAACCATGTTGACCATAGACTTGGTATGGGACAGGCTGAACTGAGTAACCAGCCAATTAGCTACCTCTACATGGGTAAAAAGGTGATTGTGCTCAGGTAGGGGCAACCACTCTAGGGTGGGAGATTATTGGGTAGGTATCTCCACCTATGTGCCCTTTTTTGTGGGGTTGGGTGGACAACAGAAATCAAAGTACAGGTTGGCTAAAGGTTCTGTTTCCCTTTGATTTCGACCATTGCCCCCTTCGACCATTATCCCCTTCGAACACGGTTTGGACTTCGACCATGACCCTTTGACTTCGACCACGGCCTGACTTCGACTATGGCCCTTCGACTTCGACCACCGCCCCTTCGACCATGGCTTCAACTTCGATCACGGATCTTCGACTTCGGCCACGGCCCCTTCAACCACGGCTTCAACTTTGACCACGATCCCTCGACTTTGGCCATGGCCCCTCGACCACGGTCCCCTTCGACCATAGCACCGACTTCGACGACCAGCTTGGGAGACCAAAATCGCCAGAGAGCATGACGGGCTCCGAGCGAAGAGCAGGAGGAGGTAGAGAGGCTTACTAGGTGAGCGACCGCTGGGCGGCGAGGGCGGGGGAGAGCCACGTGGGTGGGCGTAGAAAGAGGAAGCTACCGCCGCCATCACCGAGCGCCCTTCTCTCTGATCCACCAGCCGCTATCGCCGAGCGTTGTGCCGCTGATTGGAGAGGCAATGAGCGATGGAATTGGTGGCGGCACTGAGGAGAAGGAGGCAAGACACAAGGGCTCGGGGGAGAGGAGGCGGTGGTTGCGGGAGGTGAAGGTGGGGAGGCGGCAACGGACAGATGGGAAGAGGAGGCGGTGGGTGAATGCGTTGGGGAGGCAGCAACGGGGGATGCGACGCTGCTGGGGGAAGTTGGGGGACTGTGACCAGACGCTGCCGCGCGAGGAAGGAATTGGTGACAGCGCCGAGGAGGAGAAGAAGGCGTGGCACAACGGTTCTGGGGGGAGAAGGAGGCAGCATTTGCGGGAGGTGGAGGTGGGAGGCGGCGACGGGCAGATGGGGAGAGGAAGCGGCGGACGAATGCGTTGGGAAGGCGGCGACGGGGTATGCGGCGCTACTGGGGGAAGTTGGGGGACTGACTAGACGCTGCCGCGTGGGGAAGGAATTGGTGGTGGCGCTGAGGAGGAGGAGGCGCGGCACGAGGGTTCGGGGGAGAGAAGGAGGCGACGGTTGCGGGAGGCGGAGGATGTGGGGGAAGAGAAGAGGAGCGTGGCCTATGCGTCGGCCCGATCTTTTCTACGAGGAGCGGAAGAACTACCTACATGCAGATCTAGACGGCTGATCTTTAATCGGACGGCTGAGAAGAGAGGAAGGAGAATAGACCAACAATCACCAATTCACATTTTTAAGGAGTAGAGATAACTTACAAACAATAAAGATATACAAAATTCACGTGTCATACGATTCAAAAAAGATTATTTTTCCCGTAGAGAGAAGGCATTTTGGAGTTTTGACCCGAATACGATCAAATCGAAGTTCACCCTCGCGGGAGAAAGAAATCAAAGTTCGCAAATGTTGGCCTTTGCAAAAGAGAAAAAAAAAGCGACCAGAACTCGCAGCGCATTCCTCCCCTCTCCCGCAGGGAAACCAAACCAACCGAAAGTCCTCCTTCCTCCTTCCCAAATCCCCCTATGCCTCCAAATTCCCGCACCAACTCGCACCGCCGCGTCTAGGGTTGTCGCATCCACCCACCGAACCCTACCCGCCTCTCTTTTCCCCCGCGCTACCGCCGCCGCCGCTGCCGCCGATGGCGCTGCTCGGCGACGCGCTGCGGCAGGCCTTCATGCCGCGGCGGGCCTACGCGGCGCTGCGAGACGAGGAGCGCGCTCTGCCCCGCCTCCGCCGCCCGCTCGCGGCCGTGGCCGCCGTATGCGTCGCCGTTGCCACCGCCGTCGCGGCGGGCGTCAGCCTCGGGATCGTGTTCCCCGCCGAGCCGGCGGATCGGCCGTTCTGCCGTGAGCGCCGCATGCTGGAGGCCCTCCCGGCGGCCGCCAGCAGCCGGGAGGAGGAGCCAGAGGCGTACCGGTACCGTGGCGGCGCGTTCTACATGACCACCGCTGAGGCCGCCGACTTCTACTGGATGGTCGTCTTCGTGCCATCCGCCGTCCTCTTCGCCGCGTCCGCCGCCTACCTCCTAGCCGGTGAGTCCTCCCTCGCGCTTCTTTAGCTTGGTTACGGTGTTAATTAGCTTCTGCGTTTGATGAGTAGTGCTTCCATGCTTCACCCCTTCAATACGAGCTGCACATATCCTGAGCACCTCCCATATTGGATATTGGGTTATTGCAAACTTGTGGTTTTTAGTTGTCACCTGTCAATGAATGAGACATATTTGTTTGTAGAAAAGGATGTGTCTTTATTCTGCTTTATGGTATGAACTTTGGTAATGTTGTGTGATGCTGGTGGTACATGCTACCCCAAATGGGCATCAACGTCTCATTTTGTTCACGAATGCTTTTCCACTGGTGAAATTTGCCACGGTATTTATAAGGCTACTCCTAGTGGTACACATTTAGGGAAGGAAATTGGCCAAATTTTGCACCTGAAAATTGCATTTGATTGGTTTTGCCAGTGGAGCAATCATTGATATTTATGATTAGCTGATGGAAGATTGATCTGGAACTTTGTCCTATATGTTAATGTTAGTTCAAACTGGTGACAATACTGAGAATGAGTTACCCCCGATTGGCTAAGTCACTAAAGCACTTAACGAGACAACGATTCTCATGACTTAAGCCAACAGTTGGAAGCATGGAATATCAATCTTGCTACTAATTAGTTGCCCCCCGATTGACTAAGTCACTAAAGTACTCAACGAGCCAGCAGTTCTCATGACTTAAGCTAACAGTTGGAAACTTGGAATATCAATTTTGCTACTACTGGCAAAACATTTAGAGCATAATCTGGATCCAGATTGTTACAGTTCTTGAATTATTTCATTAAGTAGCGCTCACATGTCAAAAAAAGGCTGTGTTCACTAGTTAGCTGGGATTTGCTTTGCTATTGCCCTGGCATGCCATTTCCTAGTTTTTTTGCAACTGATTATTCAACATTTTCTCAGTTCATACTATGAGTTCATCACTTCCAAAAGTCTTTAGGGGATTTTCAGGATATGCCACTCCCCTAAGTCGAGTTTCAAATTATGCCACTCCATGTCTCACTGACATGTGGACCCACATGCCAATGAGACATGGGAGTGGCATATCATGAAAAATTCCATCGTTTTAGGGTTAGCATGTGTTTATTACCTATCGTGTGGAGACATATGTTCTTGAATACCAATTAATAGTATGCTCAAATTTATGATGTCATTTGGTCTGAAATTCAAGGAGACAAGTAGTTTGATATGACTTCTTACTTGCAGCATGCTGATGTTTTAACTGTAGCAGACCTCAATATTTTGATAGCACGAATATAACTGTAGCAGACCTCAACATGTTTCTTAGGGTTTGTTAATTGTTATCTTAGCAGACCTCATGATGCATCCGGGCAAGGAAGCTATTGATGCAATTAATTTGTACATGGTAGCATATCCTTAATGGAATGAGATCCACTTGAAATAAAGATATCCTTAATGGAATGAGATCCACTTGAAATAAACTTGAGATGTTGAATAGATTTCTAGATTGTTAATGTAAAAAGATGTGTGAAGGACATGCTAAATTACAATTGCAGTAATTTCATATTTCTTCTGTTGTACTATAGTTTAAGTATTTATTATAGATGATTCACGCTGATATTGTTTTGTATATCTCGCAGTCCTTGTTTTGTATCCATTTTTCTTGACAGACGAGCCACTATCAATGAAGTCTTTCAAACTCAATTGTGCTTCTTCCTTTTCTTTTTGTGAATATTAAATCAATATGTACTTGCAGGAATATCTGTTGCATATGCTGCTCCAAGAAGGCATCCGTTTATCTGTGTTGTTGAGAATAACTTCTGTGCTTCTAAAAGAGGTGAGTTGATAACTTGATATATGCATCGTTCTGAGAGATCTTCGAAAAAATTATGATGTTTTGTTTCCCACCTTCTGATGGGTTTTATAGTGGCATTGAGAAAGTATGGAGCTAACCGATGGTCATTTCTTTTTGAGTTAGCCTTCGAGATATTCAAATGAGTTAGGTTTCTGAAAGCATATATTTTGGCACCCCTTTTTTAGTTTGCTATGGTAACGGTAGTGTTATAAGGCCTACTGCTTACCATCTCTCATCCAAGAATCACGTAGAGACCATAATATCTTCTACTTTGGAAAGGTATATTACAATCATCTTAAGATGGATACCTAAGGTTCACGAAGCAGTCAATAAGGTCAAAAGTTTGATACAGCATTAAAGCCCCACAATTTTGATGATCTCGAGTCTGGGCAATTATACCAATTCAACATGTTTACTGGTGAACTATCATTATTAAGCACAATTATAACTGGGGGAAAACCTATATCTCAATCTGGATTTGCTCCTGATGGTGTTTGCTGATATTTTGGATCAAGTACAGCAAAGATGCTGGTAAAATTAATCTTTTACAGAAAGCTAACTTTGCAAGTGTTTAAGTCTTGAGATGGCGCGCTCAACCAGTGTTCAAGTAGGCGCTAGGCTCTAGGCAGGTGGCAAGCTGGGACCTAGCGCCTAGGTGGGGCCTAGGTGTCTGACTTGCCAAGGGGGGGCTGCAGGTGACAACAACATATATTTGATGTTTAGAGGAAGAAAATTGTTACCTGGACTTAGTAGCAAGGTAAGAAGATAGCAGCAGGCAAGGTGATGAGGCTGAGGCTGCTAGGAGCAATCTGCAGCAAATGAGCGTCAGCAACAAATAGAGTAAGAAGATAGCAGCAGGCAAGGTGATGAGGCTTCAAGGAGCAAGCTGCAGCAATTGTGCCAGCAAAAACAGAGTAAGAGTTAAGAGCCAGCAAAAACAGAGAGGAGTTAAAGAGATGAAGAAAAGCAGAGGAGGATAGCAGAGAGAATAGCCAAGATTCAGCAAAAACAGAGGGGAGGCGAATAAATGAAGAAAAACATATAAGGAAGAAGATAGCAGAGAAAAGAGCCAACACCCAACAAAAACAGAGAAGGAAGAAGAAAGTAGAGAGAAGAGGGGAGAAGAAGAGAGAAGAGGGGTGAGGAAACAAACCTGGATGTGGAAAGGCGGCGGCTTCCTGTGCTGTTGTGGGGCGTAGACAGCTACTGGGGTGGCGCCGGCGCCGGAGCTGGCAGGGATGGGATGGCGGTGGATGTTTCCTCTCTCCCCGACTCCCTCTCTCTTTAGTCAATTAGCCCACCCTTGCTCTGGAAGGGCTTCTAGCCTGCACTTTTGCTCAGTCCCGCCTCTCCCTCTTCAATCTCCCGCCAATCGCTGCCTGGCCACTCGACTAGGGGCTAAGGCGCGGTGGCACCCTGCTGCCTAGTACCTAGGTGGCGCCAAGGCGGCTATCCAGGCTGCCTTCTTGAACGCTGCTCTCAATGAAACAATATTAATTCTTGAGATGGCACCTTAAGCTTGTAAAGTTGTACCACTTAGCTCCCTCAATTTGCAATTTCAATTCACACGTCCCTAAGCTTGCATGCTTGTTCCTGTTTGCATATTTTTGCATTTTCTTAATGGAAATTGATGATATGACATGCTATCAGCTAGAGAATGATGATGTGGGTGTTCAGGGTGAGGGCGTGGACAAAGCATGACCACGTGCAGGGGTTAAACTGAGTGAAAAGTGATGTACCATGGTTCAGTTTTCCTGTCGAACTTGTTGCATCAAGCAGAAAAAGAGTATGATGCAATGGAGTTGGGTGGCGGTGACCTGGGACGCTGGCAGTGGAGCACAAGAGAAAGGCAGCAGCTAGAGGAGGATGAGATGGCACCCCAACTGCAGAGATGGGATGCCATGTACTGAAGGCCAGTTCCCATCTCTCTCCATTCAGGGCACAATCTGATCCTCCACTGGTCACTGCCTTTGTCCTATGCTCCACTGTTGACATCCCCAGGTTGTCCTTGCTCAGTACACTGCGTAAGCGTGACAGAAAAATATAACCATGCTGCTTCACATTTTTTGCTCAGTTGATACCCTCAATGTAGTCATGCGCTCATCATGTGCCCTTCTTTTGTCCACATCACCACCCTGGGCAGGTATGCCATTGTTCTCTAGCTGACTGTATGGCACATCATCACTTTCTGTTAATAAAAGGCAAAAATGAGCTAATAGGAGAAAATTTTTTGAAGTTGAAGGACCAAAAAATTAATGGCACAACCTTACAAATTTAGGGAGCTACAGTGCAAATTGCTGTCTAAGTGGCAGCCTTGGAGCCAAAATGCAAATTTGAGAAGGTTGAAATACACTCTTCTAGTTGCCACAACGCAACACAAATTTACACATATGTTCAGGGTGGTTGTTACTTGTCAGGGGTTGGATTTGCAGTGCCCCGACTACGAAGAGCGTAGTCGTGATTGGTAGAGGGGCGAGGTTTTTCCCCTCTGCGCCCTATGTTGGAAGAAGGGAGACAAATATAGTTTTATTGCTTGATTCTAATTCCAGGCCCGTACAGGGGATATATAGCCCTAACTCCCAAGGATAGAAACTCCTAAATCTTAGAGATACAATTATCTTTCCTAGCTAATTCAATCTGGACTCTTATTCAATCAGGACTCTACTGCAATCTGGACTTATCTGACCGCCTCAGCCAGCCCTTGGCGCGCGGCTGTTCCCAGTCTGGGCACGGCGGGAGTAGTATTTCCCCCACATGACATCTCTCCCCCCCTCGACGAGCAGCTCGTCCGCGAGCTGGAATGATGGATAGCGCTCGGTGAAGGCGTCTACGTCCTCCAAAGTGGCTGCCGAAGGTGGTTCGCCCTGCCATTGGATGAGCACCTGGCGAATGCCTCGTGCCAGGCGGGCTTTGACTGCTGCTGCCGGAACGGGTACTGCCGCGCCGTGATGCATGGGCGGTAGTGGTGGTGGCGACTCTGGAGGATGGCCGGTGAAGCGCTTGAGGAGGCCGACGTGAAAAACGTCATGGATGCGGGCCCCAGGCGGCAGGTGGAGGCGAATGGCGACCACATTGATGACCTCCGCAACCTTATATGGCCCGTAGTAGCGTGGGCGAAGCTTGCCTGACGTCGCTGTGGGCAGGGAGAGGGGGGTGCGATGACGCACACGCAACCAGACCCAATCCCCCACATTGTAGGATACCGGCCGGTGACGCCGGTCGTAGTAGGATTTGTAGACCGACTGGGCTTGCTCCAGCCTATAGTGGACATCCCTCAGCA
Source organism: Dendrocalamus latiflorus (assembly GCA_017311315.1). NCBI lineage: Eukaryota > Viridiplantae > Streptophyta > Magnoliopsida > Poales > Poaceae > Dendrocalamus > Dendrocalamus latiflorus. Next base: position 10,738,760 of record CM029640.1, on the reverse strand, counting down.
GCTCGTCTCGTTCCGCCATGGTTTTAGCCACAGCCGCGACCCTGGATTCACCGGGATCGTAAGAGCGGATGGAGGGCGGGTCGCGGCCATACACCAGTTTGAACGGCGTGTCCCGGAGGGATGTTTGGAATGCCGCTATTGCCGAATATGACCCCCCCTCCTTGCGCAATGCCCAGAGTGGCCCCCTCACGCGGTCAAGGGCCGTGTGAGCTACGTGGTGCGGTCTCTGGCCACGTGAGCCGGGCCTGGGGTGGCCCTCGACCATGTTAGCTCCTCGTGCTCCCACTGGCCACGCTAGGGGGGGTGTGTGTGTCTACACACACACACATATATATGCACACACATATATACACACACATATATACACACACACATATATACACACATATATACACATACATACACACACACACACATGGAAAATGGTTGTATACTTCCGAGAGTACGTACTCACTTCTAATATGCCTCTTTAATGGTATTGTTATACCTCTTTATTTATTTGAGCATACTCTAATAATGATTATAAGATACTCTAGAGTGAGTTCTATAAAAAATTTCATCAAAGTCCACGTTTTATACCATATTTTATGTATGTATTTCTTTTATATACAGAAACGTATATATAGTAAAAATAAAAAGTTCCGATGAAAATTTTTCAACTAAGTCGCATTGGAGTATCTTAAAATTAGTATTTAAGTATACCGAAAGTGATAAAGAGTATAAAATAGTAGTTTAAGTGGTATATTGAAAGTGAGAGTATGTACTCCTGAGAGTATGGAAAAAGCTTCCTATATACATATATACATACATATATATGTAAATGTACGTATATGTGTGTGTATATATATATACATATATACGTATATATATTAAATACACGAATTCAATCCAAATTTAGGTGTATTTTTTGAAAGTATCAGTTTTAGGGTATGTACCCATATTTAACAATTCAAATGAAACGTATACTTTTGAAAAAATATGCTCAATTTCAAAGTTTTGAACGAATTTAGGTCACATGTTTTGCCGATTTATATATATAATCAACATATACCTACAATCAAACTATCGTAAAAAAGGGTAACTGCAATTGGAATTTCAGTTGGAACTTGTTTGAACTAGTTAGTAAAGTAGTTAAACTCAACATCGAAAAAATTCCCCTATGTATCATGCGCAAAAAAGATTTTTTCGACGTTGAGTTTAACTACTTTATTAATTAGTTCAAACAAGTTTCAACTGAAATTCCAATTGTAGTTACCCTTTTTTTACGATAGTTTGATTGTAGGTATGTATTGATTATATATATAAATCGGCAAAAGCAGCATGTGGCCTAAATTCGTTCAAAACTTTGAAATCGAATATATTTTTTCAAAGGTATATATTTGATTTGTATTGTTAAAGATGGGTACATACCCTAAAGCTTGCTGGCAGCAGCATCAGTCTTATTTCTCTTTTGTCTGTTGAATCATATTATGCGTGTTCGGATAATTATTGGCAAAAAGTATGCTAAATTTGTTTCAGCCAATGTTTTCTTGTCTATATATATTTAAGCTCAGTCATTAATATCAACGTGGAACTGCAGGTGGTGTGCGTTGCTTGGCTATACTTAATGCAGTTTTTGCCGTTATATTTTGTCTCATGGCAATTATTCTTGGATCAACGCTTTTGGCCCTTGGAAGTAGTTGTTCCGTTCCTCTCTTTTGGTGCTATGAAATTACTGCATGGGGTTTGGTAATCCTATACGGTGGCACAGCCTTCTTCTTGAGAAGGAAAGCTGCAGTTGTACTTGACGAGGGCGATTATGCTGCCCAAAATGTGGGTCTAGAGATGCTTGACACCACAATAGAAGTGACTCCAGAGATGCAGAGGCGCGTGAACGATGGCTTCAAAACATGGATGGGGTCATCTCTTCTATCTTCAGATGACGAGGAGGAAGCTTCGGATGACTACATAGAGCACAACGTTCCGAGCCCGACAGCTTCAGTTCAACACAGGCAGGAAAATGACTTGAGGTTTGATGTATAAACAGATGTACATAGCGCTCCAGTTATTCCTTGAGGTTTGATGATGTTGTAAATTCTTAGCGTGGGTTCGATTGCTAACAAGTGATTTCTTTCGTTCTTTTTCCATTAGAGAGGAAACAAAAGGAGAGTTTAGTTAGCAGCTCAGTTCTTATTTGGGGTTTCCCTTTTTTTCACGTTCTCGCCCGTTTCAATCCCTTGTCATCCTCTGGGGTCATATATGTAGGTGGAAGGAGTAAATAGCAAAGCAGCATCCATCTGATGCACATTGTTAGGCTTGGTTTGTCTTGAGATCCCTTGAAATTACTGAATGGGTGGAGATGCTTAGGCAAATTGCATTACTGTGTACAAGCCTGAGCGATCGAAATTGTATGATTTCGCCTTTTCCTGGTATATTGCTGTGATTTAAGCCGTGCATGATTTGTGCCAAAGAGGAAAATGAGGTCGGATGCCTGTCATTTGTTGCACTTTTCTGTGACGTTGCTTGTGGTCTGTGCTGTGATGTGTTGGACGCTTGGACTTGAGAATTGGAAAGGCCTGCTTCTGATCCATGAAGCAAAGTAGGCGTTCTTTCGAGTCTTTTGACGAGAGCCAGGCAGGACGCAAATACATTTGCGTATGCATGACCACTCGAATAGGGCAAACGAGTCTTAAGAAAAGATTAGCTTAAAACAAATCAAAGAATACATTGTGTTTTCCAGGTCTGGCAAGTCGCATACATATACCACAAGAGTTCAGCGTCTCCTCTTCCGGAGAATTCAACAAAATAACATACTAGCTCTGAAACTAGTAGCTATGTACAACAACAGTCCCAAAAAGGTTATTACAATGCATCAAATTGCACCGAACCAAAGAAAAAAATAAAGGTATAGCAGATCAAATCACTTGTTCTTCCCCTTTGTCTACAGTCCAGATAGAGGGGGAGAAAGAAATTATTAATCATCATCACCACTACCACCTGCGTTGCAAGCAGCGTAGGTAATTAAGAGACTGATCACGCGAGCTGACCTCTACTCTGATCCAGTGTAGGTTGATGATCTCTAGTACGCACTGTGCCTCAGCTATGTACATGCAAGAACAGCCATGCCATGATCTTCCTGATCCGTTGTGTTGATCGATCGATCTTGATCAGTGGCGGGCGGAGGGGCTCCTCATGCCGCCGGCGAGGCTGTCGACGTAGGAGAACTTCTTGGGGGCGAGGCTGGGCGCCTTCTTGAGCATGGCCTCGCCGGCCTCGTCGAGGGTGCCCTCCTCCCTCTTGCGCATGAGCTCGTCCTGGTCGAAGTGCCAGCCCATGAAGTCATAGAGCGTCATGGACGCCGGCGCCTCGTTGAGCTTCTCCAGCTCCTCCTTGGCGTCCAGCTTCCTGGCCGCCAGCGCGTCCGCCTCCAGCAGCCTCCTCGCCGCCTCGCTCGCCGACAGGTTCTGCGCCGCCGCGTCCGCGCTCAGCACGTCCTCGATCCTGGACATCACGCTGTACGCCAGGCTCTCCAGCACCCGCGAGTAGCTCTCCAGGATCGCGTACCCCACGTCCTGCACCCATATGCATGGCAGCCATTGATGATTGATCACAAGCAATGCAAATGTGCAATGGGATGCATCATCAAGAAGAAGATCGCATCAACGACAAGATTTGTACCTTGTTGTATTGGATCTTGGAGATGTCGAGCTGGGACTGCGGGGTGCCGGGGAACTTGAGCTTGAGGAGGTGGAGGATGGTCTCGGCGCGCTCCTCGAACTGCTCGCGCTTCTCGAAGCTGACGATGGAGCCCCAGGAGGACTTGGCGTCCTTGGTCTGCATCTTGCGCTTCCAGATGATGGTGGAGGCCTCGATGCGGTTCTTGAGGTCCAGCACCTTGTGCTCCGTCGACAGGTCCATCCCCTCCAGGAACTCGAGCGGGTCGAACTCCTCGTCGGTGATGCTCCGGTAGATGGCGTCGCCCAGGCTCGTCTTGCCCTTTTTGGGCAGCGACTCGATGTAGATCTCCGGGATCTCCATCTCCACCAGCACCTGCGCGTTGATGGCCATGGCCGCCTTCAGCACCTGGTTCACGCACTCCTTCTGGTACTGCAGCCACTTGCGGGTCACCTCCGACAGCCCCTCCGCCGGCACCTTCACCGTCGGCATCCACCACTTGTCGTCGTCCCGCTTGTTGTCGCCGCCCTTCTCGTACCAGAACTCGCTCTGGTCCACGAAGTTGTCCATGTACCCCTGCGCCCACCAATGCGTGCGTGCATTTCCATTTTTACCAACTCATGCATCCCATAATCGAGCACAATGTGTGCGCATATACTATATGGATCGATCACTCACGATGAGCATGGCGTCGAGCTTGCGCAGCGCGGGGATGTTCATCTGCAGGTCGCGGCGCTGCGCCGTCGACATGATCTGCGAAGATATATAGGAAACAACAAGAACGTAAAGATCGATCAATCCATCTTGGCATCGGATTACGTGCCCATGGACACACGCGGCGACGCACGACGGCACGAGATTGTTACGTGCGTACCTCCATGGTTGTGCCGTCCTCGGAGGTCTGCCGCGTGGGGACGAACTCGACGATGTGGTCGGTGACGGACAGCAGCCAGCCGACCTCCTTTTTCCACCGCTCCTTGGTGTCCGGCGCCATCGGCTCCAGCTTCCGGTGCTCGCCGAAGACGGACGCCGCAAGGTTCGTGATGGCGTTCGACAGCGCCAGCGCCGACGACACGCCTTTCCCGGTGCCGGACATGTCCTCTCCCAGCAGGAGCTTCGCAAACCTCTCCTTCATCACGTCCAAGTCTAACCAGAAAAGCCAAACCAAACAAGGATCACATGATACATCCAAAGAAGAGCAAATCAAGAACCAAACGAATCAATCGCGAAATGTGATGTACCTGAAGGCGGCCCGTCGCGGGCGAGACGGGAGCGAGGCGGCCCGCCGACCGTTCTGCCGTTGGGCAGCGGGGGAGTGCCGCCGCCGCCATTGCCAAGGGACTCGTGCATCTCCGTGTCGCTGCCGCTGCCGCTGCTCTCCTGGTGCTGGCTCTGCTGCTGCGAGCTGGTCTTGTCAAGGCTGTGGCGCCGAAGGAACCGCACCATCACCCAGCCCACCGCCTCGAGCTTGTTGACTTGTGATCCAAATTCTATACATCATTAGGCCAGCTTCTGGACGGAGCGTAGCGGAGGCCCGTCGCCGGAGGCTTAGGGCCGGAGCGGAGCGGAGTCCTGAAGCGGCCCATTGTACAAAGCCCGTGCACCCAGGGACGCCTGGGGGGGTGCGGGGGGGCGAAGCCCCCCCGCGGTATGGATTCTAGTCGAATTAGGGTTTCCCTGTTATATATATTTCCTGTAAGCCGCCGTTTGGGAGATGAGATTAGAGTTGTAATCCCCGGCGTTTGTAACCTCACCCGAAATAGTGAAGATTGCTTGCTGGCTGGCGCCCGTGGTTTTTCCCTCTCGCATTGGGAGGGTTTTCCACGTTAAAATCTCGTGTCTCTCTGCGATTGATCTTGTTTACTTCGTCTTTCCGCTGCCATCGCGTGTAACAAGTGGTATCAGAGCCTCGGTTCTTCCGATCGGGCATCGCGATGGCGTCGATGAAGTTTGATCTACCGCTACTCGACTACAAGACGAGATTCTCGCTGTGGCAAGTGAAGATGAGGGCGATACTCGCCCAATCACAGGATCTGGATGAGGCCCTAGATAGCTTCGGGAAGAAGGAGAAGGATCAATGGACTCCTGAGGAGAAACGTAAAGATCGTAAGGCTCTGTCGCTCATTCAACTTCATCTTTCTAATGATATCTTGCAAGAAGTGCTGCAGGTGAAAACTGCTGCAGAAATTTGGTTGAAACTTGAATCGATCTGCATGTCAAAAGACCTTACCAGTAAGATGCACATGAAGATGAAGTTGTTCTCGCACAAGTTGCAGGAGGGCGGATCGGTGATGAACCACATATCAATCTTCAAGGAGATCGTGGCCGATCTGTTATCCATGGAGGTAAAATTTGATGATGAGGATTTAGGTCTTTTGTTACTATGCTCACTGCCTAGTTCATATTCAAATTTCCGTGACACCATATTGTTAAGCCGTGATGAACTAACCCTAGCGGAAGTTTATGAGGCGCTCCAGAGTAAGGAGAAGATGAAAGGTATGGTGCAGGGTGAGCCGTCGTCCACCAAGGGCGAGGCATTGCAGGTCAGGGGCAGATCTGAGCAGAAGTCCTATGATAACAACAATCGCGACAAGAGCCAACACGGTAGAGGACGTTCAAAGTCCAAGGATAAGAAGTTCTGCAAGTACTGCAAGAAAACGAACCACTTCATCGAGGATTGCTATAAGCTAAAGAATAAGGAGAAGAGGAATGCTGCACACCAACAGAAAAATAAATCTGAAGGTAATGCCTCTGTTGTCTCCGGTGCTGATAGTAATGATTCTGGAGATTGCCTTGTCGTATTTGCTGGTTGTGTTGCTGGTCATGATGAATGGTTACTTGATTCGGCATGTTCGTTTCATATCTGCATTAACAGAGAATGGTTTAGTTCTTATAAGCCTGTGCAGAGTGGAGATGTCGTTCGCATGGGAGATGACAACCCATGTGAGATCGTGGGCATTGGATCTGTTCAGATCAGGACACATGATGGCATGATTCGCACGCTGGACAAAGTGCGACATATACCAAGGATGGCAAGAAATCTCATCTCTCTCAGCACACTCGATGATGATGGGTACAAGTACTCCGCTTCAGGTGGAGTTTTAAAGGTATCAAGAGGTTCTCTCGTTTATATGGTTGGTGATATGAATTCTGCCAAGTTATATGTGCTTAGAGGAAGTGCATTGCGTATTTCCGCTACGGCTGCTACTGTCTCTGATAATAATACTAACCTCTGGCATAAGCGTCTTGGACACATGAGTGAACTTGGTATGGCAGAATTGATGAAGAGGAACCTGCTGGATGGCTGCACTCAGAGTAAGATGAACTTCTGTGAGCACTGCATTTTTGGTAAGCACAAGAGGGTAAAGTTCAATGCCTCGGTACATCGCTCCAAAGGTATACTTGAGTATGTACATGCTGATTTGTGGGGGCCTTCTCGTAAGACCTCGTATGGTGGTGCAAATTATATGCTTACTATCATTGATGATTACTCTAGAAGAGTGTGGCCTTATTTTCTGAAAGGTAAAGATGATACATTTGCTGCTTTTAGAGATTGGAAAGTAATGATAGAAAGGCAAACTGAGAAAAAGGTAAAGCTGCTTCGTACTGATAATGGTGGTGAATTTTGCTCGTATGAGTTTAAAGATTATTGCAGGAAGGAAGGCATTGTGAGACATCACACCATACCGTACACTCCGCAGCAGAATGGTGTGGCTGAGCGCATGAACAGAACCATCATATCGAAGGCTCGTTGCATGCTGTCCAACGCAAAGATGAACAAGCGTTTTTGGGCAGAGGCCGCCAACACCGCATGCTATTTGATCAACAGGTCGCCTTCTATTCCACTAAACAAGAAAACTCCCATTGAGGTATGGTCTGGTACATCTGCTGATTATTCACAGCTGAGAGTTTTTGGTTGCACTGCTTATGCTCATGTTGATAATGGAAAATTGGAACCTAGAGCTATTAAGTGTTTGTTTCTTGGTTATGGTTCTGGAGTAAAAGGATATAAGCTATGGAATCCTGAAACAAGAAAGACTTTCATGAGCAGAAGTGTTGTTTTTAATGAATCTGTGATGTTTAATGACAGTTTACCCATAGATATTGTACCAGACAGATCCGATGATGAGCAGCAGAATATGAGCGTGCAGGTGGAGCACGAGGATGATCAGGGAGATGAATTTATTGATGATACTATTGATACTGTTCAGCACTTATCTCCTGTTTTGCAGCAAGACGATCAGCCTATTGCACTTCGCAGAGAAAAGAGGAGTTGTGCTCCTCGATCCAGGTTAATTGAAGAGTGTAATTTGATTCATTATGCTCTTAGTTGTGCTGAACAGGTGGAGAACACTCATGAGCCGGTTTCGTACACTGAAGCCATTGTTTCTGGAGATCATGAGAAGTGGATCTCAGCTATGCAAGAAGAGATGCAGTCCCTGGAGAAAAATGGCACATGGGACGTGGTGCGCTTGCCTAAAAATAAGAAGACCGTGCGTTGCAAATGGATCTTCAAGAGAAAGGAGGGTCTATCTCCTAGTGAGCCTCCAAGATTTAAGGCAAGGTTAGTAGCTAAAGGTTTCAGTCAGATTCCTGGTGTTGATTACAATGATGTGTTCTCCCCAGTTGTGAAGCATAGCTCAATCCGTACATTCTTTAGTATTGTTGCTATGCGTGATCTTGAGCTTGAGCAGCTAGATGTGAAGACAGCATTCTTGCATGGAGATCTTGAGGAGGAGATATACATGGACCAGCCAGAAGGGTTCATAGTGCCTGGTAAGGAGGATCATGTTTGCAAATTGAAGAAGTCCTTATATGGTTTGAAACAGTCTCCTCGTCAGTGGTATAAGAAGTTTGATTCATTTATGTTATCAAATAACTTTAAAAGATCTGATTATGATAGCTGTGTCTACATTAAATTTGTTGATGGATCACCCATATACTTGCTGTTATATGTGGATGACATGCTGATTGCTGCCAAGAGCAAGAAAGAAATCACTACATTAAAGGCTCAGTTGAGCAGTGAATTTGAGATGAAGGATCTTGGTGCTGCTAAGAAAATCCTAGGTATGGAAATTACTAGAGACCGTGCTTCTGGTTTATTGTTTCTTAGTCAGCAAAATTATATTCAGAAAGTACTTCATCGTTTCAACATGCATGATTCAAAGCCTGTTAGTACTCCCATTGCACCTCACTTTAAATTGTCAGCTTCACAATGTCCTAGCACTGATGAGGAGGTTGAGTACATGTCCAGAGTTCCATATGCTAGTGCTGTTGGGTCTTTGATGTATGCCATGGTTTGCTCTCGTCCGGATTTATCTTATGCTATGAGTATGGTCAGTAGATATATGGCTAATCCTGGTAAAGAGCATTGGAAGGCCGTTCAGTGGATTTTCAGGTACATGCGAGGCACATCAAATGCTTGTTTGAAGTTTGGCAGGACTGGAAAGGAACTTGTTGGCTATGTTGATTCAGATTATGCTGGTGATTTGGATAAGCGTAGGTCGCTCACAGGTTATGTATTTACCATTGGAGGTTGTGCTGTGAGCTGGAAGGCACATTTGCAGGATGTTGTTGCACTGTCCACCACTGAAGCAGAATATATGGCTATTTGTGAAGCAAGTAAAGAGTCAGTTTGGCTGAAAGGTTTGTTTGCTGAGCTTGCTGGAGTTGATTCTTGCATTAATCTGTTTTGTGACAGCCAGAGCGCAATTTATCTCACTAAAGATCAGATGTTTCATGCGAAGACAAAGCACATTGAGATTAAATATAATTATGTCAGAGATATTGTTGCAAAGGGTAAGCTAAAGGTATGCAAGATTAGCACTCATGAAAATCCTGCTGATATGTTGACAAAGCCAGTTCCTGTTGCTAAGTTTGAGCTTTGCTCAAGCTTAGTTGGTATTACAGCTTAGCCCAAGAGGCTGAGTGGCGCCGAAAGTATTTCTTTCTTTGTTGTGTTCAGGGTGAAGGATTGTTTTATGCTACAGGAAGGAATTTGTCTCAAGGTGGAGTTTGTTGACTTGTGATCCAAATTCTATACATCATTAGGCCAGCTTCTGGACGGAGCGTAGCGGAGGCCCGTCGCCGGAGGCTTAGGGCCGGAGCGGAGCGGAGTCCTGAAGCGGCCCATTGTACAAAGCCCGTGCACCCAGGGACGCCTGGGGGGGTGCGGGGGGGCGAAGCCCCCCCGCGGTATGGATTCTAGTCGAATTAGGGTTTCCCTGTTATATATATTTCCTGTAAGCCGCCGTTTGGGAGATGAGATTAGAGTTGTAATCCCCGGCGTTTGTAACCTCACCCGAAATAGTGAAGATTGCTTGCTGGCTGGCGCCCGTGGTTTTTCCCTCTCGCATTGGGAGGGTTTTCCACGTTAAAATCTCGTGTCTCTCTGCGATTGATCTTGTTTACTTCGTCTTTCCGCTGCCATCGCGTGTAACAGAGCTTAGCGCGCAAGGCGTGGGCGCGTGGCACCCGGCGGTCGTGCACCGCCGCGCCTCCTCAAAAACAGTACAAACTCCGCGGCGACCAAGATCGTCAACAGCAGCACACAACGCCCCAGCAGCCACGGCACCCTTCCTCACCCGCAACGCTCCTTCCTCGATCAACCCAGCAAGAACAACAACAACAACGAGAGCAGAGAGGGAAAGAAAGAAAGAATCAAGAAACGACGACGGGGTGGGCACGCATGGGGCGGGGACATGTCGCGCACTACGGCCGGCATTGTGGAAGGAGGCGGATCCGGCCCTGAGAAAATTAAAAAGGGGGCGGCCTCGCACGGTGGCTGCCTAATTTAAGCAGGGCGGGGTGCATGTCGGCCGCGCGGGGGGAGATGCTCCATTTTCTTGTGTGCGTTCTGCACCGCTCATTTGCACTTTACTTTTAAGTTTGACCTTCTGACTTATTTTATATTGTAATAGTTTTTTTCATTGTACGTTTTTTTAGCTAATTAAATTTAAAAAATCAAAAATTATTTAATTACAGACAATATAAAGAAATAAAGAAAAAAATAAAAATTTAAAAGTCATAAAAAGACGAAATTAAAAAGTTAGAAACCAGAAACAAAAACTCTTTAGAGCGGTACCTTAATTTCTTCTCCTGGGTTTGGTCGTTGTTTTGTTTTGTTTTTGTTTTTTGTTTTTGCTTTGTTTGGAGGTAAGAGGAGAAAGCCCGGGAAAGGGGCAGGAGAATGCTCCCGCCCACTCCTTCGATCGCTTCCTCCTGCAAGGGATGGCTATCTTGCTTAGCTATGCCGGCCATCAGCTTATTTTCAATGGAGATTGGATAATGTACTCGATCGAGGATGTCGACCGTCCGATTTTCGATCCCAAAGATAGGGTAGTAGTAATGTTATCAGTATCGCTACCTGTATCGTAGCAACTTCTTTGTTCTACGATAATGATCCTACGTAGGATCGGGATTATAAAATGGGCCAGATCTTACGATCTACAGAATAACGGAACGATCCTACCATAATCCTACAGTCCCGATTCTACTAACACGAAACAATCCTACCGTAATCCTACTGTCCCGATTCTACTAACACGAAGCCATCCTACCTATAGCACCTTGATCCTCACACCCTTGGGCAATACATGGTGTGATATGAGTATGTGCCGTTTGAGACGCATGGCAGAGGATTGAAATGTGTTACGGTTTGTTTGTCTAAAGAAAAAAAAATTGGGCGAAGGGATATAGGGCTGAAAAAACAACCTTTAATGACAGAATTCTTAGTCACCGGAAAATGAAAAGGCTATGGACAAACTTTTGTATTTTTAACAATAATTTTTTAATATTTAGATTGGTCATGTGAAAATAACACGGCTGGATTCATCCTAGACTATATACTTATATTGTGATAATTCTTAACAGTTAAAAGTGTTGTTTGGAGCCTGTGAAAAGTCAATCACACCAAGAGCATTTTACTGAAAGGGTATATAATAAATATTGTGCTTTTTTACGATAAAAAAATGAGGTCAGTGATAGTGCAGGAGCCTGTCTGTTCACTCATAAAATTGAAATCCTCGGCTACATCAGAAATTGTCAAGTATATAGATCAGCAAATGAAGCAACTCGTTTACTCGTTGGACCAACACGATCCGCCAAATAGCAGGATCTTCCGGGCGGAGCAAGGGGACCTATCTTGGGGAAATAGAGAAAGTTTACTTACATTTCAAGTATTACGGCATTTTTACCATATCACTCCATCATCATTGTCTCATTGTCCGGTTCTTCTGGTCCTAGGATCACACTTCCTGGCCTGCTCCCTGACCCCATTTTAGGTGTATATTATTGCTTAGTACTTACTAGATATGTTCTAAACATCCAATCCTGAAGGGAAAAAAAACTCAAATTCATAATTGATTTAGTCATTTCCCCAACAATGTTGAATTCAGTCTCTTGGTAGAAAAATCATACGCCCTCCCTCAGAATAAGCATCATCGACAAACCCCAAAGATACATGAAGCACTGCACTGCAGATTTTGAACTCTGCACAGTAACCGTATTTTTTGCTGAAGATGGTGGCCGAACATACCCGTCGAATGAAATGCCAAACCTTCTCCTTGACCTAATAACAAAACAATGATGCATGTGTATTGATCATAACAAGGAAAACAAATCTCTGCAAGTAAAGGAAAAAAGTATTTACAGGAAGAAGAATCTCCAAGTCCATTGTTGGTTGAAGAAAAGTTACATGAATTTGAAGACCAAGGAGCAAAATTCTTGCTATTTCTCAAACAAGTGCAGGTGCAGTCCATGGGGTATTTTCTTTCAAGCAATTAAAATCACATTCCATGTACTGAATTGCCATCGTGTGGAGAGCTAGGAGGGATGATCATCAAGCTCTCACAATATGACATGTCCAGAAGATCTGCAATATTTGCCAGATGTAAGTCTGGTAACTCTGGATCACCACTACTGCAGATCTCGTCAAAATGAACATTGCTGGATTGGGAACTACGGGCTGGAGATAAGCCTGTGTTTGCACAGTTAGGTGGAACTTCTGGTGGAATTTCTGGAAAACTCATTGGTTTCTCTTTCTGCATGGACCTTAGAAAACTTGGTGCAGCGACAGACACCTTCAGATCCACTAAACTTGACGACAAAACCAAATTTTTGTGGGTAACTACAGGAAAATTAGATCTAGCCATTTGACCATCCACCTTTTGCGAGACATCAACTAAACGAGCACCAAACCCTCTAGCATTTACAGAATCAGAACCTTTTCCTTCCAGTGTACTTGCATTTTCACCAGGCTCTGTGAGTCCTTGTTTAGATTTGGATCTTATCAGCAAATCGGATGAAAGTTGATTACTCTTGGATGAATCTTGAATGCCCTTCAAGGTACTGGAGCACTTATTATTTGGAATCCATGGATCATCAGGCAGATTTTGAAATTGCTCTAGCAATCCTCTGGCTAGATATGAGTTCAATTTTCTCTTCATAGGACCAACCCAGTGATTCTTTATTGCTTTTCCCGTCCTGACAATACACGAGATAACCATTTGCAACAAATTATAGGTATTTTAAAGTGATTAAGATTTGAAGTGCACTCAATTCTTATGAAGGGAAGAATGAAAGGTAATAGAAACTAATAAACAATAAACTCAGTTAAAAGTAATTAAAGAAAAAACATGTAATCTTCCATAATGTGTGCCTATCTACATCTGACCAATGATTTCATGACTGGAGATGAGCTATATGGTCAGGTTAATAGCATCTCATAGGAAGCTCAAAAATGAGAAGCATGGTACAAACTGGATACGAGAGATTTAGTCTTTCATGTTTTATTTGCTATCTTGAAATCTCACCTCCCTGGAAAAAATTTAGCCAGTTCACACCACTTGTTTCCATGAATTTGATGAGCATGAAGCAGTGTTATCTCCTCCTGTTCCGACCATGTCTGTTTATTCACAGAAGGGTCAAGATAAAACATCCATCTGCATCCCATTTCCCACAAGGAAAATCCTCATTTAGTTCAGAAACAAAGATATGAAAGGATGAATTTGAAATATGGAATAACTGAACAACTACTAGAACTTAGAAATTATCTTCTTTTTTTTAAACAGATCAATTTGAAATTATCACCACAACACAAACGCTATTCCTTCCTGTAGGTTTGAAACTAATGAGGTGTACAGTGCAACAAAATTTCCAAATCTGTGCTCACGAAGAATATTGGGACACAATAAAAGTATAAAACTCCCTCATCTCCAAAGGTCGACCATAGGCACGACAAAGTTAACTATTGTTCCTAGCATTGCATTATGAAGACATTACCTGTTTGAACAAATGTGGTAAAAGCAATTCAGTTCACTGGGTAGCATGTAGTTTTGCATTTTTGCCTGTATCAGAAGGTTGCATTGCAATGGATCATATGATGGCAAAAGCAGGATTTTGCCTCAAGCAACCATCTACTTTCCTTTCTTCAAAGGAAGTTGCGATGAGCTAAAAACTGGAAGTGGATACAACATGCAGGGGGTGGCCACAAGATAGGCTATGCTGATAATGAGGCTGCCAGAGGATTAACAAGACAACAGAGGGGGCAGATGACAGGTTCACCCAGCCACAGAAAAGCAAGATAACTAGCTAAGCATAGGCAGACAAATGAAGAGCTTTAATTAGGGGTTCTCATGGAACTTTTATTAAATCTAGTTAAAAACAAAAGAAAGCCAAGGCTGAATCATTTGCATTTAGAAACAGAAAATGGAAGCAACCAAATAGCGTGATTTTTTTTTCTGTAAATAGTACCTTTCTCGGCATTGGATGCGACTACGACCAGGTATAGCGTGTGCAATTGTCGACCAATCTTTTGAGCCATGTAGATTTACCAATTGAAGCAGAATCTCATCTTCCTGAAATAAATTTAATTTAATTTGATAATTCAATTAATGAAGAATACAGCAATATAAAAAATGAAGGCAGCTGATATGAACTAATAACTTTCCTCTTCTGACCATTTGCACCTCCTCTTGAATGAATTGATACCTGTCTTGTGGGGCAGGCACTCAGCTAAACACAAGAAGGAAAATTCAGGTGAATCTGGATGTTAAAAAAACACAAATTGAGCTGGTGGAGTACAACCGTACAAGTAGAAGCTATAGATGCGAAGTGGTGATACAAAGAGTCAAAAACAGAATAAAATGTGAAGTAGAATTGTGATCTCAGTAAGGGAATGCATGTAGAGTTACCATAAGACACACGCAAATTCTCATGTTATGAAGTAACGTTTCTTTACGTATAAAGTTGGCTCCAATGCAGGCCACCATGTTCACCCACGTCATCAGAATTATATTGTACATCGGATGGACTGTCTTTTATATTTCCTACCGCTGGATTCATCTTACCACTATTTCCACTCATTATGATATTAGTAACTATGGCATGTCTCTACCCTTACTCAATTCATTAATGAATTTTATGAATAATTGAGACCTACCATTCTGGTGTACAAAAGTATCTTTGTGCATGGTTGCATACATCAGCCCATTGCTGTGCCAAATTTGCTTGTCTTCACATGATTGGCTCACTATGAGCCCGAGTTTTTTTACGCCTAGCCTTTGTGCAGACTGTAATTCTCAATCGCTAAGTTAATAAAAGCTCTCAGCTTCCCCTCAAAAAAAAAAAGGTTGCAGACTTCTTCATCTCCATGCATTATTACATTACAAGCATACTTTTTACATATTTACAGATAAAAAACTTTAGACATAATCTGCAGTATTGCAAAGGATTCATTCTAGTACCCAGCTAAAGACCAATCAGCATGCACATTTATCACAAACAGTTTGTATAGAACTTCAAAAACCCAAATAATGCAGCAGTTTCTACCATAAAGATGCACCTGTGGAAGATAACTCCTGCTTGGTTACAGAGAATGCAGCTTCACCTTCTAGAATCCAGTATTAGTTAAAAATTACCAGGTAATCCAACAAGTTTATTGATTCAGAAAGTCTGATCTAACCAAGGAAAAGACACTATCTGAATATTTTTCAATAGGACAGCTAAATATGAATTGTGAAGAAATGTAAGTCCTAAACTTTCAACATATCCATGTATTAAAATTAGAGTAACTTGCAACTGACCAAAGTTCAGTTACCTGCCCTTTTCCATTCTTCACCCTGGAGATGCTTAGGAGGTTTTTGTAGTTTATCACGCTGCAGTAATAGTTAAGAAATCGTATTAAAAAAACACCTCATCTACAAAAAACAGTTAAGAAATGGTTTGTGCACGGGAATAACATTAAATTAAAGATGTAATCTCCATCAAGAGGATAAGTACTAGATCAAATCAATTGTAAGGCTTCGAAAGACAAAATATTATACGGAAATATGAAATCTTGGATCAAACGTATGAGAAGAGTGAAGACACTCCTAAAAAAAGAGAGTAAAGACAACTCTTGCTCTAGAAAAAAAAATAACATCACTTCCTTTTGTAAGCTTTGATGCCCTGATGTTAGAATACGGAGTTATGTTTTTCCCTGTTTGGTTATTTTCCATACTAGCAACAGTTGGCCCAAATATATCCATTGCTCAAAATATTTTATTGGGTAGTTAATCAATGCTTGTTGATAGTTTTTGTGTGTGTGCGCACGACTCCTTGGTAGTTCAATACAACTTAAATATGTGCAAATAATTAAATATGTAAATCTCAAAGATATATAAGCAAGGAAGCCATATTAAGCGATAAAACAATAAAAGCACGAGCTTCTGTACTAATCTACAAATGCATCAGCATGAATTAAACAGTCCCCATAAGAATATAAGATTAGAGCCTAAGCCCGGGCCAATTTCAGATGTTTCTCGCCTTGATCTAATAATGTCTGCTTTGTAGCCTCTGCAAACTTTAACAATACTAACACATTAGGAGACAGAAGATTACCACCTCTTCTGCAATTCCCTGGATTTTGCTTGAGCAACTTGTTGACCTGATAGCGCTCCTACAAAACAAGGTGATAATTAACTGACTATTTCGGCTTCTCTTCCAGATCAACAAGCACCAATACTATGTACAGAAATAATAATGCCGTTCTGATCCAAGAAACATGGACATCGAATCGCATCTAATAAAATATATTAACATGTCACCTCTGTCCAAATGCCACCACAGAAAAAAAAAATAAATGCCACCACAGAAAGGTAGAAATTACAGCACCGATGGTGGCATTGGGTTACGTTAATGAGAAATTTGGTTGTTTAATTTACCGCCGCCTTGGGACCCCGTCTCCACTCTGCAGCATGGCGGCGTCCAGAGGAAATCAATTCAACCACCCGAAACCACCTGACAAATCAGCTGAAATCGAGAGAAGCAAACCAATGCTCGCGGATGAACAACATGCATTGCTCTTTCAAGAAATTAGTAGAACAGAACCCAGCATACCAAAGATCAAGCTTTCGGTTCTCTTGGCGGATCAGCCGTACCGCGTACCCTACCCTGAGCAGCAAGTGAGAGTGATCCAACAATGGCAGAAGTAAGAAGTCAAGAGGAAAGGATCCCCCACCCAACTCGCAACTTACGGCGGGCGCCGGGCGGTGTTGGCAACGCGGCTCGGAGAACGGGAGTAGGCAGGGAAGGAGCCCCCGGGATTCTCTATGTAACGTCAGGTGAACTTGGGTCACTGACGTGTGGGCCTATAAGCCGTAGGACCCACACGTCAGTGATCTAACGTCACCTGACGTTACGTCAGAGAATATACGCCGGGGAAGGAGCCAGGTTTTCTCGAGCAATGCTCCGGTGCAGCCTAACACAAAAAACTTACGGATTGGATACCACTTACTTAGGATCTATTCTTTTTGACTTGGAACTTATAACTTTTGGCTATAGTTTATGACTTTTAGGTTATTCGTACAAGAGATTACAGAGTAACAGAAACTCACGTGCGGTTTTTGCCGATATAAATGAAGTCGGTACAGTATGTACTACAATTAACTAGTAGACCCTATCTTAAAAAGATACTCCGTTTAAAAGCTAGTTACTATAGAAAAGTCAAAAAACAGCTTTTAAAAGCTGAAAAGAACATACCCTTAGATAGCAGCTTTGGGTTATCTTAGTAATATTCTCACTATTATTTTTTACTTAATTTTCTAAAATCTATCTCTACCCCTCTATAATACACCAAAATTTTCTTTACTAAATCCACCCCCTCAACCACCCGCACAGTCATGCCTAATCTAAGTCCACCCAGATTTGTGTACCAAAGTAATCCAACTTCATACAAATGAATGGTCTGGATCTCTCCTCAAGTCTTCTTCTCTTACTCATTGAAGATCCTAAGGCCAAAATCATTCGGATCATGCACATCATTGAACCCCACCCCGCACCACCTCCTCTTCCGCCCCCCACGCGCCGACGCCTCCTCCTTCCCTCCCCACCCGCCGCCGCCGCCTCCTTCCCTCCCCACCCTGCATCTCCTTCTCCCCATCCCGCACCGCCTTCTCTTCCGCCCCCCATGCGCCGGCGCCTCCTCCCCTCCCCTAACCCCGCCACCACCGCCTCCGCCGCCGCCATGGCCTCACGCCCTCCCCTCCGCACCATCTCATCCACCTCCTCCCTCTCCACCAACTCCCCCACCTCCGCCTCCGCGGCGCCACCCGGCGGCGTCCCGCAGTCCATCACCGCGCTCCTCAACAACCCGCTCCCCTCCGCCGCCTCCTCCTCCTACTGGCTCCCTTGGCCCCCACCAACGCCCCTGCCCGACGCGCCTGCCCCACCCTCCCACCCCTGCGAGGTCTCCCGCGCCAATTTCGCGCCCTACCTCGCCGCCATCGCCGACCCCTTCGCCCGCTTCGCCGACATCCGCCTCCATGCCTCCGCCGAGCTCGCCGCCTCCGATGCTGAGGGTGCCCCGGCGTCGTCCGGCCTCGCCGCCTGCCTCAGGGAGGTGCCCGCGCTCTTCTTCAAGGAGGATTTCGCGCTCGAGGACAGGCCGACCTTCGAGGCCGCCTGCCCGCTCGGCGACGACGCGCTGCAGGAGCGCCTCGGGCAGCACCTGGATGTGGTGGAGGCGCACCTCGTGCGGGAGATCGCGCGACGTTCGGAGTCGTTCTACGAGGCGCAGGGCCGGCTGCGTGGACTCTACGGGGAGATTGTTGCGGCGGTCGGGTTCTGTTGGTGGATTTTTCGGTTCTAATGCATATGGTTTCTTCGATTTCTAGATTGAATTGGGATTTATTGCTTTAAAGGCTATGCATTTGCTACATAAGCTGACCCTGGACCCAACAATGAAGCTCTGTGGTCTTCCTGAGGCAAGGGAGAAGGTAGGATGTTCAAATATGTTGGACCAATGCCTAGGAATTGGACTTCATGGTGGTCAGGTTCATCCGATGCCTAACTGCTATTTCTTTCCTTTGCTTTGTTCTTGTAGTTGTTGGAGGCTGCCATGCATATGTAGGATTATAAGGATGCTAGCATGTGTTCTGGGACATGCCGTATTTATGTCTGTGGAGGTGATGGCCTGTCAGCTTCTGTTTTAGCATTTTTGGTATTATCTCCTTTGCGTATCACTTAGACAGCATTACCAGACAAAAACATTCAAGCTAGACATTCAGATTGACTCTACGCTGATCCTATGCAAAGAAGGCTAGGATTTACATAAGAATCAGTTATTTAGGTAGTGTTGTTTGATATAGACTTCACATTCTTATTGATTTTATCGACATTATGACTTCAGAAACTGTCAACATCAAATGTTGTGCATACCCTTAGTTAGCCTTAGTTTGGTTTGTAGATTCTATTTGCTCGATTTCAGGTAGATCATAGATGCTTGTGCTAAATTATCACAGCCAATCAGACTGTAAACCTAACTGTTTTTGCCAACAATATCATGCGGCATGTTTCCAAGCAATCAATGAAGATAGGTTGTTTCCATGTTTTTTGGTATGTTACCTGAAAAGCTATGTAGCACCGACATATGGGTTTGTTGTCGTATCGGTGTCAGGGCTTAGTTAGCCTTAGTTTGGTTTGTAGATTCTATCTGCTCGCTTTCAGGTAGATCATAGATGCTTGGGCTAAATTACCACAACCAATCAGACTGTAAAGCTATCTATTTTTGCCAACAATATCATGCGGCATGTTTCCAAGCAATCAATGAAGATAGGTTGTTTCCATGTTTTTTGGTATGTTACCTGAAAAGCTATGCAGCACCGACATGTGGGTTTGTTGTTGTATCGGTGTCAGACACCGTGTCCGGCACAGATACGACGCCGACACACGGTTGATACACGTAGGCCACATATTAGGCAGTTAAATGGCGAAAACAGATCATTTCTGATGTCCCCCTGCCCATTTTCTGAAGTAGAAAAGGTAATGTTGTTCCTATTGCCGCCTTTACCTGTGAATGTGCAGTGAAAATATATACTCTAGGTCTATTTGGTCCAAGTAATCTAAGCAAGCAGTGTGCTTTAATGTGTTAATAGTATATAGATGAACATATTTCCTTATCTATTTATGTGCCTTTTTCTAAATTTCAGATTACCAACTATTGGCCTTTTCCGGTGAGAAGAAGCACCATATCTCATATTTGAAGCCTAAGTGCCAAGATCAAGCAGGTTTGTCCTACTTGAAAATTCAAACCTGCTCTCATATTCCTTTTTAAAAAAATTGCTCTCATATCTGAACATTGTCTTTTGCTATTGTAGTTTGAGCTGGTTTATTCTTTATTTCTATTTTTCTTTGTGTTAGTTTTGGTATCACATCAAGCAGAGCATCATAATGGAAAACCTCTAAGAAGATGATGCATTGATAGAAACAATATGTGTTTTCTGAAGAACCATCTCGCTTTATGTGCCCTCCTATGCAGCTCCCGTGTTCCCCATCTTCCATGTCTTTCTTCAGTTGCATCTTGCTATTATGTCTGCTGTGATTTGTTTGGAGGAATGCATTCGGAGTAGCAGCCCTATAGCTTATATCAATAGGCTACTGTGGAGCTACTGCGTACTTAATTAATCTCCCCCTCTGTAGTTGTCTTTTGACAAATTATTGCGGTAGCTAGAGATCTTCACAAGTACTCTTATGTTCTAGCATTTAGTTATGGTTTAGTGATTGATCCTTAGGGATAAACTGGCGTCCTCTGAAAACTACCAATTGCCAATTAGTTCATCTGTTTTATCAGTTACCCTACACTATACATCCCATATTCCTATATATGCTTGCGCTTGCTTTTTTCTCTTACGAGAATAGCCTATCTATCAATATTGTTGGATATTAGTTAAATCTATTAGGTTTTAGTTCAGCCCATCAACAATATCCGCTGACTTTTAGCTAGCATCAGTATCAAGTTTCTTCATTTTGTTAATTACCATCTCTGCCGCACTGTGAAAACTCAATGTGTACATCCTCTTCTATGTGACAGAACTTTTTTTGTGCATGTTTCTTTTTTAATTTAAGTTGACATTGTTGCAATGCATTGGATGACTGGACATCCTGCTAGATTAATTGTACAAAATGTTCAGATCAGTGCAATGATATATTTCTTTGTTTTTGATCATGATTTCTCTCATCTACATTTCCTTTCTTTTCTCCCATCCAGGATTTTTACCTTACCTTGGAGATTTAGGAGTAGCATATTGGTTGACGTGCATCTTCCACCTGCAGATATTTATGTCTAATGGCATTTGTAGCAGCCCGAGTTTAGATGTGATGTACTGGAGTGTAGCATGTGCTAGCCAAAACATTCTATTAACAACTTGAGATACATACCATTGATCCCTACATTGCTTTCACTGTACATATGTTGTAAACTGATGGCTAGCACTGTTACAGCTTACAAGAACATTTAGTGCAGGGTAGAACTTTTTGCGACACTAACATCTCAAAATGAGCACGAAATAATGTGATCTATACACGCCTTTTATATTCTGGAACAATGTCTGGATCAGGCTCTCTAATTTTCCATGTTTCTGCTATGACAGATTATAGAATGGTGTTTGGTTCTTGCCAAGGAGATGACCATTATGGCCATGCAGAATTGACATCAGCAGGGTTCATCATTTTGTGTTTACGGTTAGATCTCAAACATATTTGTGCAATAAATGTTGGACATCATACATAAACTAAGAAAATTATGATATATTTGCTTAGCGTCGTACATACACTGCCTTTGCTGAATCGAAAATAGTGAAGCTATATTTGTGGCTACTCATATCATGCATGCTATTTGCATGTATTGATTCTTATAATTTTCCCTGCTGCCCACTGAAGGTTAAAGCTTATTGACGCTAAATAATTTATGGGGTTTAGTGAGAGCATTTCAGTTTATGATGAATATGATAATTCATTGGGTGGTCCTAATTGTGATAATGTAGGCAAATATGGTAGGTCAGCCTATTGGCAGTCCTTCTGACAAGCCCCAGGGACCTTTTTGCCGCTTTAGATCTGTTATAGCTGTTTAACTATTCAATTTCTATTTTGTGCTAGACGATGTTTTGTGCAGTCAATCTTAATCATTTGGATGTTATAATTGGAGGAGTTTTCTAATAGATGTAAAGTTATTTGTAATACTGAAGGCCATGAGCCATATGGTTCAATCCAATAGCAACCATTTGTTTCAAAATGCTCTAGGCCATGCATCTGTTCATCGAAGAAAGTTGTTTGTACAACTGTTATTGAATTGCTCAAGGAGATTGAATATGGATCCTTTTTTGCCGCACCACACTCGACGAAATATACTGAACAGCAAAAAAACTGAAGACATATACTACAAAGTAACGAATCTTATTTTTAAGACAGTGTTTCTGTTTCGCATTTAGGAAATATACAAGGTTAGCTGGATATTAAACAATGATGATTTTGATTACAAAATTCCCTCTCTTTACTTGCAATTACCAGTTCATTAGATTGTAGAATGGCAAAATTTTATATTGTCATTGGATTTGATAGAGGCAACTTCTGCCCGTGATTATTTTTGTCGCCAAAAAACAGAAGGTAGCTTTATGCTTCATCAATCATTTGGTTCTAATATTGAGATGTCATGATAGGTTTGTTTATTACTACTACAACACATGGATGACGAAGTAAAACTGTATATGAACCATTGATACATGTTCTCTTGTGTTTTTCTTGGAAGGGCAATCTCTTTGTAGCTTTTTCTATTAAGGCTCATTCACCTTACGCTTGGAATTAATGCACTTTATGTCTGGTGTACGAAGACTACATATGCCAGTTACCTTTCTTAGGTTGCTCCACCACAAGGGTTGTTTACTCACAGTATGTAGTATAGTCTGAATGTCCTTATTCATGTGAAGTTTCTTTTGATTTATGACTATATTGGATTGTTAACAACTGAGGTACAATCCTCTTTGCCACAAAAAAAACATGATATTGCTTTTCTTTTTCTTTGTCTTTTTTTTTGCGAGAGATGCTATTGTTTTTCTAACCTTTGGTTTCTGTTATCGCCGATGCATGTTACATACCTTTACCACTGAGTGTACAGTTATCGCGTGTTAGCCTACTACCAAGGCTCTAGGTGTGCTGTTGCCTGAATGGCCCTGCTCGGTTAGGCTAAAAAATAGTGGCGTATGATTGAAATTATACTGTAGCTGATGGTGGTTTATTTGACGTAATTAAATTTAAAAATAGAAAAAATATGTTAGTTCATCATGGACAACGCAAACGAATACGTGAAAAAAAAGAACCGGTAAAAAGTTCAAAAAAAACCAAAAGTTCAGAAAAAGATGAAATTTATGAATAATGAAAAATAAATCAGAAGCTTAAGTCGAAATGAGCGGGGCATCGCATAAATATACGCCAGAAAAAATATAGATTCGATCCATTCGGTTATTTAATTGAGAGAGGAATTTCCTGTTATATGTGCTTGAATAATAGATATCTCTGCGAATTATCACAGATGTTCACTGTCGTCATAATTGGCGTCATCGGAAGTACTCGTAGGCGATCGGTTGTGCCTGAGAGGCTTGAACGTGGTCGTAGACATCTTGAAATCGGTCGTATGGCTTCGTGGTGAAGTCGTAGACCTCATGTATTTGTTGGTTCATCATTTCGATCGGTCGGAACGACTTGGGATGAGGTCGTAGACTTTGAGCGATATAGTCATAGCGAGTTGTATGTGGTCGTGGCAAGCTAGCGATGGTCATAGCTTGTGTCTTGGTGACAAAAATATTTGGTTATACAATATATGAGACGTGAATCTTAATGAATCTTGTTTTGTATTTTATCGTAGCGTTAGCACGGGCACACTACTAGTATCAGTAAACCTTCTAAATTTTAACCACCAATAAATTTAAAGCTATTTAACTTAATTATATAAAAATTATACTATTAGATTTTTTATTAAAAATATTTTTATAATATTGTAATTTTATTAGTACATCTTAATGTAAAATTATAAAAATTAACGGTCAAAGTCACATTATGAAGATAGTGAAAAATAAAAAACGTCAAGTAAAAAGAACAGAAAGAGTACCTAGTTTTTTTTTTACTTTATATCTATACGTCATATTTTTTAGGTTCACATCCAAACATTCTTGTCACCTCCTTTCTTTGTAATTTCCTCCGTATTCCCATCTTAACTTATACCTGAAGTCTAACCATATAGCATAGCCTACTGGTGTGACACCTGGTCTCTCTGGGTAATAACCAAAGTTCGATTCCCATCATCTACAGTTAGATGGTTTATTTATATGGATTATCCACTTTAATTGTACAACGTTTGAACTATGATGTGTGGTTGACCAATTGTCCCCACCCACTCTCAAAAAATCCTTAGGTTAGATGAGTTATTTGTATAGGCCCTGTTCTTTACGGCTTCTAAAAACGGCTTTTGGTTTTTACTATATACCTAACTTTTAAACGGAGTATTTTCTCAGAACGGGGTCTATAAGTTAATTATAGTACACATTAAAAGCCCAACATCTGTATCAACCAAAATCGTAAGCAAGTATCTCTCTCCATAATCTCTGTCGCAAACAGTTAAAATTCAAAATTTTCAACCAAAAACTATAAGTCGCAACCATATCAAACAGGCCCATAGACTTTCAACTTTAATTGTTCGATGTTTAAACTTGTGACTTGCTGGCCAATTATCCCACCATCTCTAAAAAAAAGCCTAATTCACATTCTTCTGCTGGTGAGTCACCTACTACGCATCATTGAATACTTGTATACATATCATGTACTAGAATAGAAGTTATAGATCTGACATAGTGTTACTCTTGCTACATTTTCAACTAATTTGATCAAAAAAAAATAGCCCCAATCAGTAGCAAAATAGGAATAGGGGGGTGTGAAGAAATTGAGCTCACCATCTTGCTTGTGCCCACCAATCAATATCACCAAATACACGACCACTACAACCAGATCTAGAATAGGATGGGTCGATCCTCAGATCCAAGCTCCAAGTTTTTTACCTAAAGAGTGGGTAGACATATGGCTCTATAGATCTTGGATGTGAGCTGAGGAAGAGAGGTTGAGAGAGGAGGGAGAAGCGATAGGCTAGATCAGATTTGTTGTAGTGACACGTTTAGTGATAGGCGTGCACATATTAGAAGAGGAACCAAAGAGGGGAGATGACGTGATGTATACGACTGGGTGAGCTCGTTGGAGGAGTGGTAGCTGAGAGTTGGATGGGGTGGTGTAAGGTGAGGAAGAAGATGGATGCATAGGGCTAGATCAAGTTGGGTTCAAGCGGCGGCTAAGAGCAACTCCAAGAGAAGAGCTAAATCATTTTCTAAAGGTAATTTGGTTATTATTGGAGAAAAAACGTCTCCAATAGACTCTGTAAATGACTCTCCAAATTTAGTAGCTCTCCATCCCTCCTCCTTCGCTCTCTATTTTTGGATAGCCTACCTCGCTCATCATCCAGCCTCTTGGCGCGGTCGGCGTTTCCTTCCCGCACGCTGCGTCCCATTCCCGCGCGTATGCGACCCACCGCGCGCCCTCTAGTTTAGATAGCCTGTTGGAGTAGTCTTGTTTTTTTTGGGTGAGATTCATTTTAGAGAATAGCTAAATCACTAAATTTAGATACTTCTTTTGGCTAATCTTTTGTAGTTACTCTAAGATTATAAAACCTGATCTGTTTCTTTGCCAAATCTTTCGGTGACGAATTATAGCTAACATCATAAGTAGCTAGATCTTCAATGACCAACTTCTAAAATCGTCGAAGATTCTTCTATCTTTTATGACGAAAATTTGTTGATTGTCACAAAATAATTGCCCAAACTGCCCCACCCCAACTTCATGATGAAATCACACAAGATCGTCACTAATTATTCACTATGCGTGACTTTATTCCTTTCCATCACAAATGTTTTTGCCATAGAAGGCCATTTTTGTTGTAGTTTTGCTGCTCCATCACTCTGCCTCTTTCCCGTATCTCATCTCCCTTGATTCTCAAGCTACATCGACAAACTTCCTGTCATTACCGTCCACTGTCGATGTGCCATTGCCACCTCGCTGTTGCCACATCACCCACTGCCAAGTTTCCCCCTAACTCTATAATCCGGCTCCGATGAACCCAAACCCTGAACCCCAACATGGATGCTGAACACACCACCATCACTGGAGAGGAGGACAAGACAAAGTCGGAGAGCAAATCATGATGGATGATAATAAAAAAAAATAGTTTATAATTCACCTATGCATTGGAGCAGGGGATAATAAAAATTCCTCGATCACTCTAACAAGTAATTTTGGATCTTGGCATGATCTCTTAAATTCAACTTCGGCTTCAAAGAGGACTAAAAAGTGACCGTAGCTTCGACAATTCGTATGGGTCCAACTTAGAGCAACTCATTCCCAAGTGCATTGGAGAGAAGTGTTTGTACTAGTTGGGGGTGTAGGGTCGCTTCAGATTTTTGGTACCATCTCGAGGGTACCATCATCGTTGTAGGGGAATTTGGATGGTCACTTCAGCTGATGTTACGCACTTTCTCTCTCCTAAAGCTATTATGAACGTAACTATATACGCTCTTAGATTGGTTGTTCTATTAATATTATGCTTACGGGCAATGAGGTGGTGGTGGGCTCAATTGCTCAATCCGAACAAAAGCATCCTCGAACCAAATCCAAACCCCTCAGATGGGTGTTGGTGTTCTTTTCTTCTTTTCGCTTTCATGCGTTTCCGATTTGGAGCCGGACTCGGTGTCGCCCGGTTAGATAGTAGTATTAAGCACGAGACGCCCACGCGCTGCCGCGGCGGTGTCCGTGTCCCTTAGCCCTTGTTGCCTCCGACTACGGCCTACGTCCGCCTACCGGCGCCGATCGAGATGACACGCATGGTCACACCAGGGCACCGTGCGCGGCAGGGGCCGAGGAAGCGGCGTCGCTGCGAGGAAATGCAAGGTCGGCGGCACTCCCACTCCGGGAAGGAAGGAGAGGCTCGGGAGCGCGCCTGCAGGTCCGACGTGAGGGTGGAGGTATTCGCCTCCGCCAAGATGTCCTCCTCGGTCTCGGAGAGGCCGCGGCTCCGGTCGGAGATCGGCGAGGTGCGTGGCTCCCTCAGGAGGATCACCGAGTTGTTGGCCAGAGAGGCAGAAGTCCAGGGCGGCGCCGGCGCGGCGTCCGCGTCGTCGTCGTCATCCCAGGCGGCTCCCCATGGCACGGACGGACTATTCTTGGCCCGCGAAGCTGCAGTCCAGGGCGGTGCCGGAGCGGCGCCCTCGTCGTCGTCGTCATCCCAGGCGGCTCCCCGTGGCACGGACGGACTGTTCTTTACCCGCGAAGCTGCAGTCAAGCTCGGCCTCGGCGTCGGCACGGCGCCCTCGTCGTCATCCCAGGCCGCTCCCCGTGGCACGAACGGACTGCTGTTGGCCACCGCCGAGCCCCAACCGGAGGCGGCCGCCACGGCGTCCTCGAAGAGGAGGAAGACGATCCCTAGCATTGAACCTCGGACGAACACGAACCCTGCCAAAGCATCGCACGATGCATCAGAGCGGCACAACGCCGAACCGGACGTGCTGGTGCGGGCATCGTATCTGAAGATCCGATTCGCCAGCCTGATCGCCAAATCTCAAGAGACTATCAGCCTTCGTCATCGGGAGGACTTGAAGAGGCAGCCGCCTGCCGACGTCGAGGTCGTCGACGAAGGGAGCCGTGGACGGGACGCCGAGAGGGAGATGGCCCGCAAGGCGTTGCAGGAGGTGGAGAGGAACGCACGGCACACCGGGCTCAGCGTGGAGACCATCCACCCCGTGGACCTCAAGGTGCTCGGCATCACCGCCATCGAGCACATTGTGAGCCCAGAGCGCCACCGAGACAGGGACGGCGTGCTTCGCGCCGCGACGGCGGTGCATCGCCCTCGCAGCCCGTTGGAGAAACTAGGGCTGTTTGTGAAGGCCGATGACGGTGGCGAGCAAGAGGTAGATGGAGAGAGCAGATAGGAGTCAAGGATGTATGTGGCCTGCTCCTGGCAATCGTCATTGACTTCATACCTGATTTGCATTATGTCTCAAAGACAAAAATGCTAAGGTAAGCTAGAGCGTCTTGCCCCTCTGTAGAACCAATTCTGTTGATCTGTTTGATTGTTTTCCCAAACTTTATGCAAATTCTAGCTGGCTTTTGAGGTCACCAGAGTGGCCAGACATGTATGACCACATAGGCGAAATTTGTTCTCTAAAGAACAACTGCTGTTCATCGTCGTCGTAGACTGATCTACTGATCTCCATTCTACTTTCTGCATTTTATGAATATAGCCAAGTTACAACACCAACATGGTTTTGCGAGGGCTCAACTATTGGGATAAAGGATAGACTACACTAGTGCAAATAAAATTTTCTACCATATAAACTAGAAAATTATATGAGTAAAAGATTATGGATCATTACCACTAGACGTGTAGGTGCAATGCAACGGAAGAAGAGTTGAAGCAGACTGATTTAACGTAGCACGCAACTATGTAGTGCAAGTAGTCGATCGTTCAATATCCCGATTAGTGTCCTTGGAAGGCGATCGTCCTTGAGTGGTAGCCGATTCTCACGAACCAACCACATCCTCCTTGTGATGGTCTCGATCAGTGCCGCAGTCGCAGCAGCGCCTCTATCGAAGTACACACGTTTGGATATGGAACACCGTGTGTCAGTGTGCTAGCACTAGCGTGTACGACATGACCTATAAGAGGTGACGACTAGGGTTTTGGTGGGTGTGTTAATCGCGCGCAACCCTTAGCCTATGTACTCCTTTATATAGAGACTCCGATTGGATCCATATCCAACACAAATAGAGACCGTATCTTACTCGAAAAGTTTTTAACCGGATCCTTATCCAATACAAATGAAGATCATATCTCACTCAGAGTCTACTATCCGGGTCTTTACTGTTTCAATCCGTTAAGTGTATGATCCAGTAGGTTCGTATATACTTGATTGTAACTTAGAAATATTATTCTGATCACTAGTCGGAAGTGGTCCCTAATAGGACATATCGACTCCAATCATACCAAAGATCAATTTATATGAACCTTATGCAACATGATCTGTAACCAGGTCTAAGTCACTCACGATTAGCTCATAACTCCTTATAACCAGATCATATATGGTCATGATTAGTTCACATCCTCATACAACTAGATTACAGACCAGTCTGTGATATGTCCAACAAGCTCATGGCCAGTTAGTATCTCCATACAACCGTATCGTATTCGATCGGATCTATCGACCTATTTACGTATTCTCCTTTTGCCTCACGATATCCGAGTGAACTCCATATGAGAAACATGTCATCCATGGGATGTTCAATCTTTTTCTGATCTAGTAATGAATAACTTCATGTGGTTGATTTTTCGATCACTCATGGCATGGCTATGAACTTTCTTTATCTGACCACATTTAAGGGCTTAGAGATATTTCTCCTGTTATGAAGGAGAGGCAAATCTCATATCTGACGACTCATTTTCCTCCGTATGTTTCATAATATACCCGAAAGCTACGTTTATAACTACCTAGTTACGGTGTAGATCCCTAAGTGCACTATTACACATGTAGCAAACTATACTGACTTGGGTACAAGGATTATACATCATCATTGCTTGCGACCGACTGATAACATATAAAACATAACAATCTCGACAATGCCTCAAGATGGATCAATCCAACACCATATTCTCTAACATGTGTCCACATTATTTATCTGATCTCCATATCTATGATCGGTGAAACGTAGCTATCAATCAATATATGTGCTGGTGTATAAGTCACTGTTGTTCCGACCAGTGATATCCGACTAAGGATCCTTTTAAAATGATATCATATAACAAATAAATAGTTTCACCAACAAGTTACATACTTGATAATCATTATAAATGATAAATCATTTAAAGGACATAATAATATTTATTTAAAATATTATAAATATAAAAATAATATAATTATCTTCATTGCCTCTAGGGCGTCACTAACATCAACATCTTCAGCTGTTTGTTGCTATTTGAGGCAGTCTGCTGCAAGTTTCTTAGCTGGTAACTTCACTGCTTTGTCTTCTAAGTCGGTAACCCCAACAACCAACATGTTGCACCTGTGTGGCTGTGTTCGCTTTCTAATCAAGCAGGGTCCTGGAGACCTTTGGTCCCAAAACAACACCAACATGTTCAAATGCAGCTTATTAGTTAGCTTTCGTATGTTCGAAAGGAAAATTCTACCATTGATCTATGTCAGTGGTCTGGCGAACTTCTGAGAGTGAATGTTTGGTATTCTGCGTGCTGCACCTCAGGGTCCGAAAAATAACCAAGTGACTGAGGAAATATACTACTACTAATCGACTATATTCCCTCTTAACGGCGCCTGCTAATAGATCATATTTGTTGAAGGCAACGACAGAACCATGGATACTAACAGTGAACAGAACAGCATTTGCTCTTTTCGTAGTGCTAAACTTTTCAACTAACATGCAACCATGATTTATACAAGAGCTGTAAGTTCACAGACACACGGCAGTAAGTTCAGCTCATTGCCTCGTTCTATCAAAAGAGTGCTGAGTGCTATACTACTTTTTGTCTGTATCACTTTTCATGTTATATGGAGTTACTTACCATCATGCGGAGAACCAGGAGGAATGATCATCAAGCCATCACAGTATGGCATGCCCAAAAGATCTGATACATTCGCCTGATGTACCTCCAGTGAGCATGGATCTGAAGTCTCCGAAGAATGAACATTGCTAGGTTGGTAGCGGCTCCCTGTTGGTGATAAGACCGTGCACTCACATTTTGATGGTTCTGGAGAAATATCTTGCAATACATTTGATGGAGAAGTATTTCAGCAGGACTCATTTGTTTCCTTTTCTGTAGAGGCTTTTGAGAATTTACCGCAGCAGTAGACACCTTGAGCTCCACTGGGCTCGACAGAAAATCCAATCTCCTTCTGGTTCTTACACGCTGCTTCGATCTAGCCATCATCCTTTCAGAGCTTTGGCTGAACAAGCATCAAGTCCTCTAGCATACATGCAGTCAGAACTTTCTCCCTCTGATGTATCAGCATTTTCACATAGTTCTGTGAGTCCTAGCTTAGATTCGGATGACTGTTGATTTGTATGAGACGGATTTTCAATGTCCTTCAGATTGTCTGAGTCACTGTTCTGTGGAACTGATGGAGTTTCTGGTAGGCCTGAGCAATCCTGAGGCTAAATACAAATCCAGTTTTCTTTTCATAGAACCTCTCCAGTATTCTTTGATTGCATGATTTGTCCTGGTACACGATGTTAACAATTTTAGTCATATGCAAAGCATTTTGAAGAGGTTAGATGCATACAATAGCAGCTAACAAAAGATAGGCAATTTTGGATTCAACAGAAACTAATTAAAGGGAGGCAATTTTCATTTTTTGTTAGTTTTGAAATCTTCCAATCTTACCTCCCTGGGAAATGTTTGACCATCTCACGCCACTTATTTCCATAAATTTGATCAGCATGGATCAATCTTAGCTCCTCCTGTTGCGACCACGCCTCTTTGTTTATTCCAGGGTCTAGACCGAATTTCCATCTGTGTTTATTTCCATTAGGCTCATCCATGCTTAAGTGAAAAAACAGGTAGTAGCTGATGAAATTTGAATGCAGAGTGACCATGCAATGCTGGATATTCTCCCTAGTCACTACTCAAAGAATAAAGCCTTCTAAGTGATAACAGTAAGGAAATATATAGTATAACAGAGTTTCAAGACATGCTGTCAGGAAGAATTTTATAATGCAGCATATTTTTCGACCATTATCTACAAAAACTCCGAGGTAGCATGAGTGTTGAAAAAGCTGTATAAGGTGCCAGATAACATATTCTATATACTGTCACAACAATGGCATCATACTTTCGACTTAAAGAATGTCAATATATTCTAATTTGCCTTCTGTATTTTCTGTTTGTCGCTACTACTGCTGAAAGCTTTGTTAACTTTCTTCTTTCTCTCTTAATGAATTGGGCACAGTTCTCTTGCCCTACTTCCAAAAGGATGTCAACACTCAACATGGTTCTTTCATCATTTCGATCACAAAATGTTGCATTACAAATAGGCCTGATTCCAAAGCAAATTTTTTGCCACAAGCAAGCATCTAGTTTCTTTGCTTGAAATGGAAATGTTCATAAGACAAAACTAGCAATGGAAACAACATGCAAATGTATCAACACAGTAGGCTATGCTGTTTCACAGCACAAACAGGGTAATCTGCTAATGAGATGTTGGGTTAATCTTGTTGTGTGTGTGTGTTTTGTTTGAGTACTCTGTGTGTGATCGTTACGACCAGTCTTTGTGGTCAATACGACCAGTCTTTGTGTTGTCGTTACGACCAGTACTAAAGCTACACCGAGTATTGTAGCTCCGAGTACTTCGTGGTCATAACGCCATAGTCGATAGTCGTAGTCATGGCGGTCGTAGTCGGAGAACTAGGTTCAGAGACTATGAGCACCATGGCTTTGAGTACTGTGGATGTCATACTTGGAGGAGTACTGTGGACGTCATACTCGGAGGAGTACTATGGACATCATACTCGGAGGAGTACTGTGGACGTCATACTCGGATGAATACTATAGGCGTGATACTCGGATGAGTACTGTGGACGTTGTACTCGGAGGAGTACAGTCGACACCATACTCGTACGAGTACTATAACAGTCAGATGACTCGAAGCCTATGTGTGGTCGTAACGCCATGGTCGTGGCGCTTGTATGTGGTTGTAACGCCGCGGTCGTGACGCCTATGTATGTGTTCATAGCGGCCGTGGTCGTACCACTTGTCTGTGTAGTCGTAGCAACCGTGGTCGTAGTCATAGCGACCGTGGTCGTAGTCGGAGCGGCCATGGTCGTGGTCATAGCGTCGTAGCTACACCGAGTACCGTAGATGCCATACTCAGAGAAGTACTGTAGACACCATACTCGGTAGTAACCACTGTAGCAATCATTAGCACTTAGCAATAGTTGGCTATTGTGGCAGTCAGGTATGGGCTGGTCACTGTAGCAATTGTGCAACCAGTCACTGTAGTAATCATCAGCACGAGTGGTCGTGGAATGACGTGGGTCTTCAGTTAGTTGGCGAACTGCTTGATATGGGTAAGCGTCGTGGTAGTCGTCGTCAGAGTCGTATGGAGTGGGTGAGTGCCCTGTTGTGAGGTCCGGCTGTGTCTATATATACCATGTAAGTCTTTTGAGAGAATTGAGCCAGAGAATAACAGAGAAAACATAGGAAAATGTGTGTCAGTTTGCACCGCAATATCGTGCCTCAATTCTAGTGTTCAGCTCAGTTGTTAAGCTCCATCTTATCGTTCTCATCTTCGACAAGCCATCCACTGCCAAAGCATGTGCTTAGAAGAGCTATTTTCCAACATGAGATTGTTGCAGAATAAACAAGGCCATTGTGATGGCAGATTGCAGCTTGTGGTGGCACTACAGGTTAAGCATAAGCAACCAAGTAACGGATTTCAAGTAGATGTTTAAGCTAGCAATAGAAGCTATTAACTGAAGCACAAAATAAAGCAAAGATTGTCGTCGAAAAATACAAAAGAACCAACCAAACACGGTAGTTGAAGTAACTTACCTTACTAGGCATTGACGTGCGCTTCAGCCAGGTATAGCATGTGCAATAGTTGGCCAGTGTTTTTGCCCTTGTTTGTTTACCATTTGAATGAGTGTCTTATCTTCCTGGATCAATTTCGTTTTGTCAATGGACATGCGGATGGAATAAAGTAATAAAGCCAAAAATGACATCAAGGCGAATAATAATAATAATTGTAGTCTGAACAATTTTCCTCTCTTGACCATCTCCATCTGAACTTTTCAGGGTTCTTTATACTAAACCTCTCCTTGAAGCAGTGTACATCTTTCTTGTCAGGTGGGCCCTCTGCTTGAAACCAAGAAGCATAATACAAATGCAAAGTCCTTCCACTTCTATTCCATGTAGATATCAACGTAATAAAGAACCAAAATGAACACACGGGAGTACAAACGGTACTTATCGGGGACAAACCAGTTTGGACCGGGACAGCAAGTCTTGTCTACTTTTAACAGACTTGTCCCAAGTTATACCGATATTTGACCGATTTAAATCTATTCTGGCCGATTTTTTTTTATTTTTTTGGGTACATGCAGACCGATGAAGATGGTTGGGTTGCGTGTGCATGATAGAACAACGGTATTATTCGAAAGCTGCATGAAGAGATAGTATGGATGGCATGCAAGTAATCATGCCATAAAGTAATGAACCGTATCCCGGCCCACTTTGGAATTGCCCTATGAATGTATATGTGTGAGCATGAGCGTATTGTAGTTAAGTTCCACCTTGCTAGGGATACAAACGGACCGAATACGGACGGATAATATCTCTACTATATTTGTTTTTATATTTTTTCTCGGATGCAGATACGAATAAAGATACATCGGATACGAATATAAATACGAATAATATCGAATACAGATATAGAGCGAATACGAATCGAAACGATACGGTCACGAATATTTATCAGAACATGAAAACCCCTTAAACTATACATCCAAATCAATGAAAACACATAAATAGTTTATCTTGTCAAAACATTAATGAAATCTAAACAAGCATAATTATTTTTATCCACAATAGTCATACCATTGTATAGATTTTAAATCCTCAAATGGCAGTTAATTTTTTCTAAAGTCCTAAATAATTCTTAATGGATTTCTACCATTTTACATGTGACTAATAAATTAATTAAGAATTTAAATTTGCATCAAAATGATTTAAACGCCAATACATCAATTTAATCGGTACAAATTTTAATCTAGCGATAATACTAAATTTATTTTTAATAAACATTAATATTTGCTAGTAGGCTAGTGGCAGGGGAGATGAGAGATGCTGGCTTGGGCTGGGCAATGTTGGGCTGAAATCTCTTATATCCGGATCCGTATTATTTGGATAATACGTATCTGTATTCGTATTCGCCGGATATCAGGCCTACTGTATTCGTATTCGTTTCTGATAAAAAAAATCCATATTTGTTTCTGATCCGAGAATTATCCAAAGAAAATCTGATCCGACATAATCCGTATTCGTTTTCATCCGAATCGATTGGAAACTATCGATCCGTTTTCACCCCTACACCTTGCTAGTCGATGACATGGAACAGGTATATATAGAATTTAAGCAATCAGGTGTGGTAACTTTGGGTTGATATTTTTGCACAAAATAAGAATGAAAATGTATGTGATTAAGGGCCTCCCTACTGTTTCCCGATCAAAAAAAGAAAAAATGTATGTGATTTGACACGCATGCATAATCTTTCCTGGGTTGGGGTAGAACTGTAGCGTTTTTGAACCATGGGGCATCACATGAACTAATGATCGATCAATCAAGAAGTGACTACAATGTATTACATTTCTTTTGTTGAAAG
Organism: Dendrocalamus latiflorus; assembly: GCA_017311315.1. Lineage (NCBI taxonomy): Eukaryota > Viridiplantae > Streptophyta > Magnoliopsida > Poales > Poaceae > Dendrocalamus > Dendrocalamus latiflorus. Next base: position 10,703,322 of record CM029640.1, on the reverse strand, counting down.
TTACATCCTGGCTAACCAAGTATTTTCTACTAGATAGGTGCACCTAATGGAAAAGGCAGCCCATGTCTGACAAAACAGAGGTAGCTAAAGCAGCTACACTAACTGAATCTCCTAGTAATTTTCAGTCAGCATAAATGAAAATTCCCCACCAATTAGACAAGTAAATGACTGATTATCAAAGTGCCTACTAAACAAACAAAAATCACTATCTGAATTTCAATAAAAACAACTTCATACGAATAGAGAATGCAAAATGTAGCTACAACAATAATCAGAATGTTGCAAAATTCCTATTTTCTTAAATGAACTAGCAATTGGCTAAAGCAGCTTTATAAAATAATTTGGGGAATAATTGTGTATTGTCCCATAGGACCCCCACACTCTTAGGACATGTTATGCGTGTAGAGTCATCGTTGCTCGCTTAAGCACTGGTTTCATTATGATGTGTTGAGTCGGATTAACTGCTTGTTCAGGTGGAGGTCCTGAGTCGACGCCGTCCACACGTCGCTTCGCTCCGCTTGGTTAACAGGCAAGTGCATGGTAGAGCAGTAGACCGTAGAGTTTGTGAAATATGCGATGTTTACATGATATGATGATGCTTACATAGAATTGCAATGTTTACATTACATGATGATGTTTATTTAATGATTACAATGGTAATGGAACGGGGTAAGCAGCGATGCCACCCTACCAATGATAATACTGATGAGAATGACAATGATAATGAGCTTTTGTTAGTATATTTAACTCCACTAGTAAGCTAGATAGTTGCTTAAAAATAGAATGGTGTAAGTGGTCGCTGCTTTATGAATAAAGTAGAGTTTACTTAAAATGATTAGCAATTATTCAAAAATAGTATTATTATGCAATGATGGTAGCACTCTAGGTCCACAGGATGGGCGGGTGAAAGATTAAGCTCCGATTAAGTTGGTTTTGGTGTTAATGACAAATACTTTTATAATGTGTTAGTGATAATGACAAATGCATATATGAGACTAATATGATTGTTTAAATTCATTTATAATATGATTGTTCAAATTCATTTATGCTTAGTCTCATTTAAATGAAAAGGTGAAATCATTAAGAAATAAAACAAGACATCTCTTACATCCAAATATAATTAACTGTTAAATCTTTCATGGGACTAACATGTTTGTGCAAGTATATTATAACTTAGTCTCATTTGGATGGAAAGATGAAATCAAAGAGGTACTCATTCGAAATTACTTTCTCATATACTAATGCATTCTTATATCCAAAATATAGATTGAACTCCTAAAATAGTCCAAAATGAATATGTGCATATGTCTTCATTACATACACTTGTATGCACACATTTAGGGGGAGCTCTCTCTATGTTTTGGAGTTTCATAAGTATTGATCCATACTTCTTTTAATATGCATATTTATGATCTTTACTTTGAAATACATTTTTGAGTATATAGCTTGTGTAGTTCATATATACTCATGTGCAATCGGGTTGTCATCTAACTTGTCCATTATGTGTTAATGGTTGAATGAAAAATGATAACCAGATAAGTAAGTTTTGTCTAAAGCTTATCTTAGAGTATACAATTGTTGTGTACAAGGTGTATACTCGCAAATCAATTTTATATCTCATTATTTGTTGAGATTGTCATAAATTATCAAAAGGGAAGGTTGTTGAATCTAGTCCCTCCATTATGTGTTAACGGTGAAGTTTGGTAATTGATGACAATTGTTTTGTGGACTAATATTTTTCATGAGTTGGATGAATAGGTTAGGTTCCACAAATAAGGATGACTTGGGATGACTTCATGTGTTAAAGATCATCGAGTCAAGATTGAGAAGAAGATAACTTCATGAGTTGAAGGCTATCAAAGAAGAAGATGGCTTCATGTGTTGAAGACTATCAAGAAGAAGATGCATCATGAGTTGATGCATGTCCAAAATGATCATGTGTTGATCAAGTCAAGTGAAGACTATCATGTGTTGATGGAGTTGATGAAAAGAATGCATCATGAGTTGATGCATATCGAGACGATGACCCAAGGCAAATGTATGACTAGCTATGGCTAAGGATGTGTTTCTAGTCTTTTACCAGTCTTGGTGTTTGGTTGGAAGACCGAATTGCTAGTATAGGTTGACTTACTATTAAGAGGGGTCATGTCTAGTAGTTTGAGTCTCATCATGTGTTGATAGCTCAAACCTCACTTGCTCTAGCTCATCTTGACATGAGACTTGCATTTGCGAATGTGTTTTGCAAATGGTTAAAGATCATGTATTGAATTCTAGTAACATGGGACTGCATGCAAATGTGTTTTGCAAGTGCTTGAAGTCCATGTTTCCATTCCTTGTGATATGAGGCTTATATTTGCGAATGTGTTTTGCAAATAGTTGTAACTCATATTTAATCTATGCGTCAAGATTTCAAAAGTATGCGGATGTGTTTTGCAACTTATTGGAAATCATGTGTAATCCTTGTGTGCATGATATCCTAGTTTGCAAATATATTTTGCAAAATCTGTTGGGATATATGCACTTCTCAGGAAAATCGGAAGTACCGGCTCTGTGTGAGCGGTACTACCGGAACTGGCGGTCTAACCGGCATTGTGTATGCGATCTGACCGACCTGGTCTGCTTTGCTTGAGCCAAGGGGTAGTCTGACCATGAAACGGTCAGACTACAGTAGACCAGGCGGTTAGACCGGTCAGATAACGGCGGTCAGATCGGCCTGTTATCGGCGGTCAGAGACCAGCGGTCTGACTGGCCTGCGGAAGTTCCGCTCCTTCGCACAGAACATTTTTCTAGAGAGCGACCGGGCTGATTTTCTGAGAAGCGGTCTGACCGGTATATGAGCGGTCTGACCGGACCCTGTGTGGGCGGTCTGACCGATTTTCCAGCCCAACGGCTAGTTTTTGTAGCCGTTGGGAGGGCAGAAGTACCGACTGTATAACGACGGTAGTTCCGGCCCTCGGGCAGATTTTTGCCCTCTCTCTTCTCCAACTGCTAGTTTTTGAGGGAGGTATATAAATACCTCCTCAAGGCTGGTTGGAGAGGTTGTTGCTTGACCTATTGTTGTGTTCTTTAGCTAGAATTAGGCTCTCCACTCAATTGTGCATGTGTTGCACTTTGTGAGAAGGGAGAGAGGATCTAGAGTGCATGTGTTGCCTCTAGAGGTGGACTTTGTGTCTAAGTGAGCTTATGCATTTGTTGCACATGGTGAGAGTTAAGTAAGGGACTTGACTTGTTACTCTTGGAGTTTGCCGACTCCTAGACGGCGTTGGAGGAGTCGTGCGCAGTGATATTCTCAAAGAAGGTTGTGAGAAGACTCGACGAAGTTGTGAAGGTTGGAGCTCACCTACCCGGAGTGGGAAAGAGCTGCCACTAGTGGAATTAAGGTGGAAGGCTTAATTCGTGAAGTCGGTCCGATTAGTTCGGGCTTACCTCAACGTGGATTAGGGGAGACCGGCAAGTCTCAGAACACCACGGTAAAAAGAGACTGTGTCATTTGTGATTTGCTTTCTTGTACTCAATTTACTTTCAAGCAATTTACTTAATTAGAATTAATTTGATTGATGTATAGTTAGAATTGCAAACCTTGACCTAGACTAGAATTGTTGGTGCACTTAGGCGAATTTATTTGTTCTAGGCACTATTTGTACTAAACCAACTTGAATTTAGCTTCCACATTGATTACTTGATTTAGGCAAATAGAAAAGGTCTTGAATTGATATTGATAATTGTAGAGAATTTTTAGACCTCCTATTCACCCCCCCTCTAGTCGGCCTTCTCGATCTTACAGCGGGGTGTTACACTCTCAAAGAACCCTAAGCTATCTCTCTCCCTCCATATATATGGAGTCTCACAAGAAAAAAACCATAATCAACACTTTTAGTTGGGTTTCATCCATTTACATGGGGCTAACCCATTAACCCAACAGGCCAACACCATATCGGATTTTACACTCATACATGTACGCTTCTCAAAGTGCACACAACCATCAAGCCTTTAGTGAATCAATACTTGGTTCACCTCATATTTTAGTACATCCTTAACCTAAACCACTTAGACTAACGCCGCAGTTTTGCACATCATAACTTTTTTGGTATTGAGAAATTTACCAAAATACTCATCTATCGCCTTCCTTAAAGCTTCGCGCTTTCTTTGCCTTGACCGTAGATCTTACCTCTTACCGGAGCCTAATCCATGGTCATATTCTCTTTTGCAAGCAATCCCCATGCTTACAACGTGTAGGTTCACTAATGGCTCACACATCGACATTCTTTGTGTCGGTTCCCCATCACGCCTCACTTGCACCGACCATACCATTCAATGAAACATTGTTTGAACTTTCCCTTCAACATCCCTTGTCTTCTCTTGTGTTTCGCTTGAGCTCAACCATCTCACCCGGCATACTTGATAGTTCTAGACCTCGTCTTCTCTATGAGCATAGTTCCGGTCCTCACTATTGACCAGTTGACTCGAAACTTTTCTGTACATTTAAAACAAAGAAATTATCTTTGGACACAAGTTCTTCACAACTTGACCCACGCTAGTCTAAATATGTTTCATGCACTCAAGTAACAGCAACCATGCCATGCATACACAACCAAGTTCAACCAACTAAATCCAAACCTCCAGGACTGGTCTGACCGTCAACCACAGTCCGGCCAGACAGCCAGTACCTCAGTCCATCAAACCGCCAATCAAAGACCGATCTGACCGCCATCTCCCATAGCCAGTCTGACCGCTAGCCCTAGACCAGTCAAATCACTCTAGGCCAGTCTGACCATAGCCCCAATGCCAGCCGACAACAAAATGAAAGAAAATACAAGCTCTCAAAAAACAAATTCAAACTCTGCACACTCTCTGAATCAAAAATCAATTATTTATCATAACTATGATATGACCTCATATGGTCTCACAACATATTTCCCTATGGTAGAGCATCATTGTGCACTAAATACACAGAGATAAGGTGCTAGCAAACAGCCAAATACACAGAGAGAAGGGCTAGCAAACAGCCAAACATACATCAATGCACGGGTGCTAACATTGCCATTCATTCAGAGCTTCCACTCAGGGTTGTCTTAACAGATATACAAGCACATTCATTACCCCTTGCATTTGTAAGACGCCATGACACAGCGATTCGGTTCGAAAGTGTTGCAGAAACAGCCGCCGGATGCTGCATGCAGCGGTTCCATCGACCTGATGGAATGAATCATCTAAGATTGGTTGTTGGCTGGTCATAAGACTGACTGCAATTTCAGCTGAACCTGAACCTTGAGCCAAACCACGCTCCAGACTACTTCTATTCCTAGATTCTGAAACACTTCAGCTTCTTAATTTATTTTTTTGATTTTTCAACTCTTTTTAGACTGTTACGGTATTTTTTTTGGGTAAAAAACCAGAACACCACCTTTTTTAAGAGAAATCTCACGAAGCAAGCCGCTTTCTTGCGCACGACATGTCAATCACATCCATGGCTCAGGCGTTCTCCTTTTTTAGTAGGACCCCTCAGTCACGAAACTAAATTAAACACCGAAGGATTGATAAATCATATTAAAAAGACTATTTTAATAAATTATTTCGACGATGAAAAAATCACCCTATTTATTTCCCCTACTCATTTCAACTTCTTCGCTAGACTTTTTGTTTTTTAACTGCTAGTTTTTTAATTATACATTTTTCTGTCTTTTTAATTATTTTTGCATTTTTTATATTATTTATGATGGTCTAACTTTTTTACTATTTTTAATTTTTTAAATTTAATTATATAAAAAATTGTCATCAGCTACAATACAAAATAAACTAGATATAATATCAAACTGTAAAAGATAAACTATAAGCTAACAAAGAACCTAAAATAAGCAGTGCCTTATTCCAAAGCATAAACCACGAACTATAGACAAAATATCGAGGCCATTGGGTCCGTTTGCCACTTTGGTCGAAAAAGGGAGGAAAAGGGTCGCCTCGCAACACACACGTCACATCCATCCAACCATCTACACTGAATGCGCTGAAAAATCTTGGGACCCATGTAAGGATATTTCCTGATTTCAGGTCGAATTAATGCTGAAAAAAGAGTAGGGATCGAACTAAATATGCGACCTTCACAAGTTGGAGCTGATGGACATGAAGAACAAGAATAGCGTTAAGGGGGCAAGATTATTCCACAATCGAGCGAACATGGTCTATGTACAAAGTGGACACATTTGAGCGAGCATATATACAGGTAGAATAATTTCTGAAGGACGCCTCCTACGGCTCGAGGTTGAATCCATGGTCGCCGGGGAAAGGGGAATGGAACTCCCAAGAGCAGACCGGGGTGCCGCAGATGGATTAACTAAGGAGCGGCGGCAGCGGCGGCGGCGGCCTTGAAGAGGAGGAAGGAGAGGCGCTCGAGGGAGAAGTAGATGAAGGTGCCGCTGGTGTGGGTGAAGAAGCAGCCGAAGTTGGCGCCCACCACGCACTGCCACCCCACCCCGTACCGCTTGTCGAACTCCTGCGGAAAACGTTGATTGCACACACACGTCTGCCGAATCAAGACCAAATCCTCCAGCTGATGTATATACCTTTAAACATCAAGAACAGCTAGCGAGGACAGATTAATAAGGGAGATGGATGGGAGAGAGAGGAGGAGGAGGAGGAAGACGTGCCGTCTTGATGTGGCCGGCGATGGCGCGGCAGTCGGCGACGTCGAAGAGGTCGAGCGCGCGGGAGGCGGCCGACGTCGCCGCCGCCTGCATCCGCGCCGGCATGTCCGTGTCCTCCACCAACGCCTTCCCCTCCAGCATTCTCGATTCTCCTCCGAGTCTTGGGTCCTGGACCTTGCGGCTGGTTCTTGATTTGATGATTCAACGGGAGAAATGGTACGTAATGTTTGCAGCTCTGGAGAATGAATAAATGAGAGAGAGAGAGAGAGAGAGAGAGAGAGAGAGAGAAGGGGTGAGATGGGCGCTATTGCTCTCCTCAAATTATTTCCGGGTTTGCGGGAAGCTTCCGGATCTACGTGTCTCTCCTATCTTATTATCTCGTTCCTGCTCCGCGCGTGTCGTGGCGTTGAGACATCGGTCTTCCGAGTTCCACTCGAGCGGGGGCGACCGACATGGGCGGGCAGACCACAGACGCCACGACTGCAGATGCCTCTCCTAGTCGTTCGTTTCTGTACGTGTCAACTCTGCAACAATTACATCTCTATCCCGCAGACGCTCCTCCATAGAGATGGCAACGGGCACAAACCCGCTGAGTTTTGCTATCCCAAACCCGTGCCTATGAAAGTTGGACGTGCCCGCTAAAAAACCCATGCCCGTGACGGGTGCAAATTTTTGCCCAGACCCATACCCACTGGGTTAACGGGTACCCACGGGTCGCCCGTGGGGTTAGTAATGTGAGCTGTAACAATGGTTAATAGAGAGGAGGAAGAAGTTCACCGGCCATCTTCGTTGGAGCCGGATGACAGCGCCATGGCCAAGGGCCTACTACTGCGATGCGCGTTAGCTACGGCGTGGGGGCGGCGGGCTAAACTAGAAGGCGAGGCGACAGCGAGGGCGTGCGGGAGGACGAGCGTGCGGCGAGAGTGGCGGGAACAGGAGCGGGAACTGCGGGACGAGAGGGCGAGCGTGGAGATTGCTGGAGACCAAGCGTGAAACGCCAGATGAGCCGCCACTGCGGCGGCTGTTGAATCGGGGTGGGGACTGGGGAGGAGTGAGTTGTGGCTGTGACCGAGTGCTAGCTAGGGTTAGCCGTATGGGTAATGAGGCATTGCCGCATTGAATTTGGGGGCTTGGGGGTAAATAGCTAATGAGCTATGGGCTGGGTTGGTTTGCCTGGGAGGCTGGGAGCCTGGGTTTATAACTCCTATAGATCGGGTTTATATTACCCATGGGTTTACGGGTTTGGGTACTATAGGAACGTACCTGAACCCAGCAAACCCGATGGGTTGGGCTTTTTGCCCATTAAGAGACCCATGGGTTAGGAAACTGTCTCAGATCCATGCCCTAATAGAGTAAAAACCCATCGGGTTTCGGGTTTCGGGTACCCATTGCCATCTCTACTCCTCCATCTCCGCTGGATCCCCGGCCGTGATGAGATCTTGGCCGGCCGATGCACTTTGTGTCACAAAGGTATCCCGCAAAGAGCTGCTAGCACATGCTATATCGTTGGAATGTGTTTTCAATTATCACATTTTAGCGGTTCTATGGGATTTCAGTTGTATAAAAAGTTCTACGGAATTTCAGATCTTTTGTTTGAAGTTTCAAATAGGTTTCAACATGTTTCATAAAAAATCTCAAAAGGTTTCATAAAAAAGTTTCACTGGGTTTCAAGAAGGTTCAAAAGGTTCATCAATATTTTGGCAAGCTTTATATAAAAACAGACGAAACACAAATGGAAAGCGTAAGACCATGTAGCGCTAACCCGTTGAAACTGATGAGTATTTGACGTTGTTTATGCTTTGCTTTTGTTGTTTGAGTTGGATTTTGAGAGTTTGTATTTTTTTTATCATGCTTTTCTAAAGCTAGCGATCTGACCGGCCTTGGTGTGGTGGTCTGACTCGCCAATGGTAGTATCGGTATTTGAAATGCGGTATGACTGTTTTTGCGGTAGTACCGACCTTTTGTTGACGGTAGTTATTTTTTAAAGGTCTTTTGAGAGTTTTTGGTATGAGATCTGATACGGTAGTATTGGCATCATGTGTGCGGTATGCCCAGAGTGGAGCAGTCTGACCATCCATTGCATGTTGGCCTGATCGATGTGGTTAGGATGGTCTGACCAGCTTAGTGGTCGCGGTCAGACCGATCTCTATTAAGTGAGATTGAGTTGAGTTCTGTTGGGTTGTTAGTCACGGCAGTGTCCATACAGTGTTAGTAATGGGGTTTTCATACAAGTATGAGTCATGGGTATGTCCATGAATGTGTTTTGCTAATTCAGAGTCAAGTGTATATCATTTGTGCTTAGATCGATTTTTTGTTCTTTGGTATGTAAGTGCTTTGATGATTATTTTAGCTAACGGTAAGACCGAAACTTGGTGGCCACGGAGTGTCGTGTAAGTCTAGGTGGAGCAGCATCTAAAGCCAAGAAGCACAGAAGAAGACAAGGGTTGTGAAAAGACACTACGTGCATGTGATGTACCAATTGGACTTGTGCATTTTAAGTGGTGACATTTTTTAGAGCAGACGTATGATCTTGATGGCAAGACATTGGGCGTCACAGATTATGGTGCAATGTAGTGTGCCATAGGACTCAGGTGTTTCAATGGAGTTTACCTCACGCTCGATAGCTTTATGTTGTCATTTTGACTCGTATGCGAAGATACTCCATAGATGTGCTCGACAATGTGTTTCGGATCCTGAAACGACATTTCCTTGTCATCTTCTGATTGCTTCTGGACTCTCATTTTGCCCTGACTCTTCGGGTGTAAGGAACAACCTTTGACCGAAGTAGTAATCCTCGAGTTTTTGTTGTAAAACTCGGCAATTACGAAGGTCGTGCCCTTCCCTCTTGTGAAAAGGGCACCACCTAGGCTTGTTGTCTTTCTGTACGAGTGCTTTGCCTTTGCCCTGATTATTGTTCGGGTTCTATGGCTCTTTATAATATATGGCCAAGACTTAAACTTTCAACGTGAGGCTTCTGACTTTTGGCCTTATTCTTGGATTTTCGGGTCTTCTTCCTTCTCTTACTACCTTCACCTTCCTCTTTGGAACTTCAGTTGACCTGACCAATGGTTTTATTCTATTCGACCGCTTCAGTAGCAATAACGCAATGGTCAGCCATCTTAAAGAGCTTGGCGACAGTAGTCGAAGGATACAGGGCGATGTTCTCTATAAACCTCCTGTTGCGGACATCCTGCTTCAATGCTCTGATGACAGAAGCATCAGAGACCACTTGAATTGAATTACAAACCTGACTAAAGCGCCTGATGAATTGTTGCAGGGTCTCATCGCTGTTTTGTCGCATCCGGTGTAGATTGTCCTCTTTTCTAAGGTGATGGTTCCTCATGGACGGCGCTAACTGTCGATGTTTTAATCTCGATCTTATGTATGATTTGTTTGTATTCAAGGAAACTCTAAAAGACTTAGTATATGATCATGCAGAGTAGAGACATGGAAATTTTTATACAGATTCATGCTTCTCTTAGGAGAATAATAACCTTATGTCATGTGTGGCTATTGCTCGGAGAAATTGATTACAACTGAGAGTAATGCAAAATGCCTAGCACTATCTCTTGATCTAAATGTCTTCTGATCTCCCCTCTCTTCCTTGACAGCAACCTTTATATAGTCAACGAAGCGATAGCCGTTGTCCCGTACCAAAAGACACCTCAACGCTTCGAGTGATAACTGTCTAACGAAAGTTACTATCAGAGAGACGTAGTGGCTTGTTCACCATACGGCAATTGTTGTCAAAGAGAAATTGTGTTTGGTTATTAGGAATAAGCGCACGTTCTAACCACCTTGTTAGACGACTCTATGATGATGTAGGTCATCATAAACAAGTTAGTCGGAGATATGCTAGTTGCTGAAAGACCTGTGACTATGAGGTGGTCGTAGGATATCTTACGACTATGTGGTCATAGAAAAACTTACGACTATATGGTCGCGGAAGAACTCACAACTATGTGGTCGCGGAAGAACTCACAACTATGTGATCGTAGAAAGACTTACGACTATGTGGTCATAGAAGAACTCACAACTATGTGGTCGTGGAAGAACTCACAATTATGTTGCCGTAGAAAGACTTACACTATGTGATTGTAGAAAGACATACGACTATGTGGTCGTGGAAGAACTCACGATTATGTGGTCGTAGAAGAACTCACAACTATGTGGTCGTAGAAAGATTTACGACTATATGGTCATGGAATAACTCACGATTATGTGATCGTAGAAGAGCTCACAACTATGTAGTCGTACAAAGACTTACGATTATGTGGTCGTAGAAAGCAATAGTCGCAGTAAGACTTACGATTGCCCTGTGAAACCTCTCCCTTATTGTTAAGAGATATACTCGGAGAACATACTGACGTAATAATTACAAGATTATTATATCCTTGTCAAGGGTAATTTTTGAATGTTTTACGAACTCATAAAATAATGGTAATTTTCATCTATTAGATCGTAAGTTTTTAAACTGAATATAGTAACTTAGTGCAGTGCTGATTGTAACTGTTTAATTTTTTAGACACAAGATTTCACAATATTGCGAATTTAGGATGGTAATTTATCAATACTACATATGATAACTTAGGAGGTGCAACCTGAGAATAATATTTGAACTCACAAGCCGCAAACTGATGGTAAATTTTTTTTGCGAGATCAATATGCATCACCTAGCGTCAACCAGGATTGTTTTTTTGAATGATCAATAATGATTATTTGTTCTGCCCTTTTCTATATCTATATCTATATCTATACCCCTATAATCCACCAGTTAAAATTATCCTACATCCACCCAACAATTATCTGCTCCACAGTCATAACCTTAACTACATCCACACCACAATATGCACCTAGAAATACACCATCCCTAAAACGTGCGCACTAGATTAACTCTCCTCCATTCTCTCTCCTTACTCAACCATATCCGACGGTCATCCTTCAATGTATCTGTAGTACCCCCTCCCCATCCCGCACCGCCTCCTCTTCCGCCTCCATGCGCCGACACCTCCTCCTTCCTCCCCCGCGCTTCCCCTCCTCCCCCGCGCTTCCTCCGCTCTCTCCGCCTCCCCCGCGCCTCCCCCTCCTCCCCCGCGCCTCCCCTCCTCCCCCGCGCTTCCTCCGCTCCCTCCGCCGTGCCACCCTCCCCCTCCTCCCCCGCGCTTCCTCCGCTCCCTCCGCCGTGCCACCCTCGCCTCCTCCCCTTTCTCCTCCGCCGCTCCGCTCCGCCTCGCCTCCTCCCCTCCCTCCTCCGCTGCCGCGCCGCCCTCGCCTCCTCCTCCCCATCCCGCGCCACTGCTGCCTTCTCCTCCGCCACTCCCTCCGCTCCCCCCGTCCTCCACCGCGCCGCCGCTCCCCCATCTCCACCTCTCCCCCGCGCCTCCACTCCCTCCGCTCCCCCCGTCCTCCCCCGCGCTGCCGCTCCCCCCGTCCTCCTTATATGACCGATTCCCCACCTCCTCCTCCGCTCCCCATCTCCTCCTCCACCAAACCCTAGCCGCCGCCGCGACGACCCACCGGCCATGTCCTCCTCGTCCTCCCCGCCGCCCGATCCCGAGGCCGTCTCCCCCCCCCAACCTGCCCCCGCTCGCCGCTCCCGTCGCTGTGGCTGCCGCGGTGACCGCGGCCGCCGCATCCTCCGGCGGTGGAGGGGGCTTCGGGAGGAGGCTGCCCCCGCCGTGCTGGACGCACGAGGAGACGCTGGCCCTCATCTAGGCGTACCGCGACAGGTGGGAGGCGCTGCGCAAGGGCAACCTCAGGGCGGCGGACTGGGACGACGTCGCCGGCGCCGTGACCGCCTGCTGCGGGAGGTTCCCCACGGCCACCCACAAGTCCGGCGTGCAGTGCCGCCACAAGGTCGAGAAGCTCCGGAAGAGGTACCGCGCCGAGCGGGCGCTCCGCCGGTCGCTCCAAGGGGCCCAAGTGGCCCTTCTTCCAGCTCCTCCACGACCTCGCCGGGTTGCGTTTTGAGATTTGGGGTGGGTTGATGTTGTTAGTGCTAGCTGAATTTGGTTCTGATTGCGGTGTGTACTTGCTTATTTTGGTGTTTCAGGCGACGAGGGTTTATTGCTTCGTCCACCAGGTTCCGGTCTGCGGCGAATGCATCTGCTTCCCGGAGCATCAGTTATGCGTGGTGAGTTTCTTGGCTTGTCGCTGGTCCTGATTGGATGCAGACAAAGTGCATCTAGACTAAAAATTGTTAAACTGAGAATAGTGGTTAAACTATTATGAGACCAAGTGTTTTGTATATCCTGTTTCATGGATGTGGTCTTTGGCAATTTTAGCTGTCCTGTTGGCTTAATTGGATATTGCAATGTTGAGCGATATTGGGTAAAATGTTCAACGTTGATTTGCCGAGGTCATAGCGTGATGGGCTAGATTATACGTTTTAAAATACCACTATAGCAGAGGAAGATGCTGGCATAATTCCTGTTTATAGATGGCCATCATATTGGTACTATTTGAGGACAGGTCTCATGTTTCTCCTGGAAGCTCGGATGATCTTTTGCTAGGTGGAGGTCTCACAAATCTTGAGTATGGATATTTGTGCGAGATTATGGGCCGTTCAGTTTGGGCTCCACAAATATTTAACTGCGGTGCACCTGATACGGGTAATATGGAGGTAAGACAAAATTATCTATGTTATTTTATAAGGGAAGATTTTCAAAGGCAGTCACTGTATCTTGTTCCATTAGTCAAGCATATTGTGAGAAACAACTATTTTCTAAAAATCTCCGTGTATATGTAACTTGAGAATTCTTAATGGTTCTTAAACCATGACACTAGCAATTATCCTCTTGATCCTGTAGTTTTTTGTATTAAAAAAATCAGACTACAAGTTTTTCTTATTCTATTTTCTAGCTGTATGTAGCAACAAGAGATGGCGTTTTTATGTTATTCCTTGGAAACAAGCCATGCTATTTTTAGTATGCTAATCATTTGTAGAAGGGTCTTAGAACATGTCTCAACCTTGAATGCTTGATTACGGTTGGTGTGAATAATTTGGTGTTTGGCAATTTATGATACAAAAATCTCATTATAGGTCCTGCCGAGATATGGGACTAAGGAGCAACAGAAGCAATGGCTTGTTCCCTTATTGGCAGGGGAAATTCGTTCGGGATTTGCAATGACAGAACCACAAGTGGTTACTACCTCTCCTCTCGCTCTTTAATTTCAAGCTATTCTCTCGTCAAGGGCTATTATGTAGTTGAGAAGTGATATGTTTAGCAATTCCTACTGCAACCAACATTTTGTTTGTCTATTTTTTTTCATATGGAAGGTATTTTCAGTTTAACAGGGACAAAACAGTAGGCTGATTAAAAGCTCTAAATTTGTGTATTTTCGTGAAAGCAATGATACTCTTTTGAATGATAAGTGTTTTCATTTTATCCTCAATTGTGTTTCCTGTCTGTATGATGGCCAGTACTAATGATTTCCCACATATTGGTTACATGTTAGTGTCTTCTTGTAAACACTACTTCCTGCTACCCTTCTTTTCTTGAAATAAACAGTGTTTACCTTTTTCTTGTCTATTACTGTGCGGCATGAATATTTGTGAGCTGCTGGCCTAAGCACTAATAGGATGTTTCTCTATTTATTTTTGAATACAGCTGCTAAGTACGCCTTAAAATTCATAGATTATAGATCTTTCTCTTTAACTGAAATAGTTGTGAACTGCCGGAGTAATACTTGGTCCAATTGCTAACAGCTTGGCCAAGGAGATTGCATTTCTACAAAATGCCGAAGGATCAGGTTTGGCACCTTTTGATTGCTGGCTTTGTTTGAGAGGAATCAAAACCATGGCTTTACGGGTGGAAAAGCAACAGGTGAAACTTTTCTGTAATACAATAACCTGTATGTTATGTATATATTGATTGTTGTCAATTTTTCAAGGGTTTCATAACATGCCTGCTATTAACTTTGTACTGATATGATTAATTACATTCGTTCCAGACTTCGACTATTTGTAGTCATTTCAATTTCTGAAGAGGCTGATACTTATTTTATTATTGGTAGGCTAATGCCCAGAAGATTGCTGAATTTCTAGCTTCTTATCCAAGGATCAAGCAAGTGAGCTATGCGGGACTGCCTGATCATCCTGGACGATCTTTACACTATTCTCAGGTGCTTTCCAATTTTCATATTCCCTACATTAAGTAGCTTAAGCGATCATTTATTTAGCATTGGACCTTCAGGTCCTTCAGGACACTTTCTAAGCAGTTATGGTTGTAACATTTGTTCCCTTTGCTTCTTTTGCAGGCAAAGGGAGCGGGCTCTGTCCTCAGGAATAAGCTTACTCTTAGACCTCTATTAGTGACTGAATTATTGTCTTCAAGATCTCTACCTGTAGATAAAGCTTCTCTTTTTTTTAGTAACTGAGAGCCTTCTTGCAGGTTAAGTCAAGAATGATGGGTGACTCGGCCTACGCGAGTACCCTAGATTGTTTTGTGAGGACACTAAAGAATGATTTATGGTCCACTCTGCTACTCTGTTCATGGTTTTTGAGTCGCAATTAGATGAGCAATAAATACATATAACATGACCATTAAAAAATATTTGGACAATGATTGTGAAGAACATTGTTCTGATTTCATACTGACATGGTGACATTTCTTCATCGAATAGAATATATCAGTATAATTCATTGGCCACTTATGCAGCCTCTCGTGGAATTTAATTGCCCGATGGTTGTCAACTTGTCCCACTATACATTCTACTGGGAGTAGTTAGTTTTGCCACCCAGACCTTTCTTAGGCAGAAAATTGTGTTCGGCAGATGTTTTGTTTACTTAAGATAAGCTTGTCTTGATAATCAAAAAGTGAAACTACATTGTTTAGATGCCATCTACCATCCAACTTTTGATTTGTAGGAATAGTCTCTTTGATCTCCTAGCAATTACCATTTGATTTGTGTGTGAACCAGATCTTGAAGTCCAGATTATGTTGAAAATTTTGTCCCCTTTGTACTAACTAATTCTAGGTTTCTGAGCTTTTAGAACACATTCTGAGCAGTGATATGTAGTCAGAAATGGCTGGGAACTTCCTTTGCGAGAAAAAGAAAAGAAAAGACTGGGAACTGAAAAATATGTTGTCTAGCAACTGCTTTATTTATACCTGTTGGATATAAACGAAACTTCAAGCAGGGACCTCTAGCGTTTCACTTATCTGCCTCACAGGATATTACGTCAGAAAAAGATGAAAAAAGTCGCTCAAGTATACCTCAAGCATTTTCAACAGAGGAAGCATCAAGAATCAGCGATGCCTTGTATTATTATGAGGTGACGTGTTATATAACATAATTTTGTCAAACATCAATATTGCATGTGCATTTCAGAGGTTAATAAAAGGTTTTAGCGCAAATGCTGTATTGGCTTGAGAACTGCCATCAACTCCACACCTTTTGTAATATTCCTGCTCAATTTTATACAAGTATATAAGCTCTATTTTAGGCATGCTGTTTTAGGTTATCATGAATTCATGATATCATCCTGTTTTATCATGAAGAATCTATACTGATATATAAAATAGAAGCTTTGATTTTTTAAATTCATTCCACCTTTCCTGCACCTTTTACTCTGGATGACTTGTGTCTGTTGGGTGTCTGGCATCAAGCAGTCCATTTCAACAGTTAGATTCACTTTATGATGATGTTGTCGTCTCCTCAAAGGATCAATCGTTATGTGACATTCATTATGTGACAAATATTTGGTTATACAATATATGAGACGTGAATCTTAATGAATCTGATTGTTCGTTTTATTTTTTACAAATTTTATCTTGTTTTGTATTTTACCGTAGCGTTAGCACGGGCACACTACTATATAAAGTAATGCAGCAGTTACAGGGGGGAACACGAGGTTACGGTACATCGAGATCTTCAAACTTCCAACATATGTTTTTCAACATTTCGTTTGATGTGATATAGAACTCCTAATTGGTTGTTTAACCAATCTTAACATTTGCGACTAACTCATGCAAAGAGGAACGGCAGTAAACTTTGAGGGATAACAGTGATCAATTTCCTATCTTACTGCTTGCATGCTTTCCGCTACCTGTTTATTGTGATTTGAGTAGCCAAGAACCAGGGAGGTGCTTCTATGCATCACTACTTTGAATGACTGTGTAGCCAACCATAGGTCTTTTGTAGTGTCATATCAGGGATCAGAGACAATCCTACAATGCTGATGATCTTGGGATAGCTTTATGCCTGCTTACAAGTCTGGCAGGGCATGGAGCAATAATTCTTAGTGGATTCATTGGAGAAAACAATAAACTTTTAAATTGTGTTCATGTCTTCATAATCCAAATGTAACATTAAATGCTATGTAGTTGGGCTTGTGAACCCAAATATATGCTGTTTCCATAATTACATAGGGTGAAATTTTGCTTTGCATTCATGATTCAAGTATAAGAAAAAATATAAATTGCTGTCTAAAATTGCGGCTTATGAACCCAGATGTATGCCGTTCCTGTACATAGGGCAAACTTTTTCGTTATATACAGGTACAGGATCCATGTATAAGACCTGGCATAAATCGTTGTTTGGATGTGGGGCTTATGAATCTGCTGATATTTGTGTATGGAAGAATTACATATGCACTTGACTTTTTGCTTAAAAAATGCTTACTATAGCTCTTGTTGATTGCAGCCCCAGTTGCTTGCAGCAATCAAGTTTATAGCACACTTGGTTAATCAGGTGGTTGCGCATGAGCTTGTGGCACTGGAGCTTCTTACAGTACTTCTTGAGAATCCAACTGATGATAGTGTTGAGGTGTGCACAGCTTGGTTCTTATGTACTTTCCATATTGTGAAGAACTTATACATGTCATCTCTGAAGTATTTGCTTATGTTTCTTGTATGGCTGGTAGCAGTGATGTTTGTCAAAGAATGCGGGGCAATGCTGCAGGACTTATCTCCACAAGGGCAAAACTGTTGCGATTTTAAACATTGGTGATTGCATCTTCCTCAGGTTGGTTTTGCATGTTGTTCACTGGTTAAATAAAAAAAAGGACATGTCAAACCAGAAAGCAGAGCGCACTGCTTTAGGCGAGATAACAAACAACACAGGTATGAACGCTTCCTCGGCTGTGACGGAATTGCTTTCTCACATGGGCAGCTCTATGTTGCGTTGTCGAGGGGTGTGTCCAGGCAAACAACAAGAATTTTGGCAAAACCAAAGAAGGAATTAGATCCAACAGGGAAGAGCACCAAAAATATTGTGTATAAAGACGTCCTCGACTGGTGAAAAGGTGGTAATAATGTCCTAAATGACTATTTCTTTTTTTCTTAATAAATCTGCAGCTAAATTTAAACTGAATCAAGTAGCAGCTACACAGGCCTTTAAGTTATAATGTGCTTCTGCCTATTCTTATAAATTTGGAATCTCATATCTCATAAATTTGGAAAGCAATTAAGTAAAATTTTAGGATGCATTTTCTTTTTGCAATGGTGGTTTCAACGTTCTAATAACTTCATCCATTCGGTTGCAGGATTAGGTCCCCATCCTGATTTGGAGCATTGGAGTGGATGAAGTCTTTTGTATCAAACCATCTTCCTTCTACTAATATGCTTCTGGCTGCACTGGGTTAGACTGCTGTTCTGAATGGATGCTGCCCTGAGTTGCATGTATTATGTGGAAGCACCATATCATACACATGTGGTCATCTATATTTCAGCGTTCATTGACTTGTAACTGAACTTTTGCCATTTGGATGTCTTCAATTATTTGTAGTGACTGACCAAAATAATCTGATGTATATGTCTGGTTTTCATTCATGGATGGACTTTGTTGCCAGTAGCAACACAATTATCCAAACAAAATATGTATGGCCATTCAAAAATTGGCTTTGACAGCAGGGATCAAAACATGTATGGCCATTCAAAAATTCGTTTTGTTGATTTCGTGTGCATCCCTAAAATGCCGCCGTGGCGTTAGCACGGGCACTATACTAGTATGTCTAGAAGTTCACCATCTGACAAAAGGCAATGCGTGCGGGTATTGCGTCATCAATATTTGCCGCTGGCTCGTGACGGTGGCTGTTCAACTGGGCCGGCCACCTCGTCGGTCACTATCCCACCGCATGTCTAGCTGGCCTGGTCCACCAGCCGCTTTCTTCCGGGCCGAACAAAAATCAGGTGGTCCACGCGAACAGAGTGGTGGACGCGGTCCGGAGGAACCTTTCGGACATGGCCCATGCACGTAACACGGAGGGAAGCGTGGGTCGCGCTATAAGCACCCATTAATTAATCTAATTAATCCCCTTGGTTTAGTCTAATCCCATCGACCACCTAAGCAAAACAACGATCCACCTAAGCAAAACAACGAGGCAGAGCGCACACAATCCCACGCAATAAGCCAGAGGAGGAGGCAGCTCCAGCAGCGAGAGAGAGGTGGGGATCAACGAATGGCGATGGGCGACGCGAAGCCATCGGTGCTAATCCCGATGCCCAGCCGCGACCGGGACCGCGGCCTGCTCGTGCCGCCCGCCGCCGTAGCCACCGCGTCCGCTTCCTCCGGCGCCGGCGCGGACTCCGACGACGACGAGTCCAAGCCCTCGTCCGCCTCCGCCGCCGCCGCCGCTTCCGCGGCTCAGACTGGCCGCGAGGTCTCGGCGCCCCCACCCTTTCTCTCTCCCCTCATCTACCATGGCCTCTAGAGTCAGATTTGATCTGGGGAGCAGTAATGCGGGAATTGCCGTGGGTTTGGAAATGCTGATGGCCTCTTGTGTGTTTCTTTGTTTCAGGCGCTCCATAAGGTTGTGCATAGCTGGGCATCCAAGAAGTTCATGACCGGATGGTATGTCTGCTCTTTGGGTTCCGAGATTCTGCTCCTCAGTTTCGTAGGATTTTTCACTTATTCAATTCAAAATTGGATCCAATGTTCGTAGGGTTACTTGCGCAATGCAAAATTGGATGGGTGGGGTGCGGCAGTAGTTGTGAACCCTGGGAAAACGGGATCTTTAGGCTTTTGATGTTTTGTTTTAGAGGATAAAACTGTAGAAACGTGAAACTTGTGGTAGGTTTCTTAGGTATGCTGTTGGTTTCAGATCGGTAGAATTGAATCTGGTTGCACGCTGTCGTCGTGTTAAGAATGGAGTTACATGAGCCATTTTCGTGCCAATTGTCTAACGCTAATTGTGTTGCCCTCGGCCAGCGAATTGGGATTCAAATTCTTATCATGAACTATACAGGCATTGAGGACTGTAGCTGGACCTTAAAGGTTTGGAAATTAGCCTAGTGAAATTTGCACAGCTGTGTCGATGCCTCAGGCATTTCTTCCTATTGACAGCTATTGAGAGTGATGTTAGTTCCCTGCAAAAACTTTATAGAACCTTTTCATGATTGTCTGTTAGCATTTCATTTTCCAAATTTAATGTGTGGCACCAGTCAGCAACCATTAGTTGTATATGTTTACCTTCTCTTAATTGTGCAACATCAATGTTCAGGCACCTTCAGCTCAACTGCCCTTTCGTGCTGTGCACTGCACTACTAGCTGAATAATCTTTTCAGAGCTATCCCGTCCTTTGGTATAAATGCATGTAAAACATTTTGAAATCTTTTCTAGCATTCTATAGCGCTTTTGTAAGAATGATAAGAAGCAGAGGTGATACAACTTGAGTGGTGCATAGTCCCATATCTGCATGCACATGATTTCATCAATGCAGATTATAAGAGAACATGCATGTATTGAATTAGATGTAAAGCAAAAACAATTGCAGATATTTTTCAGACACAGAATGAACTTTAATATGGGCTTTGTGAAACTTGGTGTATTTGATGAGAACAGGAACAAAGTAAACCTTTTGTTAATAAAAAATTATGAATTGAGAATCATTTTCCTGTATTCATTTCTCAAAATCTCACTAGTTTATCCTTTCAAGTTCATTAATTCACTGCCTTTTCTTTTTATATTCCTTCAATATCTCTTGTTACTAATGATGTGGATCACAAAGCATAGAAGTAGCATGAATAGAATTGATTAATGAACATGTGTGGAAGTTTGGCTGCAGACATAAATATATTAGCAAAAAAATTTACTCTTGGGATTGACTATAGCGCAACTGGATGTGCCTTAAGCTTAACGCGCACCACCATCGTTGTTTCCTTTTTCACTAAGCTTCCCGTGCGGCTCCGCGATAGTACTTGATGAGGCCATTGCTCTACTTCTCGTCACCGAGTCTGTGTCCTCCTCTAGCTAGTCACCGTGCCATGTGAGTGCATCTATTGCGGGCCCCATTGAGTGCCATTCCTAGTGCTGTGGTGCATGCATCTTGGGTAGTGTGCCTGAGTGAGAAGTAGTAGCACCACCACCTCAAATTTTACCATTGGTTGGACCATGGTTGTCATAGCGTCGCCAAGTTGTCCTGGCAGCCGGAGGGGACGCCGAGGTTGTTTACCCAGCCTGCTCCTGCTGCCGGCGCCATCTCCAGCCTGCTTCCACCACCAGCTTCCCTGTCCAGCCTACTTCCGCCACCGACACCCCTCTCCACTGCGACTGCGTGTCAGTCCTCTCCGCCGACGCAGCAGAGGAAGGCTAGAGGCGAGCTGGCCACTGGCCGATGTAGCATGCAGAGGGGGCCGGGAGCTGGAGGCAGGAGGCGGGAGGCGGGGAGCCAAAAGCCAAGGAGAGAAGAAGGGAGATAAGGTGCAGAAGCCATGGCTTGGTGTTCGCCTGTTCGGCCGAACAGAGCAAGAAAAAGAGAGAGAGTAAAGAGAGGGGAAAGTAAGAGAGAGAGAGAAGAGATAAGGAAGAGAGGAGATGAGTGGCCTAGTGCGGCTGAGAGCAATCCAACTCAGAGTTGGTTTGTATTCCATGGGCCAAGAGCCTATATATGTACATATACATTTACAATGAACCCCTGATAGTACATACAAATAATAGAAATCAGATTTGATCTTGTTATGTTAATGCTATTTGCTATTATAGGTCTTGTTATTAGGATAATTTGTGCTATTGTGTTGTATGGTCATTTAATTTTTGGTCATATAAGGTATTATTTATATTTATTACTATCGTCTAACTGTTGTCATGGTGGACACCTAGTCGACTAGATGTCCAGGCTCCCCGGTCTCGTCGCGACTTGCCAGAGCGCCGTGACAATCTTGGGTTAGACCCTAATTTACTATGTACTACATTTCACTACCCACCTAAGTTTAGACTTATCATATTTATGAATTTTATAAAATTGAAAAGTTATCATTAAATGCACCCTAACCTCCATATACAATTTTAGCAACTTACTAGCTTAATTACTGAAATTAGCATAGTAGAGGGGACAAGGCCCGACATGCTAGATGGTGGGTCCCACCAATATATGTCCCACAAAACATGCATGGCTCCCTGGTTGTGTTTGCTCTTGCCCATGGTTGTCACGGCGTAACTGGTGACCACGACACCTAAGAGGCGCCAGGACGCCACGGCGAACGCCATACGCTGTAGCCTGTACATGCATACAGTCACCTCTCTCTCCTGTCTAAAAGCCATACGCTCCTCTCTCCCGTGTCTCTCCTGTCTGTCCCGAGGCGACTCCTCTCCTCACCGCCGCCTCCTCTCCCCGCCGCCGCCTCCTCCTCGGTGCCTCCCCCCTCCCCGCCGCCTCCCACCCCCCCTCCCGTCTAAAATGTTTGGATGAGTGAATAGTGTACAATCTTCACTATTCTTTGAGATATTTGCAAATCTATTGCAGTTTTGTGTGCTTAAGTAAGAAACTTGACATTAATGTTGGTTATATCTTTGTGAAGTTGTCCCTATATTGCTGAGTACTGATGGGATATCCTCCTTTTTGTTTCAGTGTAATCCTCTTTCCAATCGCAGTTACGTTCTATATCACATGGTGGTTCTTTCGCTTTGTGGATGGTTTTTTCTCTCCAATATATGCACATCTGGGAATCAATATATTTGGTATGCATAATACTTGAATTGTACATATTGGTTGTTGCTTCAAATACTACCTATGTAGATGGTGCACCTCAGATGTTAGGTCTGTACAATCCTACTAGAAACATGTTTCGTTTTGGTTATTTGAGGATTACTAATGTGCAATTTTTGTAGCTTAACAATACCAACAATATCACTTACTGTAGGTTTGTAGGTTCCTTGAGAATTACTTACCTTTTTGAATTTTATGATTTATCAGCAATACTGATTTACTGTAGATTTGTAGTATAATAGTGATATGCACCAAATATCAGTAACAAATTGGTTATTATTGCCATTTTTCATAAGACATTTTATTAATCTATAATGACCCTTGGCATTACCTCTGTTCGTATTTTGTTGCTGACTGAAAATTTGTAGATAATTAAGCTAAGTAACTTATACTTCTTAATTCTTGTCTTGCATTGATAAGTGAATTACTGAATTTGGCAAACTGCTGAGTGCCGTACATGTGATGCGCGCTATAATATACAAATTAAGATGTAGATGGACATTAGGTGCCAAGTTTTTTTTTCTTTCGTGTTTGTTTCGAGGTACTGTAATGTACACATCTTTTTTTTGTAACTGTTATAAGCACTGTTCCATACATGTCGGTGAGCAGTTTTGCATGGCCCACCGTGTACAGGCATGTTTTATGTTGCTACATAAAACAAGCAATGCTTATATTTCCCCATGAGTGGGCCTCAAATAGTCAAATTTCGTGATGCAATCATTTCTCCTTCATATAAGCAGTGCGCTTTTGTGCCAGTGCCCTGGGCACATTAGAATGCTATTCTGTTACTAGTAGTACCTTGCGGTTTAAATATCTGCTGCTGTTTTTCTTAAATCTAATGATGGACTAAAGCTCCTTTTCAAACTTGGTTTCCAATCTCTGTCCTCTTGTGTTACTACTAGTACGTTTCTTTGTCTCTGTTATGTCAAATACATTCAGAGTACATTTCTCCAAGTTATCACTTAATTGGAGCACATCGTGTGCAAACTGATTCTCCTTTCGTTTGTTCTGGGAATCCAATCTTGCATGCTTTTGCTTTCTACAGTTGAGAGCACCTTTCTCATGGAATTCTCAGGATATATGTATGGATTTGCACTAGATTCTGAAGATGATTTTTCACCTTTTTTGCAGGACTTGGTTTTGTAACTTCAATATCGTTCATTTTTGTGGTCGGAGTGTTCATGTCATCTTGGCTGGGGGCATCAATTCTTGGTTTGGGAGAGTGGTTTATAAAGCGAATGCCATTTGTTCGCCATATATACAATGCATCTAAGCAAATCAGTGCTGCCATTTCACCTGGTTATACTCATTACCTTTTGCGATTCTATCGGTCACAATTCAACTATCGTTAGGTAATATGATTTTAATGCAGATCAAAACAAGCATGCATTCAAGGAAGTGGTCATCATAAGGCACCCTAGAATTGGTGAATATGCATTTGGATTTATCACTTCAGAAGTTCTACTTCAGGTTTGAGTGACATCACTATTACAAATGTATTTCTGGCCCTTTATTTCATATTATCATACTTACGTTTCATGATTCCCATTTGTGTAATTTTTCACCATTGAGACGTTGCCCCACCTTTTTGGTGATGTGATTAACATTTTATGTAAAAGTGATACTACTGAATACTTATAAATGACATACAGTCAATTGCACCCAATATTCCATAATCCCACAGAAGCTGTTTATTTCAAATTTTCCCTGTGAAACAAGATAAAAATAGACGAACTCTGCTAAAATCACACTCCCAGGGCTACAATTTTTAGTCAATGGTGTTCACTATCAAAAGAAGTCCAAAATTCCCCTTGATGAGTGCATGTGCTGCAAAGGGGTTCATGCTGGATAGAAGCTTGTGACAAACTGTGGTGGCAGTGCATTATGGCTTGTAGTGGCGCATAAGGTGGTGGCTGCACAGGGAGTAGTTGTGACCAAGGTTCCAAAAACCGGAATCGGAAGAAATCCCGGTCGGCAGCCGGTAACGGTAACCGGCCGGTTAACGGAAAAACCGGTCACAATTTGAAAAATCAAAATTTGAATTTTGAGATGTTTTGAAACCGGTAACTGGAAAAACCTGCCAAAATTCGAAAATAAAAAATTGATAACGGCTGATTTTTTCGGTTACCGGTCTCCACCGGTAAAAACGGTAACCGGTGGTTACCGGCCGGTAACCGCCGGGATTTTGAACCCTGGTTGTGACACCTCGACCTTCCACAGGCACCCGAGATGCTATCATTATAACCGTGACAACCCGGCCCTCCACGAGCACCCAAGATGCTACTACTGCAAATGCACCTCTTATACTCAATATTATAAGTGATTCCTAGCAGGTAATACATTGCAATAAGTTGAACTTTTAACGATCCTAGCAATGCTAAGCAAGTGATAACTAAGCAATGATTAAAGGATAAACGAGAAAACAATATCTTAACTAACACCTGTTTGGCTCCCAAGAAATGAATTTGATCCTTGAAATGGATTCAAATTCATATTGTAGTAGAATTAGAATTTGATTCAAGCCAATTACAATTCCAATTTTCCTGTTTGGGTGTCCTTTTGTAGTGGAGCTGTGGTGATCGTTGGCAGGCGAGTTCTATGCGTGTTGTGTGGGATACGTCACAACTAGGGTAGAACTTTCGTGCATTGGCCGGTTGGGATTGGGGCTACGAAATGAAGTTTTCTGAATAGACCGGTTGGACTTGAGGTTGGGAGATTGAAATTTTGTGCATGAGCTGAGGGAAAGGGATGGGAGGTATGACAGGCTGCACTCGAGCCTTAATGAACTATTCAAGCTCGAGCTCATTATGCTCGCGAGCTTGGGTATAAGCTCGAGGTCGGCTTGTTTGGAGCTCGAGCTGAGCTCAAGCTCTTTTTTACAACCCTAGAGGTATGTTTGTTTCATGATTGTTGCTTCCTGATATTTAAATCTCACCCTTTTCCACTATTCTAGGTGCGGTGTTGGGGAGAGATTGCCGTGCATGATCGTGTGCGGGAATAAGCATCACGAACACACATTCATCGCTACCTTTTGTTATCATATGCATGGTTATCAAGGCGTCGCCTAGGCGACACCAAGGCGTCCTAGTGGCCGGAGGGGGACGTCGTGGACGATCGCCCAGCCCACGAGGAGTTAGGCAGTGCTGGGCGACGCCTAGGCGTCCAGGGTCGCCAAGGGCGTTATGGTGGCCGCCTGGGGGAGAGGGGGGCGATCTGCAACTGGAGGAGGGCGGAGGCGGTGGGAGTAGCGGGTCGAGGCGGCGGGAGGAGGCAGCCAACGGGAGCGGCGGGTCGAGGCGGCGGGTCAACGACGGCCTGGGGGGATAGGGGTTTCAAAGGAGGTGATATGCAGCCTCCTCCCGCCGCCAATGCCGATTTGCAGCCTCCTCCTCCTGTGGCGGCGGTGGGAGGAGGCGGTAGGCGGGGGGAGGAGGCAGCGAGCGGGGAGCGGAGGCGGCGGGGGAGAGAGTGGGATAGAGAAGATGGGGGGAGAGAGCGGGCGAGGAGTCGGGCGCTGGCAGCTAGGGTAAGGAGTGAAGTTTTGGTCTTTTGCGATTAAGTCCTCAGAGTTCTTGAAAATTACAAACAGACCCCTCGCTCAATAAATTTAGTCACCCCCTGAGACATGGTTATTTGCATAATTTATGCTATTATGTTGCATGCTTATTTAATTTGTCCTCGGAGTTCTTGAAAATTACAAACCGACCCCTCGCTCAATAAATTTCTTCAAGTCACCCCTGAGACATGGTTATTTGCATAATTTATGCTATTATGTTGCATGATTATTTAATTTTTGATCATATAAGGTATTATTTGTCGTCTAACTACTATCGTCTAACTATCGCCATAACGGGCGCGCTAGTCGACTAAGCGTCCAGGCGCCTTAGCCTCGCCGCGACTTGCCGGAGCGCCGTGACAACCTTGATCATATGCGTAACTTAGATCTGTTGGACATGAAAGTGGAATTGTTCCTTAAACTTTGCCATTTAGTTGACAGTTATATTGGAACCTTGATACTTTTGTTATCATGGAAGTGGAAGTTTTAGTAATGATTAGCTGTTGGAATGCTTGATAATTAGTGTTAAATGCTTCCATTTACTTAAGAGATTGCTTTCTAGTTTCTCCATTAACCTTTGGTTCATTATATGACGTGTTTAGCATTGCTAGAATCCTTAAAAAGATTCAACCTACCGCAATTTATTGCTCGTTGGAAATTACTTCGTAGTAGTAGCATCCCGGGTGCCTGTGGAAGGTTGGGGTGTTACAGTGGTGATCACAAAGGAGTAGCATGGAATGGCTGGAGGGGCAATGGTTGCATGTTAGGTGAGCGAGTGAGAGGAGGGTAGCTGTGTTCCGTGCTGTGTGACATACTGACATATGGGATGGGCTTGCCACATGTAGTAGCAAGAAGAGTAGGGGTCTGAAATTAGAGATTCCCAATATTTCAATTTTATTTCATGTGTTGAATGCTGATGTTGTAAACTGTAGAATTTGCCTAGGAAAGTTACGTGGGACTATGGAAGTAGACAGGACTTCGGGCAATTCTCCCGATTTGTGCTAGGACCAACTACCAACTGGTCACCTCAAGTGTTATAAGTAGCTTTGTGAATTGGAAGACTCGATATACAGTCCTAACTAACTGCCTGTCTGTTACTGAGTTAAATGCCTAGTTTCAGTTTGTGCATTTGACTCCCAAACATTTCAATTGCCTTAGTTGGATATTTTTTTCTTTTATGCATCTTGGTCTTGCACCTTGCATTCGTCACTTAGTTGTTTACTTTTGTCCAATTAAGCACATGTACATAATTTGTATTGATGATGCATTTCCTTTCTTGTTTCTCAGAGTTATTCTAGTGAGGAAGAGATGTACTGTGTATATGTTCCAACCAATCATCTCTATATTGGAGACATGTTTCTGGTCAACTCAAGTGATGTGATTAGACCAAACTTATCTGTTCGTGAAGGCATTGGTATGCTCATCTTCTGTTTTTCCTGTACATATATTTGCATCCCGGTCCATATAAGTTGAATGACTTCGATAATATCTTTGTTTCATGTTGTTACAGAGATTGTTGTCTCAGGGGGCATGTCGATGCCTCAAGTTTTATCAATACTGGAGACAGAGCAGAACCCATTGAACAGGATCAGATCTGCTCGAAGCTGAGACAGCTCTTACATGCTAGATTCCTAGTGTAATTCTGGGTTTGAATCGTTGCTGGTCTCTGTAAGTACAAGAATAGGTCTGATAGAATGTACAGTTCTCCTGGCTGGAATGCAAGCCATTCTGTACACGCACTCAAGCAGTCACTCAACCATACTGTGCGTGCGTGTGGGTTCGCTTGAGTCCGAGCTCCTTGAGAAATGGACATAACGGTCCGTTCGGAAGTAGAGTTGACCTGAGTTGGGAGACCCGTCTTACCCCAGCCATGATAGAATTTATTAGCTTCATTTCTTTGGTAATGAGGAGCTTTAGTCTGGCCATGTCTTCAGAGCTTTCAGTTATTTCTGGTTCTTAATGCTTAAGCTGCCGTTCTGGCATGAAGGTGTGTGTAGTGCATGTGCAATGCGTTCCTGTATGAGATGTGTGGTCCGGAATATTCTACGCATGATAGATGAATGGGTATATATGGACGTGCATTTAACCTGAGGCTGATTGATGGCTAGTAGATTCAAGTATTCAACAAGGTCATCAGATGAAGTTATCGATGTTTTTTTGCGTGGCTTTTGCCGAGCAGTAACTTGCGGGTTAATCCAACCGGATGTATGCGCAGACTTGACAAAGTAACAATCAAACATGATGCACTTGTCTACCTCTCCTTGATACCTTTGATTGGTTAATGATAGTGTGAAAAGGCCTTTTGCAGTTTCCAACTTTCCATGCTCTCCCCTGTCAAAGAAAGCATGCTGTCCATTTCTTCAAATGTACTGCAAATGCATGTTCATTGTTCAGAGCAATATATTTATTCGACAAATATGGAACTTCACCTCTACGAGACAATGAACATGTATTTTTTTCAGAGCAACTACGGATCAGATATGTTACACGCCATCGACCAGCTTCAGCATTCTCTTGACCAAGATAAAAATTAGTGCAAAATCCACAGGTTCCCAAATCCCAATAGGATCTACTCTGCCCACCTGAACTTTGAGGCCACAAATAACATCATCAAGTATGAGGTTTTCATGCTCGGACTGCGCAAGGCTCAAGCATTGGGGGCCAAGCGATTCCTAGTGAAAAACGATTCCTAAATCATCACTTGCCACATCGACAAGAGTTACCAAACTAGGGACCCAACTTTGTTAAAGTACCTAGCTCTCGTCTCCACCATGGAGATGTATTTCAACGACATCATTGTTCGAAGCATCCCACGCTCAGACAATCTTGAGACAGACATCTTGGCAAGGGCCACTAGCATGCAGACAGAGAGACCCATTGGTTCCCAGATGTGCGCATCCTGGCGGAGCTGGCGGTGAGGGGGCTCCCAGAGGTGTGCACCATCGGGGAGCAAGATTGGAGGGGGCCGATCATCAAGTACCTTATCGACAGATTTGAGCCCATGGATCTCACCCAGACGCAAAGACTAAAGAGTCATGCAAGGGGCTTTGTCATTTCACAGTGATGCCCTCAACAAGCGCGGTATTTGCCAATTATACCTTCGGAGCATGTCCAATGGTGAGGGTGCCAATCTTGGTGCATGAGATATACCAGGGGCTTTGCGGTTCCCATCTCGCACCCTACGCCCTGGTATCGAAAGCCTTCCATCAAGGATTCTATAGGCGCCCTGCCTTGCAGGATTTGGAGTCCCTCGTTTGCATGTGCGACACCTGCCAGTGGATGGGGTGTGGCAAGAACTCACTTGCAAATGACCTGCAGCCTATACTGCCATCGTGGCCACGCGCTTTTTGGGGGATAGACCTCGTTGGCCCCTTCAAGCCCTAAACAAGAGGCTATAAGTTCGCCATGAAGGCCATCGACTACTTCTCCAAGTGGATTGAGGCTGAGCCCCTAGCCAAGATAACCTCCATGACATTTGAACATTGTGTGCTGGTTCAGCATGCTAAGGGAAGTCACTATCGACAATAGGACTCAATTCAACATGGCCTCCTTCCGTAAGTTCTGTGGTTTGGGCATTAACCATCGCTTTGCGTTGGTCACTAACGCGATGGCCAATGGCACAGTGGAGAGGGCCAATGCCATCCTCTTGTCAAAATCTTAAACTTAGCCTTCTCTTTCCTAAGATATTCATTAAGGTCTTCTAGCATATCCATCAACTCATCATAAGAAGGTGCATCATTGTCATTATCATTATTTACCTTTTTGTTACCTTCTGTCATTAAGTATCGAGTTAATGTTGAAGGAATGGTAAATTCTTCATCATCGGAGTTAGAAGTTGAGCATTCATCTCCCGACGTCCACTCTTGTATGTAATCTTCATCGGATGAGGTGGACACTTCATATTTATCTTAAATTTTTGTTCACATATCATGAGCACTCTCAAGATTACATATGGTATTAAACACCTCTACACTCAAAGCACTAAATAAAGCGTTAGTTGCTTGAGCGTCAAGATGTGAGCATTTTTCTTCCTCAATTATTGGAACAAGAGGATCTATTGGAGGAGAAAAAAAACCCACATCTATAATCTGCCATATTTTGTGCCTCATAGCCTTAAAATAACAAATCATGCGGATTTTCCAATTATTATAATTGGTACCCTTAAAAAGAGGTGCTTCATCTAGGTGCACTATATCTTTAGTCGTCATTCTTTTACTCTCTAGGCGGTGAAACTTAATAAATGAGAGACCAAGCTCTGATACTACTTGTTAGATCAAGAAGGCCGACTAGAGGGGGTGAATAGGTGGTCTAAAAAGTTCTTCACTAATCAATTATCAATTTCTATTTGGCTAAACTAAGCAAATAATGTGAAAACTTAACTCAAAAAGGTTTAACACAAATAACACCTAAAACAACCAGGTTCACTTAAGTATACTAACAAGATAATCCTATCTCAAGGTTTCTAATTATAGGATGAAAAGCGATCAATTTAATTTTATGAATGTAAATTGCTTGAATGTAGATAGAGCACAAGAAAATAAACCACAATTGACACATTTGCTTTTTACTGTAGTGTTTGGAGACTTGCCAGTCTTCCCTGGTCTACGTTGAGGTTAGCCCAAACGAATTGGACCAGCTTCACGAATTAAGTCGAAACATCTCAATCCACTAGTTGTAACTCTTTCCCGCTCTGAGTAGGTGAGCTCCAACCTTCACAACTTTACCGGGTCTTCTCACAACCTTCTTTGAGAAGATCACCACACACGATACCTTCAACGTCGTCTAGAAGTCAGCAAACTCGAAGAGTAATAAGTCAAGCCCTTACTTGACTCTCACCATGTGCAACGGATGCACACCACTCAAATAGATACACAATCTACCTTTAGATGTAACACAAGCAATCTAGAACCTTCCTCCTTACTTATAAGGTGCAACATATACACAATTGAGAGGAGGAGCTCACGCTACCTCAAGAGAGTGAAATAGAATGCCAAAAGTTCACCTCCAACCAGCTACAAGAGAGTATATATACCCCAAACCTCAAAACTAGTCGTTGGGTCAGAAAATCAAGATTTTTGGAAGTACCGCAGGCAAATGGCTAGTACTTCTGCTTCTCTCAACAACAGTCAGAAAACTAGCCGTCGCAAGCAAATTAATCCGGTAGTTCCATCGTGCAAAGTCCAGTACTACCGACCATCGGAAGTACCGCAGTACTCGTGCGGAACCACCAATTTTCTTAGGGATGAGACCACTCCACACAGGTGTCTCTCTAGAAAAAATGTACCACAACACAAGCCGGATGTTTCAGAA
Organism: Dendrocalamus latiflorus; assembly: GCA_017311315.1. Lineage (NCBI taxonomy): Eukaryota > Viridiplantae > Streptophyta > Magnoliopsida > Poales > Poaceae > Dendrocalamus > Dendrocalamus latiflorus. Next base: position 10,671,887 of record CM029640.1, on the reverse strand, counting down.
ATCAGAAGTACCGCTCACACAGAGCCGGTAGTAACGCTCACTGATCGGACTGTTCACACAGAGCTAGTCGAAAGTATCGATCATCGACTTTATTGGTCCCTGACCATGTTGGATGGTTTGACCACTCAAGTCTCTAACCACGTTGTCCGATTCGACCACACAGGTCTCCGACTACGCGGCTCTCCGACAACGCTGGTCTTCGACCATGATGTCCTGATCGACCACACAGATCTTCGACTACGTTGGTCTCCGACCATATTGGTTTCGACCACTCAGGTCAATTTTTGATTTTCGATCACATCGACCATGTCGATTTTCAACCACGTCAATCTTCGATCACATAGATCTCTGACCACCACGTCAATCTTTGACCACGTTATATCAATCATGTCAATTCGACCATGTTAATTACGACCACACAGGTCTTGACCACGTTGGTTCAACAACGCTGATTTCGATCACACAGATCTTGACCATGTTGGTTTTGACCACGCTGGTTTTGATCACACAGATCTCGACCACGTTGGATCCGACCGTCTTGGTTCGACCATGCTGGTCTTTGATCACACAGATCTCGACCACGTCGGTTCCGACCACATTGGTTTCGATCACACATATCTCAACCCCATCGGTTTCAACCACTTCAATCTTTGACCACATAAGTCACGACCACGTTGATCTTCGACCTCACTGGTTGGACTAAGTTGGCTTCAACCATGCTGATTCCTGACCACATTGATCTGCGACTACACAGATCTTCGACTATATTGGTTCGACCATAATGGTTCTCGACCACATATGTTTTCTGACCACCAACAGATGCGGTAGTTCCATGATTACAACACTGATATTTCTAACTAGCGGTAGTACCACATAATACACTGTGGTAGTCTTGATTTCCCTGAAAAGTGCATATATTTCACTAAATTTTGCAAAACATATTTGTAAACTACAGTATCAGGCACACAAGGATTATCTATGATCCCCAACAAATTACAAAATATATTTGCATACTTTTATAATCATAACACAAGGATTATATATATATATGAGTTTCAACCATTTACAAAACATATTTGCAAATGTAAGCCTCATACTACAAAAAATGAAAATATGGATTTCAAACACTTGTAAAACACATTCACAATGTATAGTCCCATGTTGCAAGGATTTAACACATGAGTTTCAACTATTTGTAAAACACATTTGCGAATACAAGCCTCATACCAAGGAGAGCTAGTGCAATTGAGGTTGAGCTATCAACACATGATGAGACTCAAGCTACTAGACATGACCCCTCTTAATAGTACGCCAACCTATATTAGCAATCCAGTCTTCTAACCAAACACCAAGACCGGTAAAAAAAACTAGGAACATATCCTTGTCCCTAGCTAGCCATACATTTGCCTTGCGTATCCTCTTGAAGCTTGATGACTCACATCTACACTTCAAATCTGGGTCATCGTCTTTACATACATCAACATATAGTGCATTCTTCATTTGACCTCCATCAACAAATGATGGGTATTTACTTGACTTGATGATCAACACAAGATCATCTACTCTTGGATATGCATCAACTCATGGTGCATTTTCTTCTTGACTTGATGATCTTCAACACATAAAGTCATCCCAAGTCTTTCTCATCTGTGGAATCTAACCTATTTACTCAACTCATGAAAAATGTTAGTCCACAAAGCAATTGCCATCAATTACCAAACTTCACCACTAACACATAATAGAGGGACTAAATTCTACAATCTTTCTTTTTTAGTAATTCATGACAATCTCAATAATAATAATAAGATAGAAATTGAATACGAGTATACAACATGTACACAACACTTGTATACTCTAAGGTAAACTTTAAGGTAAAGTTTACTTATTTGATTATCATTAATCATCCAACCATTAACATATAATAGAAGAACTAGATGACAACCTGATTATGAATATATATGAACTATACAAACTATATATACTCAAGGAATATATTTCAAAGTAAAGATCCTTAATATGTGGAAACATAGATCAATACTAATGAAACCACGAAACATAGAGTGAACTTCCCCTAAATGTGTGCATATAAGAATGTATTATAAAAGCATATGCATATATTCAAATTTGACTTATTTGGTGAAGTTAATTCTATATTACGGATCCGAGGAATGCAATAAGATAAGAATGTAATATTGAATACATACCTATTATGTTTTCACCTTTTCATCCAAATAAGATTAAGCAATATCATAATCAATAAACATATTTGTCTCATAATTGTATTTTCACAATTCTCGTCGCCCGGGTGCTAATCTTGCAAATACTACGTACGCTCAACAGTGCCAGTACCGCCAGAAACTCCAAATGCAAGTGCCAATCTTGCAAAAGCTGGCAATTCTATTCATGCTATACGAACTTACCGTACTAATTTTTTATTAGGAAAATCAAACATGATTGTATTAAACATTAAGCAATAACTCAAGGAGGAATAAATGGTCAATTTACATAAGCATAGGATAAATGAGTTATAAAGATAACTGGCTAGAATGAATACACATCTTTAATTACACCACAGAAATTAATGTGGATACAAAATATATATACAGCAACAAATTAGACCCATACAATAAAATTAGAGGTGCAGCCGCTGGATCGGTATCTACGTACATACATATAACGCACATAGTGTGATTAAGCACCGCAGCACAACCAAATTTAATTTCAACCATTTGGACTTGTGGAATTCATCAGATGTCCACAAATCAATCGATCGCAGGGAATTTTCGCACGGTGATCACTGAAACTGCAATTTGCCTGCAAAGGTTTGTCCAAACTTCCATCCGGCTGGCACCACATTTTGGAAGACAAGCGTCTGGCCATCGGTGTTGGTCACTCGGAAGGAGAGCATTTGCCCGGTGAGATATTTCAGAGAGTGCCAGTTAGCGCCCCAGTTGCGTGCCATCGGCATCCAATCGGCCGAACTGGAGCTCTTGACATCCATTGACTTGATCGAGCCGGCGGCTGCAACATTGGTCACAAGTACAATGTTGAAGTAGTCGTGCCCGTTGATCGTGAACCGCACGCCGCCCCGCCTCTCACATGGAACCCTAGCAAGGAACAACATTGTATTTAAGGCTGTGTATAGGCATCACCTGGATATTTTCTTTCTAACTATTATCCAGTTTTGAGATCGTTGGATTAGAAATCCAACGGCCTTTTTTCTTGGAGGGGGAGATTTTTTTTAGGAGGAGATTTTTTTTGGAGGGGGTGGGGGAGAATTTATAGCCGTTGGATCTCTAATCTAATGATCACAAATCTGGACGATAGTTAGGAAGAAAACATCCGGATAATGTTTATCAACACCCTTTAAATAAACTACTATAGCAAATTCAATGACCAGTGTACTATAAGATAGAAAAACATGTACATCATCATCGCCATCTTCAAAGGAGTAGCGATGAAGGTAGAGCACTAAATTAATAGCAAATGTGCGTGCGTACCTCCTGTACATGACGGGGATGATGCCGCCCTGGTAGACGCCGATCTTCTCCCATGCCGGCTGTGCCATGTCGAAATGGGGCCGCGGCGGGTTGCACCACCCGCCGTTGTCGCTCGGCTGGTTCCAGTTGGGCGGGCAGAAGTTGGTGGCCGTGATGGTCACCGTCACGCCGGGCTTGCACCACCTCGGGTCCGCCAGCTTACGGTCACAGGCGATCTTGTAGCACTGCCCACACGACGCGCCGTCGTTGAACAGCGCCGTGCTCAGCGCTGCCGTCCGCGTGCCGTACCCCTGCGAGTACAGGTTGCCGTAGCCGCACGCGCCACCTGCGACCGACACACATGACATGACACATCACAAAAGCGTCGTAACAATCTGCTTAGCATATGCAGTTATGCCCTACATGATGCACAGTTCATCAATTAGCACAGTTCTTAATAGGTTGTTGTTACCCATGGTGCCGGAGGCGTCAGCGCCGCCGTAGAACGTCGCATGCGCCCTCAGCCATCCGGTCGGCGCAGTGGACGACGACGCTATGGCCGCGACGTCGGCCGCGGCCACGGCCAACGCGCAGCCGACTATTAGCAACACCACCGCAATAACTCGAGCTGCAGCCATATCTGTCGTTGTATATATGCCCTTAGAATTAACTTCACGAACTTGGCAACAAGTAAGTAGCTGATCATCCGAAAGCTTGAGCTGCGATGTGCGTGGTGATGTGTTTGTTCGTGTGTCTATGTGGATATATTTGTTTCTGATGACTATGTGATGATTGGGTGTGTGTATATATAGCCTAGCCTTACGATCGATTGGTGGCTGGAGGATTGATTCAACGAAGCTAGGGCCATCTCCACCGAAGGAAGCAGGTAACGTGCATATGTGCATGGCCGTGCAGCCGCACCATGGCTTACGGGGCAATCCGAATATTGCATGTACGCGCAGACACGTATGGCCCCAACTTACATTCTTAAGGGGCATGTTCTTTTCGGTTTTTAAAACCAGTTTTTGACTTTTATTATAATACCTAATTTTTAAATGGAGTATTTTTTAAAATATGGTCTACAAGTTAATTGTAGTACACGTTAAAAGTTCAACATCTATATCATCCAAAATCGCAAACGAGTATCTCTCCGTAATCTCTATCGCAAACAGCTAAAATTAAAAAAATTCACCCAAAAACCATAAGTCACAGCTATAAAGAACAGACCCTTTATCTCTTTACTGACCTTTTTCTCTCTTAGATAGTAGTATCTTTTCTAGCATCTTTGCTTGACTTTCTGAATGTGAAATGGGCGGCTTTACGATTTCCGTGCTCGGCTACTCCCTTGTCTAAGGAAAGATGGCGGCTGTTGCTTGAATCGTACGAGTGACCTGCACCTGGTTCGCAACGTCGACAGCGCCCATCGGCGTGTAATGATTGATTCGTGAAGAAACGTTGTCATTAAGCCAGATCTATATAGTTGAATTCGTCCATTTGGATGCACGGACGTGGGATCTAGGATAATCGTCCGTTTGATCAGGAGAACTAGCCATGATATAGCATCAGAATTTGTCGATCTAATGATCATGACCGTTCACCGTTAACGTACCAAGCGAGGCCTCATAGCAAGGTTTGCATGCCTGCTCCAATGATATGTCCCTTTAACAAGGGACGGAGCTAGGATTTAAAAAAGAGAGTGTCTAGGTATCATCGGGATGTTTTCTTTCTAACTATCAACCAAATTTATAACTCTTAGATTAGAGATCAAGGGGCTCTTGTTTTTTAAGGGATGAGATTTTTTTAAGGGGGAGGGAGAAGAATTCATGGCCATTGGATCTCTAATCCAACGGTTCTAAATCTGAATGATAGTTAGGAAGAAAACATCCGGATGATGTTTAACAAAACCTTTTAAAAATAAGGAGACCCAAATAAATAATATAATATAATTATATTTGATAAAAGGTATTAAATAACACTAATTGTAACAAAATTTCTAAAAATATAAAGTGCTACGGTACAAAATTTTCAAAGCATGAGGGGTACCCCTCCGACCAAACACTAAACTCGTTTTCTGAATTTGATACCGATCGAATTCGATATCTAATTGATCGAAAAATTAACTGTACCGTTTTCACCCCTAATGTCACGTGACTTCGCCATCTCTTTCGTGTACCATCCTAGAAACCATATTTTTGCGAGAGCCATCGAAAGGACCCTGCTGCTTTATGCCCTGTTTAACCGGCTGAGGAGGTCAATATATACTTGGGTTTACTTAGTGTTGTCAAATTGTTGCTAAGCCTCTCGTCAAGTCATCCGGTACCTCCTCCAATAGTGAAGAAACAGAGATAGATGTTTAATTAGTAGTAACTATTGGTCATGACACCACTGTGAATATTGCTGGATTCTGTTTGGCTGTTTGAAGATTTTTATGTACAAATAGTTTTTACTTCTCAGGGACTTTTCTTTTTAGTTTCTAAAAGCTATACTTTTATTTTTACAGTAATTATCTTTCAAACAAAGTGTCTTTTCAAGATGAAGTTTATAAGTCAATTATAGTATATACTATAACGATTTTATTTATATCAGTTAAAAACCGCATACAAATTATTTATATCTTTATATTTTCTCTTACTACCAGCTAAAATTTATAAGGCGCAGTCTTAAACTATAAAAGAACAGTATCTACTGCAGTTCCGCCCTTTCACGCCGTCATTGAATCATTGGCGCGGTCCACACCTCCACAGGTTTGACGGTGCGGCGAAGTGAGTGCGACCTTCTAGTGGTTACAGCTGGACAACGAAGATTCCTTCGTGGTAAACTATGTGATAGTGGAAGATGCGCGAGCTAAATTTTTGCCAGAGGCATTTCTGATCTGTAGATTTAGTCCATGAGGTACGCACGAATCAATCATCCTCAAAAAGTGTCGTAAAAGTAGATAATATTTTAATTCTAAATTTTATTAAGAGACAAATACAATAAATAAATGATGCGAAATTCACAACTAACAGCAGGCTATTCATCATACTTCAGAATGTACACAAGTAAATTATAGTACCAAAGTCGAACGAATAAGAGAACAACTTACAACTGGGCTTGATGAAGAGCAGGAGGCAATGCAGGATTGATGCAGTACAGAATGTAGACCATGCAATGCAGGAGCGGTCGCACAAATGCGCTGCCCAGAAATCTTATTGCCACCCCGTGCAAATACTCTCTGCATCAATGGTTCGAAGATATCCGCTCTCCCTCTTTCCAGGTGCACGCGGAGAAGAAAGGTTGGCGAAGTCCAGACGGCGCAGTACAACATCATAAGTTGGCAGAAGTAAGAGATGCAGGCAGTGAGAGATTCTAACCACTATACCTTGGACGTTATACCTTGGACGTCTCCAGGTATATATAGATATGCAAATTACTCTCTAGTAACTACCCCATTAAACTGAAATAATTCACTGGTAACTGCTCACTGCTCAATTATTCATTGGTAACTGATAATATTTAACCAGTGAAATTTACCCACTGTTAACTGCCTGTCATCAAAAACCCAATTAAGGGACTTGGTCTGCCAAGTGGCGCGTCACGTCACGGCACGGTCACATGTCACGCGATTTTCACGCGAATACGCGCGCACACTATGTGCGTGCGTATGTGACTAGACAGAACCTTATGCATACCATCTCTATCCTGGTGAGGACTTTACTTTATAAATCGGTCTTCCTTATTTTTCCTTAACAATATGGTACTAAATCATGTATGTTTTGGAATTAAGAAAATGGATCATGTTCAAATGGACCAATTTCTAACAAAAAAGAAGATCGAGACCAATGCAATTTGTTGTGTATTTGTTGCCGCTTGAAACGTGTGTTGCTACACTAGTTTTCCATTAGGGCGTCTCCAACAGCTGGCTATTTAGTTAGCTAGATCTGATGTGGCAAGGAAAAAGTAGGAGAGAGAGTAGTCACTAGCGACGAGCAAATAGCTGATTTATTTCACGTAGTCCAAGAACATGAGAGAGAAGCATGTGGGTCCAACAGTATAAAATAGTCTTTGCTTTTGTCTCTCACCTCCACGTCAGCTGACTATATAGCTAGTACTAACTATTACCATTGCGGACGCCCTTAGGGGTGGCGTATATGAGCGTTGCACTGATCCCTGTAAATCGTTTTCTGATTATCAGTGTAATTAGTGCCGTGCAGCCAGCCGACCATGCATGAAAACATCGAAACCAGCCCACCGGGCCGGTATCCCGCAGGCCACCAGAACTAAGGATGCAAATGAATCGAATACGAATGGATAATATTTTAATCATATTTATTTTTATTTTTTTTCTCGGATATGAATACGGATGTCTTGAATATGAATACAAATATGAATAATGTTAAATACAGATACGGAGCGAATACGAATCGAAATGAATACGGTCATGAATAATTAATTAATTAATTAGTCAATGGTCTAGCTAGGGCACGAATACGGTCAGCACTCGGCCAGGAGAACAAGCGAAGGCAAATTAATTAATTAGTCAATGGTCTAGCTAGGGCGCGATCCAAGCGTCCAGGCCTGAGATCACATACATACATACATCGGCACAACCGCACAAGTCTCACAACACAAGCTAGAGGAGGTGAAATCTGAGCTCCGGTCAAGGGGTGAGAAAAACTCGATGCCTTCGTTTTCGGATAAAATTAGATGGCTTCTTTTGTTCGGCTTCTAGTAGTTGACACTAGTACATAGGCCTGGGCAAATTACCCGCTACCCGTTACCCGTACCCGAATTATCCGGACCCGAACCCGAAATACCCGAACCCGAGGTACCCGATCCCAAATTCGGATAGCGATTCTGATTACCCGAAATTAGTTTGGGTAGTTTGGGTAATATCCTCCGGTACCCGAACTACCCGAATTATCCGAATTGTCTTTGTGTTTGTGATGTGTTGTCGGTTGAACACTTGAACTTATCACTTTATTAGTATATGATTCTCTCTGTTTGAACAACTGCCTGTGATATATTATTCTATGCAAATTGCTGCTGAAATTCTATGCAAATTGCAGCTGAAATTATGTGCAAATTCTGTGCAGTTTGCTGATTTTCTGTAAATTCGGGTATATCGGGTATACCCGAACCCGAACCCGAATTATCGGGTACCCGAAATTGCGGGTAGTGTTTTTTGGGGGCTAATATCGGGTAGCAGTTTTCATTACCCGAATTTTGAATTACCTGAACTACCCGACCCGAAAAAATCGGGTAACCCGAACGCCCAGGCCTACTAGTACAGGGGCAGATCCAATCCACTAGGATTGGGGTTTGTGGCGGATCCAGAATATTTATAATGGATGTTCGGACTTTAAAGATAAATTGCTTGGATATGTTGATACCGGGAGATTCAATTTTTTGCCACCCTTAATATTGACACCGAGACTCTGTCACTTACATGTGGGGTCACCTGAGTCACTGACAACGGGCCCGGGTGGCAAATCTGTTGCCACCCGAGTCATAAGGGTGACAAATAGTTAAATTTTCCTGTTGATACCAATACATCGATACCATGACATACTGTTTCCCCAAAACACCAATACAATACTTGTATATAGATATAATAAAAATACTGACATTATATAAATTAATGATTTCTCATGAATAAATGAGTAATCTTCACCGATCTTTATAAGAAATTAAAGATTTGAATAACTAACCTACAACGTGCAGACAAAATCAGTTGCAGAAAATATGGCTCCAATTGTTGCATATGTAACATAACAGAAAAAATGAGGTTTATATGGTGACAAAATTAGTACCAGGGGATCACATAGCAAACTAGTGATGGCTTACAAGAAAATCTCCTACATCAAGCGTTCCAATATTCATTCTGCTGAAAATTGCTATGGCAGCTGAAATATAGTAATGGGTATCATTAAAAAGGAGATCATTGCCCCAACAGCACCAGATAATGTGATTGTCATAAAATTCCTGAAGAACTGCTTCTTCTTCACCTGGAAACTGAGGAAAAATATTTGTGAGAACCTAGATGATGTCACTGCCCATAAACTTAAGAAGGCAATAACTCCGAACTCACAGTTCAATAGTTCATTCTAGCCTTGGAGTGCAGATTGTGCATTGTCTAACTTGAACTCGAACCACCATTAACTGATTAACCATAGCCATTCCATTCCTAGTTGGAACCTGGAAGGCTGGAACCATTAACCATACAGCTGCACAACACAATCCTTATGTGAGAGATCCCAATTGGCCAATCCCCAGGACCCATTCTTAATTCCTTAATCCTTATAGTCATTAGTCAATAATCATGAGTCATGAACATTGAACAACACTACAAGTCTACAACATAACAACAGAATATGACTATATGTGAGAGAAATTTGACAAGAAATTGATAAAAAGAACTATATGGCATATGCAAACAATGAAGCAATCAAGCACACCAACCTGATTACCTGAACTCCCTAAAGGCAAATCTGAAGTATGAAGACTGAAATCCAAAATGTTGCCTTGCTAGCCGCCGGCCTGGCCCCGTGGCCCGCGGCGCTGCCTGCCCATCGCTGGCTTGCTACGCTGCTTCTAGCCACTGTCGCCTACCAGGCGCCGGCTACCACCGTGCTATGCCTGGCCGGGCTAGCCGCTGCTGCTCTGTCGAAGCATTGAGAGGCCCGCCCAACCCCAACCGGACTGGCGAGTCGGCGATGCCGACGCCGCGAGCCCGCAACGTCACGGTGGCATGGCCGCACGCCGTGCGAGTGCGAAGGGTGAGGTTCAGAGGATGGAGGTCGATAGCGCTGCGCGACTGCGCCTAGTGCCCACATGGTGAAGCTGAACCCTAGCCGGCCGCCTGGTGGTGTGATGGTTAGATGGTGTCTATCGTCTAGTGTAGTGATGTGGACCTTCAACCGTGTGGTGGGCTGGTGGCTAGCTAGGATTCATGGCCAACATCTATGGGCCAGGTTCCCAAGCCAACGTGTGGGCCATGACTGTGACCATGCAGCCAGGGGCCAGGCAGGAGTGTGGGTCACGGAACACGCCAATGCGGGGGGCTTAGGAGCGACGGGTTCAGGCATTCAGCTGTAGTATGGTAAATTTGAGAATACCAAACCATATACATGTTTAATATATCTAATATATAATAGATTTTTTGTCAAAAAATTTAGATGTTTAGCTGAACACCCATGAACTCAACGAGGTCCGCCCCTGTTTAGGGTCCGATGACACCAATGCAGCCAGTCATTCAAAGAAGAGCCCATAAGCATATTGTGGGTGAATCTAATGGGCAAAACCGAGTGACTCCTACAGCTCGAGGCATGGGACTATCAGTAGTAAAATCCCTACTATGTGCATCCTAATTCTGAGCCCACAATGGCCTAGCCCGAAGCTAACATCCATCTAGTCGGGCGCTGGCAGCTAGGGTAAGGAGTGAAGTTTTGGTCTTTTGCGATTAAGTCCTCAGAGTTCTTGAAAATTACAAACAGACCCCTCGCTCAATAAATTTAGTCACCCCCTGAGACATGGTTATTTGCATAATTTATGCTATTATGTTGCATGCTTATTTAATTTGTCCTCGGAGTTCTTGAAAATTACAAACCGACCCCTCGCTCAATAAATTTTTCAAGTCACCCCTGAGACATGGTTATTTGCATAATTTATGCTATTATGTTGCATGATTATTTAATTTTTGATAATATAAGGTATTATTTGTCGTCTAACTACTATCGTCTAACTATCGCCATAACGGGCGCGCTAGTCGACTAAGCGTCCAGGCGCCTTAGCCTCGCCGCGACTTGCCGGAGCGCCGTGACAACCTTGATCATATGCGTAACTTAGATCTGTTGGACATGAAAGTGGAATTGTTCCTTAAACTTTGCCATTTAGTTGACAGTTATATTGGAACCTTGATACTTTTGTTATCATGGAAGTGGAAGTTTTAGTAATGATTAGCTGTTGGAATGCTTGATAATTAGTGTTAAATGCTTCCATTTACTTAAGAGATTGCTTTCTAGTTTCTCCATTAACCTTTGGTTCATTATATGACGTGTTTAGCATTGCTAGAATCCTTAAAAAGATTCAACCTACCGCAATTTATTGCTCGTTGGAAATTACTTCGTAGTAGTAGCATCCCGGGTGCCTGTGGAAGGTTGGGGTGTTACAGTGGTGATCACAAAGGAGTAGCATGGAATGGCTGGAGGGGCAATGGTTGCATGTTAGGTGAGCGAGTGAGAGGAGGGTAGCTGTGTTCCGTGCTGTGTGACATACTGACATATGGGATGGGCTTGCCACATGTAGTAGCAAGAAGAGTAGGGGTCTGAAATTAGAGATTCCCAATATTTCAATTTTATTTCATGTGTTGAATGCTGATGTTGTAAACTGTAGAATTTGCCTAGGAAAGTTACGTGGGACTATGGAAGTAGACAGGACTTCGGGCAATTCTCCCGATTTGTGCTAGGACCAACTACCAACTGGTCACCTCAAGTGTTATAAGTAGCTTTGTGAATTGGAAGACTCGATATACAGTCCTAACTAACTGCCTGTCTGTTACTGAGTTAAATGCCTAGTTTCAGTTTGTGCATTTGACTCCCAAACATTTCAATTGCCTTAGTTGGATATTTTTTTCTTTTATGCATCTTGGTCTTGCACCTTGCATTCGTCACTTAGTTGTTTACTTTTGTCCAATTAAGCACATGTACATAATTTGTATTGATGATGCATTTCCTTTCTTGTTTCTCAGAGTTATTCTAGTGAGGAAGAGATGTACTGTGTATATGTTCCAACCAATCATCTCTATATTGGAGACATGTTTCTGGTCAACTCAAGTGATGTGATTAGACCAAACTTATCTGTTCGTGAAGGCATTGGTATGCTCATCTTCTGTTTTTCCTGTACATATATTTGCATCCCGGTCCATATAAGTTGAATGACTTCGATAATATCTTTGTTTCATGTTGTTACAGAGATTGTTGTCTCAGGGGGCATGTCGATGCCTCAAGTTTTATCAATACTGGAGACAGAGCAGAACCCATTGAACAGGATCAGATCTGCTCGAAGCTGAGACAGCTCTTACATGCTAGATTCCTAGTGTAATTCTGGGTTTGAATCGTTGCTGGTCTCTGTAAGTACAAGAATAGGTCTGATAGAATGTACAGTTCTCCTGGCTGGAATGCAAGCCATTCTGTACACGCACTCAAGCAGTCACTCAACCATACTGTGCGTGCGTGTGGGTTCGCTTGAGTCCGAGCTCCTTGAGAAATGGACATAACGGTCCGTTCGGAAGTAGAGTTGACCTGAGTTGGGAGACCCGTCTTACCCCAGCCATGATAGAATTTATTAGCTTCATTTCTTTGGTAATGAGGAGCTTTAGTCTGGCCATGTCTTCAGAGCTTTCAGTTATTTCTGGTTCTTAATGCTTAAGCTGCCGTTCTGGCATGAAGGTGTGTGTAGTGCATGTGCAATGCGTTCCTGTATGAGATGTGTGGTCCGGAATATTCTACGCATGATAGATGAATGGGTATATATGGACGTGCATTTAACCTGAGGCTGATTGATGGCTAGTAGATTCAAGTATTCAACAAGGTCATCAGATGAAGTTATCGATGTTTTTTTGCGTGGCTTTTGCCGAGCAGTAACTTGCGGGTTAATCCAACCGGATGTATGCGCAGACTTGACAAAGTAACAATCAAACATGATGCACTTGTCTACCTCTCCTTGATACCTTTGATTGGTTAATGATAGTGTGAAAAGGCCTTTTGCAGTTTCCAACTTTCCATGCTCTCCCCTGTCAAAGAAAGCATGCTGTCCATTTCTTCAAATGTACTGCAAATGCATGTTCATTGTTCAGTGCAATATATTTATTCGACAAATATGGAACTTCACCTCTACGAGACAATGAACATGTATTTTTTTCAGAGCAACTACGGATCAGATATGTTACACGCCATCGACCAGCTTCAGCATTCTCTTGACCAAGACAAAAATTAGTGCAAAATCCACAGGTTCCCAAATCCCAATAGGATCTACTCTGCCCACCTGAACTGAGGCCACAAATAACATCATCAAGTATGAGGTTTTCATGCTCGGACTGCGCAAGGCTCAAGCATTGGGGGCCAAGCGATTCCTAGTGAAAAACGATTCCTAAATCATCACTTGCCACATCGACAAGAGTTACCAAACTAGGGACCCAACTTTGTTAAAGTACCTAGCTCTCGTCTCCACCATGGAGATGTATTTCAACGACATCATTGTTCGAAGCATCCCACGCTCAGACAATCTTGAGACAGACATCTTGGCAAGGGCCACTAGCATGCAGACAGAGAGACCCATTGGTTCCCAGATGTGCGCATCCTGGCGGAGCTGGCGGTGAGGGGGCTCCCAGAGGTGTGCACCATCGGGGAGCAAGATTGGAGGGGGCCGATCATCAAGTACCTTATCGACAGATTTGAGCCCATGGATCTCACCCAGACGCAAAGACTAAAGAGTCATGCAAGGGGCTTTGTCATTTCACAGTGATGCCCTCAACAAGCGCGGTATTTGCCAATTATACCTTCGGAGCATGTCCAATGGTGAGGGTGCCAATCTTGGTGCATGAGATATACCAGGGGCTTTGCGGTTCCCATCTCGCACCCTACGCCCTGGTATCGAAAGCCTTCCATCAAGGATTCTATAGGCGCCCTGCCTTGCAGGATTTGGAGTCCCTCGTTTGCATGTGCGACACCTGCCAGTGGATGGGGTGTGGCAAGAACTCACTTGCAAATGACCTGCAGCCTATACTGCCATCGTGGCCACGCGCTTTTTGGGGGATAGACCTCGTTGGCCCCTTCAAGCCCTAAACAAGAGGCTATAAGTTCGCCATGAAGGCCATCGACTACTTCTCCAAGTGGATTGAGGCTGAGCCCCTAGCCAAGATAACCTCCATGACATTTGAACATTGTGTGCTGGTTCAGCATGCTAAGGGAAGTCACTATCGACAATAGGACTCAATTCGACATGGCCTCCTTCCGTAAGTTCTGTGGTCTGGGCATTAACCATCGCTTTGCGTTGGTCACTAACGCGATGGCCAATGGCACAGTGGAGAGGGCCAATGCCATCCTCTTGTCAAAATCTTAAACTTAGCCTTCTCTTTCCTAAGATATTCATTAAGGTCTTCTAGCATATCCATCAACTCATCATAAGAAGGTGCATCATTGTCATTATCATTATTTACCTTTTTGTTACCTTCTGTCATTAAGTATCGAGTTAATGTTGAAGGAATGGTAAATTCTTCATCATCGGAGTTAGAAGTTGAGCATTCATCTCCCGACGTCCACTCTTGTATGTAATCTTTATCGGATGAGGTGGACACTTCATATTTATCTTAAATTTTTGTTCACATATCATGAGCACTCTCAAGATTACATATGGTATTAAACACCTCTACACTCAAAGCACTAAATAAAGCGTTAGTTGCTTGAGCGTCAAGATGTGAGCATTTTTCTTCCTCAATTATTGGAACAAGAGGATCTATTGGAGGAGAAAAAAAATCCACATCTATAATCTGCCATATTTTGTGCCTCATAGCCTTAAAATAACAAATCATGCGGATTTTCCAATTATTATAATTGGTACCCTTAAAAAGAGGTGCTTCATCTAGGTGCACTATATCTTTAGTCGTCATCCTTTTACTCTCTAGGCGGTGAAACTTAATAAATGAGAGACCAAGCTCTGATACTACTTGTTAGATCAAGAAGGCCGACTAGAGGGGGTGAATAGGTGGTCTAAAAAGTTCTTCTCTAATCAATTATCAATTTCTATTTGGCTAAACTAAGCAAATAATGTGAAAACTTAACTCAAAAAGGTTTAACACAAATAACACCTAAAACAACCAGGTTCACTTAAGTATACTAACAAGATAATCCTATCTCAAGGTTTCTAATTATAGGATGAAAAGCGATCAATTTAATTTTATGAATGTAAATTGCTTGAATGTAGATAGAGCACAAGAAAATAAACCACAATTGACACATTTGCTTTTTACTGTAGTGTTTGGAGACTTGCCAGTCTTCCCTGGTCTACGTTGAGGTTAGCCCAAACGAATTGGACCAGCTTCACGAATTAAGTCGAAACATCTCAATCCACTAGTGGTAACTCTTTCCCGCTCTGAGTAGGTGAGCTCCAACCTTCACAACTTTACCGGGTCTTCTCACAACCTTCTTTGAGAAGATCACCACACACGATACCTTCAACGTCGTCTAGAAGTCAGCAAACTCGAAGAGTAATAAGTCAAGCCCTTACTTGACTCTCACCATGTGCAACGGATACACACCACTCAAATAGATACAGAATCTACCTTTAGATGTAACACAAGCAATCTAGAACCTTCCTCCTTACTTATAAGGTGCAACATATACACAATTGAGAGGAGGACCTCACGCTACCTCAAGAGAGTGAAATAGAATGCCAAAAGTTCACCTCCAACCAGCTACAAGAGAGTATATATACCCCAAACCTCAAAACTAGTCGTTGGGTCAGAAAATCAAGATTTTTGGAAGTACCGCAGGCAAATGGCTAGTACTTCTGCTTCTCTCAACAACAGTCAGAAAACTAGCCGTCGCAAGCAAATTAATCCGGTAGTTCCATCGTGCAAAGTTCAGTACTACCGACCATCGGAAGTACCGCAGTACTCGTGCGGAACCACCAATTTTCTTAGGGATGAGACCACTCCACACAGGTGTCTCTCTAGAAAAAATGTACCACAACACAAGCCGGATGTTTCAGAAATCAGAAGTACCGCTCACACAGAGCCGGTAATAACGCTCACTGATCGGACTGTTCACACAGAGCTAGTCGAAAGTATCGATCATCGACTTTATTGGTCCCTGACCATGTTGGATGGTTTGACCACTCAAGTCTCTAACCACGTTGTCCGATTCGACCACACAGGTCTCCGACTACGCGGCTCTCCGACAACGCTGGTCTTCGACCATGATGTCCTGATCGACCACACAGATCTTCGACTACGTTGGTCTCCGACCATATTGGTTTCGACCACTCAGGTCAATTTTTGATTTTCGATCACATCGACCATGTCGATTTTCAACCACGTCAATCTTCGATCACATAGATCTCCGACCACCACGTCAATCTTTGACCACGTTATATCAATCATGTCAATTCGACCATGTTAATTACGACCACACAGGTCTTGACCACGTCGGTTCAACAACGCTGATTTCGATCACACAGATCTTGACCATGTTGGTTTTGACCACGCTGGTTTTGATCACACAGATCTCGACCACGTTGGATCCGACCGTCTTGGTTCGACCATGCTGGTCTTTGATCACACAGATCTCGACCACGTCGGTTCCGACCACATTGGTTTCGATCACACATATCTCAACCCCATCGGTTTCAACCACTTCAATCTTTGACCACATAAGTCACGACCACGTTGATCTTCGACCTCACTGGTTGGACTAAGTTGGCTTCAACCATGCTGATTCCTGACCACATTGATCTGCGACTACACAGATCTTCGACTATATTAGTTCGACCATAATGGTTCTCGACCACATATGTTTTCTGACCACCAACAGATGCGGTAGTTCCATGATTACAACACTGGTATTTCTAACTAGCGGTAGTACCACATAATACACTGTGGTAGTCTTGATTTCCCTGAAAAGTGCATATATTTCACTAAATTTTGCAAAACATATTTGTAAACTACAGTATCAGGCACACAAGGATTATCTATGATCCCCAACAAATTACAAAATATATTTGCATACTTTTATAATCATAACACAAGGATTATATATATATATGAGTTTCAACCATTTACAAAACATATTTGCAAATGTAAGCCTCATACTACAAAAAATGAAAATATGGATTTCAAACACTTGTAAAACACATTCACAATGTATAGTCCCATGTTGCAAGGATTTAACACATGAGTTTCAACTATTTGTAAAACACATTTGCGAATACAAGCCTCATACCAAGGAGAGCTAGTGCAATTGAGGTTGAGCTATCAACACATGATGAGACTCAAGCTACTAGACATGACCCCTCTTAATAGTACGCCAACCTATATTAGCAATCCAGTCTTCTAACCAAACACCAAGACCGGTAAAAAAAACTAGGAACATATCCTTATCCCTAGCTAGCCATACATTTGCCTTGCGTATCCTCTTGAAGCTTGATGACTCACATCTACACTTCAAATCTGGGTCATCGTCTTTACATACATCAACATATAGTGCATTCTTCATTTGACCTCCATCAACAAATGATGGGTATTTACTTGACTTGATGATCAACACAAGATCATCTCCTCTTGGATATGCATCAACTCATGGTGCATTTTCTTCTTGACTTGATGATCTTCAACATATAAAGTCATCCCAAGTCTTTCTCATCTGTGGAATCTAACCTATTTACTCAACTCATGAAAAATGTTAGTCACAAAGCAATTGCCATCAATTACCAAACTTCACCACTAACACATAATAGAGGGACTAAATTCTACAATCTTTCTTTTTTAGTAATTCATGACAATCTCAATAATAATAATAAGATAGAAATTGAATACGAGTATACAACATGTACACAACACTTGTATACTCTAAGGTAAACTTTAAGGTAAAGTTTACTTATTTGATTATCATTAATCATCCAACCATTAACATATAATAGAAGAACTAGATGACAACCTGATTATGAATATATATGAACTATACAAACTATATATACTCAAGGAATATATTTCAAAGTAAAGATCCTTAATATGTGGAAACATAGATCAATACTAATGAAACCACGAAACATAGAGTGAACTTCCCCTAAATGTGTGCATATAAGAATGTATTATAAAAGCATATGCATATATTCAAATTTGACTTATTTGGTGAAGTTAATTCTATATTACGGATCCGAGGAATGTAATAAGATAAGAATGTAATATTGAATACATACCTCTTATGTTTTCACCTTTTCATCCAAATAAAATTAAGCAATATC
This sequence comes from Dendrocalamus latiflorus, assembly GCA_017311315.1. Classification (NCBI taxonomy): domain Eukaryota; kingdom Viridiplantae; phylum Streptophyta; class Magnoliopsida; order Poales; family Poaceae; genus Dendrocalamus; species Dendrocalamus latiflorus. Next base: position 10,653,411 of record CM029640.1, on the reverse strand, counting down.
ATAATCAATAAACATATTAGTCTCATAATTGTATTTTCACAATTCTCGTCGCCCGGGTGCTAATCTTGCAAATACTACGTACGCTCAACAGTGCCAGTACCGCCAGAAACTCCAAATGCAAGTGCCAATCTTGCAAAAGCTGGCAATTCTATTCATGCTATACGAACTTACCGTACTAATTTTTTATTAGGAAAATCAAACATGATTGTATTAAACATTAAGCAATAACTCAAGGAGGAATAAATGGTCAATTTACATAAGCATAGGATAAATGAGTTATAAAGATAACTGGCTAGAATGAATACACATCTTTAATTACACCACAGAAATTAATGTGGATACAAAATATATATACAGCAACAAATTAGACCCATACAATAAAATTAGAGGTGCAGCCGCTGGATCGGTATCTACATACATATAACGCACATAGTGTGATTAAGGGCCTGTTTGGCAGAGCTCCACCAGCTCCAGATTCACTAGATCCACCAGATCCACTGTGGAGCAGCTCCACCATGAATCTGGGATCCCACCATGGAGCTGGACAAACTGTTTGGCTTCCACAGCAGCTCCAGATCCACAAAACTGAGTTTTTGGTGGGAATGGCCTGTTTTGCCCTTGAGGTTGTATGATATATATCTTTTTTCATATAGCAGATTGTTTCACAAAAAATAATGATTGTCATGCTGTTTTTGGACAGCTGAAGCGGATATATATGGTTTAGAGTTGTGAACAAAAAAGACACCCAGGAAATCTATTAGTGATGACAACTTAGAAATCATCCAGAAACTGGTAAGTCATGAAACACTTGCAACAGATAGATGATACTAGCTAAAGCTAATCCAAGAAGCCGGAGACTGAAGCAGAAAATATCTAGAACAAGATTTTTATTGAACTCTGCGACACTGTAAACATAAGGCTTTCATTATGTTGTTACAAATGCAAAGAATCGTGCGTGCCACATTGAATTGAATGAATCAAATATCAAACACGTCATTTGCTACCAACAAAGCGATTCACCAACTAAAATACCAAACTCAGTGGCGATCTTCCCTGCAAATCATCTAGTAGATCCTGCTCCTATGTACAACACCAATTTCTGTTCTACAAATCCTCGTGTTTCTTTCTTCTAAATACATAAACATGAAACGGAAACAATCAACAACCTTTCATTCGGTTCAGGCCTATCTTTGCACCATCGCATCGGTGTGCCTATCTTCCAGCCTCCAGCTTGTGCTCCGACTTCTTGAGCCATGGCTGAACACGGCACTTCGATCTGATACCTCGTTCAGTTCATCAGGCCTCGTGTGGGAAGACGAGGCCTGAGAATTCGACGAACGCCGGCGTCCGAAGCACGCAAACACGTTCTGAAATATGCACCTAATGGTGCTCCTCTCCGTTGATTGGCTCTGCCTTGACCCCCGCGAGATCCTCCTCGGCGCGCCGCCATTGTTGAAGCCGCCGTCCATCTCCGTGTAAACGACCGGAAGCTCCCTCTCCTCGGGTCTCCTCCCACCGGCGAACCTCCCGACGGCGAACCCGCCTCCAGGCAGCCTCCAGATGGTGAGCCCCACCGTCTCCTCCTCGCTCCCGGCATTGCTGGCCCGGGAGCGCGCGGCGTCGGTGGGCATCTCGTGGCGGCACACGGGACACGAGTTGCGGAGGGCGAGCCAGGGGAGGATGCAGTCCCGGTGGTAGATGTGGTTGCAGGGCATCTCCCTGGCCTCGTTGCCCAGCTCGAAGGGCTCCTTGCAGACGGCCATCGACCAGATCCGGCCATCGCGAGGAGGCGGCGCGAGGAGACGAGCCCTCGTCCTGCGGTCGAGTGGAGAAGCGCCGAATAGAAAAACGGTTCGGGATGGGGGTGTGTAACCAGTGGCAAAAGGTGGGTAATTATCACCCAACTTCACGAGTAGGTACAAAATAAGGTTTCGTGGAGCACCCTTTGAGGTGCTCCATGGATTTTATGAATCTGGAGCTAGATCCAGTATTTTGGTGAATCCAGATTTCGTGGAGCTGGAGCGTTTGGGTAAAAGTTCGTGGAGTGGAGCTGTTTTTGGTGGATCTGGAGCTGGTGGAGCTCTGCCAAACAGGCCCTAAGCACCGCAGCACAACCAAATTTAATTTCAACCATTTGGACTTGTGGAATTCATCAGATGTCCACAAATCAATCGATCGCAGGGAATTTTCGCACGGTGATCACTGAAACTGCAATTTGCCTGCAAAGGTTTGTCCAAACTTCCATCCGGCTGGCACCACATTTTGGAAGACAAGCGTCTGGCCATCGGTGTTGGTCACTCGGAAGGAGAGCATTTGCCCGGTGAGATATTTCAGAGAGTGCCAGTTAGCGCCCCAGTTGCGTGCCATCGGCATCCAATCGGCCGAACTGGAGCTCTTGACATCCATTGACTTGATCGAGCCGGCGGCTGCAACATTGGTCACAAGTACAATGTTGAAGTAGTCGTGCCCGTTGATCGTGAACCGCACGCCGCCCCGCCTCTCACATGGAACCCTAGCAAGGAACAACATTGTATTTAAGGCTGTGTATAGGCATCACCTGGATATTTTCTTTCTAACTATTATCCAGTTTTGAGACCGTTGGATTAGAAATCCAACGGCCTTTTTTCTTGGAGGGGGGAGATTTTTTTTGAGGAGGAGATTTTTTTTGGAGGGGGTGGGGGAGAATTTATAGCCGTTGGATCTCTAATCTAATGATCACAAATCTGAACGATAGTTAGGAAGAAAACATCCGGATAATGTTTATCAACACCCTTTAAATAAACTACTATAGCAAATTCAATGACCAGTGTACTATAAGATAGAAAAACATGTACATCATCATCGCCATCTTCAAAGGAGTAGCGATGAAGGTAGAGCACTAAATTAATAGCAAATGTGCGTGCGTACCTCCTGTACATGACGGGGATGATGCCGCCCTGGTAGACGCCGATCTTCTCCCATGCCGGCTGTGCCATGTCGAAATGGGGCCGCGGCGGGTTGCACCACCCGCCGTTGTCGCTCGGCTGGTTCCAGTTGGGCGGGCAGAAGTTGGTGGCCGTGATGGTCACCGTCACGCCGGGCTTGCACCACCTCGGGTCCGCCAGCTTACGGTCACAGGCGATCTTGTAGCACTGCCCACACGACGCGCCGTCGTTGAACAGCGCCGTGCTCAGCGCTGCCGTCCGCGTGCCGTACCCCTGCGAGTACAGGTTGCCGTAGCCGCACGCGCCACCTGCGACCGACACACATGACATGACACATCACAAAAGCGTCGTAACAATCTGCTTAGCATATGCAGTTATGCCCTACATGATGCACAATTCATCAATTAGCACAGATCTTAATAGGTTGTTGTTACCCATGGTGCCGGAGGCATCAGCGCCGCCGTAGAACGTCGCATGCGCCCTCAGCCATCCGGGCGGCGCGGTGGACGACGACGCTATGGCCGCGACGTCGGCCGCGGCCACGGCCAACGCGCAGCCGACTATTAGCAACACCACCGCAATAACTCGAGCTGGAGCCATATCTGTCGTTGTATGCCCTTAAAATTAACTTCACGAACTTGGCAACAAGTAAGTAGCTGATCATCCGAAAGCTTGAGCTGCGATGTGCGTGGCCGGTGATGTGTTTGTTCGTGTGTCTATGTGGATATATTTGTTTCTGATGACTGTGTGATGATTTGGTGTGTGTGTGTATATATAGCCTAGCCTTACGATCGATTGGTGGCTGGAGGATTGATTCAACAAAGCTAGGGCCATCTCCATCGAAGGAAGCAGGTAACGTGCATGTGTGCATGGTCTCGTGCAGCCGCGCCATGGCTTACGGGGCAATCCCAATATTGCATGTACGCGCAGACACGCATGGCCCCAACTTACATTCTTAAGGGGCATGTTCTTTTCGATTTTTGAAATCAGTTTTTGACTTTTACTACAGTGCCTAATTTTTAAATGGAGTATTTTTTAAAACGGGGTCTACAAGTTAATTGTAGTACACGTTAAAAGTTCAACATCTATATCATCCAAAATCGCAAACAAGTATCTCTTTGTAATCTCTGTCGCAAACAGCTAAAATAAAAAATTTTCAGCTAAAAACCATAAACCACATCCATAAAGAACAGGCCCCTTATCTCTTTACTGACTTTTTCTCTCTTAGATAGTAGTATCTTTTCTAGCATCTTTGCTTGACTTTCTGAATGTGAAATGGGCGGCTTTACGATCTCCATGTTCGGCTACTCCCTTGTCTAAGGAAAGATGGCGGCTGTTGCTTGAATCGTACGAGTGACCTGCACCTGGTTCGCAACGTCGACAGCGCCCATATCGGCGTGTAATGATTGATTCGTGAAGAAACGTTATCATTAAGCCAGATCTATATAGTTGAATTCGTCCATTTGGATGCATGGATGTGGGATCTAGGATCATCGTCCGTTTGATCACGAGAACTAGCCATGATATAGCATCAGAATTTGTCGATATAATGATCATGATCGTTAACGTACCAAGCGAGGCCTCATAGCAAGGTTTGAATGCTTGCTCCAATGATATGTCCCTTTAACAAGGGACGGAGCTAGGATTTTAAAAATAATGAGACCCAAATAAATAATATAATATAATTATATTTGATAAGAGGTATTAAATAACACTAATTGTAACATAATTTCTAAAAATATAAAGTTCTACGGTACAAAATTTTCAAAGCAAGAGGGTATAACCCCCTCCGACCGAACACTAAACTCGCTTCCCGAATTTGATACCAACCAAATTGGGTATCTGATCGATCGAAAATTAACAGTGCCATTTTCACCCCTAATATAATGTCACATGACTTCGCCATTTCTTTCGTGTACCATCCTAGAAACCATATTTTTGCGAGCGCCATCGAAAGGACCCTGCTGCTTTATGCCCTGTTTAACAGGCTGAGGAGGTCAATATATACTTGGGTTTACTCAGTGTTGTCAAATTGTTGCTAAGCCTATCGTCAAGTCATCCGGTACCTCCTCCAATAGTGAAGAAACAGAGATAGATGTTTAATTAGTAGTAACTATTGATCATGACACCACTGTGAATATTGCTGGATTCTATTTGGCTGTTTTAAGATTTTTATGTATAAATAGTTTTTACTTTTCAGGGATTTTTTCTTTTCAATTTCTAAAAGCTAATTTTTGGTTTTTACAGCAATTATCTTTCAAATAGAGTGTCTTTTTAAGACGAAGTCTATAAGTTAATTATAGCATATACTATAACGATTTTGTTTATATAGGTCAAAACCGCATGCGAATTATTTATGCCTTAATACTTTTTCTTACTAACAGCTAAAAGTTATAAGCCTCAATCTTAAACTATAAACTGAAGCTAAAAAGAACATTATCTTCTGCAGTTCCGCCTTTTCACGCCGTCATTGAATCATTGCCGCGGTCCACACCTCCACAGGTTTGACGGTGCGGCGAAGTGAGTGCGACCTTCTAGTGGTTACAACTGGACAACGGAGATTCCTTCCGTGGTAAACTGTGTGATAGTGGAAGATGCGCGGGCTAAATTTTTGCCAGAGGCAGTTCTGATTTGTAGAAGATCGAGACCAATGCAATTTGTTGGGTATATGGTGCCGCTTGAAACGCTCGTTGCTACACTAGTTTTCCATCAGGGGTTCGTATATCAGCGTTGCACTGATCACTGTAAATCGTTTTCTGATGATCAGTGTGATTAGTGCCGTGCAGCCAGCCGATCATGCATGAAACCATCGAAACCAGCCCACCGGGCCGGTATCCCGCAGGCCGCCAGCACCCGGTTGAGATTTGACCACGGGGAAAAACCAGGACATTCAAAAGCCGTTTGAGCTTTTTAGCTGTGGCGGATAACTTTTGACTATTACTGATAATTTTTATCTATATTTTTTAAGACGGTAGCAGATAACGAAGTCGGCAATATGGACGACACAAACGGTTTTGAGGTCCACCCCTGATTAGGGTCCAATGACACCAATGCAGCCTAGTCGTTCAAAAAAGAGCCCATATGCATATTGTGGGTGAATTTAATGGGCAAAACCGAGTGACTCCTATAGCTCAAGGCATGAGACTATTAGTAGTAAAATCCCCACTTTATGCATCCTAATTTTGAGCCCACAATGGCCTAGCCCGAAGCTAACATCCATCAGGTCTCCCCCTCCAATCATGCCATCCCTCCCCAGCCATCAAGCCAACACAATGCAGCACTCAGTCCACGCAGCGAGTAACTAGCAAACCATATTAATGCGACCTTGACCACGCCTAGTCCCTCACTTTCTCGCTCGACCATGCCGCCACTTAGCCTACCACTTTCCCAAGCCGTCAATCCGTCGAGGCGCCAAGCCCTCAAGCCATCAATCTGCCGACTTGTCGCCATGCAATGGCGATGCCAACGCGGCGAGAGGGTCCTCTGCTCCCGAGTGAGAGGTGATTGTTCTCTCTTTTGTCTTTAATTTGGCGCATTGCATCACCAAAATAACAAATTAGGGATTAATTAATTTGATTCAATTTGGTGTAATAGAAAATACAAGACCAAGAGGACCTAGACATTATCATCTTATCTAGTAATCTAATCTAGGTATAGCCATATATGGTTAATAGTTAAGCTTAAGCATTTAGGTTGTCTTGCCTTTTTCTTGATTCTTCTAAGAAGCGGAATGATTTTTGAAAAGAAAACTATCATCAGCATAAGCCACAGCAAAGAACCAATATCACTAATCCCCGACATTACCAAACAGTGTCTTAACTCAATTATTGATTGGCAACTTCAAGAGTTTGATTAATGTTTCAACAAGGTAAATTTTGCATTGCTTATACACATAGCTTCTTCCAGCCCAACAGACTTATTTGCTACCTTTAACTTGGAGAGCTTAGTGGAGCTGGCTAATTTTATCCAAATGATTTTGATTCAATGCAATTGATGGCTCTTGCTCATAAACTTCGCATTTATATTGACAACATATGGGTAGATAAAAGATTTTCCAATTTGAATGGTGCTACTGATCTTCCTAAATAAATAGTGGAATAAATAAGAATCTTTCTTTTCCTTCGGTGTATCGACTTCTAAAGCTAGTGCTAATTTTTTCCTATTGGCATCAATGGAGAGATGCTTTTTAGTGATGAATGTTGTCAAGATTGTGTTGTGTCATCTGTACGAATTAGAATAGTAAACTTAGAAGCACCTCTAGTCGGGTACGGAGACCGTCGAGGATGTGAAGGGACCCAAGGAGGAGCACACAACTATAAATGTATTCAATATGGGTGTTCTAGGGTTACAAAATGGCCTCCCTCCTCCCATTACAAGAGGCCCTATTTATAGAAGGGGAGAGGGAGGCCGGTGAAGTTACAAGTTTGTCCTTGTAGCCTAGTTTACTCTTAGGGATATCTACGTCATTTGCTTCGCGTGGGTCTCATCGCTTCCGGGACTCCAGGGTTAGTCGGGATTAGCCCTAGACCCCTTCTAGTTTGACCTTGCATACCTTGTTCGGGGTTCCTTGGCTCAGGATTTTCCCCGATTATTGTTCATTGGCCTGCGGACCGTAGATTGGGTACACACTGTGCCACGGATCATGTGCATGAATAACTCCTCGGGGTCCGGGTGGACTCGGTCCACCACGAACCACCCCTAGCCTATAAAAGGGGGTGCTCCCTTGGCTCACTTCACCCATCCTATCATTTTCTTCCAGTCCCAAATCTCTCAGCTTGCCCCCAGCTGATTAGGGCCTCCACGCCACTCACCTCGGCCATTGTGGCTTCGTCCCGCCTCTACTACCTTGAATCGTCCCGATGTAAGATCGAGGAGGCCGACTAGAGGAGGTGAATAGGCGGTCTTAAAAATTCTTTTTTTAATTAATATCAATTTAAATACCTATTCTATTTGTCTAATCCAAGTATATAATGCGGAAGCTAAAAACAATTTGGTTTAGCATAAATAGCGCCTAGATCAAATAAGTTCACCTAAGTGCACTAATACCTTAAGGCTATGTTAAGGTTTGCAATCCTAGGATGACAAGTAATCAATTTAATTATATATATATAAATTGCTTGAATATAAATTGAGCACAAGAAAATAAATTACAAATGACACAGTCTCTTTTTACCGTGGTGTTCAGAAAATTGCCGATCTCCACTAGTCCACGTTGAGATTAGCCCAAATAAATTGGACCGGCTCTACGAATTAAGCCTTCCATCTCAAATCCACTAGTGGTAGCTCTTCCCTGCTCCGGATAGGTGAGCTCCAACCTTCGCACACGCCAGGCCTTCTCACACACTTCTTTGAGAAGATCACCGAGCACGACGGCTCCAACGCCACCTAGGAGTTGGCAAACTCCAAGAGTAATAAGTCAAGCCCCTTGCTTGACTCTCACCACGTGCAACGAATGCACAAGCTCAAGTGGATACAAAATCCACCTTTAGATGCAACACATACAACTAGAGACCTCTCTCCTTGCTCACAAGGTGCAACACATGCACAAATAAGAGGAGAAGCTCACACTAGCTCTAGAGAGTGAAATAGAGTGCCACAAACCTTACCCCAATCGACCACAAGGAAGTATTTATAGCCCACACCTCGAAACTAACCGTTGGAGTCAAAAATCAGGTTTTTCGGAAGTACCACCGTTATAGGAGCGGTACTTCCGCTCCCCATCATAACGGCTAGAAAAATAGCTGTTGTTCAGTCATTTGCAGAACTACCACAATTATAAAAGTGGTACTTCCGTTTTTCAGAACTACCACAGTTATACGGGCGATACTTGCATTTCTGGTTTTTCAGCACAGACGACTCTCGGAAAAACGGTCATAACTTTTGACTCCGATGTCGGAATTGAGTGATCTTGGACTCTATGGAAAGCTTATTCAGAGTGATACACAACTCATCTATTTGCATGATCTCAAATATATTAGATCAATGTACAAATCACAAGACATTCAAAGAGTCACTACCATATCTAATGTCAAAGGAAATAGCAATAAACAATCTTAGATCATGCCAAGGGAAAATGCATGATCTCCAAATTTTATAAAACACATTTGCAAACTTAGATCATGCCACAAGGAGTAGGTACATGGACTTCAATCTTTTGCAAAGTATAGTCACATGTTACAAGGATTAGATGCATGAGCCTTAACTATTTGTAAAACACATTCGCAAATAATAGCATCATACCACAGAGAGCTAGAGCAAGCGTGATTTGAGCCATCAACACATGATGAGACTCAACTACTAGACAAGACCACTCTTAATAGTACGACAAGCCTATACTAGCAATCCGGTCTTCCAACCAACACCAAGACCAGTAAAAGACTAGGAACACATTCTTAGCCCTAACTACTTATACCTTTGCCTTGAGCATCCTCTTGAAGTTTGACGACATACATCTTCACTTCAAATTCGGGTTATTGTTTTCTCTCGACTTGATGATCAACTCATGACCATCTTCTTGATGATCAACTCATGAACATCTTCTCTTCGAAATCTTAATGTGCATCAACACATGATGTAGCCTCTTCTTAATAACCTTCAACTCATGAAGTCATCTAAAGTCATCATCATCATGGAATCTAATCTATTCATCCAACTCATAGAAAATGTTAGTCCCACAAATCGATTATCATTAATTACCAAAACTCACCATTAATTCATAATGGAGGGACTAGATTCTCAATCTTTCCCTTTTGGTAATTGATGACAATCTCAACAAATAATGAGATAATAAATTGAATATGAAATCATTTGAACTCAAAGTGCGGTACTACTGCCATTTAAGGTCCAGTAGTTTCGATTTTTGATGCGGTACTTCCATTTGATCCGAGGCCGAGAGTTGGTGCTCTTTGGGAAAAAAAAGGTTCCGCCCCATAAATTCGGACTTTCGGGGTCTGGTAGTACCGCTCAGGAGTTGCGGTCATACCGCACTACGGTAGTTCCGCCGTTCAAACTCCGGTACTACCGATTATCCTGACGATGCATAGTTGAATTTAGAATTTAAATTAAAATGCATTCATGACCTTTGTCTCGAGTTATGTCAATCTTCTTGTCAACCTTAGCATGCATCTTCAAGTCGTCAAGCAAAATCCAAGACTAAACCTTTCAAACACATGATAATCATGTTTGTCCCATACACAGATAATTGAGTATAAAGCAATATGAGTCAATGTGAGTATATATAGACTACACCAGTTTTATATACTCAAAGGATATGTTTCAAAGTAGAGATCCCAATGTATGTATAAAAGGAAACATAGATCAATACTAATGAAACCACAAAACATAGAGTGAACTCCCCCTAAATGTGTGCATACAAGTGTGTGTAATGAAGACATATGCACATATTCATTTTAGACCATTGATGGAGTTCATTATATATTTTGGATCCAAGGAGTGCACTAATATATAAGAATGTGATTTTGAAAGCATATCTCTTTAATTTCACCTTTTCATCCAAATGAGACTAAGCAATATCATAATTAATAAACAAGGTTAGTCTCACAATTGCATTTATCATTATCACCAAGACCTCATAATTGTATTTATCATTTATCACCAAAACCAACTTAATGAAGTTTGATCTTTCACCCGAGGTCTCCAGTCCCCGTCCCTTGTTGCCCCATGCCACCCGGGGACCTTACCATTTGTCGCCCTGTGATCTTGTGCTTCGCCGCCCCGAGAGCCTCACCGCTCGACCTCGTTGTCCCAGACCGCCTAAGGTCTCGCACTCCTCGCCAACCTGGAGTCCTACCCCTCTCAGCCCCAGGCCACCCTAGGTCTCGTGCTCCTCGCCTCCCTATGCGCCTGCCCCTCTCAGCCTCGGACTGTCCCAGGGGCATCATCGTTCTCTGTCCTGGGCCACCCCAATTCCCAGACCACCCGAGGTCCCACACTCCTTGCTACCTTGGGGTCCTGGACTACCTTGGGAGCATCACCACTCACCGCCTTTGACTGCCCGATGTCCTGTACTCCTTGCCACAATGGGGTCTGCCCCAGGTCCTGGACCGCCCAGAATCCTACACTCCTTGCCACCCTGGGGTCTGCCTCTCTCGGCCTCAGGCCACCCCGAGTCCTGCCCCTCTCGGCCCTGGACTGCCCTAGGGGCATCGTCGACTCTGTCCAAGGGTCTTGTACTCCTCATCGTCCCAGGGTCCCAGATTGCCTGTGGTCCCACACCCCTCGCCGCCCTGGAGTCCTACCCATCTTGGCCCCGTACCACCCCAGGGGCTTCGTTGTTCTCCACCTTAAGGTCCCCTCATCGCTCAAGCTCTCCTGAGGGTTTGACCTGATGCTGTTCAGAGCCATAACGTGGGGCTCATCTTGCCTCCACCCAGAACTTCCCAGGGTGATTCACTCGATGCCACCCAAAGCCTCCTAAGGAGCTCACCTTGTTGACTATGACAAAAGGCATTGTTTGGAGCGAAGCCAAGACCACCGCTCTGGCTTTGCCTCCTTCCCAGGGGTCTACCGCCATGTGACTCCACCCCCCCAGTCTTTAGTAGTGGGATCTCGTCCCCTCCAGGGTCATCATGTGCCCCAGGCTGCCGAGCTCCACGCTGGGACCTTACTACCAATTGGCGTGGCTTCAAACCTCTCACACCTAAACTGACTCCTAGTGCCATGATCGCGAAGAAGGCCATGACGCCCGCTGCCTCTTTTGGCAAGAAGGGCGGGACCTCCGCCCCCTGGAAGGATGTCCCGGGGAAGGAGAACCCTGAGAAGGTCATCCAATTCTCTCATCACTTGGGCCCTTCCAACATGAAGAGGGGCCTCCTCGAGCAACTAGCTAAGGAGGGCGAGATTGAGAGCGCCTACATGGCCGTCTTGCCCAAGCACGACAAAGTCTACCCCAACCTAGAGCCAGGGATGCTCATCATCTTTGCCACCCAATTCGAGGCTAGGCTTTGCATCCCTCCTGTCGGGTTACTCAAGGACGTGCTAAACATGTTTAACCTCGAGGTCTCCCATCTCAACTGGGCTCCTTTGTTTGCCTCGTGGTGGACGAGTGGGCGATGTGGAGCTCAGGGGTAAAGCGCCCCTCGTCTGAGCTCTACTCTTCCTTCACTATGTCACACTCACGACAGCATACACCTTCAAGAATGTGTGCTCCTCATATGAGGTGATCACCTTCCAGCTTTGAGGCAGTTGGCAGATGTTCAAGTTCTCCACCAAGGCCCATAGGACCAAGTGGGAATTATGGAGGGATCAATGGTTCTACTACCCCACCCAGGGGTCCGACCTTACCAACATGGGGAGGAAGCCGATGGTAGACCGCTCCATGCACTTCTTACCTTCCCTAGGCCCAATGAACAAGGCCAACCGACACCTTCTGCAAGGGCTTACTACAAATTTCAGCATGTGTGACCTTGTCAAGGAGTATTGCATGCTGAGGATTGCTCCTCTTAGTGAGAGCTGCAACTTGACCTTTGTTGAGGGCGAGGCACCGGGGAGCATCCGAGCCTTCTAGGGCTTTGCTAAGTCACAGTGTAAGTTTCCATGCTCTCCACAATGCTATGCCCTCTCATCTCTTGGCCCTCTTCTAATTCCTAGTAGTACATGCAGGCTTGACACTCCAACAAGCGGAGGGGCAGCGGTGACCTTACTCGAGTGTGAGACTAGGGTGGAGTGCAGTGTTGATGAGGACCTGATTGTGGGGGCTCACTGCAACCGCATCTGCGAGATGCTTGGTGTACCTGTACCCGCTCGCTCGCCCTTTGAAGAGGACGGTGGGTCCAGACGGGGGTGAAGCATCCTCAGAAGGTCTTAGAGGTGTTAGACCATGTGTTGGTCATGCATTTTATTGATGATGAATAATTGATATTTGGTTTTATTAGAACTTGCATTCGTGAAAGTTCTAGTCGATGTGCTATTGTGCTTGAGTTTTCAGGATAGCAAAATGACCACATCTGGTAGTCCGATCGGCCTTGTGATGGCTAATTCAATCAGCCTTGTGATGGATGGTCCGATCATCATGTCAGAATGGCAGACTTTGACCACGTCCAGTTTTGATCACTGCAGACTTCAACCACGTCAGACTTCGACCATGTCCTACTTCGACCACGTCCAGCTTCGACCACGGTATTCCGACCATGGTAGAACAACCACGGTAGGTAATCATAGATTTTGACCTCAAACAATGAACCGAGCATAAGCAATATTTAACCAGTCGTAAGCGATAGTGAACCGATCTTAGCTACAGCAAGTCGATAGGAGGTTGTAAGGTCATTTGCTACAGTAACCGTTTGATGGCCGTAGCTATAGTACCTGGTCGATACTCGATAGTTGTAGACTTTACTGGTCAATACTCGTTAGTCATGGACTTTACTGGTCAATATATTCGATGGTGGTAGATTTTACTGGTCGGTACTCGATAGTTGTAGACTATACTGATCGATACTCTATAGTCATAGACTGTACTGGTCGATACTTGATACTCGTAGACTTTACAGTCTGATGTTGTTGTCTTAGACTTTTTAATCAGTTGTCATAGACCTCACGGTCGCTAGTTGAAGGCTTTGCGATCGGTTGCCGTAGGCCTCACAATCGGTGCTCGTAGACTTCATGGTCAGTTCGAGTGATTCAATTCTTGCTATCTTTGAGTACTTCGAGTACTCGTGTTAGGCCAGCAGTTTGACTGGCTAGTGCATGCTGGTCGGTTGTCGAAGGTGTTGCAGTCGTGGGTTTCGTAACTGTGGTCGCTGATCGGTGGTCGAAGGCATTGTGATCGGTACTCGTAGGCTTCTAAGCATTGGGATAGCGATCAGGTGTATTAGTCATAGCGATCGGTACTCGGTAGTCAGTACTCAACGGTTCTGTAGTTGGTAGCAATGCTTGTTATTTTTTAGTGTTCTGAGCGATGGTATTTCCTGAATACTTGTATTTGAGTACTCGATGAGCTAACGACCAATCTTGCATAGTGGTTGTAACCGGTCATAATAAGTGATCGAAAGGTAGATTTTTTAATAGCGTAGAAATTGTGGTCATGGACAATCTGGTTGGTGTTCATGGATGGTTTGGTTCTCATCTATGGATAGACGATGATGTGTTATACGTATGTGTGTTGATGTCAATCAAGTTGTCAAGAACTTGTGCCGGTGGAAAATGTTTTTGGTCTTTGCATGTGCAAGTGGGCATGGAGACAGTCATGGTCGGTGATGAGGAGGACCAAGACTAGGATGAGAAAATCTGAGGTCTAAACGGTTGAAGATGTCACGCGAGGTGGTCGGGCTCATGCTGGAGCACATGGAGATCAAAGGTGATGATGTGTGCAGAAGATACAGGAGTAGCGGTCTCAGAGGATTCAACAAGGATGATGCATAGAGGAGATACGGGAGGTGTGGTCCCAGAGGTTTCGACATGTGATGATGATGCATGATGAAGATACAGGAGGTGTTGTCCTGGAGGCTTCGTCATATGATGAGATTAGAGACGTTATGGAAGGAGTTGTAATGGGAAGGATTAGTGATATTGGGAAACCCGTGTTTGCAAGTGTTTCAGGTCCCTTGATTTTCAATAATGCGTGTCTAGGTTGTTAAGGACACGGTTTGAGATGTCCGTGTTTGAGGTAAACACAATTTAGGACACTAGCATATAAAAGCAGGGGAGAGACTAAGTGTTTAGCCGTGGCTTTATGAGGCTTTTTATGCCAGAGTTTTAGGGGTGCTGTGAGGGCGCTTTGTAGCCACAGAACATGATCCAAAAGTAATAGATTAGATCGATTCCAAGACAAGTTAGTCGATAATGTGTTTTTTGAGCATCGTTTTCTTGTGTCTTCGGTAGCGTTCTAACACATCACGATCTTGCGTGCCATGAGTTCGGTGCCTATGGTCATCGATTCAATCCAACCGAGCAGACTACGTTGTTGTCTTTGGTGTATTCTCGTTCAAGCGGTCAAAGCATTCGACTGGCTAAAGCTTTCGAGCGGAGGGAGATTTCGACCACGTGCAAAGACAGTCGTAGCGAGCGGTCAAACGATCGAAGTGTTCATCTAGTGTGTGTAAAGGAGATCAAGCGAGCAGACAAACAACTTGTGGTCGAAATCTACACTTAATAATTTAGATTGCTTTTCTTCTGGTTTGAGATTTGTTTTCAGGTATCAAAAAATGGAGGTAATCATTCACCCCCTGTGATTGCGCCATACGATCCTACAGGAGGATTCACCTCTGACTCATGGGCCCACGAGGCATGGTAGCCTCGAGGCTCACCTCAAGCCGGGCCTTCCAGCGCTGCGGGCATCTCTTGTCACCCCGACAAGGGGAAGGGACTTGCTGCTAGCCTCCCTCTGCCATGCCCTTGAAGATCCCCCACTTTCTCTCCTGGTGATGCCTCGACCTTCAGCCCGAGAAGGGCACTGAGGCCTCTATCCGTCAACTAATCCTTATAGGAGAGCTAAGGCATCGACGTAGTTGTTGAAGTCAACATGGTAGGCACATTGGGGACCGCGGTGGGTGCGGCTCCACCTGCCATAGAGGAGATCCTCGAGGACGAGGCGACTAGCATCCGGGTCCAAGTGCATGATCCCCACCTTCATGCCGTAGGCGGGCATGCCTCAGGGTGCGGGCTCGAGCACGCCACTACTGGTTCGGGGGCACATCACCACCAAGGACTTCACCCTACTGAAACCTATGTTCGAGTTCCTAAGCGAGGCCATCGCACGCGAGGTGCCTATTGACATTGACTCAGCTCTTGAGGATGACCCTCTGATCAAGAGACAGGCGTTCTCTTCGGTGGTGTGCAACCTCATAAAGGTAACCGGGTCATTCGCTTGACTTGCTTCGGCAAACTCCTGATTCCCTTCTTTCTTTTTGCAGAGTCTCCTTGCCATGCGCAAGATGGCCTCTGTGCAGAACGACATCCTGATGGAGAACACGAGGGTCGCACAGGAGGCGGAGGGTAGAGCAGCCGCCGCACAGCAGGACCTAGAGGCGGCCCACGAGACGATCGCTAAGTTGACCCGCAAGCTCGCCAAGAAAGAGTCCGATGTGGAGCACCTCTACCACGATGTGTCTCATCTCACTAACGAGTAGGACAGGGTGGCCACCGCTACCATCTCTATCGCTGAGATAATGCTCGGCCTCACCCAGGACTTGGCGTTTCCGTGGAGCTTCCCTCCGGCTTCTTTGAGGTCGCCGCGGAGACTTGGCTTGCTTGGCTGTACGCGATCGGCGAGGCGGCTAGGGCGTCGGTGTTGGGCTTTTAGCGCTACTGTGCGAAGGCCTATGCCGAGGTCCTTCTCACCTCCCTTCGACTGGTGGGCTACCAGCGATTCACGTCTTTCGGCGCTAAACATGATCAAGGCTTACTTGAAAGTTCTCGCTGAAAATATGCTCCTTGACTAGCCACCATATAAGAACTGGACTAGAATAATTTATCTTATGCATTTCTACAATGAAATTTCAGTTGCTTTATTGGCAGATAGTCCAACGAGTTTATACAGTGTAGAAAAGTACTCGAAAAGAAAAATGAATTCAATCGTTAGCTAATTCAGTAACTATGAAATGTGTGGTTTCAGAAACATAGATTTGTATTGCTGCACAGAAACTCGAGATTTATGTGTGTCTTTACAAGAATCGTAAAATAAAACTCAGGCAAATTACAGTCAAATGAACAATGTGTCATATAGGGACACTTATATGCATATTCCCCAAAGTGAGCAATTCCTAAACTCACAAGGTAATCAGCATGGAGACACAGCTCTGATCTAAAGTAAAACTTTGGATTTCTTGTTTTGTAGTTGGTCGTCAATTTCGGAGGATAAGCCTAGTGGCGGGGAGACGAGGAGGGTGGGCGTTTGGTCGGTGTGGTGCGATGGGTTCAGCCGTCCAGTGGAATTGTGAGAGGGTGATTTTTGAGAAAAACAATATTTACTTTCTTTTCTTTTTCTCTTCTTCTATTTTCGAATGGACAACGGTCAAGTTTATGGATGGCGCCCGAATTTCGATAGAAACGAAACGAATTGCTCACGGTGAGCTGTTTTTTTTTATTATAGGAAAGATGCACATGCAGACACACCACCGTGCACACATGCACGAATACGTATTTCTTGTTTTCGTATTAGTTTATGCGGAAATATGTATGGAGTACAGACTCCAAACAAGCAATTTATGAAAATAATTTTTTTCTTATTTGGGATGAAAACAGATCAAATACGGATAAATAATGACTTTACATATTTATTTTTGTATTTTTGCCAGATACAGAAGGAAACAAACACGAAAAAATTGATACACATACGGAACAAATACGAATCGAAATAAATACAGTCGCAAATATTTATCACAACATGAAGGCCACAAAAACTGTTCCCATAGCAACAACTAAATCAAAGAATTAGTTTATGCGATCAAGATATTCGTCAATTCAATATATTTTCATTAATACTTGGTGCCAAAAATGTTGTTCGGACATTTGGACGTATTGTTTGGCAATTAAAGTGAACTTAGATGAAAATATTCAGAATTACAAAGATGTGATCTCATCAAGAACTATAATTTGGACTTCAAACAAGAAAGTTATGGTCTTTGGAATACAATGTGCGCCAGCGTCCAACAGTAGCTCCAGATATCCAGACCTAATGCGCCACCAAATCCATGTTCGTTTCTAACCCAACATTATCCGATAATATCCAAGCCACTAGCATCTGTATTCGAAAATGGTCCGGATCAATCAGAAACTATCATGATGGCACTTCGTTGGGCGAATGAAATCTGACCCTGATGCTTCTTCCCTCACTCAGCTCTACCTGATGCTTTCATCCTTTTCTGAATATCCCTTAACGATCTGACCTGAGTGCTACCTGCCTGTTGGCAAAAGTGAAATTGCCGCCCTAGAAGACTTGGTCTAGCTAACAAATCCTCAGCACCCCGACAGTGCCTTATTCCCCAGCTGCCTAGTGTCCACGACAATTAGAACTGAAGTTGCCATTGCCCCCGAGACACCCGGTCGACATTGCCGAGCCACGGTGCCAGCCATCAGATTCCATGCTTCATCGCCCTAGTGTTCAGCAAGTTTCTAAATCAAATCCACTGTAGCATCAGGACCATCGTCACCTCCAATAGATGTACCGCAACCTGGTTATTGTCATTTACAAACTTCACTCATCAAGCTTGTCAAAGCATGTGTTTCTAGCTATTGAACACCTTGACGCCACTTACAGAAGCTGCAACTATTGAGATAGAGATACCCATGCTCTGAATATGAACAAGCATAAGTTATTTGAGAGTTGGTTCGATACACTTTGTCCATTGTCAACCGTTTAATAAAGCTCATCTAACGGTTATGATGCTTTGACACCTCCGGTGTTTGTGAGTGGTGCACAGGGATGGTGTTAGTGAAATGAAGCAAAAGAGTAATTGAACGGTCAGATGTGGTGGAGGTGTTAGCACCTCCAACACCTCCATATGGACTGAACCAAAACTCAAGTTATTTAGCAATCCAAGTTACACACTTGTCCGCTCAACAATGTGGCATGCAAAAATTGTTCCACATTCGGCAAGGTTTGGACAGTCAATTCAGCACCTGAAAATATTAGGTTGACATGAGAACATGGTTATTAAGTCGACAAGTCGACACTACCCTCCTAATGACCGACTAGTTGACTAGGCCGACTAGTCGACAGGTACTGTTTATATGACAGTGATATGTATATACTCTGCCATGATGCCTACATATGCACAAAACAGAGAGCACTGTTGTGAATAGCGCATGTATTCATCATGTGGTCAAAGGACCAATATATATACATGTACATGTGGCATATATGCAAGAAACCCCTTATACAATGGGGTAAATACACAGATATATAATACACATCTAACACCCCCCTCAAACTTATGATGGATCAACAACATGAAGTTTGGAGAGATGAAAACTATGCTGAGCCCTGGTTTGTGCCTTTGTGAAGAAATCTGCCAACTGAAACTCGGAAGGCACATACTGAAGGGCAACAATATGATGTTGCACCTGTGTCCGCATGTAGGAAGCATCAACACCAATATGCTTTGTGAGCTCATGCTTCACCGGATCTTTTGCAATGCTAATAGCACCTGTACTGTCAGACAAAAGAGGAGTCGGTGCAGAAACAAAAACACCAAAATCATCAAGTAACCACCGTAGCCAAGTAACCTCCGCAATCAACAAAGCCATAGCTCGCAACTCAGCCTCAGCACTCGAATGAGAAACTGCTGTCTGCTTCTTAGTCTTCCAAGCAATGAGAAAACCACCAAGAAAAACGCAATAAGCAGAGAGAGACCAGCGATCAGAGAGATCACTAGCCCAGGTAGCATCAGAATATGCCTGGAGCTGTAAAGAGCTGTAGCGAGGGAAAAAGAGACGACGAGAGATAGTTCCACGAAGATATCGTAGAACACGAAGAAGATGACTATAGTGGAACTGAGCGGGAGAGGAAACAAACTGAATCAAGATATGGACAGGGTACGAAATGTCAGGGCGAGTGACACCAAGATAAACAAGCCTCCCAACAAGATGACGATAGCGAGTAGAATCAGCAAGAGGCTCACCATCCATGGGACGAAGATGAACATTAAGCTCCATGGGAGTCTCAGCTGTCCGCTGATCAGTAAGAGAGGCACGATCAAGAAGATCCTGGATATACTTTTCTTGGGACAGATAGAAACCCTCAGGAGTAGAAATAACCTCAATCCCAAGAAAGTAGCGAAGAGGACCTAGATCAGACATAAGAAACTGCTCATGAAGCCGCTCCTTGACAAAAGTGATATACTGAGGATCATCTCCAGTAATGATCATATCATCAACATACAAAAGAAGCGTCCGACCACGAGATGAAGTGTGGATAAAAAGAGCAGGATCATGAGCACTCGCCGAAAAACCAGCTGCAGTGACAACAGCGGAGAAACGATCAAACCAGGCACGAGGAGCTTGCTTGAGGCCATAGAGAGATCGGTGAAGACGACAAACCATACCCTCAGGAACAGAATACCCAGGGGGTGGCTGCATGTAGACCTCCTCATGCAATTCGCCATTAAGAAAGACATTCTTGACGTCCAACTGAGAGATAGACCACTATCGAACAGAGGCCACAGCAAGAAGAGTGTGAACGGTGGTCATGTGAGCGACAGGAGCAAAAGTCTCATCATAGTCACGGCCATGCTCCTGCTGAAAACCACGCGCTACAAGACGAGCCTTGTAACGCTCAAGAGAACCATCAGAGCGAGTATTAACCTTATAGACCCACTTGCACGTGATAGGAGTAACACGCGCAGGAAGAGGAACAAGATCCCACGTGCCAGTACGCTCAAGGGCAGCGATCTCCTCCGCCATCGCATGCTGCCACTCCTGATGAACAACAGCATCACGATAAGAAGTCGGTTCGGCAAGAGCAGCGGCAGCAAAACCAAAACTCTCAGGAAACCGAATAGACTGACGATCGCGAAGAGCATAACGAGGAGTGGCCGAAGGGGATGACTCGTCAGAAGGGGAGGGCATATCAGAAGGATCCTCAACTTGCAAGCGACAAGTATAGTAGAAAGGATAAGAAGGAACAAGATCAGGAGCAACCTCGGGAGAGGATGCCGATGGTGAAGGGGCTGACTGAGAAGGAGGCACCGGAGAGACCAAAGACTGTGGTGGAGTGGTGACTATAGGACTGCAAGGAAAAGTCAGAAATGAAAGCGGCTCAACAACAGATGCTGAAGTGGAGGAATGAGACGGACGAGGATAAAAAGGACGAGACTCATCAAAAGTAACATCCCGAGAAATCCGCATTCGTCGACCAACAGGATCCCAACAACGATATCCCTTATGCTCAGCACTGTAGCCTAGAAAAACGCACTCAACTGACTGAGCGGTCAGTTTGGTGCGCTCACGAGGTGCAAGAAGAACATAGCACACACACCCAAAAAGGTGAAGTCTGGAATAATCAGGAGTCTGACCACAGAGACGCTCAACTGGAATCCCACCCTGCAGAGCAGAGGAGGGCTGAAGGTTGATCAAGAAAGTGGCAGTAGAAACAGCCTCAGCCCAAAAATGTGGTGGAACAGCAGAAGCAATCATGAGAGCACGAGCTGTCTCAAGAAGATGACAATACTTGCGTTCAGCCACACCATTCTGAGCATGAGCACCTGGACAAGAAAACTAAGCGAGAGTGCCCTGCTCGGCAAGAAAACTCAAGGTTCCAAAAAACGCTATAAAGCGAACGCTTCAGCGCGCTCAAGCGGTACGCGGAGGGGTAACGCGTAGCTTTGGGGCACAGGGGCGAAGCTAGAGCGCGGAGGACCCGAGTGCACTCATAACACTTAAGTGACTTCAATAATCAATATACACTATATTTATAATCTAATACACACAGTGACAAAGTAGTAATAGTAGAAATACTTACCAAAATAAAGATTCCACAAATGGATTGATAAATGCTAATAAATAAATGGCAACAAAAATATTTAAGGTCTGCATGCTGAAGTACATCACTAATTTGCCAAGACAATGACCATGACCTGTCAATAAAGGTGTTAATTAGATGGTGAATATTCTTCAAAGGTTGTATGTAAATTGATGGAAAAAAATTAAAACAATTCCTTACCTCCTCCTAGTATTTGCGTTCTGCCATTTTCTTGAAGCGATCCACTACAACCTTATTTGTAACTTTCATCATTTTCTCTTTCTCCACATAACAAATGAGACTATTACTCATATATTGATCACCCATACGGTTGCGCAAATTTGTTTTCACAACTTTCATGGCTGAGAAGATCCTTTCAACTGTAGCAGTAGCAACAGGCAATACAAGTACTAGCTTCAAAAGTCGATAAACCAAAGGATAGGTAAGATGTTTTTTTGTCGCTACCATTTTTTGAGAAAGGTCAACAATTGTTTGAATGTTGACAAATCTATCATCTTCTCGCACATCAACAATATAAAGACAAAGCTGAGCGCTAAGCTCCCTCAATTCCACTGAATCAAAATCACTTGGATATAATTTAGCTAGGCTTATCAAACTATCCACATTAAAATCTTGAAATGAATCCCTTGGATTAAATGCTGCCGAACATACAAGCAATTGAGAGGTAGTCTCATTGAAGCGACTATCAAGCTCTTGTAGCAACCAATCAAGAACTTCATTAAAACAATCAACTTGAAAATGATGCCCGTTGGTAATCCCGGTTTTTTTCCTTGGCCTAGTTGGATCAATGTAAGCCTCATCCATTTCCAACTTGGAAATATCATGCTTATCACAAAAAGCATACACTTCAGCAAGCACTTTTTCCCACTCTTCTCTTCTAACCTTATCCAAAAGGCTTCTAGTAGATCTCACACAATTAACAGCATTCACAATATCTTGATCTTTCCGTTGCAAAGCAATTGACAAGGTATTTGTGATAGTTAAAATGTTCAACATGAGATGCAAATAGAAGACAAATTCAAATGACTGGAAGTACACAAGAACACCCCTTGCCTTTCCATCCCTGTCTTCTCTTTCCACAAATTCTAGCACTTTGATAATTGTTTGAAACAAGTTAACTAAACTTTTAAGAGATTTATAATGAGAACTCCAACGAGTATCTCCAGGTCTTTGCAGACATTGTTCTTGATTTAATCCTGTCCCAGTTTTCAGTAACCCACAACCTAAGGCCTTGCTAACTTCTTTTAGATTGATATCCCGAATCATATCCCTTCTTTTTGAAGATCCACCGACCACATTCAACAAGGTAGAAATCTTGCTAAAAAATTCTGCAATGCCTATATTCTTTCGAGCAACAGCTACAACCACTAGTTGAAGTTGATGAGCAAAGCAATGAACATAATATGCACTACTGTTTTCTCTCATGATCAATGATTGTAATCCATTGAACTCACCTCGCATATTGCTAGCACCATCATATCCTTGGCCTCTCACTTGCTTCATGCTTAGATTAAAGCCAGCGAATAGAGAATCAATACATGACTTGAGGTTGGAAGAAGTTGTATCTTTCACATGAACAAGCCCAACAAAGCTCTCCTTCACAAGTCCCAATTTATCAACATACCTCAACACCACTGCCATTTGCTCCTTGCAAGAGACATCTCTAGACTCATCAACTAGCAAGCAGAATACATCTTTCCCAATGTCTTCAAGGATAGAATGTAAAATCTCATCTGCAAAACACTTAATGATATCCTTTTGTATGTCAGAAGACACTAAAAGACTATTATCTGCAGCATCAACTGTCATTGCCTTGGCTAAAGCATGATCGTGCTCGGCTAAGCAATTAAAAACTTCCCTATAGTTTCCTTTGTTTAATGATGTCTTTGATTCATCATGGCCCCGGAAAGGCAATCCTTGTTTCAATAGCAATCTAGCTGTATCAATTGCTCCATTAAGGCGAACAAAATATGCATTTTTAGAAGTCTCAATTTGTTTGTGTAAAGCAACATCTATGTGCTGTTGCCTTTGCAATAAAACCTCACATTTTTTCACTGCTACATTGTGAGGACTGCCAATACCACCAACATGTTCGTTTAACCTTTCTTTATTATTCCAACCATTCCAGCCATCCACAACAAATGACTTATATCCAGCCCCTTTCTTAGTGGGATCCCTAAACAAGAAGCAAGTAAAACAATAGGCTCTATCGGTGGACTCACTATATTCAAGCCAATTTCCAAATTGATCAAACCATTCAGGATTAAACCTTCTACTTTTCTCCCCAATTCTAGTTGATGGAAAGTCAAGAGTGCGAGGTTGACAAGGCCCTTTTATCAAGTACTTTCTTCTTACCGATTCTCTAATATTAGGATGATAGGCACATATTTCTTTCCTTTTGCCTGGATCAAATTGGATCTCCTCTTCCAAATTGATATCTTCTGGAGCTGAAACTACAACATTGGTAGCTTGTTGATTAGGATTATCCACATTGTTAGCATCGTCTGCAGGGGCCTGATCATCATCTGGCGCTTTTCTTTTCAACCATCTATCCATGAACTTACCTGCAACACACTTTAAATTAATGGAAAAAATCATAAAATAATTAGACATCCATAGACAGACAGACCACAAACTTACTTGACATGATTCCGAGATGGGGATTATTGACTTCACCGATGGGAACTTTAGCGAGGAAGAGGCAAACGATTCGCGATTCCGATGGCCGGCCGCCGGCAAGGTCGCAAGGGTTTTGGCAGTTTTGCTTTTGAGCACGGGAGGAGCTGGGCGGAACTGATGGCGGCTACGGCGCTTCGTTTGCTGAGCAGAAAGGAAGAATAGGAAGAGTCGGACTCTGCCGTCCGCTCGTCTGCTGGTTGGGCCAGCATCCATCAAATGTGAGCACGTACATGCTGCTGTAGCCTGTAAGCCTGTTTGGCCATATAGGTTCCATGCGTTATGGCCTTATGGGCTAGCTGCAGGCCAGCTGGCCAGGTGGTGGTGCACGTACTAAGCTCAAGGGAGTGCACAAATGGTGGAACTTATTTGCTAACCACTAAAAAATATTTTTTCCCTGGTGCCGGTGCACTCGGCAAACACAACTTGCCTTCGCCCCTGTTGGGGCAAATGCGCTCCCGAAGCGGGGCGACCGCTTCAGCGGAAGTAAGCGGGCGCGGAGGCGGAGAAAAGCGCCGCGGAAGCGACGCGCCACGAGCGGGCGGGAACTGCTGCGTGGGAGCACCATTCGCGCGCGGGAAAGGCCGCGTGGGAAAGACTGTGGGTGGCGGCAGGGGATAAAAGCGGAAGGATAGGGTTGGGGAACGAGACCTGCGCCGCCGCCGGACCTGAGGTCGAGCTCGTCGACCTCCTCGTCTTCTTGCTGCGCACCCACGTTCCGCGACCTCGAGGCTCGAGCTACTCCGTCTCCTGCTGTCCTGCATCTCGTGGTCGCCACCCTGATCTCCGGCGCCCCTCCTCTGGGGCCTCTTCCCAGCGTCCAGCAAGGTGAGCTCCTCCGCTTCTCTTCTTCAATCTCTTCTCCTCCCTCCTTTGGTCCTCCCTCCTCTGCTTCTCCAATATATGCTCCTCCCTTCTCCCTCCTCCCTCCTGATGTGTGCTAGGCTGCTAGCTGGTTTGCATTTGTCAGCAAGATGAAATAGCATCTTCTAATAGATCATTTGAGGGTTGGTCTGTACTAGCATCTATTGTTTGCGTGGCTGAGACAAACAAGTAGAACCGTGTATTTGACTAAAGCTCTGTACATGATGACAATAGGTACAGATGCTCAGCAACATGGAGATCTCTGGTTTCTGTAACCCTGTATTTGACTATAAATGTAGGACCTAAATTTGATATCGATATGATTAGAACAAATGCTCATAATTGGTGTTGATTCCTTTAGGTTTTCTCATACTATGTAAAATTACAAGCTACAAGCAGGTCGCAAATGAAGCATTGTCCTCAGAAGTTCAAGTTGAGAAAAAAAAACATAGTTAGCACAAACTGAAGATCTGAAAAATCACAAAAGGAAAATTGGAGAGAAATAATTGAAGGACAATATTATAGGGATAGAATTTGATAATCCAGTACAACACATTGCCAGATGATACTCCAATTTGGGAAATTGAAACCTGATGCCTTCCCTGAAGTTTTTTGACGAGCCTTATTTTGCTATCTTTGTTCTGAATTTCTCATTGGCTATGAAAAGTTAGGAGTTAGGACTATGGAATATGGTCTGCGCATCTAGATTGCCACTGCCCACTTGTGTTTGTCTATATGATTATTCATTTATGTGTGCTTGTGCATCTGGATTATAGATTGCTGTGTATAATACAATTAGTGATTATAGTATTGGTGATTGACTGATTGCATACTTGTCTCCTTGCTTTTCACTTGTAGGATGGCAGCTTCTGAGACAGGACCCCAGCCAGCAGCAGTGGAAGTGTGTCCTCTCAAGAGGAAGTCAGAAGATGTTGGATGGGATTATGGGGTTCTAGTTGATCCTACCAATCCTAATAGGGTGAAGTGCAAGTTTTGTGACCATGTGAGCACAGGGGGGATTTATCGTCTCAAGCAACATGTAGCTCATGTTGGGAAATCTGTGATTAAATGCAAAAATAGCACAGTAGAAGCTAAAGAGAAGTGCAAGAAATCACTTGATGAAGCATCAAGGAAGAGGAGGGAAAAGACTGCTCGTGAGCTCAATCTTAGAGAAGAAGTGAATGTTTCTCGAGTTTTAGGAGAGGAAGACGAAGTTACTTGTGTTGGTAGCTCAGAGCCTCACAAGTTAGGTCCCATTGATAAGTGGACAAGGCCAATTGATCCTAAATCAACACAAGCTGAAGCCTTGAAGCAACAAAAGCTAAACAAGGAACTTTGGAAACAGAGAACACATGAGGTGCAACAGTATGTTGCAAGATGGATGTATACACATGGTAATTCACTAATAACCCTTGCTGCCATCTACTATTCTGCATTTCATATTCAAGTTACACTATTGTTTGCCATCTTTAATACACATGGACGTGGTAATTAACTTGTATTTGTATTCTTTTGCTCTGTTTTGCAGCCATACCATTTAATTCTATTGACAATGATGAATTTATGCAAATGTGTGAAGCCATTGGTCAGTTTGGTGTTGGATTTCAACCTCCTTCTCAAGATCATTTAAGGGAGGTTTTGTTGACTGAGGAATATGCAAGAACCAAGAGTTTGTTGCAGGAACGTGATGCTGAAAAGGTGAAGAATGGATGCTCTATCATGACCGATGCTTGGTCAGATAAGAAGAGAAACATAATGAACTTGTGCACAAATTGTGCTGATGGAACAAGTTTTATCAGCTCAAAGGAGATGTCAGATGTGTCACACACAAGTGAAGTCATCTTTGAATTAGTGGGCAAAGCAATTGAAGAAATTGGCCCTGACGATGTAGTGCAAGTAGTGACTGACAATGCTTCTAATAACATGGGAGCAAGGAAGCTGTTGTATGAGAACAGACCAAACATCTTTTGGACCTCATGTGCAACTCACACAATCAACTTGATGCTACAAGGAATTGGCAGCCAAAAGAGGTTCCAGAAGGTAATTGACCAAGCAAAGGCATTCACTATCTTTGTTTATGGGCACACAAGAACTTTGGAATGCATGAGACACTTCACAGAGGGCAGAGAAATAGTAAGGCCAGGAGTAACTAGATTTGCTTCAGCATTTCTTACTTTGAACAGCATTCTAGAGAAGAAGGATCAGCTAAGAAAGATGGTGGTTCATAGCAAGTGGGACACATTGAGAGATGTGCAGTCAAAAAAAGGAAAGGATGCGACAGCAACAATGATGAATCCAGAATTTTGGAAAGAAGTCAAGATGTGCGTGAAGGTTTTTGAGCCTCTAGTAAAAGTTCTTCGTTTGGTTGATGGGGATGTGAAGCCATCTATGGGTTTCTTGTTTGGAGAATTACTAAAGGCAAAGAGAGAGATCAAGTAGGTTTATGGCAATGTGGAGTCTCGCTACAAAGATGTCATGGCTATTGTTGAAAAGAAGATGAAAGGCCGGCTTAATTCTCCATTGCACTTGAGTGCATACTTGTTGAATCCTTATTACAGTTATGCTGATAATTCAATCTTCGATGATGGCACAATAACAGAAGGGTTCATTAATTGTGTTGAGACTTTCTATCATGATGATGAGGACAAGCAAGATCAGGCTGTAAATGTTGAATTGAGGAAATTTCAGAATAAAGATGGTTCCTTTGCGAAGAAGCTTGCTAGGACTTATCAAAACTTTGATTTTAACCCAGGTAACTTAGTTATGTACCTCAACCCCTTAAATATTTATGTTCCTGCATTGCTTTGTTAAATGTAAAGTAATTATCTATTCCTTTCAGCTTCTTGGTGGAGACTCTATGGAACTGAAACACCAGCTCTACAAAAGATGGCTATAAGAATCCTTTCACTTACTTCAAGCTCTTCTGGTTGTGAAAGAAACTGGAGCATTTTTGATTTGGTTAGTCACTTAATCTCTAATCTCAAATCTAAATATTCAATTTAATCTCTAATCTCCAATCTAATTTGGTTATGTTCTTATGTTTTATACTTTTATAATTTTATTTGTAGATACATACTAAGAAAAGAAATAGGCTAACTACAGCCCGCCTTAACTCTCTTGTCTTCATACAATTTAATTCCAAACTCATGACCAAGAGACAAAAGATCAAGTCAAAGAAGATTAGTGATGTTCTCCTATCCAATGATGTCACCGAAGCTCAAGGTTTCCTGTTTCATGGTGGAGATGAGTGTGCAAAGATTGTCTATCAGGATGAAGAAGAAGAAGAAGAAATGTCCGGTACAGGGATACCTTGGTCTGTTATTGGAGAAGCAATGGGAGCAGGTGAACAACTTGAGCTGCGTCGAAGTTCAAGAATAAGAGAGCTCTATGCAGAAGAGGAATTTGACAACGGGGATGACATGAATGAAGATGAATATTGAGTATTTGAGTGGGTTGTGATGTTTTATCTTTTAATTCTGAACTAAGTAGGACCTTAAACTATGATTTATGAACTTTGTATGGAATGTAATGTTCTTATGATCAGCAACAACTAAGTTGCCATGTTATATGTTATGATAGTTATGTAGTCATTGGATGTTCGTATCCCTCACCGTCATGGTTGTCACGGCGTCGCCTAGGCGACGCCAAGTTGTCCTGGCGCCGGGGAGGAGATGCCGGGGAGGATCGCCTCGCCTTGCCCGAACCCTAGCTTCACCGCCAGCCCAGGTACGCCGTCCGCCCCTCTACTCTCCGGCCGCGCTCCGCCCGCGCCGCCTCCCTCCCTCCCGCTGCACCGCCTCCCTCCCTCCCGCCGCGCCGCCTTCCTCCCTCCCGCCGCCGGCTTCCCTCTCCAGCTTGCTCCCGCCGCCGAGGGGAGGGGAGGCGGCGGCAGGGGGGACGCGGCGGGGAGGGGAGGCGTCGGGGAGAGAGCGGGAGGCGACGGCGGCTAGGGTTAGGGGAGGCGGTGGGGGAGGAGGCGAGGGGAGAAGGCGCCGGGGAGACGATGCGGCGAACGGGGAAGGCGGCGGCGGGGAGAGGATGCGGTGGATGGGGGAAGCGGCGGCGGGGAGAGGAGGCGGAGAGGTCGGGAGAGAGAGCGAGACGGGAGAGAGCGAGACGGGAGAGACGGCCGAGGGGTAAGATGTATGAGCGAGACGGCCGAGGGGGTATGAGAATATGTATGAGACGGCTGACTCGTTGGCTTCGTATCGTGACCCTGCTGGATACGGCGCTCGCCCGGCGTCGCCTGGACGTCGCCTGAACGTCGCCTAGGCGTCCAGGCGCATCTCACTCGCCGTGGTCGCCAACTTCGCCGTGACAACCATGCTCACCGTTGTTGTCCTCTTCCTTGCTATCATGGTTGATTTGATTTGTGTTGTTCGGTTATGTTCTGAAACAACTTTGACTTTGGTATATGTTTCCATTGATTTAACCTTTTCTTTGTGCTTCTCTTTTTTTATTGTACAACCAGATGTGCCGTCCAGGTCACAAAAGGAGGGGAAAGGAACTGAGAAATAATGGAACTACTGGGCTAATGAAGCTGATGTAAAGGTAAGCAAAACATATTTGTGAAGGTTTTGATGTCTACTGGAAAGGAACTGAGAAATAATGGAACTACTGGGCTAATCTCTACTACATTTTCTGTTTGGTGTCTTACTTTCTTTTTCTCACTACTGTTGTGCCAGCAATTTCTTGTGCTTGATTTCCTTATGGAAAATCTCTCCTGAGAAATACCAATTTTCACTATTTCGGAAGGAAGTGAGCCACAGTTTGCAAAATCTCTAGTAAGTAGTTGATATGTAGATTGCACCTGCTTGTTGTGAATTTAACAACAGTTTCTATTCTATGTGATTAGATGAACACCTAAGTATACCCCGAAAGCAAATTAAAGGCTAGCTAGGGAGCGGCACCTTCTTGTGTCACAGGAATTGTGTCGAGCTGGGACTGGTCAAAGGTCGGCCACTCTAGCACCATGTCGTCGCTGCTTGCGCGCACCACGGCTGGCAGACATAGTGAATTTCTCAGGTCCAGCAGCGGCAGATTCAGGAAATGCTCCAAACTGATCATTTCATGCTTTGACACCACCATCTAAATATGTTTGCCATATACGTTTACCACTTTACCTTGTATTCAGATTTCATATATACATCTGTAACTCCACTAATACTGAGATATTTTGAAACAGTGGAATGCCTGAGTGCAAACTTGGGCTGAATGATAGGGTTCTTTTGGAAGCTCAAGATGTGTAACCAACATTATATGGTTTAACATTAACTGAGCAGCAGAACCAGCAGAACCAGACGATGCAGAAGCAACCATGCGGCCTAGCAATGCGAGAAGCTGCTGGGTGTCAGGGGTCCCAGAACTCTGCTGAGAGGAGGAACCTCCAGTGCCCCTCGGAGGACGAGCACCACGACGAAGATCCTTCTTCCTATAGCAAAACTGTTACACATGTCCATCCTTGTTGCAATAGGTACAGTGAAGGCCCTTACCAACAACAGCTGTCACTGGTGGAGATAGCTGGTGGAGGCAAAGGCGCAGCGGGTGTAGAAGCCGGAGAAGCCACCAAAACCGAAGGAAGTGATGATGCTGATGATAGCAGACCCGCTCCACGAAGTCGAATCTCCTCAGTACAAACAGCTGCAAGGGTCTCCAACAAAGTCACACGAGGATGACGAGCCAGCAACTGAGCACGAGTCTGCTCAAACTCAGATCGGAGACGTGTCAAAAAATCGTAGATACGGCGAAGCTCCATGTGAGACTGCTGACGCTGGCAACACTGGCAGGTGCGGCAAATATCTGGTCCCAAAGAGTCGATCTGACGCCATATCGCAGACAACTGAGCATAGAACTCATCCACAGTGGCATCTCTCTGCTGCAACGACTGCTCCTGTCGCACAACAAGGTATAAAGAGTCACCAGATGGCTCATAGCGGCTGCGTAGATGCGTCCACATCGCATGTGCGGAAGCTAATCCAACAACATCACCAGTGAGATGCACCTCCATGCTAGCAACCAAAATAGTAGAGGCACAAGCATCTTCATCAATCCATGTCTTGTAAGCAGCATACTGAGTCTGAAAAGTCTCCATGGCATCCTCAAAAGCCTCCGAAGCACTTGTACGAGCGTCTTCGGAAGCATCCCTTGGGAGTACAGGCTCAACAGGTGGAGTAGGACGAGACGGACAAGACAACTCGCCCGTAAGAAACTCCCAAAGGCGCTGACCACGCATGTGGATGCGCATGTGCTGAAACCAATCCCGATAATTGAGACCATCGAAGATCACCGGGCAACGAGGAACAGAAACAGAGCCTGCAGAAGAAGACATTTTTTCTTTTTTTGCCTTTTTTTGCTTCTTTTTTTGCTTTTTTTGTTTTTTGTTTTTTTGCTTTTTTCGGTCGGTCGGTCACATTACAAAACCGATCGAACGGTTTCCAAACCAAGCCGCACCGGCCAAATCAGGCAGCAGGCGGCAGGGCGACGACCAGCGGGCGAGGGGCGATGGCCAGTGGGCGAGGGGCGACGGCCAGTGGGCGAGGGGCGGCGGCCAGTCCGACGCCGACTGCAGAACCGAGCGGCGACCCGGCGTCGGTCCGCACCGGCCGAATCAGGGCAGCAGACGGTGGGGCAGCGACCAGCGGGCGGCGGGGCGGTGACCAGCGGGCGAGGGGCGGTGACCAGCGGGCGAGGGGCGGCGACCAATGGGCGACGAGCGGCAGCCAGTCAGGCGCCGGCGGCAGATCCGAGCGGCGGCCGGTCCGACGCCGGCTGCAGATCCGAGCGATGGAGATAGCGCCGGCGACAGGGAAGATGGCGACGGCGATGGCGGAGTCGGCGCCGGCAATAGCAAAGACGGCGACGAAGATCTCGGGCGGGACGACGATGGCGACCGGCGGTCTCGGGCCGAAGCGACCTCACGCGGGCGTGGATCCGGATCGGCCGAGCAACCCGAGCGGTCTCCACCGGTCGGCAGAGGGCGGCGGGCACCAGCAAGGTCCGGCGGCGGCTGGAAAAAGAACCAGCAGCGCCTTGACAGCCGGACCCGTGAGAGACAGGCGCGAAAACCTAGGTATCACGAAACCCTAGATTTTGCTCTGATACCATGTTGTGAATAGCGCATGTATTCATCATGTGGCCAAAGGGCCAATATATATACATGTACAGGTGGCATATATGCAAGAAACCCCTTATACAATGAGGTAAATACACAGATATATAATACACATCTAACAAGCACTAGCAGTATAAGTCCAAAGATCCAATGCAATAATGCATAAGTCCAAAGATCTGGAATTCTGGATCACGGCCATCCACCAGAGATGCTCTCACCAGAGCATCAAACCATCCACCGAACACCGATCCACGGCCGGGCCGGGCAGTATAAGTAACAGAGTTACAGAGGAGGGGAGGAGGGCAGTATAACTGTATAAGAGTTACAAAGTTACCGATCCACGGCCGGAGCGGAGGGGGCCGGGGAGGAGGGAGGCCAGGGCGGAGGGAGGCCGGGGAGGAGGGAGGCCAGGGCGGAGGGAGGCCGGGGAGGAGGGAGGCGGAGAGAGGAAGAGGGAGGCCTGGGAGGAGGGAGGCCGGGGCGAAGGGGGCTGGGGAGGAGGGAGGAGGAGGGAGGCCGGGGAGAGGGAGGCCGGGGCGGAGGTTACCTGGATCTGGATCTGGCGGCGGCCGGCGATGACCTCAGCTCCGCAGTCCGCACTCGAGCTTGCTTAGTCGCTTCACTGGCTCACTTCACTGCCCGCAGTCCGGCACTCGGTACATATCCTCTGGCACACTGCTTCACTGCCTCCTCGGCGCCCGACTTGGCAACGCCTGGTCGATTAGTCGACGGGCAAGTCGATGACTAGTCGACCAGGCGCCCGACTTCCCGCCGCAAGTCGAGTCGCCGACGCAAGTCGGTCCTGGCTCACCGACTTGTCGACTAGTCGACGACTTGATAACCATGCATGAGAACATATCAAGATTAGCAGAAGCACAAATATAATGACGGACTGAGGGAGAGAATTGATCAAAAATGTTCTGTAAAAAGAATTACCACCAGTTGCTTATATCCCAACAGTAAATATGCACTCGGTGTTTCGTCGTCAAAAATAAATATTGAGCAATCATAAATATGAAGTGTATCCTCCACCAAGGGGTACTCTTGGACTGAATACTGCTTCAATTGATAGGCTAGGACAACATCGAAAGCCAATACTCTAATAAGAAAGAAAAAATATTAGCTCAATAGTAGTAAAGCATTTCTCTGCAGGAAATTGATCCATAAATGTACAATATGGTTTTCAACAGCAAAGACATCATAACCGTTTGCACAGTTTTCTAAGGCCCAATAAAGCTTTTTGTTAAGCTTGGTAATATGACATTCCCATTATGCTCCTCACATCAGGGAAAGAAAAACCGGCGGTTACCGGCCGGTAACTGACGATTACCAAAAATCCCGGTGGGTATTAGGAAGGAAAAACCGACCGAAATCCTAGTTGTTACAAATGCACTTCCTAAGTTAGTGAAGTCTTTTTTATGCTAGATTAGCTATTTTATGAACTAAATATGCTAGTCCTAATATTCTGTGCTATGTTTTCTTTGGCTTTTCCCCGTTTTTCCAGTTTTTTCCCGTAACCAGAATATTCTGGTTACCGGTTTTCAAACCACCCAAATTCAAAAATTGAAACGTGAATTCCATCCGATTTTGTCCCAGGTTTTCTGGTAACCAATCGGTTACCGTTACCACCCACCGGCCGGGTTTTGCACCGGTTCTGAAATCTCTATCTCTGCCCCACATAAAGGTAATGCACAAAGTTCCCAATCATAGTGGTAATCATCTTGTAAGTTGTAATCACCAGGTGGATGGTCCTACACAGAAAACCGGCCAGTTTAGGAACTTAAAACTATGTTTTTTAATCCGAGTCACAGACTATCTACATATTTAGCTGAGTTTTCATATGATTCTTGCATTTAATTTTTATCATAAGCTCTAACAGTACACAAAACTTTAAAACACTCAAAAAGTCAAGTAAATTGGGTTCCACAAAAAAAAAGGGCAAAACCAGTTCTACTGTTTCAGACCAGACCAAGTCACAGGCTGCCAATATTCCTCGCCAGAAGGTGTTTCAGTTGGTATTAAACCCGTTATTACAACCATGAAGCAGCAAGCCAACCAGGAGGAACCAGTCAAGTGTAATGGGAAGGCAATAATTTGTCTCACTTGTCAATTGTCATGCAGTAGTTAATATGTCATTTACTATAACAAGGCATTAAGAGGGATTAATAAAGAAGACAACTTTTCTTCAAATAAAATGTCTTAAAATTACTTGAAATTACCAAAAAAAAGTCCAAGTAAAGTCAGATGATTTTGAGTGGAATACTTACTGGTATACTTAGTATGTCACCTTGAGAGTTGGTCAGTACTGGCAGTGTTCGTCTTGCAGACGCTGGAATAGATCTCAGAATCTCAAGTGCTTTCATTGCTGACAATTGCAAATATCTAGAGTGCAGCAGGAGTTTGTCATCCTCCAACTTGTTACTGGGAACTTTTGAAACATTTTTGTCCTCTTCCACTGAATGGATTTTAGAAACTTTAGCAAGGAACAACCAATCGGTATCAAACATGTGCCTAACTGCAAGACTTCCGTCCTGATTCACTATACAATACTGGCAAAGGTGTTTTTGACTGTCATGTGAACATATTCCATTCACAACAACTTCCGAAGGCTTCCACGTAATCAAGAACCTGCTCATAAAGTGACATGTTTCACCAGGCCAAAGACTCAGAACCTTCGAAACGGGAGAGCCTGTTTTCTCCACGTACAGTTCTTCATGTCTATGTTCTTTTGTTGTAAATTTCTGATATTCTTCTGTTTGCAAGTAATAGAGTTTTTCTAACATAGAATAATCTATTAGATTGAGATCCTTTGCTCTATTCAGAACATCCCTAGAAGATTTAGAACCCCCAAAAGGTATGCTTGAGCACTTCTCTAGAAATTGATTAGAGTACAAGCGTGCTTCAAGTACTATCTGATCAATCTCAGATACTGGTGGAGGCTGCTCTTCATACGAACACTTGTAGGACATCTCAACAGAAAATGACTCCATCGAGTCAACAGAACAACAGACTAGTACTTTTGTACCTTTAGACCTCGGAGAGGCACAAAGGTAACAACCAGCTACAGTAAGGGCAGCCTGCAAGAGAATCAGGCATTACTGAATGAATAAAAAAGGATCTACTTCTGCTAGAGCATAAAGTAGTCATGATAAGCACATATGTATTATGTGTCAGCGTATAAAGCCCAAATAGCTTCTGTCCTACAGATACCATTACGTGCATTTGTACACCAGTACATAGTTGCTTTTATTATAAAAAGTTGGAGTCTAGTATTATCCTAGATGTATTAGGAGAGACCCACAATGAGCGTAAGTCTCCACGGCTCAAATACCTTCCCACCAAAAACAACAGCTGAAGATAAACCTCCCTAAATGATGGCCCACCATTTCTAGAGAATGCATGTGCTGGTTGAGCAATGCATCAACAAAAGAACTGTTCTAGACTTGAACAGTTAACAGTAGAACGGCGATGTGAAAAGCAACATAAGTAGCTAAATTAAATAACACTTGAGAATATCCAGAATGGGTCCCCACTCCCAAGGGCTTGTTTTGAGTCGATTAATCTTCCAAACAACTGTGATAAGATCTAACCCGGAAAAAAATATGCAGACAAAATATTCTAAGAAACGAGAATATAAACAGGCAAATTTCAAAAGTTTGCAAGACAACACTCAAATAATTAAGCAGAAAGAACCTTGCAGGGAATGCTTCGGATGTAGTCCATGAGCAATCGAGCAGATCTACCACGGATTGGCCTGTGCCTTTGTGAAACAAACTACAATAGAGAAATAATTGAATGTTAATATCCCATTGACACAAGGTATCTAAGCACTTGCAAACTTCAATAGAAAACTTTATCTCAAAGGATGCTAGAACTAAATCAGGGGGAAAACTATTTTGAATTTAATATGTACCTGTAATACATATGCTAAAAATTGTGAAAGACAAAGATCGTCAACATTTAGAGGATCAAGTTTTTCCAGGTCAATGATAGCGTATCCATACTGCAACACAATAAAGGGACTTTAAGGGGAAAAAAGGAGTGAGCCTAACAAATTCAATAATCACATGATACTAGGAGACTTCACATCTAAGTACAGAAAAAGGGTAGACCTCCATTACTGTTACAGACTGCTTTAAAACCATACTGCAGGTTTTATCAGTACATGCTCGTGTCAGCCGGCATGCATAGATCAGTTTGTGAAGTTCTGACTGAAAGGTACCTGAAGATAAAAAAGAGCTTGTCAGATGAATGTACAATTATGCATTCCTAGTAATAAGGTATATGCAAAATAATGTCTGCAGGCAGGCCAACCGGCAAAGATGCAGTTCTGAACTTCACACATATTAATTAGCGCTTGACACAGACAAACTATAGTCATGATTCACAAATTTGACAGTACGAGTCTTTTGAGTCAATCGTACAGTTAGTTCATTAAAACTAATTGATGAAAAGCATCCTCCTCACACAATATACCATTTTGATAATAAAATAGAAAACAAAAGGATTATGAAGACAACACACAAGAACTGTAAAAATTAATCAAAGGTAGCACCGTAGCAGCTTAAGTGCAAGTGCAACTGTGAACCTTCTGTGGATAAACTTCTCAAAGATGCCCGAATTCGGTTCCTAGCATACAGCATACTATTATTGGTTGGATCTTCAACCCACACATGATTATTTCCTTGACATATCTGTAGAGAATGATTGACCAATTAGTAACAGCCGCATAAAATGTCATTTTAAAACAAACTAACAGCGTGAATAAATGGATAAACCTGTCAAAATTGCCCACAAGAAAAGGCTTTATTTTCGAAAGGGGAGAAAGGGCTTTAATTCAGCATAAGAAAATAAGAAAATGTTTCATTCTCATTGAGAAATTGTTAGTAATGTGTATACAAATGCAACACACTAACGACAGGATGTCTAAATGAACTTCAGAAATCAGAAGTTCGGATAAAATGTGTCTAAGGATGAAAAATTGACTCTCAATTTTTTTTAAAAAAAAGGCCTCAACTGCTAAAATACATTGCCGATTCCAAATAGCACAAGATCAAGTCTTACCTTATACATGTCATCTTTTGAAAATTCAAGCATGGGCCGGACAAGAAGAATGCCATAACGACTAAAGTTCTCTCCATCATATTTCAAATTAGGTGCAAACAATTGAGACACAAAGGCTGTACCAGCAAGCCCTAAAACCCCACTGTTGCGTGATAGTCTCAGAACAAAGAGTTCTGCCTGCAATTATAAGCATGAATTTACTCAGACACAAATATATAATCTGCAGTAACCATAAATACATAGATCATAAAATGGAAAGATGCAAGTATACAGTAGATTCACTTATCCTCAATTTGACACCAGATTGCATTCTGTTAGAATTAAAAGGCTATTCTGTCTTAAATCCAAACCATTTGTCCATTTAATCAGATATCCGCGTATTTTAGCCTAGAAAGTAATCGGGCAGACAAAAATACAATAGTACATAAAAACACAACAGTACCATATCTAACTCTAGTTCCTTATTTACAAGTTGTCAAGAAGTTCCACAAAGATTCATACTAACATAATAGAAAATTTCGAGATTATTTCTTTGACTATGTTACCAAGGGTCATTTCGTTTCATGTTATTTAATGAAAAGTAATTCTATGTGTTAAAACACAGTTCTAAAATGGGGACATATTCTCCATCAAAACCAATGAAAAAGAACAATACACCTCCCAACATAACAGACCTGGTCATCAGAGTGGTGTGCAATAAGCAAGATTCCTATTTGTTGCTTTATACAAATGTCCGATAGTTTTTGGTACCTGAATTTGTTAACACATGAGGCCTTATCAAAATGCACTAAGATGATGCCTTGTGAA
Organism: Dendrocalamus latiflorus; assembly: GCA_017311315.1. Lineage (NCBI taxonomy): Eukaryota > Viridiplantae > Streptophyta > Magnoliopsida > Poales > Poaceae > Dendrocalamus > Dendrocalamus latiflorus. The sequence goes on along the minus strand of CM029640.1, from coordinate 10,615,529 downwards.
TAAATTGGCACAGAAAACTGACAGAGTGTACACTAGGTAGATATAGACAATATTCCACAGAGAACACAACATTCATTTTCATCATGTCATGGTATTCCAACAACCTTACATATTTTAATGGTCAGTGTGCATCATGTCACTCCTTAAAACTATTTTCTTGAAAGCAGTAAGTTTACATCTGTTCAACAATAAATATCGAAATTTTGGCACTTTGTGCAGTGGGAGGTAATCTTCCATAAGACAATCTTCAAAAAGAAGAAAACACTTCTGGTGCCCTCAGTGGTGGAACCAGAAATTGGCAGCAAGGGAGTGAGTATGTAGCATACTAAAACTAATTAACTAATGCGTAAATAGTGTGGAATTAAACTTCAGCAAAAACATTAGATCTTTCATGCAACAATCGAGATGTTAAACTCCTAGATTAAATAGTCCTTGGCGTAGGTTTAAAAACCTATCCATTTCTACAAAGATCATTGCTATGCCCAGTGCCCACAAAAGTTTTCATACAAACTGTATGAAAACAGATTAGAGGGTGTACATAAGGGTAGGTGGTGTACATTGGGAGTAGAATTGAGTGTGGGGAGTTGTTGAGGGTGATTTTATACAAATTTTATACAACCTTGTTGGTATGTGAGATACAACCGTTCTAAAGATATCCCTACTACCCTACCACATGGCTGTAAAATTTAAGGCTTCAGCCAACTTAACACGATGATAACCCTAATTTCTTTAACATTATTTTTAAGTACACACAGTTTACTGAACTATTGAACTATCATTATACTAGGTCTAGCACCAAATTACAAATGCAGAAATGTTCCATGGTAAATTATCAAAAAGAACATGAGTGGCTGCCAGTGTTGGTGGCATGTTGCGCTAATAGTAGGTCTAAGACAAACAAAAAATAATGTAAAATTTCATTAACCAAAAACGAACAAAAGAATAAATTAGCTGTCCTTCATGCTGATGAACATTCAATAAAAATAGACCTTATCCAAATTGCATGCACGATGTGTAATTTTTGTTATCTAGGAAATGGGAAAAGAAAATTGTCCGGTCTTCACAGAAGCCAGAACTATAAAAAACTACAGCAACATAGGATCCTTCTACGTTCACCATGGTATTGAAGTGATGTGCATTATATAAATTTCATGTTTCTATGTACACGTCTGTGCATATCTAGAAACCTTTAATGAAGAACACCAACAATTATGGTGTTTAGAATCAATGACAATATCAGTATGCCAGACAATCATAAAACTCTAATATACAGAATGAGTGAGAATATCAGAGCTAACTCTATGTCTCTATATGACAATGTTTCCAACATTTAAATAGCCAAAATTACTGAGTTTTCACCAAGTTAAAATATTCCAATATCAACAAGGGGCAAAGCGGGACAGACAAAAATACCTCATTTCACGGGCAGCCTCTTGCAGATGCCCTTGCTTTGGTCGCCCATCTTGCCACTCACATCTAGCAATCTCACACATAACACCTACAACAAAGCCGTAGCACCTAAAAAATCTACTTTATATTTCAAGCCTTGTGCAAGTGCAGCCCAAGGCCACAAGCAGGGTTGTTATGGCGTCGCCATATCGGCGCCATATCGTCGTGGCGGCCAGCAGCTCCATGCCGTCCGGACAAAATCAAGGTATGTATGTTCTACTACATATACCAAACTAAGTTAAGATGTGTGCATAGTGTCGCCACGCCGCACGTCATATGGCGTCGCCACGCCGCGCGCCATAAGCGATATTGTTGTGTGAAGGTGGTGAGGCGCGGCGCCTCGCCGCGCCGCCGTAATAACCTTGGCCACAAGTGTGACTCCAATTATCACCGCAACGCAATGGCAATGCACGCAGGTGCTTAATTAAATCTGTTTTTATTCAAAAGCAATACAAATTATAAGTAAGTATTATCCCATAAGATTACCCATGCCGTGCACCCGGTCACGCACTAGCTGCGCCTCCTCGGCGCTCTCCGGCCGCAGCCCGTGGTCGACGACGACCCCCAGGAGCCCGTCCACGAACCCGGAGGCAGCGGGGCCCTCTTCCCCGGCCTTCTTCCACGCCGCCGCGAGCGCGCAGAGCGCCATGGAGTCCGGCCCGCCGGAGACCCCCACCGCTGCAAGCAAGCAGGAGTCTGCAGTAAGTACGGAACCTATCTATAACACTAAACAACAAGGCGCTTCTAGAGGAGGGAACAAGGAGGCGGAGAGGGACCGATGCGGTGGTGGGGGTGGATGCCGGCGAGGGCCATGCGGCGGGCGAAGGCGTGGTGATACGGAGCGAGGGGGAAGGAGGGGGTGGCGGAGCAGGAGGCAGAGGAGCAGCGGCATCGTAGGAGGCGGCGGAGGGGGAGGCAGGGGGAGGGGCGGATGGAGAGGAGCAGGAGCATCGCCGGAGTTGGAGAGGATAGCTGTAACGGCGGGGCTTTAGGCCTTCAGCGACGAAGAATTTCTCGTGCCGCCCAGGATTTGTTCTTGGGGTGGACGGACGGGCTTGGTTTTGGGCCAATTTATTGGACCAGCGGCCTCGTTGGACCGGAAAAAATCGGGTCGGTCAACCTGGCCCAGAATGTACTAGGTTTTTAGTTCTCTGTAGGCCCTGTTTCAAATAGCGTTTTTTTCATGTACAAGCTGGTACCCAGAATATAGAGCCTGTTTGGAAGAGCTCCACCAGCTTCAGATTCACAAAAAACAGCTCCACTCCACGAAATTTTACCCAAACGCTCCAGCTCCACGAAATCTGGATCCACCAAAATCCTGGATCTGAGGGCCAGATCCATGGATTTTATGGAGCTCCTCAAGGGTGCTCCACCGTGGAGTTGGGTGGTAATTACCCACCAATGTCATTGGTTACACACAAAAGTGGCCATTCCCACCAAAACCTCAATTTCGTGGATCTGGAGCTGCTGTACAAGCCAAACACTCCATGGTGGGATCCCAAATCCAAGGTGGAGCTGCTCCAGATCCACGTTTTCAGTGGTGGAGCTCTCCCAAACAGGCCCATACTAGCTTGAAGGCAGAAGCCATTTCTCTTTTTTTCATTTTATTTTAATTAAATATCTTAATCAAAAGCTAACAGCCGCTACAGTATCAATTCAACCATCAGCTACAGCCAATGTTCAAGAAGACGCTAGGCAGGCGGTGAGATGGAGCCTAGGCGACGGAATTAAAAATAAGGTTTATCAATTTCTATTTTATTTTCTTCCTAACCTATTTAATCTTTGGCCCTATTTATGCATATAGCCGACCCACCAGCCCATATACCTCCCTTTACCTCCTCTCTCTCTCTCTCCACATTCACTTCTCACCACACACCCCTTATCTCCTCTCTCTCGCATGCCTCACCAGTCACCCTTGTAAGTTCAAGCTCCAATTACGGCTGTGATCATTTTGGCTTCAGCTTTTAGCTTCCGGCTTATTTTTCACTATTCATAAATTTCGTCTTTTTTGAACTTTTGGCTTTTTGTTGAGTTTTTTTGCCGGTTCTTTTTTTCCCGTATTTGTTTGTATTATATGTAATGGGCTAACATATTTTTTATATTTTTTAATTTTTTTAAATTTAATTATGCTAAATAAGGCTCTGTCAGCTACGGTGTTTTTTCAGCCGGCTACAGTGCTTTTCAGCCATAAGCCACCAAAAAAAAGCCCAAATGAGCACCACCCTAGATTAGTTTTGGTAATTAATGATAAATATAAATATGAGACTAACTTGATTTATGACAAATCTAAATATAAGCCTAACTCATTAATGACAAGTCTAAATGTGCGACTAACTCTTTTGTTAAATATGTTATTGCTTAGTCTCATTTGGATAAAAAGGTGAATATCATGGAGGTATGCATTTGATGTTATATTTTTATATCTTGTTGCATTCCTAAAATCTAATATATAGATTGAACTCCACAAAAAGTTTAGCTTGAATATGTGCATATGTTTTTATTACACATTCTTGTAAGCACACATTTAGGGGGAGTTCACTCTATGTCTTATAGTTTCATTAGTATTGATCCATATGTCTTTTTCCACATATATTGGGATGTCTACTTTGAAACATATCGTTTGAGTATATAAAACTAGTGTAGTCTATATATACTCACATTGACTCATATTGCTTTATACTCAATTATCTATGTACGGGACTAACATGATTGTCAAGTGTTTGAAAGGTTTAGTCCCGGATTTTACTTGACTACTTGAAGATACATGCTAAGATTGACAAGAAGATCGACATGGCTCGAGACAAAGGTCATGCATGCATTTGAATTTAAATTCTAAATTCAATTATGCATTGTCAGGATAATCGGTAGTATCGGTGTGTAATTGGCGGTACTATCGCGGTGCGGTATGACTGAGCTATATGTGTGGTAGTACCGCAACTCGAAAGTACCGACCTTTAGTTGGTGGCACATTTTTTTCCAGAGAGTTCCTTTGAAGCTCTTCTGTTTCTCTGGAAAATGGCAGTACCGGAGTTTGAACGGCGGAACTACCGCAGCGCGGTATGACCGCAACTTCTGAGCGGTACTATCGGACACAAGAAGTTCCGGATTTATGGTGCGGTACGTTTTTTCCAGAGAGTGCTAAGATTTGGCCCTCGAGACAAACGGAAGTACCACGTCAAAAATCGGAATTACCGGAGAGCGGAACTACCAGACCTTTTATGGCGGTAGTACCGCACTTTAAGTTTAAATGGTTTTATATTCAATTCATTATTTCATTATTTGTTGAGATTGTCATCAATTACCAAAAGAGAAAGATTGAGAATCTAGTCCCTATATTATAAGTTAATGGTGAGTTTCGGTAATTAATGACAATCGATTTGTGGGACTAACATTTTCTATGAGTTGGATGAATAGGTTAGGTTCCATGATAATAAAGACTTTAGATGGGTTCACGAGTTAAAGGCCATCAAGAAGAGGATGTATCATGTGTTGATGCACATCAAGACTCCGAAGAGGAGAAGATCATAAGTTGATTAAGATCCCAAAAAGAAGATAATCATAAGTTGATCATCAAGTCAAGAGAAGACAATGACCCGAACTTGAAGTGAAGATATATGTCATCAAACTTCGAGAGGATGTTCAAGGCAAAAGTATAATTATCTAGGGATAAGGATGTGTTTCTAGTCTTTTACCGGTCTTGGTGCTTGGTTGGAAGACCGTATTGCTAGTATAGGCTTGCCATACTATTAAGAGGGGTCTTGTCTAGTAGCTTGAGTCTCATCATATGCTGATAGCTCAATCCTACTTGCTCTAGCTCTCCGTGACATGATGTCATTATTCACAAATGTGTTTTGCAAATAGTTGAGAATCATGTATCTAATCCTTTTAACATGTGACTATACTTTGCAAATATATTTTGCAAAAGGTTAAAGTCCATGTACCTACTCCTTGTAGCATGATCTAAGTTTGCAAAAGTTGGAGATCATGCATTATCACTTGACATAGTCTAAGATTGTCTTTGACATTAGACCATGGTAGTGACTCTTTGGATGTCTTGTGATTTTCGCATTAATCTAATATGTGAGATCATACAAATAGATGGGTTGTATATCTCTCTGAATAAGCTTTGCATAGAGTCCAAGATCACTAAATTCTGACATCGGAGTCAAAAGTTATTACTGTTTTTCCGAGTGTCACCTGTGTTGAAAAACCGAAAACGAAAGTATCGTCCTTATAACTGCGGTAGTTCCAAAAAATAGAAGTATTGCTTTTATAGCTACGATAATTCCACAAATGGCTGAATAATGACTATTTTTCTAGTCGTTATGATAGAAAACGGAAGTAACACTCCTATAACAGTGGTAGCTCTGAAAATCTTAATTTTGTCTCCAACGACTAGTTTCGAGGTATGGGGTATAAATACTCCCTTTTGGCCAGTTGGGGTAAGGTCTTTGGCACCCCATTTCACTCTTTTGAGTTAGTGTGAGTTTCTCCTCTCAATTATGCATGTGTTGCATCTTGTGAGTAAGGAGAGAGGTCTCTAATTGCATGTGTTGCTTCTAGAAATAGATTTCATATCCACTTGAGTTTATGCATTCGTTGTACGTGGTGAGAGTCAAATAATGGCCTTGACTTATTACTCTTAGAGTTTACCAACTTCTAGACAGCATTGAAGGCGTCGTGCACGGCGATTTTCTCAAAGAAGGTTGTGAGAATACACGATAAAATTGTGAAGGTTGGGGCTAAACTATCTGAAGTGAGAAAGAGCTACCACTAGTAGATTGAGGTGTTTTAGCTTAATTCATGGAGCTAGTCCAATTCGTTTGGACTAACCTCAACGTGGACTAGAGGAGAACGGCAAGTCTCCGAACACCACGGTAAAAAAGAGACATATTTAAGCAATTTATATATATAGAATTAAATTGATTGCTTGTCATCCTAGGATTGCAAACTTTGATATAGCCTTAAGATGTTGGTGCACTTACGTAAATTTATTTGATCTAGGCGCTATTTGTGCTAAACCAAATTGATTAAACTTCTGCATTGTATACTTGGTTTAAACAAATAGAATATGTCTTTAAATTGATATTAATTAAAAGAAGAATTTTTAAGACCACCTATTCACCCCCCCTCTAGTGTAGGATCAAGGATACCGACTAGAGGGGGTGGATAGGAGGTTTTTAAATTTTTCTTGTCTACTTAATTAATTCTCTACAATTTCAATAGCAAGAATGTAAAGCAATTAAGCCTACACAATTCTAGTCAACAGACAAATAATGCTAGCTCTAAATCAAGCAAATGATCACAATAATATCAATGAATAAGAGCTAGAAAGAAACAAGTGAGAGATGTATACAATCGATATTTTACCGTGGTGATCGAAAACTTGCCGGTTTTCACTAGTCCATGTTGAGGTTAGCCTGAACCAATCGGATCGGCTCCACGAATTAAGCCGAAACACCTCAATCACTAGAGGTAGCTCTTCCCCGCTCCGGGTAGGTGAGCTCCGACCTTCACAAGAATACCGGGTCTTCTCACAATCTCCTTTGAGAAGATCACCGATCAATCTTCCTCCCAATCGTCCAGGTGCCGACAAGCACCAAAAGTAATAGACCGGGCTTCACTTGATTGCAATTGAGTGCCAATGGATCAACTAATGAATGCAATGCACTAATTGCTCAACCATCTCAAATTTAATGCACAAAGTGAGAACAAGAGGTGGAGTGAATGCTCTATGCTCAAGAAATGTTCGATGGGTCTCTTCTTACTGTCCTTGAGTAGAGGTACGGGTATTTATACCCTTCACCAACCAAAACTAGCCATTTGGAATAAATTCCAGAAAATTCAAGGCGAGCAGAACCACCACCGGTCTGAGGCCGGTAGTACCACTCCCATTTCTGGCATGGCAGAACGGCTATATCAGAGCTCTGCAGTGACCGTTGGAAAGTCGAGGCGGTTGAAAGATCAAGCTCCATTTAAGTTGGTTTTGGTGTTAATGACAAATGCCAGTATGACATTGTGATATTAATGACATATACTTTACAATGTTTTGGTGAAAATGATAAATGAATTTATGAGACTAACATGTTTATTTGAGTTTATCTTTGGTTAGTCTCATTTGGATGAAAAGGTGAAATCAAAGAGGTATGCATTCGAAATCGCTTTCTCATTTACAAATGCATTCCTTAGATCCAAAATATAGATTGAACTCCTCAATTAGTCTAAAATGAATATGTGCATATGTCTTCACTATATACACTTGTATGCACACATTTAGGGGGATCTCTCTATATATTTTGGAGTTTCATAAGTATTGATCAATGCTTCTTTCAATATGCATATTTGGGATCTTTACTTTGAAATACATACTTAAGTATATATAGCTTGTGTAGTATATATATACTCATGTGCAATCGGGTTGTCATCTAACTTCTCCATTATGTGTTAATGGTTGGTTGACTAATAACAACCAGATAAGTAAGCTTTGTTTAAAGCCTATCTTGGAGTATACATTTGTTGTGTACATATTGTATACTCGCAAATCAATTCCATATCTCATTATTTGTTGAGATTGTCATGAATTACCAAAATTGTGAAGTTTGGTAATCGATGACAATTGTTTTGTGGACTAATGGTTTCCATGAGTTGGATGCAGAGGTTAGGTTCCACAAATGAGAATGACTTAGGATGATTTCATGTGTTGAAGGTCATCAAATCAAGATCGAGAAGAAGATGGATTCATATGTTGAAGGCCATCAAAGAAGAAGATACTTCATGTGTTGAAGCATGTCAAAGATTGATCATGTGTTGATCAAGTGAAGACCATTATGAGTTGATGGTGTTGATGAAAAGAAAGTATCATGAGTTGATGCATGTCAAGAAGATGACCAAAGGCAAAGGTATGACTAGCTAGGGCTAAGAATGTGTTCCTAGTCTTTTACCGGTCTTGGTGTTTGGTTGGAAGACCGGATTGCTAATGTAGGTTGCCGTACTATTAAGAGGGGTCATGTCTAGTAGTTTGAGTCTCATCATGTGTTGATAGCTCAAACCTCGCTTGCTCTAGCTCATCTCGACATGAGACTTATATTTGCGAATGTGTTTTGCAAATAGTTGAAGCTCATGTGGTGAATCTTTGCAATATGGAACTATACATTGCGAATGTGTTTTGCAAGTGCTTGAAGTCCATGTTTTCATTCTTTGTGATATGAGGCTTATATTTGCAAATGTGTTTTGCAAATGGTTGAAGCTCATATATAATCCTTGTGGCATGTGACTTAGGTTTGTGAATGTGTTTCGCAAATGTGAGAAGTCCATGTACCTAATCCTTGTAGCATGATCTAAGTTTGCAAATGTGTTTTACAAAAGTTGGAGATCATGCATTATCCCTTGGCATGGTCTAAAACGGTTTGTTGCTATTTCCTTTGACATTAGACCATGGTAGTGACTCTTTGAATGTCTTGTGATTTCTGCATTGATCTAATGTGTTTGAGGTCATGCAAATAGATGGGTTGTGTAGCCCTCTGAATAAGCTTTCCACAGAGTCCAAGATCACTCAATTCCGACATCGGAGTCAAAAGTTATGATCGTTTTTCCGAGTGTCGTCTATGCTGAAAAAACCAAAAACGGAAGTACCGCGATTTGTACTGCGGTAGTTCCGTTTTTTGCGGAAGTACCGCAATTTGTACTGCGGTAGTTCCGATTTTTCCGGTAGTTCCGATTTTCCGGTAGTTCCGATTTCTGAGCGGAACGTTTTTTTCAGAGAGCGACTTTCTGAATGACTTAGCCTCGGGAAAAACGGTAGTTCCGCAATATGTACTGCGGTAGTTTCGTTTTCGCTGAGAAACGGCTAGTTTTCTGACCGTTGGCGAGGAAAACGGAAGTACCGCAATTTGTACTGCGGTAGTTCCGTTTTTCCTGATTTTTCAGGGATTTGGCTCTAACGGCTAGTTTTTTTGTGTGGGGTATAAATACCCCCTTGTGGTCGGTTGGAGAGTGTGTTGCTTCATTCATTCCTGTGTTCTTGAGCTAGAGTGAGGCTCTCCACTCAATTGTGCATGTGTTGCACTTTGTGAGAAGCGAGAGAGGTTCTAGAGTGCATGTGTTGTATCTAGAGGTGGACTTAGTGTCCAATTGAGCTTGTGCATTCGTTGCACGTGGTGAGAGTCAAGTGAGGGACTTGACTTGTTACTCTTGGAGTTTGCCGATTCCTAGACGGCGTGGGAGGCGTCGTGCGCGGTGATCTTCTCAAGAAGCTTGTGAGAAAACCCGGCAAAATTGTGAAGGTCGGAGCTCACCTACCCGGAGCGGGAAAGAGCTACCACTAGTGGATTGGAGGTGCTTCGGCTTAATTCGTGGAGCCGGTCCGATTTGTTCGGGCTAACCTCAACGTGGATTAGGGGAGACCGGCAAGTCTCCGAACACCACGGTAAAACATCGTTGTGTCGATTGTGGTTTGTTTCCTTGTACTTAATTTATATTCAAGCAATTTACATTCATAGAATTAAATTGATTGCTTGTTTATTTAGAATTGCAAACCTTGACCTAGGTTAGAACGATTAGTGCACTTAGGCGAATTTAATTGTTGTAGACGCTATTTGAGCTAAACCAACTTGAATTTAGCTTCCGCATTGTATACTTGGTTTAGGTAAATAGAAAAGGTTTTGAATTGCTAATATTAATTTGTAGAGAATTTTTAAACCGCCTATTCACCCCCCCTCTAGTCGGCCTCCTCGATCTTACAGCGGTACTACCGCCGTTGTAACTTCCGGTACTACCGCTCTTCGGTAGTTCCGCAAAGTCAGCGCGGTACTACCGCTTGGGCTGACCTCCAAAAGTCCCCAAACTTGGCGCTCTCTGGGAAAAGGCTCCTTTCATCCTCTGTAGCTTCTGGACTCTGGAAGTACCGCTCCAGATAGCGGAACTATCGCAGCCTGTGGTAGTTCCGGCGTTAAAATCGCCGGTACTTCCGATCCGCGAAATCTCAAATTGCATCCAGAGAGTGCTCTTTGGAAAAAAAGGCTCCGCTTGAGTTCCAGAGCTTCCAGTCACCGGTAGTACCGATTTTGCCTGCGGCACTACTGCTCTGCGGTAGTTCCGACGTTGAAATCTGCGGTATTGCCGCTCTTCCAGACAGAACACATTTTTGATTTTAAAACAGATTTTTAATGAATGCATGCTCCTAGTTTGATCCAAATAGCACATAAATTTTTCTACAAAGCTACTTGCCATGATCGCTCTTTATGGTACGATTATCTAACCTATAATCCGGTCTTCCACCTTTTCTCCTAAGACCGGTAAAAAATAAAGGGATCCTATTCTAAGTATACCTTTGCCTTGAACCATTTTTGGTCTTCACATTTATCCTTTGGCTTGCATCTTTGTCAACCACATATGGACTTAACCTTTACATACTCATTAAACACGTCAGTCCCATATTCACATAAATTCATTAATTACCAAAACCATTTTTAGGGGTCTAGATGCTTTCATCTAGTCGGCCTCCTCGATCTTACAACCCCTTATCTCTTCTCTCTCCATCCCCATTCTCACTTTGCACGCCTCGTCTCGCCTTTGCTCTCTCCCTTTCTCCCCTAGCATCATTGTCGTTGCCTCCCCTTCTCCCCAAACGCCACCTCCCCTATTCTCCCCCAGCAACGACGACCCTGCCTCCCTTGCTCCCCATAAGACGATGTCATCGCCAGCCTTGCTCTCCCAAGAGACGTCGCTGCCTCCTCTGTCGCTGCCACCCTTGCTTCCCCAGTCGCTGCCTCCCCTCCCCTACTCCCCAACCGCAGCCGCCTCCCCTCCTCTCCTCCCCTGCTCCCCCAGCGCAGCTGCTGCCTCCCCTTCTTCCCCACTGTTCCCGTGCTATTCTCTGTCCGGAGAGGTTGCCGACGTCTAGATCTAGCTAGATCCGGTTAGATCTGATCGCTGATGGTGTTGTATATGGTGTCGGCGGCTTGCGGATGCGTGGGCACAGTACGGGCCATCTGCGATGACGGTGGCCTACAAATGCGCCGGCAACGCGCGGGCCAACAAGAGATCTCCAAGTGCCTCTCTCTTTCTCCCCTTACCATCTTCCATCTACCTTGGACCATCTTCTACAGCCGCTTAGGCGGGCTGGTCGCCTAGCTCACCAATTTTGGCCAAGGCGCGGCGGCGGAGCTCCGCCCAGCGCTTAGGCCCACCTAGGCGGCCACCTAATACCACCTTTAGAACACTGGGCACAACTGAATTGAACGGAGCCAGCTCACACATGCATACTTCTAACACCTGGGGGTAGCTTTTCTAAATTTTAGGATTAAAGGATTTGGATTCAAATATAAAATATTTTAGGATTTACTTTTTCTTTTTTAGATTGCCGTTTAACTTGTGTGCATTTGGTATAATGCCCCGTTTGGCATCGTGTTGCTTTTTTATCATTCGCAAAACAGAGAGAGAGACAGAGAATGTGTAATTTATGGAGCAATAACAGCAAAATCTTGTTGGAATTATTAACATTCATATAACTAACTAGATTTCATGGTGTAGCGAAGCAATATAGCAACAGTAAACTAAACTGGCATGTATCGTTCTTTCAGTGCTAAAGCGGCAAATGACCGCATGAATTGTTGGATTTTTTAAAGAGAACTGCTAACTAGTACTCTTTTTTTTTTTGTGTGTACAGAGTACTTAAATTTTCGCCATTTGATGTCACATGTAAATCGTACTATCTCCATCGGAAATGATGTCCTCTTTGGCAACAAAATCCAACGAGATTAGGGTTTAGGTTTTAGGTTCACAAGGTCCTAAATTATATGTAGAAATAGAATTAGAGGGTAGTAGATGGTAGCGAAGGCGTTATCCGGGTACAGCCGTACAGGCATAGAAGAGGGAGGGCGGTGGACGGTGTTGGTAGGCGGAATGTCGACAACACAAAGGACTAGCGATGTCAGAATGACCGCAGAGAAGACACGACAGGGAGGGGGTAATAGGGGGTCAAAGGAAGGAGGGTCACCAGATCACCATACAACGGCCCTAAATATGTATACTATTTTGTGATATTGTAATTAATGTCTTTCAGTAAGGGTTGTTGATTGAAACTGGGTCAATATCTGCACACTCCTACACTTTAGAAACCCATGTATAAACGTGTCGCTTATGAATCTTCAACGATTTATTATTGACCAAAATCCATGGCCATGTTCGCTTTAACTCATAAAACTATTTTTTTTACGGTACCTAACTTTTAAACACAGTGTGTTTTTAAAATATAGTCTATTAGTCAATTATAGTAGATATTATAATAACTTTATTTATATCGATCAAAATCATACGCAAGTGTCTCTCTCTACAAGCTATTACTATTTATCTGTCAAAAACAAAAACTATCAACAAAAACTAATATAAACCCCAATTCAGGGTAAAAGTTTCATGCAGGCCAACCTAGGGGTGGCCACGTTTGGTTTTGGCATCTCCATATGCATAGTTAAGAAGCTAGTGGGGTCATTCTTTTAGACCATGCTTTATAGTTATAATTAAAATTATGAATTATAGTTGTTCGTGAGAGAGTACGGAGAGAGATACTTCTGTGCAATTTTGATTGATATAGCTAAAATTAGTATAGTATTTATTATAATCAATTTATACACTCTATTTTGAAAAGACATTTGATTTAAAAGCTAATTACTATAATATAAATTATAGGTGAAAAAGAATGACTCCATAGCTTGTACCGTATATTTAACCAAAAGACCATCATTTTATATCAGAGCATGGTTTTCCAATGCTAGCGTTTCGTGAATCCTCGGCTCTCCGTGGCTGTTGTCTACAAACAGGCGGCGCCCGCCAACTCATACGCACTCACTCTGGCCCCGTGCGTCTTTGGCCTTTCCCGCGGGCGGTGGGCGTCCGTGGAGAGCTGGCAACGAGCGAGCAGCCGCTTCCGCCCGTGCCTACCGACAGCAGCAACTCATGCTTCTCTGCCTGGACCCTGGGCTCCGCACGGGCTCCGCACGAGTCAAAGTGACGGACGGAGGACATTCTTGGGCCTGTTATTTTTGGCTGCGACGTGTAGTTTTTGGGCTATTTGTACGAGAGATTACAGAGTAACAGAAACTCACGTACGGTTTTTGCCGATATAAATGAAGTCAGTAAAGTATGTACTACAATTAACTAGTAGACCCTATTTTGAAAAAAATACTCCGTTTAAAAACTAGTTACTGTAGAAAAGTCGAAAATCAGCTTTTAAAAACTAAAAAGAACAGGGACAGGCATATCCTCAGAGTGAGCGTTTATAGACCGAACTGGATATTGGTAAATCGATAAGTTTTTTGATAAACTACTTTAAAAAGATGATAGAGAAACTATCCAGTTTATTTGCTCGAGAGAAGTTATAAGCTAAAAAGAATAGACAAGGTTGTCAGAATCTCGATTTTGTCAAATGATCATAAGATTTTACGATCCAAAATTTACTATACTGATTCGATTCTATGGTAAAATCTTAATATGATAAAATCTTAATATTTTTATGATTCTACCCAAACTTTTGTAGGATCATGATCAAAATTTTCATATGATTATATCGATTCTATTGTTTTATTATAAATAATTACTTGTATACTTCCTTTTAATTGAAAATTTTAACTTTTATCTATTTATGTTCACTACGATTATCATATAATAACTCATGATCTTACCTTTACTTTATAATTTGTAAAGAAATGTTTAAAAGACATAATTTTAAAAATACAATAGTGTTATAATATACTGTAGATTTTTTAAGAATGTTTTTTGGTAGTATCTGGTAAAATCTTAGATTTTACATCGATCCTACAATTTACGATTCTACTAAAAAATCTCTGGTCCAATTCAGGATCATGATTCTAATAACTTCGAGAATAGAGCCATGAACTATCCGATCCAAAATCTTAAAGCACATGAATAATTTCTCGAAGCTCTAAATTTTGGCTGTGCCAATTTTCGGTCTCGCTGGCCAACATAGGAAACCGCAGAGAAAGCAAAATGGAAAGGAAATTACTACTTGCACGTATGCATATGCACCTCCGTATGGAAGTCTTTCCTTGGTGTACACATCTGAACAATAAGTTTCCATAGCTATGTAACGAGTAGAAATTGTACGAAGGATCTAATGTTATAATAGAAGCACTTTTGCTTTGAAAAATTTAATGCTCCTATTATTTGACGAATTTTACTGCTGTGTATTATTTTTAGGCGACCAATCTAGATATAGTATGGAGTAGAGGTGGCCAATTAGGTTATGGCTGCCAGATCGGCCCAAAGCACGTTATTATTGGCTCAACTTAAATACGGCACGATACACCACCAAATCGTGCCGCTTCAAGCCGTGCTTGAGTCGTCACCTCGGCCTGGCCTAGCACAAATAGTGCCAGGCCCGACATGGCCCGTTTTATTTTTTAAATGTTTATATGATATTATTGTATATTTTTGATTTTTATATAGTTAATTTTTTGAGTATAAATATTTTTTATTTTGCATTTTAAAATTTTATATATGTTTCCTAGGATTTTTATATTTTTTTAATTTTTCATGCCAAATGGACTAATTGTGCCTGGACCTGCTCGATAGGCTAATCGTGTTGGGCCGACCTAGCACAGCCCGTGAGGCTATGGGCCTATACCGTGCCAGGCCATGCCGCCCATTTGACCACCTCTGGTACGGAGCATATTGCTAGTTGCAAAAGCTTAAAATGTTTGGCAATAGGACATGATCTGAAACAACAGACAATGGGTCTATTCTTTTGGTCTGCGGTTTATGGTTTTTGGCTGTTCGTGAGAGAGTATGGAGAGAGAGATTCGCGTACGATTTTAGCTGATATAAATGAAGGCATTGCAGTGTACACTTTGTTTGAAAGTTGGTTATATTGAAATGCTATTTACTGTAGAAAAGTGCCTTTGAAAAACAAAAAAAGAGAAGATGACCAACTATACCTGCATAGTACATGGGCATGGAAAAGAAAAAAAAATCGTATTGTTTCTTATGATTTTTATTTTGCTCGAGATGTTACTTGGAAGCAACTTTTTGCGTTTTCTAGATGTTTACTTGAAAGTGTTGCTTTCGAGGGAGCCTTGCGTGCTTTGTTTGGAACTTTTCTTTTATATTTATAGCCTTGTTTTTTGCGGTTTCTAAAAGTAATTTTTGGTTTTTGTTATAGTATCTAACTTTCAAACGGAGTGTTTTTTAAATGGGATCTACAAATTAATTGTAATACACGTTAAAAGCCCAACATCTATATTAACCAAAATCACAAGTAAATATCTCTCTCCGTAATCTCTGTCGTAAACAACTAAAATTCAAAATTTTCAGCCAAAAATTATAAACCATAGCCATATCAAACAGACTCTATAATTGATCTAGCCGACTAGACCTAACAAAATTCATTGGTCACAAAAGATAATTTTCAAGTTCATCAATCACATATTTTCCCGCAGACAGTTTATGCTCACTAAAATGCACCCAAAATGCAAAGGGTGTGGAGTCAAAACATTGTCAATCACTAGTTTTGCATACGTAGCACACGCTCCTAATCAAATGGAGAGAAAGGAATCATCGTGTTTCTCATGGTAATATATGTATTCAGTTTGTTTCTGTCAAGCAACTTGGATTTTCTAGTCAAGTTTTACATTTTTAGCAGTTTTTGCAAACAATATATGTCGCTATAAAACTAAAATACACCCAAAGTTGCAATTGTGTGGAGCCAAAATATTGTCAATCATGAGTTTTGCATGCCATAAGAAGCGGGAAAACATAAAAAATGTTTTTTACACAACGAATAAACCGAGAGACTCCGGGATACATTCCAAAAATAAAGCAAGAAACGACTAAATTTAAACAAAAACAAAGCAAAACGAGAAAACGCCAAAGCAAATGGAACAATTTTAGGTAGTGTTTATTTTGGCTTTTTCTGAAGGCTTTTGGCTTTTGGCTATTCGTTTTTGACTAAAATTACACTGTAATGGCTGCTAGCTTTTTTAAATCATTCAATTAAAGAAAAAATGAGGGAAAAAATAAAAAAAAACACTGTTATATCTCTACAGATAATGAAAAGAAAAAGGAAAAACAAAAACCTAAAAAAACCAAAATTAAGAAGCTAAATATTAGGTCTCTTACGTGTCGATTGTAATAGACACTATAGTAATTTTATTCATATCAGTTAAAATTATATATAAATCTATCTTTATACTCTTTTATAAATAAATAGATAAAAATTATAAGTTACAGTAAAAAAAAATAGACCCGCCCAAGTTAAATCTTGAAAAAGGCCAAGAAGGGCAGGAACAGCGAAAGGGTGGTCCCCGTCGGCCCGTCCCCTTCACGGGCTTCTTCGCCTTCCTCCGCCGCTCATCGACGGCTCCTCCTCACACGCACGCAGAGAGGACGCACGCACACGGAGGGCGACAGGGGAGGGAGGAAGCGGGAGATGCCGGGGAGCCAGAACGGGCGGCCGAGGCCGGCCAAGGCCGAGACCATCCACAGCCTCGCGCGCGCCGGCGACCTCGCTGGCGTCCAGAGGAAGCTTCAGGAGAACCCCGCCCTCCTCAACGACAAGAACCCGGTGGTCTGTGCGCCTCCTGCATCTTGGGCTCCCTCCTTCGCCCATTTCTACGCTTAAAAATGCGATCTTTGCTCGTTCTTGCGGTTCTTGGATACTTGCAGTGTGCACTGTGTATTGAGATTCGCGAGGAAGTGACCGTTTTGCGGGCAAAAACCTGGTTGTACCGGATTGTGTGGTTGCTTGAGCTGGTTCTTGGATTGTATCCCGATGTTGGCTACTTCCCCTTCTACTCTGGTCGTTTTTTGTTGGGATTCTGAATTGCTTGTTTGGGCATAATTTTTCTCCTCGTTTTCGTGTTTCTTTCTTTTTGTGTGTATTTAGCTTGCATCGCCACCTGGTTATGGTTTACTGCTCATTTGGTGTGTAATTGATGTGCTTATTTGCTGTTTCTTTCTTTTTTTTTTGCCCTTTGATGTGTGTATGCAAGTTCCTTTTTCCGAGCCAAGAAGACCAATAATGGTGATTCTGGATTTTGCTGGTTCCTTGCTGCTCATTTTGGAATTGATGTTCCGGTTGTGTGCATTTTTCTTCAATCTGTTATGGTTTTGATTTCTTAAGTGCGCTATCCCGCTTGTTCCGATAATTTCCCTCTTGATTCGTTTGATTTCGATATTGGTTTGTCTTCTTTATTTTCGTCCTTTATTTGCCTTTTTACGTGGTAGAATAGCAAATCTCTTGCAGCCAAGATATAGTTACTTAGTTTGATGCAATTATGCGTCGCGTTGATTCCTTGTTGATATGGTCTGTGGCCATTTCAGACGGGTCGCTTTCTACTTTATGGCTTTGCATTTTGAGGTGATTAGGCAATCTTGTCCTGTGCCTTGTTAGCGCAGTCTTGATATATGCACGAATCTGACTTAATTTGCAAAACAAATAAGCAAGGGATCTTGTCGTATATTTTAGCACGCCACTGTTGCCATTCCACCTTAACAATAATTTGGTCTCCAAATTCCACTAATTGTTTTGATATTGCACTGTAAACTTTGGCTAATTCATGTCATCTGTGTTTCCTTATTGGTTTCCTTGATGGTCAATATAATTTGGACATGTGCGAAGTTTCGTCCAAAACATACTAGTGTGTGGGATTTTTGGGTTGCATCTTAAAAAGTGAACCAGCAGCATCTGATCAAATTTACTATTATCATTAAATGCTGTATCTTTTGCTATGATAAAATGTACAGCTTTCTCAAAAATATTTATTGGGGATAATGTAAATGCTAGAGCCGAATTGCATGAAATTTGACTAGTTTCCAACAACTGTGGCCTTAATTTCTTTTGCCTATGCTAGTAGAAATTTATAGTGCAAAATTGCTATGCGTAATTTTGTGCTATACTGCTTATCTTGCTTACCTTCTCTTTGACAATGTACTGTGCAGATGTCCCAAACACCACTTCATGTTGCGGCTGGCTACAATAACACTGACATAGTCAAATTCCTGCTTGATTGGCAAGGTTCTGATACAGTTGAGCTGGAGGCAAAGAACATGGTAATTGAAGTACCACATTTGTTGGTACCTTATTGGCTCCTTTGCCACACTTCTTGTATGGTTTGAGCTTAACATATAAACTACTGCTTCCTTTGTTCTGCAGTATGGTGAGACACCTCTGCATATGGCAGTGAAAAATAGTTCTTGTGAATCAGCAAACTTGCTCCTTGAGCGCGGTGTACATATAGAAGCCAAAGCAAATGTAAGATATATCTATTTAGTTTTTATTTTCTCTTATAGGCCATTTTATTTGAATGCATGCGCAAATTTAATCTGCTCAACTCCTACTGTTCCAGAATGGCATGACACCATTGCATTTAGCTGTCTGGCATGCAATTCAAGCTGGAGATTGCAGCACCGTCAGTGTGTTGCTAAGCTACAATGCAGATTGCTATGCAAAAGATGATGTACAGCCACTTTATTGCTAGTAATGGTTTAAATTGCTTTCTTTACAACCATATTAGATATACTAAACATGGTTCTATCACATGTTGCCACCAGGAAGACAAAATCCCTTTAAATCATATTCCAGGAGGAGCTGGTAGTGAGAAGTTGCTGAAGCTCCTCACTTGTCATATGGAAGAGCAAAGAAAACGGAAAGCCCTCATGTCATGCCGTGAAGGAAAGGCAATGGTGGAGTTTGAAGAAGCAATATCACAAATCATAGGATTGCAAGAGCTGAAAATGCAATTGCGTCGATGGGCCAGGGGAATGCTTTTTGATGAGAAGCGACGAGCTATGGGCTTAGGGATTGCTACCAGAAGAGCTCCCCATATGGCATTTCTCGGTAATCCAGGAACAGGTAAAGATCCCCAAAGAGGCCCCTGTTTTCTATTACCAAAATCATGCTCAGTTTGATAATTAAAAGCATGATTTATCATGATGGTATTATTGTCATAATGTTGTCCATCGATAAATTGGGTTGGTGTGGTACAATTAGAAATTGTTGTCTTTGTGAATCTCTTATAAGGGCTCTTGCTTTGAATGTGAGCTGAAAGCATTTGTCCAGAAGCTTGGGCAAACAGGCTTTTGAAACCTTTGTGGGCTTCACTGATGTGTCCATTACTTTTTGCCATATTACATTTTACACTTGTTAATACAATACATAAGGCTACATACATCATGCAAGTGTTTGTAACATAGGTGCTAAAGCCATCAATACTCACTGCATAATATTACAATCTCTAATCTAGGTAAAACAATGGTTGCTCGAATTCTTGGAAAGCTTCTTCATTTGGTTGGAATTCTCCCTACCGACAAAGTTACTGAAGTTCAGCGAACTGATCTTGTTGGACAATTTGTGGGGCATACCGGACCAAAGACTAGGCGAAAGGTATCCATCTTTTCTGTTCAATTGTGCCATGCCATCTCAGCTTTCTTTCTTTTGTAACTACCTTGGCATACACAAAACTCTATGCTTGCGTGGGAGTTACAGGATTACAAGCTCCAACTGTTATAATATTTGGTATTACTAGTGTAAATGATTTTAGCTGTTACTTTTTTTCAATAGAGGGACTTAGTATTTTGATCCTTATGTTTTACAAATATGACAATATGAGATAAACTGGGAAAGAAATTATTGAACTTGGAAGTAAATTGAGCTGTATTGGGGCATATGATTTTTAGAATGTCTTCTCTCTACTTAATTCATTGTCATCATAACTGTCAACACACTACAGATACAGGACGCCGAGGGAGGGATTCTGTTCGTCGATGAAGCTTACAGGTTGATACCAATGCAAAAATCCGATGATAAGGATTATGGTGTGGAAGCCTTGGAGGAGATAATGTCTGTAATGGACAGTGGCAAGATAGTTGTCATATTTGCTGGGTATTGTGAGCCAATGAAGCGTGTCATCACCTCGAATGATGGTTTCTGTAGGAGGGTCACGAAGTTCTTCTACTTTGATGATTTCACCACGACAGAATTAGCAGAGATCTTACATCAGAAGATGAATAGCCCAAGTGACACTAGTTTGCTTTATGGGTTCAAGCTGCACCCAAGCTGCACCATTGAGGCCGTTGGAAAGCTGATTGCCAGGGAGACCACCGAAGAGCAGTGTAGACAGATGAATGGAGGACTTGTAGACATGCTGCTTGTCAACGCCCGTGAGAACCTGGATCTTCGTCTTGATTTCAATTGCGATGATGCTGATACCATGATCACAATCACATTGGAAGACCTGGAAGCAGGTCTTAGGCAGATCTCGAGACAGCGTCAGTTGCAGTGACTTACAAATTTAAAACATTCTTTTCTTGATAAACTGAGGGTGATCTGCAACAGACAAAGTTACAGGTTCGGGGTTTTTGATGGAAATTACAGGATTTTGTCCAAATTTTGTTGGCTATTCTTTCTGTTGTATCAATTCAGATTGCTAGATTGCTGCCCTTCTACAATAGCACTAATACGCATGTAGTTCCTTATGAGCTCATTATTATTCCCAGTGAGGTATATAAAACATGTATATACATTTCTTGCACCATGAAACATTTTTAGAGATCAAAATTGGTGCTTGTCTAGAGAAGCAAATCTGCAAGAGATCCTTATGATCTACAAGTATTGTTTCAATTCCTGATCTGAAAATGGAACAGAGCAGCGTTGACATCAGTTCTATCAACAGGATATGCTTACTGCTGTGTACAAGCAAGACTTACGATACTGCAAGTGGCAAGCTTAGACTATATTTCAAACAGCTTCTGGCTTTTAGAGGCCGGTTTTTGGACGAAGCAGCTTTTCAAGATAATTTATATAAGATTTTGTAGGAGTCACTATAGGAGCTATTTTAAATGGAATGACTTATCAATGTGAATGTTTTTTACTCTCAATCTCTCTTGCAATTAGTTAAAAGGCATGGCACTTTTAAATAGGGCCTAACGAAGCGCCAAAATTGAAAGCTGATATGGTTTTCTACATCAGCAAAGCACAAGAACTGTGTGCCAAATTTGATTACCCTCTAGGAGATGCAGATCATTGAAAAAAGTATAGCAAATTGTCACATGCCAGATGACTAAAAGAATCATGTTTACTTCCACAGGCAGGAATCGAGTCCTTAATCCTCGTTACCTTTTTCATCACCTGATCTGCTATAAGAATTTATTCACATTGCCTTCGTGTCCAATTAGCTGGCCCAGCATGTCGACACTCACTCCCTAAAACAACAAGATGGTGCATGCATATGCCCTTTCACGTGCAATCAAGCTGTGCTCAAGTGCGTAAACGCATTCGCACATAGCAATTTTCATCAATGAGCATTGTTGTTAAAAAAATGGCAAGGAGCATAGACCGGCGGGCAGCCAGCCGCAGTTTATACAAACAATCTCATGACCGGGAATAGAAAACCGGAACCAGAGGAAACCGGCCAGCGGGCGGTAGTGGTTACCGGAAAATCTGAAAAAATTGGATGAAATTTATTAATCAAATTTGGATAGTTTGAACACCAGTAACATTTTTGGTAACCGGGAAAACCGCTTAAAAACCAGGAAAATCGCTAAAAAAATAGAAAACCGCTAAAAACCGAAAAACCCAAGTTGAGAGTACAATAATTGATACATATTTAGCTCATACAATAGGTAATTTAGTACAAAAAGGCCTAAACTAACATAATAAGTGCATTATGCACTCATAAATTTAAATTCACACGGAAAATTTTTGGCCGATTTTTAAATCCCGCTACCCATCGGTTTTCCGGTTATTGGCGGTTGGTAACCACCGGTTTTTCTATCCCTGCTCATGACCAAGGTTCCAAAACCTGGAATTGGGGGTAATCCTAGCCGGTGGCCGGTAACAGTAACTGGCTGGTTATCGGAAATCCTGGGAAAAACCCGAACGAATTTCATGATTTGAAATTTGAATTTGGACGGTTTGAAACCGGTAACCATTCCGGTAATGGGTCAAAATCCGGCAAAACTGCTAGGAAAACCGAAAAAAGGCAAAGAAAATATGAGAGAAAATAATTGATGCGTAGTTATTTCATATAATAGGTAATCTAGTATAACAAATGCTTAAATCAACCTAAGAAGTGTATTATGCAGTCATAAATCTAAATTTATATTTGAGTAATCCCAGACGGTTTTTTTATCCTGATACCGACTGGTATTTTTAGTAACTAATGATTACTGGCTGGTAACCGGTGGTTTATCAAACTCCGCTCATGACCATGATAGCTTTACTTTTTTTTTTGAGATATATACAGCAGGGGAAGCCCCCACTGTGAATTTTATTGAAACAAAAACAAAACAGAAAGACAACACAAAACAAAGGCAACACAACAGAGAAGAAAGAGCTACACAAGAAGCAAGACCTGGGAAGACTGGAGAACTAGGCTAGAAGAGCTATACAGGAGAGAAACTCTGGACACTTTACATCATTGAACCTATGGGCCTGGAGCCTAGCTTCTTCGCAGAAAGAGTTCTTCCAAAAGGAAAAAGAAGGCCGACTGCTATGAAAGATGAGGTTGTTTCTCTGTTTCCAAATTTGCCAAGCCGCAATGGTGAAGAATTCCATGAAGAAGGGGTTCTGAGATTGGGCTTTAGCCTGTTGCATCATCTCGAAAAAATCTCTTGTGAAATCCCAATTAATTCCAAGGTGCTGCCAGCATGTTTGGCTAAAGGGACAGCTGAAGAAAAGATGGAAAGTAGTTTCTTCAAAATTGTTGCTGCAGAGAACACAGTTATAATTATTTCCTTCAAGCTTTTGCTTTTTCCTTCTCAAAATATTTCTTGTATTTAGTCTATCCATGAGGAGCAGCCAAGAGAAGACTCTGAGTTTGTTGCAACATTTAGACTTCCAAATCCAGAGGAAGGGAGCTGGTGGCCGTATGTTCTTATAGGGGAAGTTATAAAACTTTGAGGAAGAATACACTTTGCTTCCCCAGATATACTGCCAGGAGTCTTTTGAATTTTGATTGACTTGTAGAGCTTGAATGAAATCTTGCAGACTTTGGAACTCTTGAAAAGCTTGCTCAGAGAGAGGCAGGTAGAATTGAGTCTCCAGTGAATTATTTGCTAGGAACTTGGCTACAGAAATATTCTTGTGTCTTGCAAAGGAGAAAAGTCATGGGAACTTGGTTTGCAAAATATTATCATTCCAAAGATCAGACCAAAGAAGAACTGTGGATCCATTGCCAATTTTGCATTCAGCAATACCCCTGAAAGGGACACAAAGGGGAACTTGGCCCTGTGGATAGTGAGCATTCCATATCAGTTTGACCCAAGGGATATCTTTTTTGTTGTAGAACTTGTCCAGATTCTTGACAAGAAGAGCTTTATTCTGGGTTTTGAGATTGATGATTCCCAGCCCTCCTTTGTTTTTGGGTTTTGAGCACTTTTTCCAGGCTACTAAGGGCTTCATTTTGGCATTGGATTCGGATCCTCTCCAAAGACAGTGGCGTCTTGCTCTATCAATACAATTAAGAACTGCTGCTGGAACTTGCAAAGTACACATGGCAAAGGTGGGCAATGAAGAGAGGACATAATTAACCAGTTGAAGTCTTCCTGCATGAGTCAAAAAGTTTGAGATGGAAGTGAGCTTCCTTTCTGTTTTACTCATAATGGATCCAAAGTGTTCTACCCGGGGCTTTGTGGTGCCCATCGGCAGTCCCAGATAGGTGAAAGGCAAGGATTCCAGATTACAGCCAAAAACTCCAGCTAGAAGTTGAGCCCTTTCCAAAGAGAGGTTTAGAGGGACAAGGCAGGATTTCTTGTAATTAACTCGAAGCCCAGTTGACTGAGCAAAGGATTCCAGCAACCCTTTTAAAGTAAAAAAGCTCCCTCTGAGAGGCTTTCAAAACTAGGAGTGTGTCATCTGCATATTGAACAATTGGGAATTGATCTTGCTCATAAGAGGATAATGGCAGCTCAAAGAGACCTTGATGATAAGCTTTATTGATGATACATTGAAGAAGATCAGCAGCAAGCACAAAAAGAAGTGGGGACAAAGGGTTGTAACGCCCCCGTTTCCAGGGGCGCGTACGGACACGGCACCCCGCAACTATTCACGCATGAACAGTTATGGAGTGTCGCGCAAGAGTATACCATTGCATGCTTACAACAAAAGTCCAGCATATATTTCACATATGGAATAACATCCAGTTTTGACAGCGGGGCGTGCAAGCCCAAAGTATAATTACATTACCAAAAGCTCCAAGATCCGCTTGAGCGCGGCGAAGACCTAAAGCCACGTGTCCTCGTCGAAGAAGAGATCCTTCGGGACGTCCTCGACGGGGAGACCTTTCTAACACGAAATCTTGAATTGCCTTCTTTTCTTCTGGTATCTGTGGCATTTAGCAAGCCTGAGTACTCCGACCCCGTACTCAGCAAATCACAAGGGAAACCCTAACTTACTACTTGGACGGATCAACAAAGGAAGGGAGTATATTTGGTTTATTACTTTGAATGGATGCAGTTTTATTTGCAAACATTTTGATAAAACGGGCCCAAAACTACTTCTTAAGAACTCAGGGGTTTTTCACGAAGAGTTAATTAACCAACTAATCATGTTAAAGCATGTACAAAACTACTTAAGCTTCGCGGCTGGAATCACCCAAGTGACACAGCTCCAATAACCGGGAGCACGGCGTATTCGAATACCATTTATTTGACTCTGCAGAGCTTGCTTAGCTTTACCCACACGATCCCTTAACTCCCGCGACAGAGTTAAGAAAGCCAGGTCGTTTCACTGCTCAACTCTTTATATAGGCTCTACCCGGTAGAATTCACTCGGGTCTGGCTCACACACACACACACACAAGAGAAAACGGTGCCGCTTCGAGTGAACTCTACCGTTGTTAGGCACCCACAACACGGCTTGCCTAACCTCACTGCTAAACCTCCTGTAGAGTTTCAATCGAGTTGAGCAGCTACTAGACAAGTGTTGACAAGTCAACTCCTGTGGTTGAGCGATCACTGTGACATTTGCTCAGCGTAAGGGTTTTAGTCCTTATTTATCCGGGGTCCGCAACCTCGCCAGGCCCGCGACCCCCAACCTAGGGTAAGCGGTGGGCGAAGGCCGTCTCGCGACTCCCCACAACTCCCTTACCCTAACCTCAGTCCTAGGGTAAGAGTTGGGCGAAGACTAACTCGCCAGCTCTTTCCCCAACCCTTACCCTACCTTGTGCACGCCGGCACTCTCCGCTCTAGGGCACGGTGTCCCATACCACCCTACCCTAGAGTCGGGTTTGCAAATTCTATTGGCCCACTGCCACAACCTTATTAGTGTAAGACTTTGCATGATTATAATAACCTACCGTTATCTAGATTAACAGGTAATTATTTCTAGGGTTACAAAGGCATGGCTACAAGTTTAACATGGCTTTTATCGGTGGTAGGTCTAACTATATCACATGTCATTCTAAACATTTTATTTTATTTTTGAATTAACATTTCAGAATTAGCTCAATGCAAATAGCATAATAATATAATTAAATAACATGGGTTGCAACATGATCAAAGGACTTGTGACTTGCCGTGAATCGGGACGAACTCGGCTAGCTCGAACGTAGAAGCTCCTGGGTCCTGCGACTGCACTTGAGCTTCCGGAATCTCGACACTAGCGCAAACACTGAAAATAACATAAATCCGGCTTGAGACTAATCAAGCGAGGAAAAATAAACTATTTAAAACGGAGTAAAATGCATAAATCTCCAAATGAGGAATTTTAGGAATTTATCTGGGATGAAATTGTGGAAGTGGAGGCCAAAAATGGGTCCAGGATATTATTTGGAGCAAAGTGGTGAAATTTGGGAATTTTTGGGATTTTCTGGAATTTTAGAAAATAATAAATCTCTGGAAAGTCGGGATGAATAGTGATGGGCCGGCCTTCTGCTACAGTGCGGCCCAGCCCGAGATTCAAACGCGGGCAGCAGCCCATGTGCGCGCGACGCGGCCGAGCAGGCCGGGCGCGGCTTACTTGCGCGGCGCGCTCTCCGGGTCGGGATGGCCGACGCGTGGCGACGCGGACGGCATCGACGCGGGGAACGCGGGCGGACGGGATGCCGAACGGTGGAGATCGGACGGCGGGGACAGAAGGAAGGCGGGCGAAGCGGTGAGCTGGATCGGGTGGTTGAGAGGAGGTGCGGTTATGACGATCGGACGGCGATGGTTAGGCAACATCCGACAGCCGACGTTATATGCCAACGGGAGGATCGAACGGCGGAGGAGAGGCCACGCCGTCGTCTTCTTCCTCCAGCCGTGCGCACGCAGCAGAGGGACGGAGACGGCGGCGCCTTCGCTCTCCGGGCACGGCGAAGGCTCCCGATGGCAAAGGAGGGTACCGGCGGCTAGCTCTTGACAAGGGAAACCCATTTTGGGGACTTGGAGGGCGAGGGAAACAACGGGGAGAGCGGGAGAGAGAAGTGAGCGGTTCGGCTATTTGGCGGCGAGGGAGGTCGCCGGCAGCGAGAGAGTTCAATCGGTGGTGGCTACACGTTCAGCGGAACTGGGAACTCACATTGGCGGTGGCGGCGGGAGCTGGGGAGCTTCCAGGTGAGCTGGCCACGGGAGAGGGGGTTCGGCCGGCGGGGTGCTTCGGTGACAGAGCTCCACGGGCGATCACCTGTCCAGGGGGAAGCACCGAGATGAATATTACACTGAGGAGAAACTTTGGGTGAAAGTAATTGAGAAATGGAGGGAGGGAGAGGGAGATTGGCTCCCGGGGGTCGCCGGCTCACAAGGCGGCAATGGCGGAGCTCGGAGCGGCGGGGCTTCAATCGGGTGCTCTGGGAGGTGCTCTGGGGTGATAGGAGACGACTGGGAGTGGTGGAGGGTTCTGGGAACCAAGAGAGCGAGCGGGAGAAGGAGAGGGGGTTTTTATACCCGGCGGAGGGGAGAGGAGCCTTAGGGGAGAAGGCAACGGGCGAGGGCTCCAGGGTCAACAGGAGGCAGAGGAGTTGGTGGCGAGTCTCTCCGCGGGATGGGGATGACGCCGGCTCTGCAGGGGGAGTAATGGCGACACGACAGGGGATGGGAGCAGGTGGAGCTGCGGCACAGGCGGGGGCGCGTCCGCGCGCGGGAGAGGGAGGCGCGGCGACTGCCAGGTGGGACCAGGGCTGAGACGGGGCGACGTGGCGCAAGGGCGTCCACACGAGGCGGTCGGGACGGCGCTGGCGCGGAGAGAAACCAGGGGCGGAGGCGGAAGGCGGAGCTGGACGGCGCAGCGCGCAGCGCTAGCGCGCGTGCGCGGGGAGAAGGCGGGGAGAGGACGAGGTGCCAGCGGGAGAGGGAGGACGGGGAGGGCGCTGGGACGAGGGGAGAGGCGGAAGGGGAGGCGGCGCCAACGGGGCGGCGCGGGCGCGGGGCGCGCGAGGGAGGAGGAAAGCGGAGGGAGGGATGACGCCAGCGGAGAGGGGAGAAAGGGGCGCCAGGGAAAGAGGGAGGCGGGAAAGAGTAAATGCGCCAAGCAAAGGAGAAAACGGAAAGGCCGAAAGAGGAAGGCGGATTCCGGGGAGAACTTTCCCGAAAGGGAAAGTTTTCGAATTTCACTCAAAAACCCAGCAAAAATAAAGAAAATTTTTGTTTGAAATTTTAGGGGCTTTTCAACCTACCCCCCCTTAAAAGAATCTCGACCCCGAGATTAACTTGGTCCAGGGAGTAAGTTGGGAAAATCTCGCTGCAAATCTGACTCTCTTCCCCAAGTAGACTCATCCGCTGTATGATTCTTCCACTGCACTCTGCAACACCTGACATTCTTATTTCTGAGCTGCCTTTCTGTCGTCTCAAGTATTTGTAGTGGTTCTTCAGTATATGTGCAGTCATCTTGTAATTCAATATCTGACAAAAGCACTTCATTTATTGGCTGTCGTAGACACTTTCGAAACTGAGATACATGGAACATGTTGTGGATCCTGGATAAGTTGGGCGAGAGCGGCACTTGATAAGCTACTTCCCCAACTCTTCCAATTATTTGAAACGGTCCCACATATCTTGGTGCTAATCTGCCTTTGACTAGAAATCTCTTGACTATCTTGAATGGGGTGACTTTGATGTACACATAGTCTCCAACTTCGAAACTCAAGTCCTTCCTGCGGTTATCTGCATAGCTCTTCTGTCGGTCTTGGGCAATCTTGAGTCTATCTCTGATAATTCTGATGTGTGCTTCTGCATCTTGAGCAATTTGGGGACCAATGAGTTGTCGTTCTCCTGTTTCTGTCCAATTCAGTGGGGTTCTGCACTTCCTGCCATAACGTGCTTCAAACGGTGCCATTTGGATGTTGGCTTGGTAGCTGTTATTGCAAGAGAACTGAGCGAATGATAGGCAAGTGTTCCATACTGCCCCATACTCAATTGCACAAATTCTCATCATATCTTCTAAAATCTGATTTGTTCTCTCTGCCTGTCCATCTGTCTGGGGATGATACGCTGAACTGAAATTCAAGTTGGTGCCTATAGCTTCATGTAATCTCTCCCAGAACTTGGACGTAAACTGTGCTCCTCTAGCTGACACAATCTTCTTCGAAACTCCATGGAGTGTCACTATTCTGGTCAAATACAACTTGGCAAGCTTGTCCTTCCAGTAGGTTTGCTTAATCGGGAGGAAATGAGCAACCTTGGTCAATCTATCGATAATGACCCAGATAGCATCATATCCCTCACGAGTCTTGGGAAGTCCAGTAATGAAGTCCATTCCCATGCTATCTCATTTCCATTCGGGTATTGGCAAAGGCTGCAACAATCCCGATGGTTTTTGGTGGTCTATTTTGATCTGCTGGTAAACATCACATTTAGCCACATACTCTGCCACTTCTTTCTTCATCTGGTTCCACCAATACCTCTTCTTCAGGTCTTGATACATCTTTGTGCCTCCTGGATGGATTGAGAATTGAGATGAATGGGCTTCGGATAGGATTAACTCTCTTAACTCCTTCTTGTCGGGTATGTAATAGCGACCACGGAAGGTAAGGATTCCATGTTCGTCTATCACATACTCTGATGAGTCTCCTTC
This sequence comes from Dendrocalamus latiflorus, assembly GCA_017311315.1. Lineage (NCBI taxonomy): Eukaryota > Viridiplantae > Streptophyta > Magnoliopsida > Poales > Poaceae > Dendrocalamus > Dendrocalamus latiflorus. The sequence continues at coordinate 10,586,083 of CM029640.1, read as the reverse complement.
TTAAATGTCCTTTTTCAGTTTTTGAATCTCTTCATCTTCATCTTGTGCTGCTTTAATCTGATCTGTCAACAATGGTTGAAGTTCTAACGCTGCCATGCTGGCTTGCTCAGTGATCACCAAGTTCAATCGTAGGATATTTTCTTGCAACTCTGGTGGGTATTCTGTGTTGTTGGGCTTGCTTGGTCGAACCTTCCGACTGAGGGCGTCAGCGACCACATTGGCTTTGCCTGGGTGATATTGGAGATCAATGTCATAGTCTTTATTCGACTCCAGCCATCTTCGCTGTCTCAGATTCAACTCTGGCTGTGTGAACAAGTATTTCAAGTTCTTGTGATCTGAGAACATCTCACAACGATTCCCTAGCAGGTAGTGCCGCCCAATTTTGAGTATATGCACTACAGCTGCTAGTTCCAAATCGTGTGTTGGGTAATTCTCTTCATGAGGCTTCAGTTGTCTCGAAGCATAGGCAACAATTTTTCCATCTTGCATAAGCACACATCCTAAACCTTGTTTTGAAGCATCGCAATAGATTTGAAACTCTTTCTCTTGCAGTTCATCTAACTGTCTCTCGAGCTCTTTTAATTCACTGGCTGACATTTTGTAATGATGCTGGGCAATTGGTTTTGTGCCTGTAATCAACTTTATGGCAAGTTCTACTTATCTGTTAGGGGGTCTGCCTGTCAATTCTTCCGGAAACACATCAGGGTATTCTTGTACTACTGGCACTTGATCTGGTATAACTGCTAGCATGTTGATCATGCGCTTTCTTGCATCCTTCAATACTTCTCTTTTTTTTCTCTTTTTTTTCTTTTTCTTTTTTTTCCACCACTTTCTGACCTTCAAGGATTAACCAATGATATTATTTTGATCTCACAATCTACCTTGCCTTTGTTCTGGGCTAGCCAGTTCATGCCCAAAAGAAGCAGACTGCAATTTCCCGTTCGAGTGCAGAGGCTGAGTTGAGAGATATGGCAGCAGTGATAATAGAGATTACTTGGTTGAGGTGGCTACTTGCAGACTTTAGAGTACTTGTGAGGGGACCTACAACACTTATGTTTGACAGTACAGGTGCTATCAGTATTACTCGTGATCCAGTGAAACATGAGCTCACAAAGCACATTGGTGTGGATGCTTCATATACTCGCTCACAGGTGCAGGAGGGAGTACTTCCTCTACAGTTTGTGCCATCAGAGTTACAACTTGCTAACTTCTTCACAAAAACACAAACTAGATCACAACATTTGTATTTTCTCTCCAAACTCAATATATGTGATCCACCATGAGTTTGAGGGGGGATTGTTAAGGATAAGAATAGGAGGGGGTGTTAAGGATAAGAATATGACTGTTATTCGTTTCCTTATATGCCTTGATTTCCTTATCTGTATGTGTGTATGTGGCATATTTCTCTGGATATTCCCTTATTTTCCATATATATATATTACCCTTTGAGTCTCATGAATATATACACAATATTCATAACAGAAACAACTCTCAACATACAGTAGTTAACCTTGCACCTTGATGGTCTGAAACTTTCAGCAACAAATCCTCTCACCATAAAGGAAAGAACTTATTTCTGGAATGATTCACAATAGGAAAGAGTAAACGTTAAGTATAGAGTTTTGGAAAGGAAGCAATGGCTATTCAAAAGGTAAGCAGGACGGAAATTGAGGGGATTTTGATCACTTGTTAACAAAATGGTGAAATACACACTTCTAATGTTGACTAATTGATGTCTTCCATAAATTGGCCATGTAACAGTTCACCTCAGTGGCGCACAAAGAGGCAAAGCTTTTGATGTATGTCAACCATATGAAATTCTAGACAAAAACTTGGGAGAATCTTTTAAAAATTTAAGCTTGCATCAAGATGTTTTATGTAGAATACTAACAAAAGCCATGTAACCTGTTCTTCAGTGAGCTTTTTCATTTTATCCTTGATCAACCTTTCCAATCGCCTCAAGTATAGATGAATATGTAATAAGATCATACTCAACTCCCAATGCATTCATCTCTTTCATCAGTTTAGCTGCCTCCTCAAACATGCCAGCATGACTCAAGGCACCGAGAACAGTATTATATGACACGGCACCTGGTTTTATTGCAGAATGCTTCATGTTAGAAAGCATCTCCATTGCACGATGAGGACCTCCTGTTTTTGCCAGTCCATTCAGGATAATATTGTATGAATTAATATCAGGATTACAACCATGCTCTTGCATTCTTCTCATTGTAGTAAGGGCTTCATCAAGCATGCCTGCTCTTGCTAATCCAGACATGAGAGCGTTATAAGCATAAACATTAGGAGTGCAACCAAGTTTGTTCATCTCATCAAAAAGATTCACAGCATCATCAAGCCGTCCAGCCTTCCCTAAGTGTTTTATCATCACTGCATACACTCGAGCACTGGAGGAACCACAATTTTCTTTTAGTTCCTGGAAAAGCTCAGATGCAAGATCATAGCGCTTAGATTTTCCAAGAGCATCAATCAGGCTGCAATATGCCGCCGGACATGGAGGGAAGCCCTTTTCGTCCATCTCTTCCAGTAGCATCATGGCCTTTTCTATCCTGTTGGTTTTGCAGAATCCGTCAATCAGAATTGAGTAGGTGAATGGACTAGGGGAGATTCCATTTCCCTTCATTCTCTCAAACCATGATGAAACATCAGAAAGACGAGATTTAGACTCAAAAAGTGCTTTTATTATAGTATTGTATGTCACCACACTAGGAATACACCGCAACGTTCCCATCTCCTCGAACAACTTCAAAGCATCATCCAAACGACCAGCCTTGCCTAAGAAATTTATCATATTATTCATGACAACTGTGTCGGGCCTGCAGCCTTCTCGTCGCATTTCATGAAAGAAGTGATATGCTTCGTCAATTCTCCCAGCTTTACCGAGACCCCTGATTAACTCGGTGTAAGTAAACACATCTGGTCGGCAGTACTGGTGTCTCATCTCTTCAAACAAACTCAATGCTCCATGAACATTGTCCAATTTGAAGAACAAGGCCATTAACATGGTATATATCTTGGCAGTTGGCTGCATTGCATTCTCCTTCATCTCATTCAACAACCGAATTGCTGAATCCTGGCGACCGAGTTTGCAGAAAGCAGAAATGAGTGCACTGTAGGTCACGGTATCCGGGAAGCAATGCCCCTCGTTGCTCATCTCATTGTAAAGTTCATGCACTTTCTCATATTGCCCCTCGTGCATTAACACGATTATCATGTTATTATATGCCTGAGCAGTTGGTTGACACTTCCGTACCTTGATTTGGTAAAAGATTGCAATTGCCTTGCTGATCATCTTGGCATTACCCAGCATCCGGATTACCTCTGATAGCTCTGTCGGGGTAACAACACAAATAGGATTCCGTACCATTTCTTGGATCATCTTCCACATTTCACTGTACTGCTCTACTACCTCTAAACAACGTATCAAGGCCATGTAAGTGGATGTGTCATGTTCGTAATTCCTTCTCTTTGCAGCCCATCTAAAAAATTGCATTTTTACGTTGACCCCAACATCGGTTTTCATCACCTCTCGCACCAACCAGTGATCAACTCTTAGCATGAGAACCTCCAGTGCCTTCTCAGCATCAGGGCCCCACTTGAATATCTTCAGGATCCTAATGAACCTCTCATCCAAGACACGCACGGAATGTGTGTACTTTCGCGCAATGGTTGTTGCTGCCTCCTCACTCCGAGGAGCTGGGGGGCGGAACATCTGAACAATCTCATTTTCTGAATGCCAAGAAGTCAAGTTTTTTTTGAACAAAATAAAAGGCATTAGCATAAATATGACATTTCAGATAGCGTCACAAATGCATTTGCTCAAAAAATTTCAAACAATTATGAAATGCAACTCACATTGGGACGAATTTCAGGTCCCACTCAAATTAGAAAAGAAAAACAATGTGAACAAATTTTGCAAGGAACTAATTCTATCTGGCTACTGCTAGCCTGCTACTGTAGAAATGACTTAATCATATTTAACAAGGCAACTTCCCTATTTCATCAGTAAACCTCAATGAACATTTTTTTCCCACTCTAACAGCCCATCCAAAGCTGGTTTGAACTTATAAATTCTTTGCAATTAATAAAACATTTGTTCCTGAATATCAAACGAACTTCATCCGAAACAAAACAAGAAAAAAATCACAGTACAAGTTTGCTAGAATTTATGCTTTTCTCCGGCTTCACTACCACTAAAACATCGATTCCAACTTGGTCTGAGATCTACAAACCGAACCACGTCCCGTGGTGCAGTCTAAAAACACATCCGTAAATAGACAGGGCACCGCGCTTAACACATTCTTGAAAGGGAAAGAAGAGCACAAGCCCAAGGAAAGAAAGAAGAAAGAAAAGAACAACGGCGCGTCACCTGTCTGCTTTAACCTCCGCGCGAGGCGAGGCGACGAGGATATGCCCCGGGCCGCGAGGAGGCGCGGCACGCGGCGAGCCATCTCCGGCCGCCGCCGGCTAGGATGCGGCGGGCGAGGGAGAGGAGACGGGGGAAGGACACGGCGATAGGTAGTAGGGGTTACTCAGGCACAGCACACTGGCAAGTGGGGCCTGGAGGCTGGAAGAGTTATTAGAATTTACCTTTCGGGCCGTGTAGCCCAGCTTGGTCCCAGACCAACATGTCAGTGACCGCGAGTCCGGGCCGACCCGGCCCATAAAGAGTACTGGAAATTTCCAGCAGCCTACGCGAGCTCGATTCATCTGCTCCGATTTCACTCGCGAACGAGACGGCGAGACGAGATCCTCTTCCTCTGGTCGCCGACGTCTTCCGCCGCCGCGATGCCTAGGTGAGTTTCTGCCTCTCCTAATTCATCTTCTAGTGTCGGGGCAGCGGCGGCAATGGGGGTGTGGGCGGTTGGTAGCCGATAGGCAAAAAAAAACTGTGGATTTGCCCTAGCTTGGGCGCTCGATGGGTTCTTGTCGGAGTTCATCCGGGAATGACAGTAGAATCCGCCCGGAGCTGGTCGGTGGGGAGTTGTCGGAGGGATGTGAAGGGGGGAAGGCAGTTGGGGCGAGCCGCTTTTGCTCCTTGGTTTGGGGAAGAAGGCCGTGGTGGTTCTGTGATTAGCTCTTAGATCGCGTAGGTTGATAGATTCATGGTATGGTAGGAGTTTGGGGTTTGCGGTAGAGAACCGAGGAAAGCTCCCGTGTTTGCTTGCTATGGGCACCGAGGCGGTGCTACTGCCTGCCTTGGTTCTCTCATATTAAATATGTGATCTTTTGTTTATCTTCTCGCTTGAATTGGCTTCCTCTTGTTCTTGGCTTGCAGGTATTATTGCGACTACTGCGACACCTACCTGACCCATGACTCGGTTAGTGTCTCCTTCCCATCAATTTTTATAACGCTAGACAATGGACATGAGTAGCCAGTTGTTCAATTTCATTTGAGGTTTCCATATGATTATGTGCAGCAATCTAATCTTTGCATGCTTGGCACTACTGAGTGTAATGATTCTGTCTAACGTAAGCTAAAGATGGGCTTCTCATCACGACTACTCTTTGGCCTTGGAGTATCGTTGTGGACTAGCACAATAAGGGGTAATCATTCGTCGGAGAGAGGTCGGACGGCGATGACTTGAAGTAGAACGGTCACTGTTCAAGAAGGCGGCCGCCTAGGCGCTGGGCGGCAGGGTGCCGCCCGGCCTTGGCCCCTAGTCGGGTGGCTGGGCGGTGAGGCGGCCGAAGGCGGGACCAAGGCGGGGCAAGGCGGCCTAGGCGCGGCGGATGGGGCGGCGCAGAGGGAGCGGCGGGGATGGGGAAAAGAGTTACCGCACACGACGCCGTCGCCGCCGCCGTCGACTCGCTGGATTCCGTGGCCGCCGCCGGATCCGGACTCCCCGCGCCAGATCCGTCGCTCCCGTGGCCGCCGCCGCCCGATCCGGACTCCCCGCGCCAGATCCCGCCGCCGCCGATGAGGGAGATGTCAGGTGGTGGGGGAGGCGCGCGGAGGGGGTGACGCGGAAGGGGCAGCGGGGAGGGAGCGGCGAGGATGGGGCGACGCGGAGGGGGCGGCGCGGAGCCGCAGAGAGAGCGGCGCAGTGGGAGTGTCGGGTTGGGGGCTTGGGGTTAGGGTTAGGTTAGGGTTAGGGTTAGCGGCCGGTCGGTTAGATAGGCGGGGTGGGTCGGTGGACCGGTGGGTGATTTTTTATTTAGTCCTCCAGTTTTTAAAAATTACGAATAGACTTTTTTCAATAGATTTCTTTCAATCTAGACCTCCTAAATATATATATTATGCGGTCGTGACTTCCTAATCCTGGTAACACTGATAATTGTTGATCAAGGTAACAATTTCCTTCATCTAAACAACAACTATATATACACGATTGTTTATTTTCACCTACTATCTTTATTTTTAATTCGGCCGCCTAGGCCCCCTAGGCGCAAGGCCCCACCTCGCCGCCCGCCTAGCGCCTAGCGCCTTCTTGAACATTGAGAACGGTGCTAGGTGAAGAAGGGCACCAATTGGAGGAGGAATAGATCTAGAATAGCCGGTCAAGAGAACGATCACAATTGGATTTTAGGGACTAAGAATTTGTTTATTCATCTTTGCTTGATTGATACTGGATACATACTATCCTTTTTATAGGGACGACCTGACTTGACTCCGAAGAAATAATCTATAAGGAAACTTATCTCTAATAATTCAATCTAATAATAACTTGCCTAACTAGATAATACTAAACACCTAACAAATAGATTCCTAAATAACAAACTATGACTAATACACACGGTGCTACAGTACGTGGTGAACAGTACCGCTATAGTAACCTCGCACGTAACAAGTATGCTAGATTACATTCATGTCTATTTCTCAAGATAGCTCACTTGCCACTTAGGTTACATTTGTCTTCGTGTCTCAATTCAATATTCTTGCCAAGTCCCTGTGAATATTTTGTTAACTAATGTGGTCCTTGAGATAATTGATGTTCAATCAAGACTGTAGGAGACTGGACTGGTGTCCCTGCTTTGCATAGCTGAAAACATACAATTTAGGCACTAGGTGGTCACCTATTGAGGTGTACACTATGTGCAATGGTATATTTACAAATTACAACCCCATACTTGTTTTTGTAACTTTCAATAAGTCAACTTTGTTGCTTTTCAGTGCAATGAGATGTTCACAAAGTACAAACCATATTTGGTTTTGTAAATTTCAATAGGTCAACTTCATTGTTTTTGAGATGCTCAAATACCATACTGATGACATGTACAGAGTTAGTTTTACAAACTGCCGAATCCAAGAATGCACTTCCAACTTGGCTGTCCTTTGCTATGGTGTATCTTGTTCTTATATTTTTATAGTTGATATGTGAGTTAACTTCTTCGGCAAAAATGATGCAGCCATCTGTCCGTAAGCAGCACAATGCTGGATACAAGCATAAGGTATTCATTTTAATTCTTTGTAATCTTCAATCTTCATAGCTCCAGTTTATTCTTGGTATCTAAAGCAACATTTATATCATGTGAGCCTTTTAGGCAAATGTTCGAAACTACTACCAGCAATTCGAGGAGCAGCAAACTCAAAGTTTGATTGATCAAAGAATCAAGGAACATCTCGGACAAGCTGCAGCTTTCCAAGTCGGTGCTCCTTTCAACCAACATCTTCTCTCATTTCCAGGAAATGTGCCCCGTCCGCGTCTTCCGATTCTGCCCACACCTATCATGCCACATGGTGTTCCTCAAGCACCTGGTGCACCTTTGATTCCTGGAGTTAGGCCTCCTATTTTACCAGCTCCTGGTGTTCCAGGTAAAAAGAACTGTTGTTTCCATCGTTGTCCAGGATTACCAGTATCTTTTATGCCAGCATTCGTTAAGATCATACAGCCCATAACTTCTGTAATTTATGCTCATCTTACGGGAACTCAATAGCTTATGTAATTCTTTCATGGAAGATTTGGAAGATTAAAAAACTACCCAGTTGATATGCCTGCAAGCTTAAAAGGGCAAACATAAACATGAAAGAGAGATGCTGTGTAGATGAATGTTAGGCAATTTTTTCATAGCTTGAATTCTGGTTCTTCAGCATATGTTTAGGCTTTGATACGGTGCAATAACTGGGTTAATGTTGCTTAGCGGGACTAGGATGCTAATTACATGGTTTGGACTATTTTGACCTTAGAGCATAACCTGATTTGAAGTTACTAGTAACTTTAAGGTAACTCTGATTGACCTTCAACTGCCACTCAGGCAGAAATGGATCCTCATTTTTTTCTGCATAATAACATATAATGGCAAACTGTTCTGTGCAGCATTTTTTGAAAAGAATATTAAAAAAAATTGATCCAAAAATTCCTTTTTCATTTGCCAAAGCATTTGATCCTGTGATTGTCTGGCAGTGTACATCTAAATTGATAAATTTAGAGTATGTAGATATTGTTATTGTCCAAGTTTATCTCAAATATGGCTGCAACATTTCTTTTTCTAGAGTGATTAGTAGATTGTATATTTATTATATTTATGTAGATAAGTTGTTGCAATTTCGTCCTATTTTGGAATTGTTGATTATATCAACTGAGTATTATAAGCAGACTGAATCTGCTATTAATTACTGTTACTATACCATGTGTGTCTTGGACTTTTGTGTTGAATCAACTATTCAAAGATTGTAGTTCACTAGGTGGTAAATAAAAGCTGTACAAGGAAGTCATCAGATGTAGTATTCAGACGATATTACCTAAATTATGAAGTATTGAAATTAAGTTGATGGCAGGTATAATAAATAGCTTGATACAAGGGCTTGTGGATTAACAGTTATGTTACCTAGAGAATTATAATTACTGGAGTTGTAACATATCTTGCTTTGGTTTTGGTTTTAATTGGTTGTTTGCAACTAGATTTACCAATTGATGACAGTTTTTTGCTAGACTAAAATTTTTCTCAAATCCAGATGTTTAACTTGGTAAGAAATTTCACCTGGCAAGCTGCATAAAAAGTTGGCCTTATGTACAATTTTACTATGTGCTGTGGATCATGACTCTAAATAAATTATGGGTTGATGCCAATTTAAAGGTGATGCATGGAGAGTTAAAAACTGTCAAACAGCCACCTATCCAATGACACTACTCGGAAAATATGAATAGAGGAAGACAAGTTTTTGTACATTCCAGTATTCTAATAGATTCATTAGAATAGCATAATCAACTTGCTGTGTCTTAGTGATTCATATTCTGTTGTGGGATTGTGGCCACTAAATGGTTAAAGAGTGAGGTGTGCTGTACATCCAGACATCCAGTTTGATCATCATACTTTAATTTCATTATGCAATGCCACAACAAATAGTTACCACTTAAGAAACGCAGCTGCTGATGTTGTCAGTTTGCTATTGCGTGCACCTTATGGGGAAATGCTCACTAGACTGATGTACTTGCTCTTCATACTATTTTTCAGTAAAAGCCTTGAGCCTCTGATTCATTTCACTTGCTCAAACTAAATAAGGACATTGAATGTGGTTGTTTTCTATAAATGTTCAGGCTATCCTGGTGCGCCCACTGTTCCAACCATGCCACAAACAGGCGCGGCTCCACCTGGTTTCATGCCTATGCAGATGTCACCACTTCCAAGGCCGCCAACGCTACCACCTCCAACATCTGGAACCCCAGGTGCCCCCATTCCCAACAGTGCAGCACCTCCAGCCATGTACCAAACAAATCCACCACCAACTGCAGGCCCAACTTCTGGTGCTCCGGCTCCTGCACCGGCTCCGGCTCCGGCCCCGGTGGCTGCTCCACAGGCTCCGTTCTCCTATGCACAACCCTCTGAGGGCAACCACTGATTCTATTCCTTGGGCATTTGTTCAAGAAGCATATGAAGTATGAGTAGAAAGGCGGCTGCGAGGGAATTTGATGCTGCTATCGTTTAACTGAAATCATCTGTCACCTGAATTTGAGATGTTGTTGAAAAAGGCTTCCTGCAATTGTATTTGCGCAGTTGGGGACAGTATTTGAGATGATGCAACGTTAACTTTGTAATCAACTGAAGTTCATATTAATCTCAGAAGCCACTGAAGTGAAGTGGATAACTGGCTTCCTCTAGTATATATATTGTCAAAATAAATTTGCCCTGGTCAGATGATCCTCAAATCCTCATCTTTGGCATGGGAAGTAGAACTCTTGATACTGGGTGCTTTTTTTGGGCTTATGGCTTATGATTTATAGCTTAAATATTTGAATTCTGCTTGTTTACGAGAGGTAGTACGTACAGAAAAATAGTCGTATACGATTTTGGCTGGTACAACTGAACTTAATACATTTTTTACTACAACCTTTCTATTGATTCTATTTTGAAAAAACGTATCGTTTAAAAACTAGTTATTATAGACAGTATGAGCATAAACTAGCTTTAAACTGAAAAGAACTTAGCCGTTGTCTCTATGTTATACTAGTGGGCTTGTTCTTTTTAGCTGAAACTTATGGCTTTTGGCTACGGCTTCTGGCTTTTGGGCTGTTCATGCGAGAGATTACAGAGTAACAGAAACTTACGTGCGTTTTTTGCCGATGTAAATGAAGTTAGTACAGTATATACTACAATTAACTAGTAGACTCTATCTTGAAAAGATACTCTGTTTAAAAGCTAGTTACTGTAGAAAAGCCGAAAACAGCTTTTAGAAACTGAAAAGAACAGGCCCACTGTTGTCTCTATATGTTAGACTTACTAACTGTATCATTTGTTTCTCGGATGATTTGCTTCATGTATACAATTTGTTTTTTCGTCTTATGGCTTTTCTCGAATTAATAAACCGGACAGTTTCTTCGTCACCGTTTTGAAACAGCTTATCGGTGTAGCTTTTAGAAACGGTTTATTGGCTTTTGGTTCATCCATACGAACACTTGTACTATGATTAAAATCTATAAGCCATAACCGAAAACATACACCTGTAATTTTCACCCTCAACTGGGCGCACTCGGTTCTTAGACGGAAAGCTAATTTCCATTAGATTGTTGACACAGCAGAATCGCTAGCCACTCTCATCTTGAATAAGGTCAGGAGACTGATCTGGCCAGAACGGCATGGCCCTAGGCTCCAATTCCAAATATGCTTCATACTAGCAAGTTGACAAGTTCATAAGCTATTCATTGCACGATTCAAGGACGAGATATTTTCAGTTTTGACGTTTCCAAAGAAGCTTCATACTAGCACAATGCACTTCTGCACTTCCCTCTTTGCCGTGCCTGATTACAAATAGCCTAAGCGCACTGATTTATTGCTCATAATCACCATTTCAGAAAGCCATGACCGTGCAATTTCAGCTACTAAATCATACAATCTCGACATCATATCCAAATGTAACAAACAAAATCAATAATTATATGTGAAAATTGCAACTGCAAGCAACTTTAAAAAAAAGAACCAAATTTGTTATCTATGTGCTAGAAGTGATGGCACTGTATTCTTCTCGGGCAATTCAAGGAAGAATCCGATGGACTAAATTCTTCTTTCTGTCCAGTAAGTAGACAAATTAAAATAGAAACAACTGTGGCGTTGTTGCATTGATTCATAAAATTTAACTCTGGAACGTTTGCATAATTTATTTTGCTCTGAACTGGTGATACATGGAAAATTTACCTATTACATTACTGACAAAATACAATTGTGATACATAGAAAATTCACTCTTCAGAAACTTATTCACTATTTTGCTTTGAACCTCAAAGGCGTCTATTACTATCTTGTTGAACAGCTTGCTTTGATAGGAATTTACTTCATTCTTGACATTATGAGAAAATCAAAATGAAATTAAGTTCCACACAACCAAATATCATTATGATCTGCTCAGGGTTTTTACGTTGCTCATGAAGGAAGAAATCCTCTTGTGGTCTTTTCGGATACCATCAGGAGCACATATGCCACTGCTAACGTCGACACCATTTGGTTTCAGAGCAGAAAATGCTTCACAAACATTATCAGAATGAAGGCCTCCAGCTAATAGCCATCCATTCTTGCTTCTAACAGATGGCATCTGAAACTTCTGCCAGTTGAATCCCCTGCCGCTGTAAAGAAAGAAGGATAAATGTATGTTATGTATTTTTGAGAAGGGAAATATGAAAGTAAATTAGCATATACTCCCAAAAAAACTTCTAGTAAGAGTATCCATGATGAAGAAAAGAAGTAATGACTGTAATGTCAATTTAACATGAATATTGAACGAATATGCACGTATCAAATGTTACAAAGATCTAATGTTGAAGTTGGTATATCACAAACAGTCAAATGGCCAAGTGCAACTTTCATCTCTTTTGGGCATTCATTACAATCCTATCATCTTCTCATATTAATGCACGGGAGAAAATTTCAGCACAGGGATCAAATTCTTTACTTCTCATTGAAGAAGTGATAAGAGCAAAATCTAACCTTCCGCCTTTTGCACTGTCCACTAAGAACCAATCAAGCATGCATTCTTCATCAGGAGGAGCATTGATAAGTTTTCCATCATCAGAAGCATTTAGGACATAAATGATACGATTATTCTTCGAAAGCACACGAAGCAATGCACGAGATTTATCTCCATGAAGCTGCGCATGGGAAATTCTGTAAGTTAAGCACAAAGCCAAAATAACTCATAGCAGCGCATGACAGAGAAAACATGGCTAATTCAGACCTGGACTAGATTAAGGTCACAAGAATCAGACACTCGCAAGATGGTCTCTTCATCATCATCCACAAAGACACCAACTGATTCAGCCCCATAAGATTGAGCAACTCTTGATATTTCTTTTGCTTCTGAAAGCACAACAGAGCGTTTAGAATTAGGCCAAAGTATCATGCCAATAAGTTTAGCTCCTGCCTCCACAGCCATTTCTGCATCTTTAGCCGATGTGATACCACACATTTTAACAACAGGTTGGATCATTTTAACATCTCCATGACTTGGCGAAGAAGTTGAAGATAAAATGGTGTTGGTATTGGGCCCATGGCCACGGTTCATCATCAAGCATGACGTTTTAACTAGAGGAAATCTCGAATGTCCTGATTGAGAAACCAAGTGTAATCAGTAGCATAAAAAAAGTGAATCAAACTAATATCCGTACAGAATTCCATGGTTGTTGACACATCTTAGTTAAAAAGTTTCAACTTTATAGTCTCCACAGATGACACAAGAATGTAATCCTGAGGTTGTTACGAAAAATAAGAAAGCTAATATAACACACAAATATTCTAGGGTACAAAGGTACACAAAGAATTTTCTCGAGAACATATGGTACACAAGATTTTAAATCTGACAACATAAAAATGTTTGCCTTCCAACCCTGCACAACTTTTTATCTTAGATATAATGCAAATATACAGCAGTAACTCTGGGCTTGTAGTCTCTTAAATGCGTTTTTTTTATTGCCCTTTCTATTTTTATTCTTGCAATGAGTCCACCTTTTCCGAGTACCAATTTCGTAGATGAACAAATTACATAAACCCACCATTTCTAGCAATTGTAACATGCAGGAAATGAAAAACTAGCTTGCCCAAGCAACTGAACATGATGCACAAGCTTACCACTGTTACTCAGTATAGAACATTGTTGAGGCTGTCCTGCCGCGATTGATGATGCCATTACTGTGAAGACGAAGTGAATAAAAACAAAGAAGGTTAAGTCAGAGAAACCCTAAAAAAACATGTCATAAACTGGTGGAATGTGTCAAAACTCAGAAGAAAACAGATATAACCCAATGTCCCTTTTTCCCCCTCTTGGAATGTTTGGTTAGCTAGAATAGAAGAGGACATGAAAAGGAAAAATGCAATCTTTCCGTAGTTTTCCCATTATTGGGAATCCCCCCCTTGCTATTTCCTAAGAGATCGAGAGGAGGAGTCTTTTAAACAGTTGTTCGGGTGCTCTCAATTTTGAAGGCTCCAGAAATACATTCTGCGATATGCGAACGAACTCTACACGATCCAATTAACATGACAGTATATAACACTGCAGGTTCGGATTGGAACAGACGGCGCCATTTCTCCTTGTCCACCTGAGCCCCGGAGCAGCTCAGCGCACAAGGGAAGAAAAGAATCCATAGAGAGATTACAGGCCCCAAGAGAAATGGCAAGGAGGGCGGGCAGGGTAGTGAGACACAGGGACGCGCGTGGAGGAGTCGGACCTTAAATTGCCGCCGCCGCCGACGACGAGGACGGAGAAGATGAAGATGGTGGATGCGCGCGAGGGGTGTGGGTTCCCCAGCACACGCATGGATGGGACGGACCGGTGGCGAGCGATTCTTGCTTTGATTTCTTCTAAACTCAGGAAACTCCGTGGCAGCGACGCTGTCGTCGTCGTCTTTTCGCGCAGCCGTTGTGGAACCCTCCCGTTTTTTTTCCCCTCTGAGATGCTTACATCATAAACCCTCTCTAAGCAGTAAGCACACCACATGGCTTATGGATACGGCTTGATTCTTATTTTTTACTGTAATTACTGATAGCTTATTTAATATAATTAAATTTTAAAAATAAAAATAAAAAAATAAGTTAGCCAATCACAGATAATATAAAAGAATACAAGAAAAAAAAGGCAAAAATACTCCCAAAAACCAAAAAATCAGAAAATAAAAAATAGTGAATTAAAATCCAGAAACCAGAAACCGAAATAATCTCGCAAGTGCCACGAACCATCTTCTAGCTTTACAACCACATTTAGATAAGTACACGGTGGTAGAAAGGTCTTGCATCAACAAACAAGACATTGCACAAGGCCGGTTCTTTTTGGCTGAAGTTTATGACTTTTGGCTACGGCTTGTGGTTTTTAGGCTGTTCGTGCGAGAGATTACAGAGTAATAGAAACTCAAATACAGTTTTACCGATATAAATGAAGTCGGTACAGTATGTACTATAATTAACAAGTACTATAATTAACAAGTAGATCTTGAAAAGATACTTCGTTTAAAAGCTAGTTACTATAAAAAAAAGACGAAAAACAACTTTTAAAAGCTGAAAAAAACAGGCCTACAGTAGAACCCACACCAAATCACCAACCACATTGGATCGACCATTTGCTACAGACTCCCACCACACAATATGTACAGACAAGCCAGATGTATGTAACAATGTACCAACCAGAGCCAAACCAAGTCGAGATGCCAACCCTCCCCAAGTCGAAGTTCCAGGGTGTCTGTATATCATCCAGCATCTGCTGGCTTTCAAAAGAAAAAAAAAAGTTCCACGGTGACTTGGTTTCTGTTCTAGCTCTGCTTCTTATCTCTTGCTGGGCCCCTGGGTATCTTGCTCAGGACCTTGCCGTCGAGGACCTCGTACTGCTTGCAGAGCTCAACGTGCGCCTTCCCTGCGAAATGGTCCACCTTGTCCTGGTACTTGTGGTACAGGACTGGCACCGTGTGGAGCATCAGGACCGCTGCTTTGGCAAAACTCACGCTGATTAGTTAACAGGACTGGGAGTGTAAAGAATCACAACAAGAGGGATTTTAAGCGCTGAAGGGCTCATTACCAACGTATGTCAGGGTCAGGAAATCACAGAGGCTTCCAATTTCAGAAAGAATCCATAGTGCAACGATCACCTGGAACAGTAGAACGGCAATTAGTCAAACAGAATAAACTAGTAATTGCCAGTGACAAGAAAGTCAGAATTGTTTCTTTTGAGTAGAAATATACGCCTAGAAACTTTTTCAGGTCATGCCCCAGAGCAATCTCGCGCAGCAAGCCAAGTGCTTGGTTGATGTCAGTACGCAAAGCTAGCGCGATGTTCACAGCAAGATCTTCAGATATCTGCACTTCAGGAATATCAGGCGGACTCCTGAAAGTGGAGCACTTGATGTCAATAAGCTGGGTCAAGTGTTAACTGTTAACCACAGAACAATCTTTATATTTCTTCCTCACTTTTTGATAAAGATAGTGGCCTTGGACCACATGAACAAGATGGCTAGAGCGCCAATCAGCACATGAGATATCAGAGACAGGAGATGGTAATCAACAACTTCGAACAGAACCCATATGACAGTTGCACCACCTATCACTGCGGCAGAGATCTTCTTGTCTTTCCACAACAGTACATCAGCAGCTGCACAGACAAATCCACATTACGAAACAAATATACAAAAATTGCATCGCACCGGGATAACAACTTACAACATGCAACTATGAATTGGAAGCTCATTTGCATAACCGAATATTGTTATGAGTTGTCTATAAAAAGGGTCATTTATAACAGGACACCCGGGAGTGTGAAGGGATCAAGTATTATGAATTAAGGCCCCTATCCCTTACCTAACACTCTTAACCTAAAATTTGCAGATCCATCAAACCATTTTCACAAGTTAGTTCTAGATATTCAGGATGTTGAAATTTTATTCACATCTGATAAATACAGAGACAACAAATACGTGAATCATGATGCGTATCTTCCAAATTCTTAAATCCTTTAATTGCGGTAATCCTGACCATTCAAACATTACAGAAGACCTTTTCCTACACAAATCATTCAAGTATGTCAGTGAGTATATTGAATCATGTGCAGGAGTCCTTTATATGTTATTCAGGTTTTGTATGAGACAATTTACACTCCTCCACAGAAATAATGAGCATTGATGTTCTTATGTTGCTCGGAACATTTGGAATGGTCATATTCAATTGCACCCACTTAAATTAGAAAACCAACATCATGTTAACAAAAAAGAGTGCAATTTTTCAATTTGAAACTTTCTTACACTACTTTCTGTCAAAATTCAGCATTGCAATGGAATCTTAACAAAGCTCTCTACAACGAAATGTATGATGCAGATTGCAGAAAGATATTGAGCTTTCTGCTACATGCTTCGGTTCTTGCCTTATAGATTGCTGCACAATTCTGAAAACAAACTGAAATAGAAACAATCAGTGACTGAGTTAGGGGCCTGCTATAATTTCCCCTTCCATTTTAAAAGGTGAAGAATGACAGCACTGTTCTCTTGGGTTAACAAGGATATCTTTGTGTTCCCTTGCATATGAACAGAGACCACAAAGCTGATTGACTATAGAATGTTAATTAAGTACATGTAGAATCCCCATGATCCACCTGGAAAGAAACGATATATTCATGATCTCCAGTGCCGATCTACTAAAACATCATTCACCATTGGTTTGCCAAAAGCATCCTATACGTTTATTACAGGCTTTTGAGTGGTAAATGGGCAACACAGCGTGTGACTAGACAAAATAGCGAGCCCATCAAAGATGCCATATTAAGCATGCAGATCGTACCCCATTCCCCAATGCTTTTATCCACAATCAAGGTCTGCAGAATATGCAAAATCTCACCATTCAAGGAAACAAACATGACTAGCTCCGTGTTACTATATGATCACGTCCACCAACATAGAGGAAACGCTTGCGTACCTCACATGAAACTCGCACCTCCCAAGAAGAACAGGCAGGCATCATCGATTACTAGGTCTAGGTGAGAAAGTTACTAAGACCAGCAGATTTCTTTTCTATAAAAAAATGTCGTAAGTGACTATAATTACTAATTAGCGTTGCCAATTTTGCTCTTTGACTGACCATCTAACGATCAAACCTACCCTTGTTCTCCCCAGGAAGTAGCATCACAATTCACAAGGACTCAGCTTACTCTCTTTTCCACTTCATATAGATACTACTAACAGTCGAACACCACCAACTACTCTGCTAAAGAACTCAAGAACGACACCAGTACGGTTCATGTCATTTCAAGAAACTTATACGAACTGCTACTAAACAAACAACGCAAAGTTCCTGTCCGAACAAGCTATTAACTGACCAAAACGAAACAAGAGAACAAGGA
This sequence comes from Dendrocalamus latiflorus, assembly GCA_017311315.1. Classification (NCBI taxonomy): domain Eukaryota; kingdom Viridiplantae; phylum Streptophyta; class Magnoliopsida; order Poales; family Poaceae; genus Dendrocalamus; species Dendrocalamus latiflorus. The sequence goes on along the minus strand of CM029640.1, from coordinate 10,568,332 downwards.
AACGAGAAAACCCCATACTTTTGCCACCACCGAGAGCCTTGTGCACGGACTTGTCCTCCCCAAGGAACCTAAACCCCCTTGACCTCGCCGGCTGCGGCGACGCCTTCTCCTCCGAGACGCCGTCCGCCGGCGGCCGCGCGGGCGCCTTCTCCTCGGCTTCAGCCATGACCGAGCAAGAGAGCCTTTCCGCGGGATCGATCACCAGGAGCAATTGGTATGCTTTTTTTCCTTCTGGTTCTTTCTTCCTACGCCTACTGTTTTGGGTGGATGTCACTGTTTTTGTAACAGAAAGGAGTGTAGGATGGACTTTTTTTGGGATTTTTTAAATAATACATCAATATATTAAAATTACAAAAAATAAATAGTCATTTAAAAAATAACAAAAGTGAGCACCTGTTGCCATCCAAATAGTGATAGGGGCTAATGGTGACAGAGGAGATCTTGCCAAAAGAAACAACAAGAGGCAGCAACGTCAAGCGTCAGGCATTCTGTTGCTATGTCAAATGGTGATAACTAATCGAATCATCATTTCAAATGGCGACAGAAGTTACCGCACGCTCTGTCGCCATTAGCCCCTATATAATGTGAGAAAGAGGCAGACAGCCAGAGACAGAGAAAGAGAGAAGAGAGAAAGAAAGAGAGGAGAAGAGAGGAGATGAAGGAGAAGATTTAGGGGTTTTCATTCATCTTGGAGGTTAGTTGTCACTTGGTTTGTAGTATTTTTTTTTGAAACCATAGTATGTTAGAAAATAAAATAATTAGATCCATAATACTGTAGATTAGGTAGTTCATAGATATTTTAGTTTTAGATCTGCGATTGTTTAGAGTAGTCGTTGTGGTAGTTATTAGCACTTTAGTTTTAGAATAATAGTTAGAATATTATTTTTTTCCTAATAGGACGTAGTTGCACGGAATGTTTAATTTTTTCGGAAACCATGATAGGTTAGCAAATAAAATATTTAGATCCGTAGTGCTGTGGATTAGCTAGTTGAGTAGATTTTGTAGTTTCGGATTTGTGATTGTTTACAGTAGTTGTTGATTAGTTATTACGTAGATCCTTTTTTACTCATACTAGTAGGGTGCCTGTACGTTGCAACGAAATCCAAAAGGAGGTTGATACATATCAACAGATAGGATCATAAACCGTACAATAAATATCAATTTTTGTTCACACATATCAAGCAAAACATATCTCTACAAGCTACTCCCTATAAAAATCAACACCGGGAGTAATAAATAAATCAAAATGTACGCAAATGTTTCTCGTCCAACATGAATACAAACAAAAGATCCTGTGCGTAAGACATCTAACATCTTTATAGATGATTTTCTTAGTAAATATCCTACCAGAATTGAAGCCTATATCCTTTCCCAGCATAGTAAGTATTTTAAGATTGCTTGTAGTAGTAGCAGCTCGTGAGAGAGGAGTTGTCCATGTGCGAAAACCAGATCAGTGAGGTAGACACTTGCCTTTATGATAGGTTGCCCCTGTGCCTTATTGACGCTCATACCAATGTATTTCTCAAAATCCTTCAAATTTCTATCAATCACATTTAGTTACTGCACATTCTCAGAAAAAATGATACACAATTACACATATTCAGGTTCCCCACATAATATGCAAGAAGAATCATCCACATGCTGACTTTTACTTTGATTATCACTTGAGCAAAAAAAAATATCAATTTGAGAAATTTATTATTAACATCAGCCAAAGGAATATATGTATTTAAAGAGAGTAATTAATTTCAAACATTTGGAATAATGACACCACAAAACTAAAGTATAACTATTAACGGTGTAAACCATTGGGAATGAGCTTCCAAATAGATTAATCTTCATCCTTATTTAGTTGCACATATTTAAGAATTCACATAACCTCATGCAACACATGCATAAGCATATCTTCTACAGCGGGCATAAGAGCGTTCATCCTGTCAAAATGGTTGCATTGATAGAAGTATAATTCTTCAAAACAATTAGTAAGAATAAGTGTAGTTATGTAAAACTAGTTTTAAAAGTGTAGTTTATGATAGTTGTATAGTTTTTGTAAATATTACTCTATATAAATCAACTTCAACCAATCCCAGTTCGATCGATTGCTTTGATCACATTGCAAATCCGGAGAAACAAAGTCCATGATCACTCGTCCTTTTACTAGCGAAACAACCATCCTTAATTAACAAAGCTGCAGTGGTAAGCAAAACATAATCTGAAAGCCGTTATTGACTGAAAGAAGAGGGAGACAAATGATCTAAACATAACGTGGCTGATAAAGAAAAACTGCTGAGGAAAGAGAGATGGTCGCCAATTGCCACCAACATGTACATCGTGTCGAATTTTAGGAAGTTGATTCATTAACTCCAACCCAGTGACGGATCCAGAAAATTTTTTTGGAGGGGCTGAAGTACCTTCAGCTCGACCTCAGCCCCTTCTACATTATACATCCATAGCTAAAAATTTAGGGGGGCTCCAAAGGTCCGATAGCGGTAGGGGGGCTCGAGCCCCCCCCCCCCCCGCCCCACCGCTGGATCCGCCGCTGCTCCAACCCGATGTGTCCTTAAGACACGTTAGTGCAGCAATAACTCATAAAGCATGTTCTTTACCTCAAAAACTGGTGACTTTAGGTTTTTGCTATAGTACCTAACTTTCAAACGGGTATTTTCTCAAGACAGAGTCTATAAGTTAAACGATCTACACGTTAAAAGCCCAACGTCTATACCAGCCAAAATCGCAAGTGAGTATCTGTCTCTCCGTAATTTGTACTGTAAACAGCCAAAATTCAAAAATTTCAGCCAAAACCATAAGCCGCAGCCGAAAAGAACAGGCCCATAGTCATGTCAGCAAAAGTGTGATCCACTGACTAAAGGTATGGAACTTGCTTATGTATTTTTCTCAATAGTAATTTATATAATTTTTAAAGCACACTAAATAATAGATAAATGTTACTTATCTCTTTATATACTTTGAGACTAGCGTTACTTTTGTTAGAGAGAAAAATATAGAATCACTCCTCGAAGAATACATGTATAGGAAATATGAAAGCCTTTTCCATACTTTCGAGAGTACATACTTCTATTTTCAATATACCACTTAAACGATAAAAAGGCATAACATATTTGTTTAAGTGGTATATTAGAAATGGGAGTCCTTTATCACTTTATCATTTTTTGGTATACTTGAATACTAATTCTAAAATATTCCAATGCGATTTGGTTGAAAAAACTTCATCAGAGTACTTTTTTTACTATATACTATTTTTCATATATAAAAGAAGTATATACATAACTTATGCTATAAAAAGTTGATTTTAATGAAAATTTTTTATAGAAAATGTTATCTTATAATCATTATTAGAGTATACTCAAAAAGGATAAAGATATATAATAATATTATTTAAGTAGTATATAATAAGTAAAAGTACATACTCTTAAAAATATAACACATTCATTTGAATGGTATGTACGAAAAAGACTTCCTGACATACAGCATGTAGAAATGTGGCATGCCCAATAGGGATTCATTTGTAGAGACAATTGGCACTAAGAGCAAGTACAATAGAAGAGGTGGCTGCCACCTCTAGGACTAGCCACATAAGCAAAAAGAGTACATGTGGCTCATGTGGAGGTAGCTAATACAATAAGTTGAGTAGAGGTTACCTCTACTAAAGCACTCAAGCATTTAATATTTCGCTAGAGGCGACCCTAACCCTTATTGTACTTGCTCTAAGAACTAGCATCGCCTCCAAGTCCTCGTATGATGTGCTAGAGGTCACCTCTTGCATGAGGGGCAGCTTGCCTCTCTCTCCTCTTGTCTCTCTCTTCCACATAGGATTGTGTTGACGTGGATTTCGCTAGAGGCGACCTAGTCAGCATCATTGTACTTGCTCTAACAAACATGTCAACGCATGCACCATCGAGATTTCGGTTCTGATCATTTCGGCTTCTCCACTGGGTTTTTAGCTTCTAGTTTCTTGATTTCATCTTTTTCTGGTTTTTTTAGCTTTTTTAGACTTTTTTTTTGTCTTTTTCTCGTATTCCTTTGCATTGTCCGTGATGGGCTAACCTATTTTTTATATTTTATTTTTTAATTTAATTACGCTAAAAAACTATCAATATCTACAATACAAAATAAAACATTTACAATGCTAAATAGTGAAAAATAAACCATATAAACCAAAAAAGAAAAGCCCAAATAAACATAGCCCTAGATGTCGCTACTCATGCTAGGGTCCTACAAAAGAAAATCATCGTCAACACACGGGTTCACAAGAAATCCGGTGAGCACCAACCATTGCATAGTTCAACTGGTGTGGCGCTTTAGTTGTTTGGTCAATGGTTAAGGACATATACAGTAGTATAGACAGCCACTGTTTATTGTATGTTTCTATGTTATCTATAGACAATATTAAAGACACCCTCTATAATAGGTTATCTATAAGTTGACTATAATAGATTATTTGTAAAATATAGACAACATTAATACAATAGCATGAAAGCCATCTATAGCAGGCTATTTTCTCGCATTTTGACTGTTTATAGAATTACGGTCGACCTCATTCTCTCTCCTCTTTCTCTTGCATCTATCTTAGTAAAATTTCTATGTGGCACATCTTATAGATAGGTTATGTCACCATATTGTACATGTCCTAATGGTTAAGAGGCTCACGTTGCACTATCCATGTGCAGACGCGGAGCTTCGCTAGGGCCACCTTGGCCCCTAATAATTACACAGTTCCATAGGATAAGTAATAGTATTTTGGGTATTATATTGATTAATCTTCAAAATGTTTCTATCTAGATAGACTAATTCATGCATCATTTGGTTTTGGTCCACTTTGATTTCGAGCCCAGGCTCCACCAGTAGAAGAGATGTAGATTCTTATAGGCTGTGGTTTTTGTTTTTGAGCTTAGCATTTTGAATTCTGGTTGTTCGCGAGAGAGCGTACGGAAAGAGAGAAACTTGTGTGCGATTTTAGGAGATATAGATGAAATCGATATAATATCTATTACAATCGACTTGTAGATCTTACCTTGAAAAGATATACCGTTTGAAAGCTAGTACTATAGCATAAACTAAAAGACATAAGCAATAAGTCAAAAAGAACCTAGCCAAGTTGTCAATTAATTTCTTTTTTACGAGGATTAGTGAAATTCCTAAGAATTGATACCGCGATACCACCTCGGCCAACGTATTGCTAGGCTAAATCCCAGCAATAAGCACAACTCTCCACCATTGGCATAGCCTAGTCCTGGATTACTAACAGTTTTTGGTTTTGGTTTCTAACTTTCAGAACTCAAAAGCCGATTAAAACATACTAGTTTCTTGATATGCCTTTTTTCTTTTATTTTTCTTTGCAATATCCGTACAGACATAATGGTTTTTTCCATTTATTTATTTTTTCTTTATTTTCTTTAATTGAATGCATCAGAAAAAGCTAATAGCTGCTATAATAACATTTCAACCAAAAACAAATGCCATCAGAGAAAAAACTGGATTAAACAGAGTCTAAATGGCCTAACCTATCAGCGTTTGGTCCATATACCATATATGGCTTGTGGGGGTCCATATGTAAGGAGGCGTCCATGTTGTAAGGGAGGGGCAGACTCAAGAAGATAGGTGTGTTCTTATTGGCTATAGTTTTTAATTTTTGGTTATGATTTTTGACTTTTGGATTGTTTATAAAAGAAATCCACATACAGTTTTAATCGATATAAATAAATTTACTGTAGTATATATTGTGTACTATAATTAACTCATAGAATTCGTCTTAAAAATACTCTGTTTGAAAGGTAGTTAATATAAAAAAGCTAAAAAAAAACAGGTTTTAGAAGTCGAAAGAAAGTGACGGGATGTCGTGGCTCAGTTCCATGGACCTGTGGGCTCCATCTGTCGGTGCGAGTGGCAACCGCATTTTTTGTATTTTAGCCCTTTTTTTGAAAAATATTCACATTTAGACCCCTGGTAGTTTTAATTCCGTTTTTGGACCCAGAGCTCGGCGCCGTGGGTCACGGCGCCGAGATAACACGTCTCGGCGCCGTGGACCACGGCGCCGAGGTGCGAGCCCCGCGCCAGCGTAGCGGCCGTCGTGGCGCCGACGTGGCAGGCAGCTCGGCGCCGTGACTCGTGGCGCCGACCTCGGCGCCGTGACTCGTGGCGCCGAGCATGTGGTTTCTGAAACAGCACCGAGCACGCGGGCTTCGTTCATTCGCATCCTCCTCCCTCTGTCCCCGCCGCTGTTTAGGGTTTGCACCGATCAGCCTTTTTTTTTCGCAAAATGAATTATTAGTTGTATTTTTCATTTGGATTATTTAATGATAGTAATATTATGTAATATAGTTAGTTATTTATTTATAGAGAGCAAAAAATACGACGTATGTTTTGAAAATTCGTTATGTATTGCAGATGATACATGTAGGAAAATTCGTGTAGATTTTTTTAAAAACATTATGGTACGTTGGTAATGGTTTTTGAAAAATAAAATTATGCAGGCCGTGACGAACGAGTTTTGTGTGAAGTTCTGCGGGCCGTGAGATGCTGCGGGCAAGACAGAGGGGAGGCGACATGTGGCATACAAGCAACTCTCCTCTTCCTTTTGTTCAGTTGTTACTACACACTTGGGGAAATAATTACTGGGATGATTCTGGGTCAATCCCATCCCCTCTGTTTGTGGATTGATGAACGAGTTATGTGTGAAGTAACGATTAGTGTATTTGTGATTTTTGTACAATGCTGACCGTGAAAAATATGTTGAACTGGCAATAACATTTTTTGATCATGTTATGTTGTTGTATTGGAAGGATTTTTTTTGAATTATTTTGTATGACAACTGTGATAGGAACAATTGGACGAAAGGAGGGGAAGTGATAATAAGACACGTGGGAATCATTGCATGCGAAAAGCCCAGATAATAAGCTTATGAAGTTGGGACGAACATGGCGCGTACAATTTTATTACATGCTAGCATGATATCCGACTAATCTACCCAACTGCTCGTACGACCTCTCGTGTGGACCGAGTCTATTACATCTTGTCTACTGGGTGTAGCGTGGTTGTTTCCCCTTTCTGTCGCGCCCTGAAGATGGCTCCGCTGCATCCTTCTTCCTGTCACTCTTGGTCTTGAGAGCCGCCTCACGAGCTTGAAGCTCTTCCTCCTGACGCTTGATGGCTGCTTCACGCAGACTTAACTTCTCCTTCCTCCTTTGCAGCTCATCCTCCTTGCCCTGCAGACGGATTTGGTCCACCCTCACGCGGCGCTCTTGCTCAAGCCGCATCTGTCGTTCCACCTCGCGAGCCTGAGTCATCTTGACACAGTATTGTCCTTTGTTTTCCACCTCCACTACCCGGTTATTTGGCCATGCCGGCGGCACTCGATCCACCCATTCCATGAACCTGCAAGCCTATGTGTGGCATGGTAGATGTCATGGATCAAGTTGAAAAACGATAACGGAAAAGAAATGGTTTAGTTATGGTCGTTACCACGAAGTCGTCATCCAGGTCAGGACACTTGAAGAACCTACGGCCGTATTTGGCTCGTTGTACTCGATCAGTCCAGACTCCCAACATCGTCCTAAAGCCACAATGGCACTTCGGGCGCTCATGCCACTCCGGCACTCCAAATGGGTCGGACTTCCAGGAAGACATTGTTGTGTGGTAGTATTGTGATGTCTTGAGGAGGAGATGTGGTATGGAAGACATATGAGGCCTTCATATAGGCAGGTTATCGGTGCAGTGGGCATAGTCCATGGAGAGGATCTTTTCGCTCTTCCTGGATTCAAGTGTAGCAATAAATGGTCCTATGTAGGCTTTTCAGAGACTATAGTCTCGTAATAAATTCATAGTTCGTAGCCTTTTCAAAGACCTACACCCCTATATGTGTACAGGCCTACAGGCCTACTCCTGTAAAGGCTAAAGACCTGCGCCCCTATATGTGTACAGGCCTACAGGCCTACTCCTGTAAAGGCTAAAGACCTACGCCCCTATATGTGTACAGGCTAAAGGCCTATTCCGTCACTGCGCAAAGCTGACATATGCTGCCCCGTTTTGTCATGTCACTGAGCAAAATCTGAACTCTTTTGTCATGTCACTGAGCAAAACTGCCCTCTGTTGTCATCTCACTGAGCAAAAGCTGACCTCTTGTGTCATGTCCCTGAGCAAAGCTGGGGCGTGTTGTCATGTTCCTGAGCAAAAGCCTCTTTTTTTGGTGGTCACTGCATTAAACTGCCCCGTTTTGCTATAAGTAGCACGGTTGGGGTCCTATGACATTGTGAATCGAACAAAGTAGTACCCTCTCTTTCGTGGTGAAACATACCATGTCTGAAGCCGAGGGGCCAGTGGGATTTGGGTCACCGAAGGATGACATTCCCTTAGAAACGAGGGATATGTTCGGTCCGCAGTACCGATTGATACCAAGCCGGCGTGCTCAACCACCGTGGCCGAAATGAAGACACAATGAGTACGCGGTTGTCCAGATCTTGGATTCCCCGAACGATGGCGGGCGACGTTTCTTCCGATGCTCGCGCTCCGGGGTACAAATTAGTAATGTTTCATTTTTTATTGCTTTTGGACCCTCGAAGTTTACCGTACTTTTTTGTGCAGATGGCCAAATGCGACTTCTCCCGCTGGATCGACCCTCCTCATGAACGGTATGTTGATCGTTATGTGGATACATTATGGGCTCGAATTTGGGACTTGGAGTACCGAATGGAGAATCTCACTGAGGAGAACAACGACCTCCGCGAACAGCTGCAACGCGAGAGGGGCAACGAGGAGGTCGTGAATATAGGAAGCTCTTATGATCCCACATGTTGCTGCGCGAACCCGAGCTGCATATGTGCATGCCACTACCACGACGGCCAGCCACGTCCGAGGCGGCCCCCTCAGCAATTCTCCATGTGGGTGCCACGAGGCTCGTTTGGCATTTAGGTAACGAGGGTTATGGCATTCAGCAATTCTCCATGTTGATGTGTTGATGATGTGGCAGTACGACTGTTGTGTTGAATTAAATTATTAGGTGTACTACTTGTGATTATTGTTATCCTCAAGTTGTAGTGCTGGAGGTTCTGCTCGTGTGTGTTGGTAATATTTTGTTCGTTGGTGTGTTGGTTGGTTGGTTGTATGCCGTCGTAATAAAAAAACTTAGAGCAACCCTTTTATACTGCAAACCATCTGTGAACATCAAACCATCAAGCACTTGAAAAACCTCACAAAAATTACAAAAGCACAATGAATATAACATAAACACATGTATACAACAACTAGCTCATTACAAACACATCTCAGTCCAACCACTAACCAAGTGCCTCCTAGCTCATTACAAAATATATACAACGACTTTTAAGCCCAACCACAAGCATACACGGCCGTATCACTGCCTCCTAGCCTTACCCTTACCCTTACCAAGGGCGTCGGTGCCTGGAGTGTAACGGCTAGGCTCGCGGCGGCGTCTGCGTCGTACGGGCTGTGTAGGCTGAGTCGAAGGAGCGTCTACGAGCTGAGACGGGCCTATCTCATCGTAAGTCTGCTCCACCTCGTCGTCGTCCTCGTCCTCACCGCCCTGGGACGGGAAAGTGTCGCTCCTCGTGGGGGACGAGCTCTGTCCCGTGTACGACCCTCGCCGCGTCGGGTCTGCAAGTCGTGTCGAAGGCACGTCTACGTCCCTCGCCGCGCCTGTGCTGCAACCACAACGAGCAGCCGCACGACGTAGCCGACATGCGAGCCTCTGCATTCCAACATTTTGTTAACCAACAAGACACGAAGATATTATGTACTAATTTTGTGAGTGGCTTTGTCGAAGCTTACCTCCAGGAAGGTACGCATCCTGACGTCGTCGCCGACTGTCCTGGACATACGCTCTATGTCCTGTACGGACTGCCTCAGGGTTTTGCCCTGCAAACAAACAAAAGAATGGATAATTTGCTACATGTCAGGGGTATTTAGGTCTATTGAAAAATAAGCAATGAGATTGAACATTACCACACGGTCCAGGATTGGTGCTATCTCCACCTGCGTCCCAAGGCGAGTCGACTGGTCGTAGGGCGTGTCATCGTCGTCGGAGGACGCAATGTCGGCGTAGTCATCTTGAGTCCATTGGCCCTTAAGCTTGGACCGCGTCGCACGCTGGTACCAAACTTGGTACCGCCGGAACTGCTCGTTGCTGTGCGGCTCGTTGTTGTCGTCCACGTGGTCCTGGGAGTGTCCCCACTCCTCAACGTACACGTGGTGGTGCTGCTCGAAGTCTGTGACCTTCTTCTGTCGCTGACGATCAAATCTGCATGACGTAAACCAAAAGTTAACATTAGTAGAAACACCGTGAAATTGGAATCCAAGGTTAGAATTGAAATTGCATGGCACTTACTTGTGCAAGGCCACAGACGTGGAGATCGGCGCTGCTGGCCACAACTGCCTCATACCAAACTGGCGTGCAACTCGATGTGGCAGGTGATACTCAACAGCATAGAAACAGATAAGGGGGCACCTCATCCTGTAGAGGGCCTCGTCTATGCTGCACAGTGCGCTGAACTGAATGTCCACCACCTCTTCCTCGGCATACGGCTCCCACTTAACCTGCATAGCAACAATTTACTTGTAAGGTACAGGACTAACAAATAAAATCACGATACCACATGTAATTAACTTACACTGGAGGCCGTGAGCGCATCTAGCTCGTTTATGTACTCTACGTACGCCCGCTTCTTCCTGGCGTACGGAACTGAGACCTGGTCCCAAAGATATGCAACTGTCGGACGTCGACGAACTGGAACCTCTGGGAACCATGGACGACCAGGCAAAACCGTAGGACGACCAACCGGTAGACGACACCACATCCACAGCTGGAGGAGGTACAGGCAACCACCTAATGTCGAGTTCGCCGAACTCCGACGACACGCCTCGCAGAGGTGGCGGTAAAGGAACGCCAACACCCCGGAAGCCCAGCTGTACTGCCCCGCCGTGTCCCAGTCAACAAGCTTGTAAAAGGTGAAGGATACGATAGCATTGACGGGCATACCACGTATACCCCTAAGCAAACTATTGAAGGATTCGGCCATGTTGCTTGTCTGAAACTCGTACCTCCAGCCACCGTCGTCATGAGCCCTTGTCCATTTGTCGACATCTCTCATCAATCCCGTCAACCACTGTCTACCTTCTGCGTTTGTTGCAGTATTAAGCTGCTCCAACTTCTCCTGGAAAAAATTCACCTCAAGCATTCGAGCGACCTCCTCGAACAGAGGAAAGTTATCCTTCGCACCATCCTTACGGAGTAGATTCTCGGCAAGATGCCGAGTGCACCAACGGTGGTGCAAAGCTGCATACCCCGGTATCTGCTCCTGTACGGCAGAAAGTATGCCCTGGTGCCTATCAGAAATGACACCAACCTCCCTACCAGGGCCGACCACGTGCCTCCGAACGAGCCGCAAGAACCATCCCCAGCTGTCTTTGTTCTCCCTCTCAACCAAAGCAAACGCCAAAGGAACCAACGCGTTGTCTGCGTCACAGGAAATGGCTATCAGAAGTGTGCCCTGGTACCTGCCAAGAAGAAACGTACCGTCAATAGCGAAGACGGGACGACAATGCCGAAAGGCCTCGATGGACTGAGCAAAGCACCAGAAAGCACGGAAGAATATCTGCATCCCATCTTGAGTCCATTCGTTTGGTTTCGAGACGTACTCATAATGCATGCCTGGATTAACCGCTTTGATTGCATTGAAGAGTGCTGGCAACTGCAAGTACCCATCTTCCCAGTCCCCATATATCATCTTCCAGATGCGTTGCTTTGCCCTCCATGCTTTTCCATACCTTATCTCGTATCCAAATTTCTCCTTAACCATCCCAGCAAGTGTCTTCACCTTCATATTGGGTTCTCCCTTTACTATGTGACACAGTGACTTGGCAATAATGGTAGAGGTCAACTGCCGATGCTTCTGTTTGAGCTCTGCTTCGGCACAAGTGTGTGGGCCAACGATTTTTGTGATCTTGAACTTTCCCGTGACCTTCTGTTTGCTAGCACAAACCCTCCATTCACATGTCTCTTTCTCGCACACAACTGTGTACCTCCGCTCCACATAAGAATGTCTCACCTTGAATGGCCTTTTACGGATCACTGAATACTCCTGCAGCCACCTTTTCAATGCAGACAAGTCCTCAAACACCATGCCCTTCTCAATTGTCATGCTTGACCCGGCCTCAGGAGCATCTAGCAACTCGTCATCCCTTCCTTCTGCATAAGCCCCATGAGAATGCCTAAGATCGCTGAATTCATGAACTGATGGATCCCGGCCAGGGCAATAACGCCTGATCATCTCAATATCACTTTCGGTCAGCTCTCCAAAAGGGCGGTCATCATCAGAATCAACGGCCCTTGCGATCTCGTAAGGCTGCAGATCATCAACAATTTGAACATCCACACTGTTGGAGTTCCTGCAGACTTCTTCAACGTTGCCAGATGAAGCAACGGGAGGAACAACCACACTACCAGGAATGTTTCCTGCATCATAAGCACGACAACGATGGGATTGAGACAAAACAAAGGAATGACGGGAAAAGGCTAAAGTGTTGCTCGACACTTACTGGGCTGATTCTGGGTCAATCCCATCTCCTGAGGGGCCGCCACGACATCATCAGTCCGACATTCAACTCGAACTGGTTGAGAAATCTGAACCTCGTTCGGGGAAGATAGAGCATCGGGCACCTCAGGCACTTCTTCCACATCCACCGCAAGATCCGGTAACGGAGGGTCAAAGGGTGCCTGATCACCTAGTTCTGGTGAATAACCGTGAGGGGTGGGATCAATGGACACCTTCCGCACAACAACGTCCAAACATTTTAACTCATTCCTCATAACCAATTTGACATATTGGTCCCACTCATCCTCTGAACCAATTAAGATCAACCGCCTGAGAACTAGGTCTTTCGAACCGAAGTGAAGTAACCCCTCAACTGTGATGCTCTCCTCGTTTGCATGACAATGTAGCTTCTCCCGAGCCCTAGCAACCAACTCACTAAACGACGGCCGATCACCGAATATTAGAGGCACCCTTTGCATTTCAACAAATTGAACATTTCCATAATCATCACTTGTCACACTGCCTCCATGATATAGGGTCACTAGGTTGTCCATCTAGTTCATACAGAACAAACAATGTATAGAATTAGGTAGTTGGTCAGAAGAGGCATACAGAACTAGAGACTCCCTTCGAAATATTTTATATCTACTGGTTCCTGCATACATGCAGCCCATGAGGCACTGCACTCGCGGCAATAGTAAAATTACCACCTACATTCCGTTCACAAGTCCGCAACAATAGTCATACACACATACCGGAAAGCACTGCTACATAACATGACATAACAAGTAGAGTACCAACCTAAAAAAGATACCATTTCCTTGTTCTACTGAAGCATACGTACAGATTATAGCTTCATTGGTATGATTCCTACAATACTAGCACTACAATGGCTGTTAAATCCATCGACCTTGATTCCGAATGAGATTGACCACAAGATGTATGAACATGCCATTCCCATATGCCAATGAGTTGCCAAAATTTCCTACTGTTTGCCCCAAATAGAGTATCAAATATACAGCAGTAAACTAACAATGTAATGCAATGTAAACTAACAATGTAATGCAGTAAACCAACCTAAACAGATACCATTTCCAAAAATTTAAAAGAAAAAACTACCAAAATGGAAATGTTGCTACCTTCCGGCGGGCTTGGAGGCGGCCGGCGGGGAGGCGGGCTTGGATGGGGCCGGCGGGGAGGCGGCCGCGGCGGGGAGGCGGCCGGCGGCGTCGATGGGGCGGGCGGACGGCCGCGGCGGGGAGGTGGCCTGCGGCGTCGATGGGGCGGGCGGGGAGGCGGGCTTCGAGACGCCCGGTCTTGGAGGGGAGGCGGCAGTGGGGGGGGGGGGGGACGCGGGCGGGCGGGCGGGGAGGCGCCCGGTCTTGGAGGGGAGGCGGCCGGCGGCGTGGATGGGGCGGGCGGGGAGGCGCCCGATCTTCGAGGGGAGGCGGCCGGCGGCGTGGATGGGGCGGCTGGGAAGGCGCCCGGTCTTGGAGGGGAGGCGGCGTCGGGGGGGACGCGGGCGGGCGGGGCGGCGGCGGCGGCGGCGGCGGGGAGGCAGAGATGGAGAAATGAACGCGAATGAACGAAAGAGACAGAGGGAGAAAAGAGAAGGCCGGGCGAGGTGGCCACTGCTCGGCGCCAAGATCCATGGCGCCGAGCTCGGCGCCGTGACTAATGGCGCCGAGGTCCTGCCACGTCGGCGCCACGTTGGCCGCCACGCTGGTGCGGGCCTGGCATCTCGGCGCCGTGGACCACGGCGCCGAGATGTGTTACCTCGGCGCCGTAGACCATGGCGCCGAGCTCTGGGTCCAAAAACGGAATTAAAACTACCAGGGGTCTAAATGTGAATATTTTTCGAAAAAAGGGCTAAAATAGAAAAAATTCGGGAGTGGCAAGGGGGACCGCCTAGCACCGAGCCACGGTTCTCGGAGACTGGCCCGTGGGCCTGTGGCCCACCACCCGGGCCCCATGTGCTTCTCCCCCGGCATCTATAGGATCCAAGAGAAGAAAAGAAGAGGGGAAAAAACCGGTCTTCTTCCTGGAGGGGGCTAGGGATTCGAGTCGGATCATCGCGAGCTCGAGCGGAGCGGACGGAGAGGTGGTGAGAGATTCCGATCGCGGCGTGTGCTTGGGAGCTTGAGGGGAGTAGGAGAGGAGGAGGAAGGCGAAGGAGAGATGGTGCTGGTCCTTGCGCTGGGGGATCTGCACATCCCGCACCGGGCGCCCGACCTGCCCGCCAAGTTCAAGTCCATGCTCGTCCCGGGCAAGATCCAGCACATCATCTGCACCGGGAACCTCTGCATCAAGGTTGGTTCGTTGGCTATCCCAGTGATTTCCTCTAATCTGGCTGACTTGTTCGTAGCGCCATGTTTAGCATCTTCAGATGAATCTTGTTGGCTCTCAGATTTTTTGGGTGTTGGGTTGGGATCAGTGGCACCGGTCCTAGCTCTGTGGAGTGATTACCGGATAAGCTTTCAGTTGCATGATTGTTTGGTTGATGCGGTTGGGCAGCAGAGGTGTGAGGAATTTTAGCTCAGAGGGAGAGAACAATGAGACGATGTATATCTTTGACCCTGCACTGAGCATACATGCAACCAAGAATCAGATCAAATGTGATGTTTCACCAATTGATGATTGATGGACACCATTTGTTTCGATTCCGGGCAACAACCCAGACCCTTCACTCTTCAGCTTACATTCCAGTTGGACTTGATGCCCGTGAGGGTTCAACTGAACTGCATTGGAGTTGCCCCTAGGTGCTTAATAGCTATACGGAAAGCCTAATAGATATCAATTTCGACAGTTGTTACTATATGAAGTGTTCTGGAAACAAAAAAAATTGGTCATCTCATGATAGTAGGATAATTTCTTCTATCAGAGTAATCAAGCGATATAACAGAGCGTTGACTTTTTGATAGCTGCACTAGAGGAGAGTCAGTGGCCCTTTAACCTTGAGATCAGGAATGTTCATGTAGCGAACTTGGCTCTCAATGTTCTAGCTTTACCCATAGTTACCAGATTCACCATAACCCCCCGCGTTGATGCTTTGTCAAAAGCAATAGCGTCTCCCGTTGATTAATGGGCTCATGTATTTCTTGACGTACAACACAAAAGGTTGCTTTGCTCACCTTACATCTTGATTACAGATCTTCATGTCTCGTTAGAAACTTTGAATGACAAACTATCGATAGGAAAAATGTTAACTATATTCTAAGTTTTAGTGCAACCAGGCACTGAAGACAAGGCTAATTGCTTAAGGTTATGCAATTTGAATGAGCTTTCTGTCTCATCTGCATTGTTGCCATTGACCTTGTTTTCTCTAATACTATGCGGAGATTTTCCAAGAGAAAATCTGGTACCACTAAGGGACATTATCAAAGAAAACTGTATTTGTCTCACAAGAGTAGTTTTTTCATTCTGTAAATATCATGTCCATTCACAGAATTATGCCTGTGCTGATAGAAATTTCTGTGATCATGTCATACTTTTAGAAAGCTCTACATGTAAATAGAAAGCTTCTAAAAACTACAAAACTAATGTTTACAAAAAGGACATCAGCTTCGTTCTCTGGAATGATTTGTTGGTTAGTTCTTCCTTGAACAAAGTATAGGGCATCTACAGGTCACTGTTCGATTTATCTAATGAAGCCCTATAATGCATTATTGTGCCACTAGTCTTGAATGTATTTTCTAGCTCTAAATTATCAAGTGAAATATTGCCAATTTCATTATTTATGTTTGTCCTTACTGCTTACTTATCATAAGGTTATTCCTTGTCTGATTTGTTAGAGCAACTTATTTTAATCAGATCCCTTCAAAAAATAGGTGTTGGAAAGAAGAAATATAACAGTAGTGACCATCTAGCCTTTTACTGCAATTATGTGAGAAAACTTTCTGTGTATAAAGTGTTAACACTGGAATACCACATAGTATAAAGTGTTAATGGCTTAATGTAGCCTAGCTATTTGGTGAGAATGTAAGATTATGCCATATTGATTCATGATGAAATAACAGGAAGTTAGATGGCTTGTGTAGAAAACTAATTGAAATCCAGGGAAGAAGTCAGAACAAAGAGAAGTTGATGTGTTTTACAGGTTTAACGATGTGTACCCACAAAGTGTCGGGTCATGATGAGATAGCTGCTCATAAACTACATGCTACTTTTCAGTTATTTTGCATGATGATGGCTAAGCTATCCTTGCCAAGGAATGATTGATTTTTGTACCATTTTCTGTACTGGATTGTTGTTTTTTTAGACGTGTTGTTGCATTAACTCGTTAACAGGACATTAGTAAGGTTGTGGTTTTCCATTTCCTGGCACAGACTAATGTCTTGTATAAAAACTGTGTAAGTTTATTTTGATGAAGTATGAACTTATAAATTTCATAACTTTCCTCTAGGAAGTTCATGACTACCTGAAAAGCCTTTGTCCTGATCTCCATATTACCAGAGGTGAATATGATGAGGATGCTCGTTACCCAGAGACTAAGACACTTACAATTGGTCAATTCAAGCTGGGGCTTTGCCATGGTCATCAGGTTCACTTTCGAGTCCTGTTACTTTCTTTCATGCCCATGAATTGGATATAGTCTTAAATTTGCTACTTGGTATGTAAAATCTATGCTTATGTGATTATGTGTTATTTCACTCATGTGAGGTCATGACGTCATGTTAATTAACCTGCTCGATTATATATAAAAAAAACTCGACCTGCGGGGGGTAAGACGGCCCCCGGGCATTTCAGCTTAAGAGAAGATCCTCTCACGCAGACTGAGAAAACCCCCGAACCCCTGCTCCACCCTTACACAGGGGCACAGTTGCCTGGGTGAGAACGACCAACGACCGGGCCGGGCCTTGACCCATGCTTTGGTGTGGTAGCAGGCGAGGGGATTTTTTTACCCCTAGACCTGAAATTCGCCCTGAGGGATTCGAACCCAGGACCTGGGGGGTGCTACTGAGGCGCTCTAACCACTAGGCTAGAGACCCTTTCGCATTAACCTGCCCAATTATGAAATGTTCTATTATATGAAATGTCTGCTGCTCTCTCAATATTCTCGATAGTTGAGAGTAAACTACACTTTAGTAGGAAGAAATCAGTTTGGCCACCAATGTTCTTGGAACTGTGATAAGAGATCCTTATTTAGCAAAGCCAGGCTTAATAAATCCTGTTTCTCTGTACATTAGCAATTAGCATGCTTGTATCCTTGCCATGAGCATATAGATTAGACTATCATTTGCAGAGTGCTGTATCTCCAACTGTGCTGCCATCATGGATCATTTATTCGTTACTTGGGATAAGTCTTGTTTCTGTTGTGCCTTAGCCTGGTAAACTGGCAACTCTCTCAGTTCCCAGAATGGAAACCAGGGTCTGCCTAAACCAATATTTCTCTTTTATATTTTACTATTCATAGCAACATTCTCTTTTATATTTTTCCCAATGCCGATGGGGGTTGGACTAGAAATTTTAAAGATTTGTAGGTTTCTAGATACACTTATTTTCTTTTCATGATGTTTTGATGCTAAATTAGCACAGTTTGCACCCTGCACTTAGAGGGCTGTTTGCGCTTGATACCTCTGCATGCTGCAATGAAGAGATATTTATGGTTTCGGAATGAAATGAATTGCTCATGTAGAATATTCCATTACATTCCCTTCTGTGTTCAAATCAGGATTTTGTAGAAACAGTCTACTATAAACTCAAATTTTGCTTGGTGATGAAAATGAACAATTTTGTAGTACCTTGAATTGGAATTTTTGTAGCTAACCAACTACAGATGGCTACTTTCCAATGTAGTATGCCTCCGAAAATATGGTCGACTTTTTATCACTATATACATGGCTGCCATCTTCTGTAGTTGACATGGTTTTCTGTTGGAAATACTAGTAATTGTTAGTGTATTGAAATGTGGCAATTATGGGATTGAAACACAGGGCTTTTTTATTCTGAGTTTACATATCTAAAAGATTAGTGCTGAGTGCCTTTTTCCTTCTTGTGCTTTTCTGATGTGGCCATACAATTTTAGTTTTTTTCCTAGTGAGATGCATATAATAGTTTGTAGGTGCCATTTGGAAGGTCAACTGTCGTGCTGTTCTGCAAATTCTCAGTCTCGTAAAGTGTAACCAGTGACATTTACTTTCAACTGATTCCACTTTTGTAATGAAACCACATGGTGAGATGTTGCAATGTGGCAGCCGTCACATGCTTGGATGTCACGTGGTTTACCACTGACTGAGTGGGGGAGTGGATGTGGCGAGTACATTTTTGCATCCCATATATTACCGCATTGCATCCAAGCAACAGACTGATGGATGCTCAGCAGCAACAGACTAGATGGATCCTCACAGATAGTCGAAGAGTCAGATGTACCTATTTCCATTGACCATATCCACAAAGTGATTTGATACTCTCTCCTTGGGGACATCAAGCATGTTCAGAAAAACCATACTCAGTATCTTAACTTCTGACTTATGCGGACCATGCACCATGTTTGGTTCATTGTATCTGCTGGTGCATTCAATGTTCTGCACCATGCATATCTTGCACACAACTAACAATTTGAGTAGGCCAATATCTTCTTTCGTATGTACTTGACGTTCTTTACAGATACTGCTTTACTGAATATAACATTTTGGGGGGGGGGGGGGGGGGGGGTTGTAAGCGCTGCATTTTTGAATAATGTAGCTCTTGAATTCCAGTAGACCAGTACCATATTGGATTAATAAACTGCCTTTCGTTTTGTGAGTACCGTACTGACTTTTGAATTCTGATTAGCTCCACTGTCGAGGTTAGTTGTTCTTAACTTAGTGTGTTATTGATTGCATATCTATATTTTACCAAACTTTTTACTGTTCTTATGCAGCGTTTTGTCGATTGTCATATCTTATATTGTTCCTAACCATTCCACTCTGCTATGTGTATCAACCATCAGGTGGTTCCATGGGGCGACCTGGACTCCCTAGCGATGCTCCAGAGGCAGCTGGACGTGGACATCCTCGTCACCGGGCACACCCACCAGTTCAAGGCCTACAAGCACGAGGGGGGCGTCGTCATCAACCCCGGCTCCGCCACGGGCGCCTACAGCAGCATCACCTACGACGTCAACCCAAGCTTCGTGCTCATGGACATCGACGGCCTCCGCGTGGTCGTGTACGTCTACGAGCTGATCGACGGCGAGGTTAAGGTCGACAAGATCGACTTCAAGAAAACGGCGACGATGCACGCCTGACGTGCCTACCCGCCGGCACAGAAGTTGCTTTTGTTCAGAGCTGCTTTTGTGAAGCCTTTTCCTACTTATCGTGCCCCGCTCGTTCATGTGCAAAAAACTGGAGCTGTGTTTACAGATTAGTTAATGAGATTATCAGATGTGATGTTAAGTTGCTGTTGCTTTTTTTTTGGGTGTTAATTGGCAAGAAATAACATGTGACCAACCGCAACCAGTGACGTGTGTTTAAACACAAAGTGGACAAAAGAATGGGAGAATACTCCCACTATTATGCCCCGGGCCGCCCGGGGATTGCACGCTGGGGAGCCGTGCCACATCATTAAATTTACAAAAAAAAGTCCTCTGATTTTTTAAAATTATGTACGGATTCTTTGAAATTACATCAAGTCTTTAATTTTTCCCCAAAAAATCGAATTTTGGACACTATTGGACCCTTGTGCATTCGAAATTCCGTTTTTGGGCCCCTATGCAAAAAAATTCCAATTTTGGACCCCTCCCCACCGCGCGATCGCCACCGGCTGCCACGTGTCCCGGTCGTGCGGTCTGGAACCGCACGACCGCACTGTTCACCCGGTCGTGCGGTTCCAGACCGCACGACCCGGTCGGCCCCGCTCGCCACCGCGCGTCCCCCGCTCGCGACCGCGCGTCTCCAGTCGCCAGCGCGCGTCCAACGCTCCGACCGCGCGTTCCACCTCCTGAGCGCGCGACCGCAGCTACGAGCGTGCGTCTCCCCTTCCTGAGCGCACGAATAAAGTGCAACGCCAATTATTCGCGCGTTCACGAGCCAGATTCCTCCCCCGACCGTGCTCTTTCCTGCAGTCCAATCCATCCGCCGAAAGAGCAATGTTGTGCACTTTTTTGCATGCGGTTCATACACGCGTCAGTAGTATGTGATATGGCCCCCCCAATTTTTGCTGAATGGCCGAGGAGTGTTCGCAATAAAATGCCTTGGAGCTGGCTTGGTGAGCAGATGCATGCGGTGAAGACTTCTCGTTTGCAGTTGAAGCAAAGACAGAGCGAGAGAGGGAGTGAAGGGAGGAAAAGAAAGAGTGGAAACCCAGATTTTTGAGTTGGTTTTGTTTGGAGTCAGCAGATTTTGCAAATACGAAAGTTGTAGATCGTCTTCTGAGCTTCAAGAAGAGGTAATTTTTGGCCCCGTGCAAGTATTTTTCTGTGAATGTCATTAGGCCATAAATAGGGGAACCGTGTTTCGTTAATGTTGTTAATTTAGTGTATAAAATGCCGTATTTATTTGTTGAAGTTACGTAGTGTAATGTAGTTATTGTTTTATGAACATACGTGCGTACATGTGTAGGTGACGAAAAAGTAAATATTTCTGTTAGATAGATTAGAGACAATTTGTATAATTGGTATGCTTATACAATTTTTGGTGAAGAAAAGTGAGGAGCGAAAGCCGGAAGAGTTGAGTTGTTTTCGTTTGGAATCAGCGGATTTGGCAAGTACAAAAGTTGTAGATCGTCTCGTTAGCATCAATAAGAGGTAAGTTTCGTGCCCGTGCAAATATAATTGTATGTATGTCATTAGGTTTTAATTAAGGAAACCATCTTGTGTTACTGTTATTTTATGTCAATGTTTTATACGCTATGTATGTATAGCAAATCTTGCATATGTTAGGCATGATGTATTGTAGTGTATATAGTGTTTTTCCTTTTTTTGTGAACATACGTACTGTAAAGTAGTTTAAGTTAGGTGTAAAATATGAAGTTGTAGTGTGTAGACGTTGAGAAAATACATATTTATGTTAGAGCAATTGTAGGTGATAACGATAGTACTAGGATTAGAAGCATATGATTAGTATACTTAGGGAAGAACTACATACAGTGCGGTAGGTGGTCAAAATAAATTAGAAATAAATTTGGTAGATTAGAATTAAAATATAATAGCAGTCATAGAAACTTATAGTAGAGCTACATAAAGACTATATTAAGTTAAAGTTAGAAAAGATTGTAGTGTAAATAATGTGTAGGTGTTGAAAAAGTAAATATTTATGTTGGAGCATTTGTAGGTGGTAAATTTGTAGTAGTTACATTAGAGACAATTTGTATAATTAGTATGCTTAGTGAATGACCGTAGTATGGAAATAAAAATGATATGAATATTTAATTTGATGTATGGTACAATTTGAAAGTAAAATAGTTACAAATACATCGTAGATTTAGAAATACAAAACATATACTAATCGAAACTGTTAATTAGATGGTACGATTGTTACATGTTGTGTACTAAAATGGTTGATTATGCACTTATGTTAGGTACGCAATGGCTGGCATTGAACAATTGTTCGTGTTTTATGGGAGTGGTCTCGTACGTGATGGGCCGTATGGGGCGGACCTGTCAAATTGCGAGCGGACCGTGATCCGGGCACCCGGTCTGAGCGCCATGAGCTTGTCTGAGCTACGGAGGTGTGTCCGTTCGGCGTTCGATCGACAGACCGCAAGGAAGAAGTTACGGATCGAGGCAGTCTATGCCACAATGGTGGATGATGAAAGGCAGAGCATATGACAACTTCTGAAGGTGACCAATGACGCGTCATGGGCGAACTACATGGAGGTCGTGTGCAACCCTGATGCTGCGATATATGGGAGGCCAATGGTGTATGTCGAGTTCGTGGAGAGGGCAGAATCATCAGCCATGGTTGGTTCAGATGCCGCTGGTGGAGATGTAGTGGTCGGCGGTTATGAAGACCCTTCTGCGGGAGAACATGTGGGTGATGAAGACGACAGGAGGCGTGCGCAGAATTTCCAGCCCAACGAAGGTGTGCACGATAGGTGGTGGGCCGCCCGTATTGACTGTCATGAGTATCTTGGGGACCAGGTGGAAGAAGAGGACAGCGAGGAGGATGAGGAGGTGGAAACAGGCAGTTCTGGAGATGACGAGGATGGGGAAGGTGCAACTGGAGGGGTGGTAGGTCGTGTTGTGACCACGGACGGTGCGTACGTGTCGTCCAGACAGGACGACATCGTAGCGGTAGCCCTAGTTCTGCCACAGGCGAAGGAGGGAGAGTGGGGGTTCAGCGAGGGCGCACTGTTTTTGGGGCAGTGCTTCCGTAATAAGAGTGCTGTCCAGCAGGCTATTGCTAGACATGCCGTCAACATAAGCCGGACGTATCGGGTCCACAAGTCAAAGCCGGACACGTACGTTGTGAAGTGTGTCGACGGGTCATGTGGTGGCAAAGTCCGTGCACAACGGTACAAGGGCATTGGCACGGAGTTCCGGATAACGGTGCTGCAAGATCACAGTTGCGAGCTTGCGGGGCCAGTACATAGACACCGCAACATGACATCATCGTATGTTGCGGAGGTGGTCACGCACCTCGTCCAGGCGGATGTGTCAATTACCCAGTGACGAGACAAACCCGGGCAGCTTTGTCCAGTTACATGACAAAACGGGGCAGCTATGCCCACTGACATGACAAAACGCGGCAGCTTTGCCCAGTGACTTCACAAAACTGGCCAGCTTTCCGCAGTGACATGACAAATGAGGCCAGCTTTGCCAAGTGACATGACTAAACAGGGCAGCTTTGCGCAGTGACACGACTAAACGAGGCAGCTTTGCGCAGTGACATGACAAAAGAGGCCAGCTTTGCGCAGTGACATGACAAAAGAGGCCAGCTTTGCGCAGTGACACGACAAAACCGGGCAGCCTTGCGCAGTGACGAGACAAAACCGGCCAGCTTTGCCAGTGACATGACAAAAGAGGCCCGCTTTGCGCATTGACACGACAAAACCTGGCAGCCTTGCCCAGTGACAAGACAAAACCGGGCAGCTTTGCGCAGTGACACAACAAAACGGGGCAGCTTTGCCCAGTGACATGACAAAAAACTCCAGCTTTGCCCAGTGACTGCGCAAAACGGGGCAGCTTTCCGCAGTGACACGACAACACGGGGCAACCTTGCCCAGTGACATGACAAAATGGGCCAGCTTTGCCCAGTTACATGAGAAAACGGGGCAGCTTTGCTCAGTGACATGACAAAAGAGGACTGAATTTATTACGTTGTACCAAATACATTGAATGTTCCAAGCTCCGAATTTATTACGCGACTACAGGCTCAAAAGCCTTCATAGGGACATTTATTGCTACACTGCAAACCTAACTATGCTCAAAGGATTCCCATGTCTACATAAAGAATGGTCCATGGACTATGCCCACTGCACCAGATAACCTGCCTACATAAAGGCCTTCCTCCTATGTCTTCCATACCATATCTCCTCCTCAAGGCATCACAATACTACTACACAACAATGTCTTCCTGGAGGTCCGACCCATTTGGAGTGCCGGAGTGGCATGAGCGCCCGAAGTGCCATTGCGGCTTTAGGACGATGTTGGGAGTCTGGACGGATCGAGTACAACGAGCCAAATACGGCCGTAGGTTCTTTAAGTGTCCAAACCTGGATGACGACTTCATGGTAACGACCACAACTAAATCATTTGTTTCTCGTTATCGTTTTTCAACTTGATCCATGACATCTACCACGCCACACATAGGCTTGCACGTTCATCGAATGGGTGGATCGGGTGTCGCCGGCATGGCCAGATAACCGGGCAGTGGAGGTCGAAAACAAAGGACAATACTTTGTCAAGATGACTCAGGCTCGCGAGGTGGAACGACAGATGCGGCTTGAGCAAGAGCGCCGTGTGAGGGTGGACCAAATCCGTCTGAAGGGCAAGGAGGATGAGCTGCAAAGGAGGCGGGAGCAGTTAAGTCTGCGTGAAACAGCCATCAAGTGTCAGGAGGAAGAGCTTCAAGCTCGTGAGGCAGCTCTCAAGACCAAGAGTGACAGGAAGAAGGATGCAGCGGAGCCATCTTTAGGGCGCGACAAAAAAGGGAAACAACCACGTTACACCCAGTAGACAAAATGTAATATTCCCTAAGGCATGTTAGGATTAGCGGTGGAGTTCTGAACATTAGAAGTACAGAGTTCCACACATGCCACTGGTCACATCACTTACCACTTTATGTATCGACCGTTCTACCGTCAATCGTTCCTACAAAAAATTTACCTAAATTTTTTATGCATCTACAACTTACATTGAACATAAACTTCTATTACAACTTTATCTGATTTTTACGCAGTTTATAACTACAAAATTGACAAAATATACAAACATCACGCGGATTGCAAACCCTTAAAACATACCAAAACCTAAAAGTCACTTACCACTTTATATATCGATCGTTCTACGCACAAATGTTCCTAAAAAAATCACTATAATTTTTTATGCATCTACAACGAGCCAATCAACATAAACTTGTTTTACTATTTTATCAGATTTTATTTTGTTTCACAACTACAAAATTAACAAAACTTATAATCATTACAGATCCTGCACTCATTCCCACGTGTTCAATATCACTTTCGTTCATTTCGTCCAATTGTTCATATCACATTTGTGCTCAAAAAAATTTTCATTAAATTGTTTCCAATAAAACAACATACCATGATCGAAATTTGTTATTGTCACTTCAACACATTTTTCACGGTCAGCAATATATCAAAATCACAAATACACTAATCGTTACTTCACACAAATTTCGTTCGTATGCTACCAAACAATATTTTAAATTTTCAAAATTGCACAAAAAATTACACAAGCAGTACAGTGGACTCCACTTCAAATTCATATTTTCCACTAATTTTATATATACACATTATTTTTTTTAAATAATAACTTTATATATGCATCAATATATACACACAGTATATATATATATATATATATATATATATATATATATATATATATATATATATATATATATATATATATATATATATATGTGCGCTCGGGAATTGAAAAAAATTCGCCACAGCACAGCGGTCACGCGCTCAGGAGGGAATCGTGCGGTCCAGCGCTGGGTCATGCGGTCGGACGCGCGCTCGCGGCGGGAAAAGGCGGGACGCGCGCTCGGGCCAACGAGTCGCGCGGCGGGCGATCGATCGTGCGGTGGGCGGCGAGTCGCGCGGCGGGCAGCGGGGTCGTGCGGACTGGTACCGCACGACCCGATGAACAGTGCGGTCGTGCGGTACCAGTCCGCACGACCGGGCCACGTGGCGGCGTCCCGTGATCCCGCGCTCAACATGGGTCCAAATCCGGAAATATTTTCGTGCGGGGGCCAAACCGGGAAATTTGGGTGCTAAAGGGTCCAACAGTGTCCAAAATTCCAAAAAATCTTCTTTTACGGGATAAAGCCCTGCAGTTTCTCCAAAATTATACATGCATCCTTGGTGTTTTCGTAAAAGCTATCCATTTATGGGATTAAGCCTTAGGCCATGTTTTTAAGCGGCTTTGGCTTCAGATTTTGATTTTTCTACAGTAACTAACTTTTAAACGGAGTGTCTTTTTAAGATAGGGTCTACTAGTTAATTGTAGTACATATTATACCGACTTCATTTATATCGGTAAAAGCCGCACGTGAATTTTAGTTACTCTGTAATCTCTTACACGAACAGTCAAAAGTTACAAGCCACATCCAAAAGTCACAAAACGTAGTTACAAAAGAACAAGCCCTTAGTTTTTTCTAGAAAAGTCTCTCTTATGAATTGTCTATTTTTTCTTTGATCTGTATGGCAGCTAGCGTGGCATAATATCGTGCTTCTGTATCTAGTATATATGTATGTTTGGCAGCTTGGCGCGCTGCAAGGGGTCAGTGGTTTGGATTCGTGTGGGCCGCGCGGCGACATGCCCTGCCCTCCCGGCGTCTGCATGGAGCCCACACGTGCCGCGGCTGGGACAGGGAGGCGGGCACATCGCACATGCCGCTGCTACACGCTGCACTGCTCGTGTGGCAGGGAGCAGAGGCAGGCTCGACCTGTGGCCTGTGGGCATCACGTAGTACTCACCGTGCATCGGTCTCCATCACATCGCCGTTTCGGCACGTACGAATCCCAGAGGGCCAGCCAGTTTTATTCAAATGTTGTGGCATCTCAGGCCCTGGTCAACGGCATTGTTTTCGACTCACTGGCTGACGATCAACTATACAACAATTTTTGCCGACCATATATAAGTTAGACAGATTATTTATGTGAATTTTCGTAGTTTGAATATGTGGTATCTAGTTGTATCTTAGAGATCACTACGCACTACCCGATTACTTTCACCCTAGAAAACAAAATCGACTGCTCATCGTGAAAGAATTGCAACAGGAAAACGACTTCCTCGTTTACCCATATCACAACTACTACCTGTCGTGAGTAGGCCAATACAGTTTCAGGACACACGAGCAAAACAAATCACCTGTTGGAAGAACCGTGGCGGCTCACTCGATCGGTGACAGAAAAAAAAAGCTAGTGGAATGTACTGTTGGTAGTGCATCTCTAGCTAAGACATACTGCTTAGTGACTAGCGAGGCGTGAAAAGTGCAAGTTGCGCGAGATTAGGTCCTGATCAACTCGACTTCGGCTTCTGGTTTATTTTTCACTATTCATAAGTTTCGTCTTTTTCTGAACTTTTGGCTTTTTGTTGAGCTTTTTTACCGGTTCTTTTTTTTCTCGTATTTGTTTGTATTATACGTAATGGGCTAACATATTTTTTATATTTTTAATTTTTTTAAATTTAATTATGCTAAATAAACCTCTGTCAGCTACAGTGCTTTTTTTCAGCCAGCTACAGTGTTTTCAGCCATAAACCATGAGCTTTTCAGCTGAACCGATCACCACCTAACTATTGATTAACGTAGTTTAGAACTACCTGTCGAGCTGTTTTGCACTTTGCAACTGCATTAGGAAGACTAGCTTGTTAATTAAAAGAGAAGAGGGGTGTGCAGCTACTAGGAGGCACACGACCACACGAGGCGAGCTGCGGAATAATAGAAGAGGAGAGGAGGGACAGGGACGGCGAGATATGTTAATTGGTCCAGTCCTCCTCTTTCACTTAGGGTCTTCTAGGTCTTATCCGTATTGATTTATAAAAACTATTTTTTATGATAAATAATTTTTTATAGTGTCTAATTTTTTATTGGCTTATCAATGTTCGATTTATGGGAGTGTCTATACAACATTCGACTGTTTTTGAGGACAAAAACAGTTAGATTTTGAGCCATTAGATGGAGATCTAACGCCCTAGATCTTTTTTTTTGGAGGGGTCATTTTTTTTGGAGGGGAGCTTATATGAGTGGATCCGTTGGATGGAGATCTAACGTCCCAGATCAATCTGACTGTTTTTATCCTCAAAAACTGTCGAATGTTGTATAGCAATACTCTCGATTTATTCGTATGAGTACTTATTTTAGGAACAAAACCGATTGACCATAGCCATAAACCATTAACCACATCTAAAAATAACAGGCCCATACTCACAGTGCTACAGGCCTTCGGTGCTGGGAAGGGAGGGGATTTGGAGACAAGAGATTAGAGAACCAGTTAGTTTGAGGGCCATAAAAGAGGAGGGGTGCCATTGTGCCAAGGAAGGTGTGGACTTGGATGGTGGGGGCAAGAACACATGAGACTAAAACCCCGTTTGGTTGGGCTGAAAAAAAATTATGGTTTATGACTGAAATTGTACTGTAGCGGTTGAAATTTCACTGTAGCTAAAGGTGGTTTTTTTGAAGTAATTAAATTAAAAAAATTTAAAATAGATAAAATATGCTATCTCATCATGGACAACGCAAACGAATACGGGAAAAAAGAACCGGCAAAAAAGCTCAAAAAAGCCAAAAGTCTAAAAAAAGACAAAATTTATTAATAGTGAAAAATAAGTCAAAAGACAAAAGCTGAAGCCAAAACGAGTGAAACCTAAGAGGTAGAAAGAAACACTACAAGTTTGAGCATTTCTTAGGTTGTTGCGAGTGGCACATGTTTAATTTACACATTATTTTTTACTATGATTTTTCACGATTTAAACCGATAGTACGTAGCGCAGCTAACCATTGGAATCTGTTTGAAACACGGGACTGTATTCGATTCCTGTATTCGCAGATTAAGGCTCCGTTCCTAACAGGTTTTGACTTTAGAAGCCAAAAACCATTTAAAATACATTAGATTCTTAACATTTTTTCCTTTGTATTATCCATAAAAATATAACAGTATTTTTTATATTTATTTATTTAATTCAATATCTTAGAAAAACTAACCGATGCTACGGTATTATTTTACAAAAAAAAACAAAAAACACATGTAAAAGATAAAAGGGACGGTACATTTGAACCGGACCCAAAGTGGAGTACCACTTAAAATTACTGTAAAATTCGAGCGACGGCGATTATATTTTTGGCAGTAAAATTTTTGGTTCCGAAAGCGCGCAGACCGGCAAAAACAGGCAAGAGTACTGAGGCGGCAGGGGAATAGTAGCGCCTCGGAATTTGGATTCCCTCCAGAAGGTGGTGTGTCAGCCCGGCCATCTTGAGCTCCGCGCGCCGCTGCCGCATCCCCCCATCCATCCATCCCATGTCGTGGATCGTCCCACCAACAGCGACGTGGTCCACCGCAGGCATGGGCTTGGCTCTTCTCTTTTGGTTTGTTTTCTATGCGCATTGTTTTCGGCTTTCGAAATCCAAGTCAAAATGCATAGATTAGGCCCTGTTTGGATCAGTTTCAGATTCTTAAAAACCAGCTATTACTTCTAGTTTTTAAAAGCTGGTTTCTAAGCAAAAACTGATGGGGTGTTTGGATCCCTTAGTTTTTAAAAGCTGATTTCATTTATGATTGGTGCTAATAGACTATTATACCCTTACATTCATGATTGGAAGCGTCTGCGCGTGGTCTTTAATGAGGGTAAATAGGTATTTGTGCAAAAAAAAACTGGCAAAAACTGGGTATCAACAGCTTCTTAGTTTTTAAGAATCTGGGTAGGTAGATTTTAAAAACTGTCCTAAAAACTGGTCTGTTTGGAACCCACCCAATTTCTAAAAGCCAGATTCTTAAAATCTGGGTGGATCCAAACAGGCCCTTTCTTTAAGCACCTTCTTTTTAAATGATTTTTCAAATTTAAAATCATATATATTATTTATATCGGTATAGATAAAAATTATCAGCTCCAAC
This sequence comes from Dendrocalamus latiflorus, assembly GCA_017311315.1. NCBI lineage: Eukaryota > Viridiplantae > Streptophyta > Magnoliopsida > Poales > Poaceae > Dendrocalamus > Dendrocalamus latiflorus. The sequence continues at coordinate 10,538,546 of CM029640.1, read as the reverse complement.
CAAATACCAACCAAAAGAACATGTTCCTAGCTTAACGCTAATCCAACCCAATCCAATAGTGATTACTAGTGCTTAAGCTTAACCACGTGATGATTACTGGTAGCAAATACTCTACATATTATAACCCCGGGGGAATCGTCCGGGAGGGCATCCATGTCAGCTTATTTGTAAAAAAGCCTTCTAACTTTTTTGAAATCACGTGAAGTCTTTCAATTTTGCAAAAAAAACCTCCATCATGCAAGATAAAACCCTGTGGTTTTCCGTTATTATGTACGGGTCCTTGTTTTTTTATGAAAAACCCTTTGATTTTTATGGATATATGTATGGACCCTCGGTTTCTCACGAAAAGTCTCTCACAAATTATCAACTCTTTTACTTCGGTTCATTTAGTAGCTGGTGTGATGTGGCACCATGCTTCCGCTGCTAGTAGCATTTGACCAGTAGCATTTTGCCTCTCTTCAGATGGTATTCATTGTGCCGTTGTCAGCTAGGCACACCTTCTCCACAGGGCGCCACACGTGTTTTAATATAAAATATTTTATTAATATATAGTGGAAAGCAATCAAAACATAAATAAAATACTTCAATATCAGAATATATCATGCCATTATAAACTGAACAAATAAATGAATTATTCAATATCATCCAACCATCACGAGAAAATAAAATTGTTTGAGTACCACCCATGCAAAACCAAACTTATTCCTTCCACACATGAAGTAAATGACAACTAAAATCTAAATGTATTTTGTGCATTAGACAGAATCTGCTAAGAAGTCAGAGACTTCGACTGCTATCTTCTCAGGGATGATATGCTCTTCCAGAGAAATCAGGGCAATGGCAGCTGCAATGTCAAAAGAGGGTGTTGCTGCCGGGATGGTTTCAACCTCCATTAGCGCAGGCAGCTGGTAAGAATTATCCCCCTTAATAGAAGTAAAGTGAGTTTCGTGCTGCCCTTTGCCATCCTTCTTCTTCTGTGCTTGGGAGGCATCGATGACATGCTGCGGTTCTTTACAGATCCGCGACCAGTGCCCCCACTTGCCACACTTGTAGCAGAATTAGTCTTGCTGACCATAGGGTTTGCCGTCCCGCTTTGGCTTGCTTGCCTTATTCTCACGTGGAGCATCTGACTTGCCTTTCTGAGCTGCAGCCTTACCCTTTTTTCCCCTTTTCTTCATTATGGGCTTTCACACCTTGTAGCTCTCGACGTTGGCTTCACGGCTAGTGGAGCTCCAAAGTGGTTCTGTGACATAGTTCTTGCAAAGAACTTCATCTTGAACCTTTGCAATCTGCATGATATCAATCAATTTAGCATACTCCTTGTAGCCGTCTTGACGATAGTTGCGTGCAGACTGCACTGCATTTGGGTGGAATGTGGATAGGGTCTTCTCAATCTTCTGCTCATTTGAGATCTACTTGCCACAAAGTTGAAAATTTGTACATATTCTGTGCAGAGCAGAATTGTACTCATCGACCGTTTTGAAGTCGGCAAATCTCAGTCGGATCCACTCTTGCTTTGTCTGAGGAAGGATGGTGTACTTTAGCCTCTCGAACTGCTTCTTTAGTGAAGTCCATAATGTTAGCACGCTCTTCTCTGCCATGTACTCATTCTTGAGAGTGAGACAGAGATGGTGCCTAGGGAAGTGAAGTGCCTGATTATTTTTCTTAGGGGTGGGTTTGACATCCTACGGTGCACCAATCCCAATGGCAGCGTCGAGTTTCTTAGCTCCAAGTACTATTTTGATATCGGAAGCCCAAGTCAAGTAGTTTTGGTCATGCTGGATTAGCTCCTCGAACTCTTGGTTCATGATGCCTGTCATCTACTTGTGCATGAAAGGAATAAATAAAGTTATTACCACTAAACACGCATGGAATAAATTTACTGCAGGTAAATAAATTTGATAATGGTACAAAAGATTCTTGTAATGTTCCAGATTTTCATGCATTTTCTATAAATTTTACTGTTAATTTCGGTGATTAAAGGCAATTTAAATGATTACGATTAATCAAAACAGCAAAACAATACATAAAACATAGAAAATAATAATGATAGTACTAAACATGCTTCAAATTCTAAAAATAATTCAAAATTTGAATTTCTGAAGCCCTTTTATGCCGGAATATGAATTTTTAGTGAATTCTGAAATTTCCCAGAGCATATATGCAAAATTTCAATTTAGAGAAAAAATTCATGTAATTTTTTGATTCTTCAGGGCCTTTTTGTAAACTTTAGGGCCCGTCAAAAAGTTCTGAGGACCCTTCTGTAATTTCTAGAATTCAAGGGGCCTTTTGCATAATTGCCGGCGCCCCCTTTGGGTCGAGCCTCCGACCTGTTTTTCGTCCAGCCCATTCGGCCCATTGCCAGCCGGCTCAAAGCGGGAGGGGTAGGGGAACCCTTACCCTTGTTCATCTCTTCGGCGGCTCGGGCGGGGCGCGTGGCGAGGACGGCCTGCCTCGGAGGCGAGCGTCTTCGGCGCTCGGGGCGCATCTGGCCGGCAACTCGCGCGGGAGCAGCGGCGGCCTGGAGCTCGCTGTGCGGCCGAGGTTCGGGAGCGGCGGTGTGTGGACCAGCGGTGCGTTGCGCATGTGGCTTATCGGGGGTCAGCGGCGTGCGGGCCAGCGCGGACGGCCGTGTGGGCCTGACAGCGCGTTGCGGGAGTCAAAGCGCCGGTGTGGTCGGCCGTGTGGGCCCGGCGGCGCGGCGTGGGTGCCGAGGCGATGGTCGAGTGGCGGTGCTGGGCTCGGGTAGCTGCCGGCCGTGGCTTCGAGCCAGCAGCACTGGGCTCAGGTGGCGGCCGGCGGCGGGTTCGAGCTAGCACGGCGGCGCGTGCGGCGGCTGTACGGGGCTGGTTATGCACGATTTTTTTCTTTTTCATTTTTTCCAATCTACAATGCAATCAATATCTACTCTTTCATGTAATCTACCGATCAACATTGTGCTGGCGACTTCAAGTCTGCTTGCGGTAGATTAGAGCGGATTTACACCGTAGAAAATAAAATAACCTAGAAAGCGAAATATGCAGAATTTTAAGCGATCTAGATGTAGACAATTCAATCTACTAATACTTCAATGATTACCTTTCTATTCACCAGAGCGATTTGTGCTGATAACGTGTTAAGCAATCATCGTTGGCGAGTCCAGTCGATTCCTCTATTATACAAAAGACAGATTAATCACAGAAGACGCAAATAGTAGATTGAAAAACACAGAGATAGAGAACTCCTAGTCTTTCTTTATTACTTTTTCTTTCTCATATATATATACACACACACACACAAAATAACCAATACTCTTTCTTATTTGTAGCATAATGATAACATGTGAACTAAGACAACAAGGCCAGTCTCAAATTTCCTAGCAGGTTAGCAGTAGAATTTTTTGTACGGATAATCCATTTTTTATTCGAAATTACAGAAATATATCTCCGAATTTTTTTTACAAAAATAGGCTCAAGTCGCCCAATGGGAGGGCAACTGGAGGCTATCGCCCAACCAGGGGTCGACAAAGTCCCAGTCGCCCTCCCATTGGGTGACTTTCATGCAGTCGCCCAATGGTTGGGCGACTGCACTCAGGCCCCCTGTGAATGTTTTAAATTTTGTAGTTTTAAACTGGTAAAAAATCTGCTGGAGTTGTAATAAAAATTTTCCAAAATTTTTTAGGAACGATTGACCGTAGAACGATCGGTACATACGATGGTAAGTGATATTTTGATGTTACTGAGAATTCGTGTCTCTGGACTAGGATTGGGTTGAGGAGGATCTACGAGCCCAACGGTCAGATTATCACAGACGGTTCTACATACAAATCGTCTGTAATACTCTCTATCACAAATTTTATATATCGATGCAATATAAATAACTAGTCTCAAAAGATAAAATAGCAAAGTTTTATATAGCTTATATATACTCATTTGAAAGGTTTCGATGAGATCTACAACTTTTCAGTTGAAGCAAAATCCAAATTCCAAAGGGAAGACCAAGAGAAAAGGCAAAAACAAAAATCAAAAACTTGGGACGTAGGTTTAGGTTCAAAGATGGCCAATTTTTGGGGTCTTGGAGGGCGACAAGCACAAGTCAGTTGTTTTCTTTGGATCGGGCTCGTCATTAGCTTTCCAACGAGTAAAAGAACACCGAAAACGGACACCATATGCAAAAGTTATGCCCGTTTTACTGAAGGTGTGTCGGAAACGGATTCGAATTCGTTTTGGCCTCAATTGAAACTGCTATAACTTTTGATCCCGTGGCCGAAATTGCTCAATTTTTTGTCTGGAGGCATTTGGATGTATGAAGAACAGCTCCACCAATTTTCACTATTTGTGGCGAAAGTTTGAATCATTTTCGAAATTTCGGCAAAGATAGGCTCTTTCTCTCTTTTTATCTCTATTTTTTTCTAAACAACCGAAATCAACTTTCTCTCTCTCTTATTTTTCTCTGAGTCCAAAACCGAAATCAACGAATTCTCAGTAACATCAAAATATCACTTACCATTGTATGTACCGATCGTTCTACGGTCAATCGTTCCTAAAAAAATTTCCCAAAATTTTTTACACACCTACAACATAAAATGAACATATACTTTTATTACAACTCCAGCAGATTTTTACCAGTTTAAAACAACAAAATTGACAAAATTTAAAACATTCACCGAGGGCCTGAGTGCAGTCGCCCAACTATTGGGCGACTGCATGAAAGTCGCTCAATGGGAGGGCGACTGGGACTTTGTCGACCCCTGGTTGGGCGATAGCCTCCAGTCGCTCTTCTATTGGGCGATTTGAGTCTATTTTTGTAAAAAAAAAATCTGCTGGTATATTTCTGTAATTTTAAATAAAAAATAGATTATCCGTACAAAAAATTCGCTAGCAGTACGCACGCACGGGACGGGAGCAGCTATGCAAGCTAGGCAAGGCGGGCGCCGCAGCGGATGGATGGGCCACGCCAACGCAACGACAAACCGTGTTGACCTTTTGGTGGGGCCGCCAAGTCCGTGGGTGTACACGGCCGGCTAACTTGACGAGATCCAGGGCCCCACTCGAAAAGTCCCCGAGTTTCTCGTAAAATTCTCTCAAGAAGCACGAAGGAAAAGAAGAAAAAAAAATCCCCGAAACAAGTTGAAGAAAGCAATTAACCTTTTCCTTTCCAGTGGATGTTGGCTTTCACAGAATTTACAGTGACTCGTGGTTTTTCGTTTTGAAGCCATGCATTCTAGGTTAGCAATGCTCCACCTGCTCTAAAGGGCTAAAAAGCCTGACTTTTGGGTTTTTTTAAGGCTTTTACTGTTGTGGATGTTAATTTTTTTGAATTTAAAAATAAAAAAATAAAAATAAAAATAATGATATATCTTTGAGATAATGTAAAAAATAAGGAGACAAAAAGAAAACCCATAAAAGAAAAAAACAAAATTGAGAAGCCAAAAAGTGTATCAGGGGCGGATGCTTGAATTCATCCTCGATCATTCACTAATGGTAGATTTCTTGATTTTGGTATGTTGTCTGACAAACATTTATTTATTATTGAACTTTTTCATGAAGCTAGTTGATGTTACAAAATTTAGAATATGCATATAGGCGGAAGTTTGTTGTAACTTTATTTAGGAACAAGATAATATATAGACGGATTGCTACATCTAAATATATAGGGAATACTGAGTGCTCTTTCTTTGATATCTCGGTAATTAGTCTCTCCGTGCTTGCTCTAATTGCACCCTACTATCCAATGTCTTGTGTAGGGGTGCAAAAGAAACGGATAATTTATGTCCGACCAACCGTTTGAACACTTATGGAACGAATACAGAATAGAGAAATGTGTATCCGGTATTATTCGTGTTCGACTCTGACTTCGAGAAAAACATGAAATAAGATACAGGATGAACGATATCCATCCGTATCCATTCTGATTATACCCCTAGATAGATGTGTTGATAAGTACATACATAGAGCATGAGGCCCCCGTGTCATTTCTTTTCTAGATCTGCCACTGCTCGTAACCTCTCTCCTTGCTATCCTCAAAGAATCCTTTCTCCTCCTTGTCATTCCTCCACCCAACGCATCCCTCCCTCCTCCTCCAATGAGTCAAAGCTCTAGCGGGCCTCCAGCGGCCGGAGATCGTCACCATAGACGAACTCCTTTCTAGAGGGGGTGTTCAGGTGATACGCTAGAAGAGTCGGGGCATCAGATCTGTATAAATCAGAGGGATCCAACGGAGGGCTGGCAATGAGTCACCAGGTTGGTCATGGCCTTGCCTAGATCTAGGCTTATCGACAACGAGGTTTCGAGCTAGCCGTCTCCTCCCTCTCACTATCAAAGCTACGGGCATGGCATCCACCTCCTATACACTTTTGTTGTAGATGTTTCGAATTATTGCATACTTGTTTATCAATTGATACATGAACTATTGTACTTTGTTGCAGTGTGGTTTCTCAAATATTGATGCAAGAGGTATTTGTTACAATTATGTTTTTTATTTGTTTGCGTAAGAGTAAATTTGTGTTGCCATATCTCTTCTCAAATGTTGCCGCAAGAAGTATTTATTGCAATTGTGTTTTGACTATGTTGTACGAAGGTAAAATTTTCTTACAGTAGGGACGTCTATTTGTTACACTGAGAAATCTGTGCTTGTTTCATTAAGTTGCAAATTTGCTGCTTTTGTTGCATAAGGGCGGAGGTCTACTGCTAGCTTACTATTTAATTGTTACGTCTCACCTATTTTTGTTGCACTAAATCAGATAGCTGAGATTGACTCTTTTAAGTTAGATCTAAGTTAGAAAGAAGCATACAATAAAAAGCTTTCCATTGTATATCCGAGCACTAACAGATCCCAAAAGTCTAAAATAAAGTATGCTCGAACGTAACAGTTTAAAAATAATAGGTTGGTCATGATTACTATTCTGTTAACAGCAGCTATGTCACAATAATACTACTTGATTTAACGGTACACTTCATAATATGCATATCTATCTTTAAGACTCATAGCATACATATTTAGTGCATTTAAAGTATGTAATGCCAAAATTAATATCTAACGTAAAATCAAAATCCAGGAATTCATAGCCAGAAGTAATACGAAAACGATCAATCAAATGCACGTCAACCATTTTACTAGTGACGATGGTAAAACCTATAGTCGGGATAGGATAAAAAGCTGAAAAACATTCAAGAACCAAGGCCGACCAATTTTACACACTATGGAGCACTCCATTAGCGTGCATCTTGGATCCTACAGGCCCACTCGCTGGCTCATGCAGCTTTGTGACACATGGCGCTTTGTCATGTGGGTGGTCCTAGCAATATCCCCCTTGCTTTTCCTTGACTCTCCCCCAAAGTTCTCATGGAATCCATGGGAACACGCCTGTCCTCCAAAAAAAATGTCAAGAGGAGATAGATACGAATTTCTGTTCGGGTTTTGGTTTTTTCATAAGTCAAAATAAATAAAACAGTTTCTTTCTTAAAACAAAATTTTCAGACACAATCTTTTGAGCCTAAAATTATGTGTGTCATCTTTATTTGTATCTTCGCTGTCCATTGTTATTTTTAAAAACACAAATAAAAATTATCTATCATAGTCAAAAGCTATCAGTGAAAGAACAGGACAAAAACAAGAAAAAGAAACTTAAAACCTTGATCCCTTCACCCTCTACAGCAGCTGCAAGCAGCCAAAGCACCAGCACCATTCACACACCACCACACAAGTAAACCCAGCATCAGAATGCAAAAGACAGATATTGCCATTGAATGTTTTTTCTTATTTTCTCTGTCTCTTCAAGCTCGCACAGCCCCAGTTGCTACATACAGAGAGAAAGTTGTTGCATCACAGAGCCGCCCAAACACACCATCCTGCTTGCCCCCCTTTCTTTCCTCCCCTTCGTTAGTTCATCATCTGCCACTTTCTATATACAACAGTGAAAACCCGACACTGAGACACCTAAGCAAAAGAGATGCGAAGTCCCCAAGCATACCTAACAAAAGAGCTGAAAAAACAAGATTGTTTCTTTGATCAGCAAAGAACTGGGGGATTGATCAAGCTCTGTACTGGACTACTGACTACCAATGCTAGAAACTAAGTAGTACTAGTATGGTGATGGTGCTACTGCTGATTAAAATGGTGGATCAGAGGCACTCTTCCTCCCTCTTGCCTTCTCTTTCCTCTAAAAGAAGCCAAGAACAGCATGGCAGTCTCTCTGAGTCAACTCCCGGCGCTGGCTGCCCCTGCGGCCGCCTCGCCGGCGGTGGCACATGACCAGGGGGAGCCCAAGAGCGGCTCGTCGACCACGTCGAAGAGCGAGGACATCGGCGTGGCGCTGCTGCCGTCGACTAATGCGGCGGCGTCGCTGTCGCCGTTCAGGAACAGGAGGTCGTCCTCGCCGGCGATGTCCATGTCCTCCACGAGCAGCTCGTCCTCGTCCTCCTCCTCCTCCATGGACGGCGTGCGCAGCGGCGTGGTGGGCGAGAGCCCCGCCGACGTCGACGGCGGGCTCAGGTGCTGCGCCTCGGCTGCCACCACAACCGACGGCGGCGGCGGCTGCGGCCCCGAGGAGGCCGGGGAGGCAAACTTGTGGCGGGTGGTGCCAGCGAGCGAGTTACGGTGGGTCGGCGCCGCGTGGTTGTGCTCGCCGGTGTAGGTGAGGATGAAGGTGTTGGGGTCGGCGCGGCTGCGCTCCACCTGCTTCCGCGCCGCGCACCCCTTGGAGCTGCTGCACCGGTAGTATCCCCTGTCCAAGAAGCAGAGCAGAGCGGCCGGTGAGGTTTGCTTCAACGGCGGCCGGCGGCCGCGTTCAACTACAAGAAGACAGAGGTTTGGCTGACCTTGGGTAGGGGGAGCCCTTGATGGGCTTCTGGCCGTACTTGCGCCATGCCCACACGTCGGCCGACACGCCGTCCGCCGGAACGTGGCACACCACCTTCTTCTGCTGGTTCTTCCTGGAGAGTAGCGCAGCACAGCAAACGCGTCGAACAGCGTTAGCAACTCACAAATCTCAGCTTAGATATGAAGAATCGCTACCATTTCCGTGCAGAGTAGTAGTCCGTGAAGCTTACCTTCTCTTGGATCTTGGCACTCCGCCGGACACCTGCCGCCGGCTCGGCTGAGCCCTCTCCGGAGCAGACGCTGGAGCGGCCGTCTGGAGGGGCACGTCCGCCGGTGTCATCACCGGCTGCAGCTGCTGCTGCTCCTGTTGCGGCGGCGGCGTCGGCAGTGGCAGGGGAGGAGGGGCGGCGCAGAAGGCCTTGAGGAGCTCGTCGGCGTCTCGCCCGAAGCCGGAGGCTTCACCGGCGCAGAGGTCCTGGAAGAACCACCCAGCATCCGCTTCCTGCTCCTTCACAGTCTCCGGCGCCGGCGCCACAGGCGTCGGGGGCGGGAACGAGGCGAAGGGGTCGTGCCGCGGCGGCTGGGGGAGGCAGCGGCGGCGGCAGGCGAAGCGCACGACGGCGTCTAGATCCCAGTTGTTGAGGCAGTGCTCCTCCTCCATTGGCTCCTTCCCCCTTGGCATGCAGCGGCAACCGGAGAAGAGGCGCGCGGTGGTTGGGTTCTTCTTGGCTTTGGAGGAGGAGGAGATAAGGGGGAGGCGCTGACTTTTGCTAGTTTATGGTTTGTTTTGGAAGAGGGTGGACACTAGGGGAAAGGTAAAAGGAGAGAGAGAGAGAGGAATGGTTGCATTGGATCCTGTCCTAAAAAGGGGTGAGGGCTACGGGTCTATGGCTCTACGCTGTGAGTTTTTTTTTTTGCTGGGTTTTCTTTTCTTTCTTGGGGCTTGGGGATTTTATAGGGGTGTGGAGCAACCCTCGTTTGACTTTGTGCCATGTCAAAGGAGCGAGAAAGGGAAGAGATAGTGAGATAGGGGAGGGGTATAAAGGGGAAACCACAAGAATTTCAGGACCTCGCACGCAAAAATACCACCTATACTTAGGATGTAAATGCGATGAATTTGCGTATGAATCGGTTCGGTTTTTTGCTACAGTTTACGCGTAGGCCGGATTGTATAATGCATTCTTTTTTTTATTGATGGTGAACCGGACATCTGAATATATAACATCTGACTATTTTCTTTTCTAAAATCATTTACTTTTCTAACCATTGAATAAAAAAAATCAAAGGTCTAGATCTCCACACACCAAATATAAAAACCCCTCCCTTCCCCACCCCAAACCCTAACTCCTCCTTCCCTCACTCCCATCCGCCGCTGTCCCAAACTCCCTCCAACTAGGGCTGGCAAAAAAGCTCGGACTTGTGAGCCAGCTCGGGCTCGTGGAGGCTTGGCTCGGCTCGTGGATGAAACGAGCCGAACCGAGCCAGCAAAAAAGCTCGAGGTCTAAACGAGCCGAGCCCGAGCCAGCTCGCGAGCCAGCTTGGCTCGGCCCAACCGATGCCGCGATGCACTCCCGGGTCCAACTCTCCCGACGGGTCCCCCGTTCCTTCGCTTTCCCCTTTTCTTCCCGTTCCTTCCGCCGCCAGCGCCTCTTCCTCTCCTTCCGTCTCAACGCGTCAACGCCTCCCCCTCTGCTTCCTCTCCCTCCCAGCGCCCGTTTCTTCCCGTTCCTCTGCCGCCAGCGCCTTTTCCACCGACGCCTCAACGCCTCCCCCTCTGCTTCCTCTCCCTCATGGCTCTCTCTCTCTCTCCTATGCCGCGCCGCCTTGGCTCCACCCTCTTCTTCCGGTTCCCCTCACACCGATGCCGCCCTGGGCCCCCGGCCTCCCGCGCCGCATCACCGATGCGCCTGCCTCGCCGAGCTCCCTCTCTCTCCTATGCGCCGCCTCCCGTCGCCGAGCTTTGCCACCCGGACTGTCCTCTCCTCACCGCTCGGCTGCGCCTGGGATATGGCCACCGGATCCACGGCCTAGAGCCCGGATCTGGTGTTCTCTTCCTCAAGCCATCCCGATTTCTTACGGATTGGTTGCTATTTTCTTTGAATTCTAATGGTTGTTCTTTTTGATGTGAGGTTTGGAGGTTCTTGATGCCGGGGGAGTGCACCGTGGCCGCCAGCCGTGGTTGCGCCGGTGGTAGCGCGCCGCCGCCGCCTCCATCTACGGTGAGCTTACTCCATTCTCCCCTCTTTACTCCCCTTCCTAGTGCTTGATGGTTTGATGTTCTAGTTGTATTACTTGTATATGTTTGATGTTGATGAATGTATATGACGAGTGTTCTATGGGTTACCTCCACCGACGCTGCTCCTCATTGTTGGCTCGCGAGCCCTCGCGAGCTGGCTCGAGCCGCACCACGAGCCGAACCGAGCCCACAAAAAAGCTTGATATCCTAACCGAGCCGAACCGAACCGAGCCTCCATTCTACCAAGCTTTCACAAGCCGAGTCAGGCTTGGCTCGGCTCGTTGCCACCCCTACCTCCAACGCGCTGCCTCCCGTCACCTTGTCAGCACCGTCACTGCTACCACCCCCCAACGTGGTCACCGTCACCCTCTCGTTGCCGGTGCCGGTACCACCCACCTCGTCCTCCTCCGCCTTGCTTCCACCTCCCTCACTACTGGCGCCCCTTCTTCCCTGTCTCCGACGGCTCATAGCCGCTAGATTCACTAGGCCCCACCACCCGTCTCTGGATTTATTGTCTCCACCCCCATCGACCTCCTCCCAACCTGTGTCTGACGGTGGCACCGCCATCGGTCCGCTGCCACCCTGACATCCCTCTAACCTGATGTCTATCGGTGAACCCCAACCCTAACCAATGAACTCTAGCCCTAAATTCACGCCTCCGTTGAAAACGACGGGGAGCCTTACCGGATCTTCACCGAATGTTGAAAATAAGATGGAGGCGGACATGAGCATGAATCTTGGCGCAAATTGAACAATATAAAATTTGACTAATTTCCCTCTAAAAGAATAGTTGAATGTTGTACAACACTTCCAAATATATATAGTTAACACTGCGCATATGGCATATCAGCTAGAACTTTGTTGTAAGCCCCGTAACGGTGGTAATGTTGCTTAGTTTATGGCAAATGCATTAATGGTGTATTTACGGACGTTCGGTTTGGCTAGGTAGACTGTACACAGTAGATCAAGTTGTGCAAACATCATTTTCTAGTTGACGATCGATGAATGACAGTACGTAGATTAACACCTTTGCTTGTATATTTAAGTAGAACCATGCCATGGTATATATCTCTTCGTAGTTTATGGCATTATAGCTTGTATATTTATGTAATACCATGTCATGGTCTCTTCGAAGTTTATGGTAAATGCATGGACAAAGGTATATTCTTAGAGCAACTCCAAGAGAAGAGCTAAATCATTTTCTAAAGGTAAATTTGGCTATTATTGGAGAAAAAACGTCTTCAATAGACTCTGTAAATGACTCTCCAAATTTAGTAGCTCTCCATCCCTCCTCCTTCGCTCTCTATTTTTGGATAGCCTACCTCGCTCACCATCCAGCCTCTTGGCGCGGTCGGCGTTTTCTTCCCGCACGCTGCGCCCCATTCCCGCGCGTACACGACCCACCGCGCGCTCTCTAGTTGAGATAGCCTGTTGGAGTAGTCTTGTTTTTTTGGGTGCTATTCATTTTAGAGAATAGCTAAATCACTAAATTTAGATACTTCTTTTGGCTAATCTTTTGGAGTTGCTCTTATCTGTTTGATTTGGCTAGCTAGACTTTATAGAATAGGTTAGGCTGTACAAAACATCCTATTCTGGTTTACGACGAACAGGATGTTTGTAGGTTCACACTGTCGTATGTCAACTGGGATTTCCTTGGTTTGTGGAGAATGCATGGATGGAATGGAGGTAGGTTCGGGTCTATTCGATTGAGCTGGAGTTTGCTATAGGACATGTTATGGTAAATATTATTCGCAGTTTATGGTAAATCCAGGGATAAATGTGTACTTGCAAGTTGCATCTGCCCAGTTTGGCTAGGGCTTTTTTTTTATAGTAGACCAGATTATGAGGGTGCTTATATTAGTTTTTGCTAATGATTTTTAGTTGTCACTAATAAATAGTAACAACTTATAGAGAGAGATACTCGTATACGATTTTGATTGATTTAAATAAAGTTACTATAGTATCTACTACAATAGATTAGTAGATCATGCCTTGAAAAGACACTTCGTCTTAAAACTAGATACTGTAGAAAAACTATTCACTTTAGAAAAACAGTTTTTAGAAGTCAATATGAATAAGGCTGACATCCGACTACAAATTCGCAGTCAATTTTTCTTAAGTTTGACTACTAATATATAAAAAAAACTATTTAGATTAATCATGTAAAAATAATATCATTATATTAGCTATAAGAATATTTTCATAATATAATAGTTTTATATTATTTATGAACATATTTATATAAACAATGTTAGATTGTGTGGAGGTTGTAAATACAGTGATGATGAATAATTGACTCTTGGGTTGCATTGAAATTTACATTTGTGAAAATTTCGGTCGACCATGATTGGCGATCGGTAGGTTTCGACCATGGATGATAGTCCAATTGGTCTTCTGATGGATGGTCCGATCGATAGGTATCGACCATGGCAGATCGATCACGGCAAATCAACCACGGCATGTCAACCACGATAAATCGAGCACGGCTGAACGACCACAGCAGACTTCGAGCAGACTTCATAGCAGAATGATCACGTGAGTAATCGGTAGGCTTCAACCTCAGACAGTGTACCGGTCGTATGCTACAAGGAACCGATCGTATGTAATAGTGAACTGGTCATAAGCGATAATGAATTAGTCGGCGATCGGAGCTATAATGCCTGGTTGGTACTCGATGGTCATAGCTACAGTACCGGATCGGTACTCGGTAGTCGTAGACTTTGCTGGTCGATCATCAGTCGGTTGTTGTAGCTACAGTGTTTGTCATACCCGTAGACTTCACGGTTTGTTGTCGTAGTAGTAGACTTTGCAGTTTGTTGTCGTAGTCGTAGACTTCGTGACTTGTTGTCTTAGACTTTATGATTGATAGTCATAAACTTTGTGATCGGTAGTCATAGATTTCATGGTCGGTACTCGTAGGCTTCAAGTACTTAAATTCTTGTGATCTTTGAGTACCTCGAGTACTTGTGTCTGATAGGCCAATGGTGTAACCGGCTTGTGCATGGAGGTCAGACTGGTCTTTCTGAGCGGTCGGTGCTACACTACCCTGTTGGTACTCGGTAGTGGATAATACAATACCTAGTTGGTACTCGGTGATCGATCGGTGGTCGATGGTACAATGATTGGTTGTCGGACGATAGTCTGTGCGATGCTTATGATTTATGAGTATTCTGAGTGATGGTAACCCGAGTACTTGTGGTTTTCGAGTGCTCGTTGAACCAGTGGTTTGATCGGCCTGTGAATGGCAGTCATACTGAGTGGTTGGAAGTTGATTTTCTGGAAAGTGTAAAACTTATGGTTGTGGTTGACCTGGTTGGTATTGATGGATGGTTAAGTGTGTAGTTGTGTATATGGATTAATGTCTGTTAAGTTGGGAAGAATTTGTGTCGGAAAAAACGTTCTTTGGTCTTTGTATGTGCAGTTTGGGCATGGAGACAATAATAGTCGGTGACAAGTAGGATCGGGACTAGGATGGAGAAATATGAGATCCAGGCAGTCGAGGACGTCATGAGGTGGTCGGGCTCACATCGGAGCACATAGAGATCAAAGGTGAATGATGCGTAAAGAAGTTACGAGAGGTGCGGTCCTAAAGGCTTCGATACATGAAGTGGATGATGCGTGGAAAGAGTCCATAACCAGTAAGGCTTAGATATTGGAAAATCCGTGTTTGGAAGAGTTTCAGATTCTTTGATTTGTGGAATCAGATAGAAATTCGTGTCTGAGTTGATGAGGACACGGTTTAGGGCTCTAGCAGATAAAAGGAGAAAGAAGTTAGGAGTTAACCGAGGGCTTTCGTAGGGCTTTGGAAAAAGCTTTTATGCTAGGGTTTGAAGGGTGTCGGGAGGGCACTTTGTAGCCACAGAATATGTTTTAGAAACAAATATTCTATTCCTGAAAGGTTCGTCGGCGTCGGTGGTGCTGTTTTCTGGGTGTCATTTTCGATTCATTCTCGTTACGACATCGATGTTGAGACTACGTACAAAGCAATCGCGAGCGGCCAAACACCAAGCGGTCGAAATCTTTATCGAGTACGTGCAAAGGGGTTGAACAAGCGGTTGAGCGAGCAGTAAGAGATTCAAAAAAATGGGTACAATCATGCACCTACTCTTTGATCGCCATCGACGATCCTACAAAAAAGTATGGGCAAAATTGCATGTTGCATACCGCGTCAATATCTTGAACGTCATGTATTCTTAACCAAAGGGAGTCCTTTCTTAGGTTGGGAGGGAATTAATGGTGAGTAAAGCTGAAAATATGGGTTACATAAATAGTATTGTAGTATCGACAGGTCCAAATCTCTTATAAAATTTGAAACTACAGTCGGATATGCCCAATACACACACACCATCAAAATATCACATCGTAGAATTTAAGCCCCCGCTCAGTTGGGCTGAAAAGCTGTGGCTTATGGCTGAAATTGCACTGTAACGGTTGAAATTTCACTATAATTGAAGGTTGCTTATTTGACGTAATTAAATCTAAAAAATTTAAAAATAGAAAATATGCTAGCTCATCACGGGCAACGCTAACGAATACGGGAAAAAAAGAACCAACAAAAAAGCTCAAAAAAAATCAAAAGTTAAAAAAAATGAAATTTATGAATAATGAAAAATAAGTCAAAAGCTGAAGCCGAAATGAGCGGCCTAAATACGGAGACAACAAAACAAGTCAAATCAGTGCACGCTTACGCCCCGTATATTAAAAACCAAGCAGGGGCCATGTGCTCAATAATTTCAAATCTATAGGTGCAAGCAATCTCACTGATTTTATAATATCGTGCGGTGATTTTATTAGGACCAAGATAATTAAAAAAATATGCATGTCATAAAACGGTTTGAATAAATTCAACAATGACATGGACTCGACACAGTTTTCTACGGGTCAAACCGTACAGCATTGCGTCCTGCAGCCATTTCCTAATCCGTATGAAACGGTCAATTAATCCGTATGAAACGGCCATTTCCTGCAGCCCGGCATCGTGGGCATGGGGTTTTGACCTTCTGACGCGGACACGTGGGCTCCGTACGATGGGTCCGGGTGTCAGTGGGATGCGTGCGACCTGGGATCTGGAGAGCAGCGAGGGGGACAGCAAATAGCTTTCTGTCGGCAGCATTTCTACCCCCTCTTACTTTTCTCGTCTTAAAAATAAAATAGAAGATCAGAGCATCTCCAATAGGTCTATAGCAGCTATCTACAAGAGAGTCTATGTCATCAACTGTCCTACGTGGAAGATATTAAATGAAGAAAGAGAACGCAGCTCTCTACAGCTCTAGAGATAGTCTATAGCGCGAAACGAGGTAGCCTCCATAAATTCTGTGTGTGCATGTAAGCATCAAATAGCTATCCTTATAGATAGTTCTTTAGAACGCTAACTTTAGTGTGTACTATATAGATGATGTGGAAGTCTTATAGTTAGTTGCTAGCTATAACCATTGGACCCTACTTTTCTTACTTTCTTCTTCCTCACATATCTCTCACTCTCACATATTTTCTATTGTTCATGTTCCTATCTAAAAGCTGTTTTTTATCTACTACTATTTATTTCAATCAAAAATCATGAGCTATAACCAATAGGATAGAACATTTGGGTTATTTTAGTCTGTGAGTTATAAATTTTGTTTATAACTTTTGAATTTTGGTTGTTCACGGAAGAGAGTACAAAGAGAGGAGTAGGCGTATATAATATTAACCAGTATAATTGAAATCGGTATAGTATCTATTATAATAAACCTTATTTTAAAAAGTATACTATTTAAAAGTTAATTATTATATTAAAAAATAAAAGCAAAAGGCACAGCCCTAATTCAAACCCAACCTTTGACTTGCTCGGCTGGCCGTCCTCGCCTCCGCGCCGCGCCCCACTTGCCAGCCGTTGCGTTGCGTGCGACGCGGGAGACCCACCGCTTTACACGCGTCGTGGCGAAGCCGAAGCGCCAAGCCACCCAAGACTGACGTGCGGGGCCAGCATGTCGGGCCGGGTAGTGGAGTCAGCCTGACGTTGAGAGTACCCTCCCGGCGTACGGCGCTTCTCCATTGGTTGGTGTTTTTTTTATTTCTTCCCTCTCTCTCGTCATCTCGTCGTGTGAGAAGTGTATTTTTTTTGCCGGTTCAAGGTTTGCTCGTGGATTATATGTATGTAAGTGTTGCTCCTCACAAAAGATTGCTACGTAAAAGGGTTTTCATGGTATCATTCAGGTGCGGAGATGGCCCTCGGGCCGGTTGGGCAACGGTCCGAGGTCCAGAAAAAATTATAGTGTAAAATTTTAGATACTATACCTAAAAAAAAAATACTATTTAGTAGTTGGGCCCGAGGCTTATTGGACGGCCCGACACATTTTTTCGGCTAGCCCGAGCAGTCAGACGAGCGCACCCCCGCAGCCCATCACGCCCGGGCACCCGGCCTACCCTAACCGCACGGTCGCGCGGAGGCGCCCCTCGGCCTCGCAGGCTCACACCCTACCGCCTCCAGCGCATCTCCTCCTCCAGCTGCAGATGCGACGCGCCGCCCCCAGCTCCCCACCGCCGCCCGCCCGCCCGTGAGCTTCTTCTTCTCCGGCTCTCCGCGGATCTCCGCTTCTTCTTCTCCGCCTCGGATCCCCGCTTCTTCTTCTCCGGCTCTCCGCCGATCTCCACCGACCGCCGCGGCACCGTCCCCCGGCCCCCCGCCTCCTCTCCGCCGAGCCCGCTGGCCGCCTCGGTGCCTCCTCTCCGGCTCTCCGCGACTTCGCCGTTGCCTCCTCAGCCTCAGCGGATCTCCGCCTCGGCCGTCCTCTCCGCCTCGGCCAGCTGCGGCACGGCAGTGCGGCACCGCCCCCCGCCTCGGTTGCTCGGTGCCTCCCCTCCTCTCCGCGACTCCGCCAGCGTCTCCTCTCCGCGGCTCCGGCAGTCCGCCGCAACGTCGGCCCCACTGGCCAGTGGCCACTCCCGGTGAGCTTCTGTCATTATGTGAGAATGTGACTGTGAATTGTGAATTTGTGATTGACTTGACTGATTGTTCATTGTTGATTGTTGTGACTTGTGAGTAATTCAATAATCAGTAATTCAGTATGATTGTGAGATTGTCACTGACTCACTTGTCAAATGTCAATGTATGTCTGTTAGTTTGTATCTGTTCATAGTTCATTGTGAGATTGTCAGTATGATAGTGTTATTATTGTAGTTTGTTTATCATACTAGCAGTCTATTAACTTGCTATTTAAAATTTTGCGATACTAGAATTAGAAATACATGATGAAGAGGACCAAGACATTGACATCTTATTTTCCATCGCAATCCAATTCCAATCAAACTCCAGAAGCAATAGAAACTGGAGGTAGTAACACCCCACAAAACAATCCCCGTGTTAGTGGTATGCTACATTCTTATTTCGTAATTTGCATTAAAAATAATGTTGTGGTCTTGTTTCCTTGATTTACATATGCAATTTTATCTTTGCATGTTTAGGTTCTCATACTATTGTTGATGAAGATATGATAGGCTCAAATGAACCAAATCTTTGTTAATTACGGAAAAAATTACCTCGTGCTAGTGGTATGTTACATTCTTCTTTTTGTTATGTTTTATCTATTTTGTCGTATCGTTCAACATGGAATTCAAATTTTATTTTGATTATGTATTTGTATTTTACTTTTGTTATATCTCAGTACTGATAGTATTTTATACTAGTTATAGACTTATGTCCTCCTTAGTTTTGGGCCCGAGGCTCCGATAAATCCTGGCTCCGCCACTGGTCTCATCAACCAAATGTAACAGCAAGAATATGGGGGGGGGGGGGGGGGGATTTTACATGGAACAGTATTGTGTCCTAACATCATGTAACTTTCAGTGGAAATGTGGAGCATGCAGTGTCTATTCATTGACATTCTTGATAACACATGTGAGAGGATATGCAATTTTTTCCGTCTATAGTCTATTCATGCAATTCTCTCTCTTACTTTGAAGAATTAGATTTCACGTGGAATATTCTAGTATTACTACTTGTCATACCATTTGGTCTGTTGGACTAAGAGGTCTAATAAGATATGTAAAATACATGTATATCTTTAGAATACAACCATTTAGTAGGGGTGTTATTGTAATAAGGCCTTATAGCTATGTGTATATACTTTCTTGGGTTAAGAATGGAGGGATATAGCTCATTTTCATACTCACTCTACAAGTCATTCTCATATAGATCCATGCATGTTTACTTTATTTTGACTATTGATTATATTGCTATTGTGGACATGCTTCCTTGGACCTAAAATATAGAGGAAACTCCGCCAAAATTTACAACATCTACAAAATGTGCATGAACCTCATTCAAATCTTTATGCACATGTTTAGGGGGAGCTTCCTTTATATATTATTCCTTTGCCAAGCATTAATTTCAAAATTCACACCATGCCAAATAGAATGAATTTAATACTTCTAAAATTTGTCCAAGAGTATACAATTATTGTGTACAAGGTGTATACTCGAAAATTAATTACTTCTTCATCAATTATTGAGTATTATCATCAATTACCAAAAAAGGGGAGATTGAAGAATCTAGACTCGTCATTATGAGTTAATGACATGTTTTGGTAATTAATGACAATTGAATTGTGGGACTAATAGTTTCATTGAGATAAATGAATATGACATGTCTCATAGTGATGGATGACTTAAGATGACTTCATATGGTTGGTTATTCTCATGCAAATGTAAAGACTTCACATGTGTTGAAGAGTTATCACCCAAAATTGGAGTTGAATTATATGTTGTCAAGCTTCAAATGGATGCGTAAGGCAAATATATGGCTAGTGATGAGGCAATGGGGTCCCGATCTTCCGATAGGATGATAATTTCGATTTGGAGGAGAACGACTTTGACGATGCAGGCTTCTAACTGGCCACGACCAGAACACCAAGCAATCGCTAAACCACACTCCAAGTCGTTATCAGCCGTGCCAAAAACGCGGCTGACCTGACCACGAAGGTCTATTCCTGCATGCAACTGAAGAACATGCAAGAACAAGATAACAAGCAATCTGAAATTGCAAATATTTATATTGAGTTCAAAAGGTGGGATTCCGCAGAGGTTCTTTACGGTTGGTCTAGTCGACACAAGCGAAGAACAAGAGTTTTCACAATGGAAAAACTAAGCAAACGAAATCCAAGAAAACTAGAAGGGTGCCTCCTCAAATAGGGGAGGGAAGGCCGCGCAAAACTAAGAAATAAGGGGTGATACTATTTATAGTACTGTTTACGTGAACAGTACACCCATGAACAGTATGGGCCTAGTGGGGGCACCTCCCCCTTGGGCCTAAGCATTACAAGACCCAATTTGGCCGAAACAGGTGACACAGTACCTTATTTCCATGATTACGGTTTGTACAGGAGGAATTTGAAGTTAAGACTAGATCCATTGGAAAGAGGACGAGAAAAGCTTTCTAACAAGTACTCGTGGAGCTCAAACGGACATTTGAATTTGGCCTTGTCAGGTTGAATCCGAATTGATCTGGAGGCCGAATTGGATTCCAAAAACTATCCAACTTGAACTCTTGCTTCAATTGGTCCAAAAGTGATGTGTTACTACAAAAATATATATTTTCATTATTAGGTAGCATCATATTCTCATTTAAAATATGTTGAAGCTGAAGGACCGAATTCACCTTTAGTTCAATCTTGATATTGAATGCTATGGTCGTATGTGTTTATGGCCTGGTCACATCATCCTCTCCTTCTTGACAGAAAATCGTCCTCGGTTTTAACATATGTGTAGCCTCACGTATTGCATGATCTTGATCATAAATCTTGGTACATGATAACAAACGCAACGAACTCTCTTTATGTAATGTCATAAGTTCTTTATCAAACAAAGTAAAGCCTCTTTGAAACGAGCTCACCTGATAATTTAAGTGATGCGTAGGAGCTCTTGTAATTGGAACAACAAGTATAGCAAATATGGTTGTATCCATAGGGGTCATGTCCTCATCATCCTCACCTTTTAGAAAACAAAGCCGTCCTCGGCTTTTGATAAGCTGAAAGTATGGTAACAAAGAAGCCAATGTGTATGCATGGTATATTTATATGTCATCCGTTTTAATAATTCTTCGTTGTTGCACAATTAATGTTACAAAACAGCAGGTGATAAAAAAAGCTCATCATATTATTAACCCAAGAGTATTCATATATGTTAATAAGCAAATCAAAATTTCTCACACAACAATTATTGCAACTAGATTTGCAAATGTAAGTGAAGCATTTATGTAATTTAAAATTTTGAAGTTGTAAACTTGCAGTGGTGGCACATATGGACAGAACTACAACTTTTGGAATTAAGCATAGTCCATCCATATAATCACATTTCAAACGAGTAATAGCAAATTCATCTTGCAAGGGTGAAGAGATTTGTAAGTTCTTCCATAATTTATCATCTTTATTTCAGATTGTTCATACTAGATGGTGCAAAAAGTGATGAACACATAGGCATTGAATGGGTACTAAATTTTACTAATGAATTAGCTGGAGAAATTCTAATCAAGACTTCTTTATATCTAACCAAAGCCACATGATCATTAGATGCGATTAATTCATCACATGAATCACTCAAAATAGCAGGCAATTTATTTTATTTTATTTCATGGTGCATTCAAGTCAATGCAGTCCGAATTCTCACCGTGAGTGATGATAGCACCATGTTCTTTACCATTTTGGCTCTCCTCAAATGATGTAGGTGCATCCATGTCCTCATCTTCATTCTCAACCAATGGAGTCGATAGTTCAATCAGCTTATGCTCCTCTTCGATACGGTTTTCAACTACCTGTAAGTTGTTAGTCACAGAAAAAGGCACAAACACGGGTTTATTCTCATGTTTCTTATCATCAAGCACTCTTAATTTCTCCTTAATCTGACTTTCAAACATACAAGCAAGTATAAACAAATGAGGGAGAGAATTATATTCTTCATGAATAAGAAGGTCTTGAATTTCTTTATTAAGCCCACGTAAGAATCTATTCTCTGTAGCTTCAGCATATTCCTTTAAGCCACAACGCAATAAACGAGTTTTTAATTCATGATAGTATCCTCGTACAGTTCTATTTCGCTGTTTTAAATATTGCAATCTTGCTAGCAAATAATCAGCATGATTTTTAGGAACAAATTCATCTCTCATAAGTTTTTTAATGCATTCCAAGTTTGAGGCACTCTACCATGCCTACCAAAATACTTCCACCAATGTCTTGCATCATCAATAAAAACATTAGTGGCGGCTCTAATCTTTTGCCTATCAGACCAATCATAATATTCAAATTCTGTTCACATGAACAGTACACCCATGAACAGTATGGGCCTAGTGGGGGGCACCTTTCTCTTGGGCCTAAGCATTACAAGGCCCAATTTGGCCTAAACAGGTGATGTAGTACTTTATTTTGATGATTACGGTTTTCACAAGAGAAATTTGAAGTTATGACTAGATCTATTGGAAAGAGGACAAGAAAATCTTTCCAACAATTACTCGTGGAGCTCAAACGGATTCCATATATGAAAGTTATGCACGTTTGAAGTTGGCCCTGTCAGGCTGAATCCGAATTGATCTGTAGGTTGAATTGGATTCCAAAACCTGTCCAACTTGAACTCTTGCTTCAATTGGTCCAAAAGTGATGTGGTACTACAAAAATATATATTTTCATCATTAGGTAGCATCATATTCTCATTTAAAATATGTTGAAGCTAAAGGAACAGATTCACTTTTAGTTCAATCTTGATATTGGGCGCTATGGTCGTATGTGTTTATAGCGTGATCACATCAACTAGCTAGGGCTAAGGATGTGTTTCTAGTCTTTTACCGATCTTGGTATTTGGTTGGAAGATCAGGTTGCTAGTATAGGATGTCGTACTATTACGAGGGGTTGCGATTAGTAACTTGAACGTAACAAGTATTAATAGCTCGTTTGATTGCTCTAGCTCTCTCTCCATTGCATGATGCTGATATTTTTTGAATGTGATTTGAAAATGATTGTAGCTCATGCAAATGTTTGCAAGTGTGACTTAATGTTTGCGAATGTATTTTGCAATATGTTGTAGTCCATGTTATTTCGTCTCCTTGAGGCATGATGCTGATATTTGAGTTATGTCTCTCAAAGGATTGTAGCTCATGCAAATGTTGTTGCTACATGTTAATCTTGGTGTTTCGACCCTCGGGCTGATTCCTGTCTTTGTCTCACTCCAACAACTAGTTTTTGTGGGAAGTGTATAAATACCTCCTCAAGGGCTGTTGAGACAATGTTGCCGGTGCTATTCTCCCATTCCTTGAGCTAAGAGCAAGTCTTCTCTTCCTATGTGCATGTGTTGTACTTAGAGAGTGAGAAGAGCATAACCTAGTACATGTGTTGCACTTGGAGGTGGACTTTGTGTTCGTTGAGCTGTGATTCTTGATTTGTTCAAGCGAGAGTCTTCGACTTATTACTCTTGGAGTTTGCCGACTCCTAAACGACATTGGAGGCATCGTGCGCAGTGATCTTCTCAAAGAAGGCTGTGAGAAGACCAGACAAAGTTGTGAAGGTTGGAGCTCACCTACCTGGAGCGAGAAAGAGCTACCACTAGTGGATTTGAGGTGTTTCGGCTTAATTCGTGGGGCCGATCCAATTCGTTTGGGCTAACATCAATGCAGACAACTAGGGGAAACCGGCAAGTTTCCAAACACCACGGTAAAAACTTCAAGTGTCATTGTGGTTTGTTATCTTGCACTCAATTTACCTTCTAGCAATTCATATTGAGAGATCATGTGGAGGTATCCCCATGTTTGTGATGAGTAATTGACGGTTGTTTTAGAGAGTTTGAGTTTGTTTTGGGTATTCTAGGGTTGAGTACCTTTACTTGTGCTAATATTGATTATGCTGTTTCGTGCGGTGCTATGTGACGGTTTGCTTGTCTGTGTGACTGCGGGACTTCGGAGCTAGGTCATGGTGAGGCAAGGAGGACCGGGACTAGACACAGGAGGTGTTGAGGTCCAGACGGTCGGTGATGCCGAAGATGATCGAGGCTGGTGAGGTGGTTGCGAGTCAGGAGATGAGGAACTGGAGCTGGAGCTACCGGTGATGGACACGACGGGCAACGACGAGCGAACCGGGACTAGGCTCAGGGAGGAGTCGGAGGTCTAGACGGTTGGAGGTCGGTTGCAGTCGTGCACGACGGAACAGACCAGGACTAGACTTAGGTGGAGTCGGAGGTCTCGGTCGATGTCGGGTGGACGCGACGGGCAACGACGAGTGGACCGAGACTAGGCTCAGGGAGGAGTCGGAGGTCCAGGCGGTCAGGATGCCGGGTGCGGTCGCGTGTAGAGGAGCGGACCGGGACTAGACTCAGGGAGGAGTCGAGGTCCAGACGGTCATGGTACCAGATGCGGGAAGCTTCCGGGAAGGCGCTTGAGGGGTAAATTGGAGATTTGACTCAAGCATGAGAGAAATGGCTGGTTTTCCCTCCATTTCTAGTTGTGTTGACTTTCTTGCCTCATGTGTGTGAGAGGTGAAAAGTGGAGAGAGTATGACACTTCTTGATTTGCCATTTGGAGTGGGAGCTCTTGCCTTCTTATATGTGGAGATGAGGGGGCAGGAAGTTAAGCAAGTGAGTAGACCAAGGAAGTGAGTGAGTTCTGGCTGAGAGAGAGCTCAAGAGTAGGGTGAGCAATGTGCTCAGTGAGCTCTGCGTGAGTTCTTCTCCTCATGTGAAGCATGTAGTGAGAGTGTAGTGATTTCCTTTCCCAAGTGCGTATGGGGACTCTTCTGTAATCATTCCTCTTGTAAGGATTCATGGGATGGAATCAATGAAAAGGGTGTTGTTGGTTTGCATTTATTCTTCCTGCACCTTCTCTGTTTTAGGGTTTGATGGGAGGAATACTTGGGCCTTTGATTTTCTAGATGCAAATCTGAGTTTGAGATGTGGTTCCTTCTTCTGAGATCCTCCTCCTGCCATACTCAAAGTTTCATGAGCAATGGATGGAGATATCTCAAGAAATGTGGTTTCTCCTATCTTGCTGTTTGGTTTCAGCAAAATGTGATTGTTCAATTGGGAATGAGTGTTTGCCTGCATCCTCTTGCCTCTGAATTCTTTGTGATATTTAGTTTGAAGTCTTTGTGAGAGAACCTGAAAAGAATAGCAAAAATCTCATTAATTTCCCAGAAATCAGCAACCTTCTGCATTTACTGTTCAGTGGATTTTTCAGAATTCTGCGTAGATTGCCTGCTCTGCTTTTCCGGCCACCGGTCAGACCGCTAGGGTTTGGACCGATTTGACCGGTGTGCCCATGGCGGTCAGACCGGGGATAGCACTGCGGTCAGACCGAAAGTATACAAGCGGTCAGACCGGCTCACCATGGGCGGTCAGACCAGCCCCATAAGGGCGGTTAGACTGGCGGCCAGGTAGCGGTCTAACCGGTCCATTTATGGCGGTCTGATCGGCCCTTATTGACCGAGCTGGTTTCGTTTTCCTCTGCTGCTGTTTTTCTTGTTTAGCCCTGTTCCTTCTTGCTTCTTTCTCGTGGTTGTCCAGTATGCATTTCCAGAGAGCTTGTATCTCTTCTTCATAGTTTTGATTGCTATCGGATAGGAGAAGTTTTCGTAGAATACATTGGGGGCATATTTTAAAGAGGCACCATTCACCCCCCCTCTGTTGCCATTGAAAGCATCTAGGCCCCTAAAAATGATTTTGGTAATTAATGAAATCATATGAATATGGGACTAACGTGTTTTATGAGCATGTGAAGGGTTAGTCCACATATGAGTGATAAGATGCAAAGCCAAAGAACGCTTGTGAAGATCCAAGTTGTGGCCCAAGGCAAAGGTACACTTAGCATAGGATCTATTTTCATTTTACCAGTCTTGGAGAATGGTGGAAGACCGGATTATAGGATAGATGATCGTACCATCAAGGGGGATCTTGGGCAGTAACTTGAAATCATACTTCTAGTGCCATTTCGATGATCTTTTGAATCTTGCATTCATGAAAATTCAGTTTAAAAGTTAAGATTGTGCTCTGTCTGGACGAGCGGTAGTACCGCGTATTTCAACGTCGGTACTACCGGCGAGCGGTAGTACCGCGCCCAAATGCGGTAGTACCGCAGAGCGGTAGCTCCGCTTCCGGAGCGGAACCGTTTTTCCAGAGAGCACCCCTCGAACTCGGTTGAATCTTCGCGGAACGGAAGTACCGACCGTTTCAACATCGGTACTACCGTTGAGAGCGGTAGTACCGCATACTCAAGCGGTACTTACGGAGTTCGGAAGAACCGGAGGTTCGAGCGGTATGTTTTTTCCAGAGAGCATCTCCGGTTGGTCTCGGATTTTAACCAGACCGGAAGTACCGGCTTTTTCAACATCGGTACTACCGTAGGAAGCGGTAGTACCGCTCTCAGAGCGGTACTTCCGGAGTCCGGTTGATCCGGAGCCCAAGCGGAATGTAATTTCCAGATAGCGGCATTTTTTAGGACCCTTCGGAGTTTGGGCAGAGCGGTAGTACCGCGCCGACTTTGCGGAACTACCGGAGAGCGGTAGTACCGCAAATATCAACGGCCGTAGTACCGCGCCGCCAAATCCAACGGTCACTGCTCATGTCTGACAGAGCCGTTCTGACGCAAAGATTTGGGAGCGGTAGTACCGGCCCCAGAAGGGCGGTAGTACCGCTCATCCCGATTTTTACGGGAAATTGAGCCAAACGGTTAGTTTGGTTGGTGGAGGCTATAAATACCCCCACCTCTGCACAAGGGCAATAGTTAGAGACTCATTGCACATTTCTTAAGCCCTAGAGCATTCATTTCACCTCAATTCTTTCTTTGCACATCAAAGTGAGGTGGTTGAGCATTTAGTGCTAGATTTCAATTGCAAATCCATTTGGCACTAGGTTTGCATTCAAGCGAACACCGGGATCTATTACTCTTAGTGCTTGCCGGCACTTGGACGATCCGGTAGAAGTTGGTTCGGTGATCTTCTCAAGAAGATTGTGAGAAGACCCGGCAATTGTGAAGGTTGGAGCTCGCCTACCCGGAGTGGGAAGAGCTACATTAGTGATCGAGGTGCTTGGCTCAATTTGTGGAGCTGGTCCGATTCGTCCGGGCTTACCTCAACGTGGACTAGGGGAATATCGGTTGTGTCTCTTGTCTCTTTAGCTCTTGTTTATTTGCTTTGTTGTGATCATTTGATTGTTTAGAGCTAAGTTGTTGCCTAGAATTGCATAGGATAAATTGCTTTACATCATTGTCACTTAAATTGTGAAGAAGTAGTCAAGTGAACAAGAAAAAGTTAAAAACCTCCTATTCACCCCCCTCTAGTCGGTATCCTTGATCCTACAGCCATTTCTGATCCTACACATATTCAAGCGTTTATATTCATTGAATTTATTAGAATACTTATCTTTCTAGGATTGATTATATTGACTTGGAATTATATCATTGGTGCACTTAGTCAAATTTAGATGTTTTAGACTTTACTTGTGAAAACCAAATCGTTCACGCTTCCACATTATGCATTTGATAGTAGTCTAAAAGAAATTTTTTAAAACTGCTTATTCACCCCCTCTAGTCGGCCTCATCGATCTTACACCTGGGCCAGGTGCAACTCCTGGTGTCTTTCGGCCAACACGACCAGGCGAAAAGTAAGGATATAACCTTCGACGTTGTGGATCTCCCCTACCCGTACAATGCCATTCTGGGATGGGCCACACTCAACAGCTTTGGAGCAATCCCACACCACAATTTCCTATGCATGAAGTGCTGGGTCCGCACAACGTAATCACCGTGTGCGGAGACCAAGATCTCACACGCCAGATAGAGCTAGGCTCACGAGGTCCCCTTCATAAGGTGCACGCTGTTAGCGAGACCCTCACCACACCGACATCGTTGTCACCATTAGCTCCAGGATGGATGCCCAAGCCCAAGTCCAATGATGACGTCAAAAGAGCCCCCCTGTATGACACGGATGTTTTGTGGCAACTTTCCATTGGTGGGGGTCTTCCTTCGAAGATCGAGTAGGAACTCTTTTGAGTCCTTCATGTTAATGTGGACGTCTTTACGTGGTCGTGAGCCGACATCACGGGGGTAGACTGCTCCATCATTGAGCACTACCTGGCGGTGCGCCCTGACGTCAAGCTGATCAAGCAAAAACTATGATGCATGTCCCTCGAGCGCCAGCAGGTTGCCAAAACAGAGGTCGCCAAGCTGCTTGAAGCCGGCATCATTCACGAAGTGCACCATTCGGAATGGCTCGCCAAGCCGGTACTTGTCAAAAAGGCAAGCGGGGCCTGGCGCATGTGCGTCAATTTCACCAATCTCAACAAGGCATGCCCGAAAGACAACTATCCCCTTCCGTGGATCGACCAGCTAGTGGATGCTACGGCTGGATGCAAGTTAATGAGCTTCCTAGATGCATACTCCGGCTACCACTAAATTCATATGAATAGAGAGGACGAGACCAAGACAAGTTTCATCCTCTCGGGAGGCACATACTGCTTTATCCGCATGCCCTTCGGCCTAAAAAATGTGGGAGCCACATTCACCCGCCTGGTCACCATAGTCCTCACCACCTAGCTCAGGAGGAACGGCGAAGCCTACGTTGACAACATGGTAGTTAAAAGTACCTGAGCTGGCTCCCATGGCCAAGACCTCCAGGAAACCTTTGACAACCTCCGACATGTCGGCATCAAGTTAAATCTGGACAAGGGCATCTTTGGAGTACAAGCAGGCAAATTACTCAAATTTCTGGTGTCTAGACGAGAAATACATGTGAACCTAAAAAAAGTTGACACAATCATCTCCATGGAGCTGCCCAGGACCACAAGGGTGGTCCAGAGGCTCGCAGGCTAGCTGGTCATCCTTAACCGTTTCTTATCCAGAGTAGTCGAGTGAGGTCTACCACTTTTCAAAATGCTCTGAGGCTGTGATGGATTCCACTGGACTGATGACTGTGCGGTGGCTTTCAATGAGCTCAAGAAGCATCTAGTCAACCTTCCAACTCTGGTCTCCCTAGCACCAAAGGCTCCGCTGTTGCTCTATCTGGCGGCTGCACCAGTAGCAGTAAGCATGGTCCTTGTCTTGGAGGAGGGGTCCATCCAATGCCAGGTATACTTCATCCCAGAGGCCCTTTAGGGAGCCAAGACAAGATATACCAAACTAGAGAAGCTGGCCTACACGCTTCCCATGGTATCACAAAAGCTACGCCATTACTTCCTGGCTTACCACATCATGGTGTCTTCGTCATTCCTCTTGTCTGATATGCTACAGAACAGGGAGTCAATAGGTCACATCAACAAATGGGTGGCCCAACTCATGCCTTTCTCCCTGACCTACGCTCCCCGCATGGCGATTAAATCCCAGATCCTCGCAGACTTCATTGTGGAGTGGACCCCGCTGGCCCAGCTGCAAATGTAGCCACCTGCTGAGCCGGTCTAGAGTCTCTACACTAATGGAGCTTACAGCACCTCCGGAGCGGGCATGGGAGAGGTTGTTACTACATCATAGGGACATTGCCTCTTCTACTCCGCGCGCCTAGACTTCCTGGTGACAAACAACATGACTGAATACAAAGCCTTGTTCTTCATCCTCGGCAAGCTCAAGGCCTTAGGCGCATGAAGGGTGTTGGTGCATACTAACTCTCGTCTGCTTGTGGGGCATGTTGACAAATCTTACCAGGCTAATGACCCAGATCTCGCCAAGTACCAGGCGGCCGTCAGAGTGAGGGAGCGCCATTTCTTGGGCATCACTGTCAAGGCTATTCTGTGTATGAATAATGAGGAGGCCAACGCCCTGGCCAAAGCTGCTAGTCAGTGAACCCAGCCGCCGACGAGGGTGTTCACCGAGGCCCATCTCTGCATTCCCCTAAGGACCGGCTGAACCAGATGACCCCATTGAACTACGACGGCTACAGCAACATGCCAGAACCTTCCATGTGCTTCACGGTATATTGTACAAGCACAGGGTGTGTGCCCCACTCCACCGATGCCTTTCACCTACGAGGGATGGCACCTCCTATCTGAAATTCATGCCAGACTCTGTGACTCCCATATTATGCCAAGAGCCCTCATTGACAAGGCATTCACGCATGGCTTCTACTGGCCCACTGTGGCCTCATCAAGAAGTGTCAAGGATGCCAGTGGATGGGTAGGACTATTCATAGGCCCCCACTCACTTCCAGCCTGTCCCGCTGGTCTGGCCGTTGGCACGATGAGGACTCGACGTTGTCGGTCCTTTGCCACGTGTCCCAGGGGACCTATGATTCATCTTGGTCACATTTGAATACTTCTCCAAATGGCCCGAGGTTGCCGCCCTGGCCAAGGTCACCTCCACGGCAGTGCAATGGTTCCTCTGGCAAAATGTCATTTGCTACTTCAGGGTACCAAGGGAAATCACTATCGACAGTGGCCTATAGTTCGATTCTGTTGAGTTCAAGGCATTCTGCAATCACATGGGCATCACGATTTGTTACTCCACCGTAGGACACCCACAGTCCTATGGGGCAATCAAGCGGGCCAATGGCACCATCTTTGTGGGCATCAAGAAGCACCTCGTAGGTCTCCCAAAGTACAGATGGCCGCAAGAGCTGCCGAGCATACTTTGGTCCATCCGCTCCACGACGACACACCCTACAGGCTTCACGCTATTCAAGCTCCTTTTCAGTGATGAGGCCATCACACCGGAGGAAATCATGGCTGGGTCGAGGAGGGTCCTCGCACCAGCTCTGACTAAAAAGCGAGCTGTGTCTTTGGATCTCCTCGATGGGATGCGAGTCGAGGTAGCCGACCATGTCACAAAGTATATGCGCCTAATTGCACAGTCATACAACAAGAACTTTTGGCAGCAGGATCTAAAGCCTAGGGACCTCGTCCTAAGAAAGGTGTTGCATGCCACAACGGTCGGCAAGCTGAAGTCCAAATGGGAGGTCCCTACATTGCAATGGTAGCCCTCTGGCTGGGGCATATCGCTTGGCAACCCTCGAGGGGGTGGACCTCAAGCATACATGGAACACGGATCGTCTCCATCGATACTATGTATAGTAGCAGTGGGGTGTGTAGCCCAGATGTACTTCGCACCCGTATACCTGTAACAACTCACCTGCGCAAATAGGAGGATATAAATAAAGCCTCGTTTTCAGGTTCAACTTGTTGTCACGCTATCCATGACTCCCAAGCGCGTATAAGCGCCAACTCTACAGAGTATAAATCACTGCGCAGAGTCCATATCCTCCGCACAAACTCTACGGAGTACAAATAACCATGTGGAGCCAATAGCCTCCGAGCGAACTATACGGAATCTAAATCAAAGCGCGAAACCCACAACCCATAGCAAGCTACCTATTACTAGTTGCATGCTTTTCAAAGACTTTATCCTACCATCGAATTCGTTGACGCTTGTCTGAAAGGTGGGGTACAGAGCACACTTTTTATACTTTATCCTACCGCCAACTTTGTCAACGGCCGTTTGAAGGGTGGGGGACGGAGCACCCTTTTTCAGACTTCGTCCCCACCACTAACTTCATCGACGCCCATTCGAAGGGCGGGGGATGGAGTACGCATCTTTCAAAGACTTCATCCCGCCGCCAACTTCATCGACGCACGTCCGAAGGGTGGGGGACAGAGCACGCTAACTCTGATGCTACTTGGCCCTTCTCCTCTTCTAGCGCAGATATTTGCCGCAGTAGCCCCTCGTGCTCCTTAGTGGCCACCCACCGGCCTTGCTCCACCAAGGCGTGCACCTCGGCGATGGCCTTCGTGCCCTTCATCTCCAAGAATTGAGTGCACTCATCCTTCGCTGCTGCGGCAGCAACCGCATCCTCGATGGAGTAACGTGCGAACATGGCCTTGCCCTCCATGGTGGCTAATCGCTCCTGTAGACCATTTCGCTCTTGGTGCCCCGCAGCTTGGGCAGCACGAGCAAGGGCAAGGGCCTTCATGCCGATCTGGTCTTAGCAACCAAACTACAATAGTTGTCGGTGTACTCACTTACATGCATGTTCATCTCCGTGGCCTTTAGGGCACTCTCCAAGAGCTCCGAGCCACACGAAGAAAGCGCACAGTGGTCCAAGGCCATGTCCATGCATTTCGCGGCCCTCAGCACCTCAGGATGAGGCACAAAGTCCACCATAATGAGCTATTGTGATTTTGAGCCGGTAGCCTCGAGGATGGTCAGACCCGAAGACACGTTCGTGGTGGTAGCGCCAGCCAGGCCATGATCAATTCTGTTGCTAGAGCCCTGTGCACGCCCTAGGGACCGATGGCCCGCTGACGCTGAGGACAATGTTAGGGAGCAAAGTAGGGAAAGCCTCGCGAAGTCACAAGAGGAGAATGAGTAAGTCATACCTACGGCTCTACTGGGAGACGTCGGTTGAGAGGTGGAGGCACCGGTGGACTCCATAGTTGGGCTCACAAAGGCAGCACCACCGCCGGCACTGCACCCTACTTCGCCACCACCGTCGGCACTGCACCCCACTTTAGCACCACCAATGTTCATGTCAGAGTCCAAATCCCCTACCAGTGCCATCAGCGCCACTTGGAACCCCAAACCCGTGGGTACGAGAGAAGACACTCGACGATGCTTCACTGCTCCGATCTCCTAGGACGCCTCCCGAATGGGTGAGGACGGAAATACATCCTCTTGGCCACGCTTTGTCGCACGAGTATCCGAATACGCATGGTGGACTGGAGTCTCCGAAGATGTCAGGTGGATAGCCGACGGCGAAGCTACGCCCTCGGTGGTATCCAAGACCTCACGCCCCATAGCAGGCTCAGTACCGCCCAAGTCACTGGCCTTGTCACCGGGCCCTTTGTAGGGCTCGTGATGATGATACAGCTGACACCACCTGCACCACGCTCTAGCTCAGGCTCAAGGTCTGAGTTTGTGTAGTCGCCCAACTCCGAATCGGTACCCATGGTGGTCTCCTCGGGCTCACTTGATTCGTCCGAAGGAGGCATTGAGTGCAGCGAGGGAAGAGCGAGCTCTTCGGTGTGAAGGGGTGCCTCCCCACTATCTCCCATATGGCCGCGGGGCAATGCTAAGCATGGCATGCTCCGGCACGGGGATGCCGAGGGCGTTGCATACCTAGTTCACCCGGCCGAGGTTCACCACCACTAACTCCTGAAGGCTGTGCTTCTTTGCCGTATACGGCCCAAGAAAGACGACTGATTCATGCTCGGTGTCCTCGAGGGTGAGTCCTGACATGAATACAAAATAGAATCACCAACGACCTCCCACATAACCGAGGTAGTGTGGTTGTTATGACCAAGTGCTTACTTGGGTCGGTCAGCCTTGGCAATGAAGCAACGGTAGGGCGGAGGCCATTTTTGCGGACGGAGCCGAATTGAACATGCCATGGACACATCGGCGGAGACACACTGAACATGCAGTACTCCTTCACTAGATCCCACATGTTGAATCGAAGGGCGACCCCCACAAGCCTCTGCGCGCGATGCTTGTCGTCGCGATCGAGGGTCACTGATGGAGACATGTTGAAGTCCATCGGGTGCCCCGACCACCTCACACTGCTGCCACTCTCCCCCCCCGATGGTAGAACCACCACTGCATCCAGCTCGACTTCCACTTCGTCCACGTCGCATTCACCGAAAATAGCTTCGTACATGCAGATCGAAGCACGAAGTTGACACTTCCTAAGTTGGAGTATTTTCCCTCTACGAGCTTCTTCTGCTGGCACCGAACGTTGTGTAGGAAGGCGGACAGCGTTGGGCTCGACCACACCATCTCCGCCCGGGAAGCCTAGTAGTACAATGTCAATCGGACGATGGTGTTGGGGGTTAGTTGCACTAACTCGAACCCATAACCTGAAGAACCTCGTCGACGAACATCGCCATTGGAAATCGAAGACCGCCGTCGAAGTAGGCGGTGAACACGACCATCTCTGACTCCATCTAGTGGGGCTCTGTCTTAGCGGCGGAGGCAAACGGACTGCGTCACAGTACGGACTGCGTCACAGTCAGAGATCTTCGCGTCATGCACCAAGGACCGAATCAACTCTTCGGTCGTCAGCCTCTACCCCAGCATGTTCGTGCACACACCGTTCACCTTCTTCACTGCGTTCCATCACTTGTCGGTCATCGATGAGTCGCATTCAACCAGCTCGTACTCCACCTCGGTCACCAATGAGCTTCAGCGACCGGACATGCCGCCGCGGCTCGACGAAGAGCCTACGGCGGTGCGATGAGGATGCTGATCGCCACCTTGAGCCATTCTCTAAAAATGAAGGGCGATGACTGTTGGCGCGCTTGCAGGCGGGGCGATGACTGTTGGCGCGCTTGCAGGCGGGGCACTGACTGCACAGTCGAAGGAGCGGCGGCAGTGGGGGCGGCTGATACAGAACAAATTGTGGGCGAGGGCACCAACTAGCACACACAGGACGAAGAAGAACAACAATTAGGGTGGCGTTTCACTAAGGGCGCAAGCTTTTAAAGGCAAAATGCCTTTTTCGAGCGTCCCTTCGGAAATCGCGCCACAAGACAAGACGGCGCACGATGTGCCAACCACAAGTGGACGCATGTCCCCTGATACAGCAACCGCGCACAACCATGGTCAACAAGACCAAACGCATGTGCCAATTCCTTATCAAGCCGAAAGGATGGAGGCGGCCAAAAGGCCTAGGCAACATGGTTTCCGATTGCTCAAGATGAAGCTCTTTACTATAAAAGGCTCCTTATATGGGGATGGCCCTACTGGCATCCATTCTGTCTGCTGAGCCAAGAGGCACAATAAAGCATGTAAAAGATATGTGTACCATTGGAATAGTACCATGTAGTAGGGGTGTTATTGCAATAAGACGTTATGGCCGTGTATATATACTTTCTTAGGTTAGCAAGGGAGAGATATAATTTATTTTTCTCACACTCACTCTACTATTTCTCTCTTCTACTGTGTAATCCGTAGTCACAACATCATTTCTTCTAGAAGAAGAATACATCGTTCTATTGTATGTCACGGTTAGCGAGCGCTACTACGTTTGTTCAGGATGTAAGGACATGCTGCATTTTGTAGATCCGTCAGGAAACCAAGGGGAATCTACGGCCCGTTTGGAACATGATTTTTTCCCCATTTACGTGGGAATTCTTGCCTTCCAAATGGGTCTAGTACTCTTAGTAAAACATCCGAGATTACGTAGCCACATAAGGAATTTTATACGAAACATCTCAATAGTTATAAGCAAATTAAGGTTGCAGGACAATTTACTACTATCAGTAAAACATCCGAGATTACGTAGCCACACAAGGAATTTTATACGAAACATCTCAATAGTTATAAGCAAATTAAGGTTGCAGGACAATTTACTACATCAGTAAAACATCTGAGATTACGTAGTCACATAGGGAATTTTATACGAAACATCTCAATAGTTATAAGCAAGTTAAGGTTGCATGACAATTTACTACTATCGTAAGTCTTTTTTAGTAAACTTGAGAAACCACATATCCTAAGATATCATAGTTGCAGAAAATGGTAGGTTTCTTGGCCAGTAGCTCTTAGGTGATGCTCCAACTAGCTTATGGTTTAAACTTATGACTATAACTTTTGGTTGAAATTATACTGTAGTGGCTGTTAGCTTCTTTTGAGAAAAAATAGAAAAAATTGAAAACCCCCGTTATATCTAACAGACAGCGTAAAGAAACAACGAAAAAAGAAAAGCAAAAAAAATTAAAATAAACTGAAATTAGAAGCCAATACATTTCAAATTGACCTGCTCATTTCGGCTTGAGCTTCTGGCTTATTTTTTACTATTCATAAATTTCGTCTTTTTTTGAACTTTTGGCTTTTTTTGCCGGTTCTTTTTTTCCAGTATTCGTTTACGTTGTCCGTGATGAGCTAACATCTTTTTTCTATTTTTAAATTTTTTAATTTTAATTATGGCAAATAAGCCACCATCAGCTACAGTACAATTTCAGTCAGCTACAGTGCTTTTTAGTTATAAGCCACTAAAAAATAAGCCCTTCTGAGCACCCAGTATCCGATGGTCGATCAGCTGCTGTAAAGTCAAAACACACATTCATAGAATTTTGGACGTTTTTGACACTGTAGTTCCTGAAAATTCCAAAAATGGCGCTGAGTAGAACAAAATTCCAATTCTAGCACCCTATTGACCGCACCATATAACGGAAGCGTGACACGTGTCAGTGGTGCGGTCGGGGACCGCACCACACCGGAGTGGTGCGCTCCCCGGCCGCACCACTCCCCCGCCGTACGTGCCAGGTAGATGGTGCGGTGCCGCACCGCACCACTCCCCTAATGGTGCGGCACCACACCGCACCACTCCGTCGTGGGTCCCACCCCCTCTCACGGGTTAGGGTTTGCACGGGTAGGATTTTAATTCAAGTTATTTTTGTATGCATTTGTAAAGATAATTTTTTAAATAAAAATTTATGTGTATATATGAAATGATATGTGAAAAAATATGAATTTGAAGTGGAGTCCACTTTACTGCTTGTGTAATTAGTTGTGCAATTTTGAAAATTTAAAATATTGGTTGGTAGAGTACGAATGAAATTTGTGTGAAGTAACGATTAGTGTTTTTGTGATTTTCATATATTGCTGACCGTGAAAAATGTGTTCAAGTGACAATAACAAATTTCGATCATGGTATGTTGTTTTATTGGAAGCAATTTAAAGAAAAATTTTTTGAGCACAAATGTGATATGAACAATTGGAGGAAATGAAGGAAAGTGATATTGAACACGTATGATTATAAGTTTTGTTAATTTTGTAGTTGTGAATCAGAAAAAAATTTGAAAAAATTGTAAAACAAGTTTATGTTGATTATATGTTGTAGATGCATAAAAAATTTGGGTAAAATTTTTTTAGGAACGATTGTGCGTAGAACGATCGATATATAAAGTGGTAAGTGACTTTTAGGGTTTGGTATGTTTTAAGGGTTTGCAATTCGCGTGATGTTTGTATATTTTGTCAATTTTGTAGTTATAAACTGCGTAAAAATCAGATAAAGTTGCAATAGAAGTTTATGTTCAATGTAAGTTGTAGATGCATAAAAAAAATTTGGTAAATTTTTTTAGGAACGATTGACCGTAGAACGGTAGATACATAAAGTGATAAGTGAATTTTAGGGTTTGGTCTGTTGTTAGGGTTTGCAATCTCCGTGATTGTTTTCAGTTTTGGCAATTTTGTAGTTATAAACTGGATAAAAATCAGATAAAGTTGTAATAAAAGATTATGTTCATTGTAAGTTGTAGATGCATAAAAAATTTTGGTAATTTTTTTTAGGAAAGATTGACCGTAGAACGGTCGATACATAAAGTGGTAAGTGATACTTTGAAGGTGAGGACCGCTATGTTAATATTGTTAAATGAGGTGCTACGTGAATCATGGAATCCAAAAATACGAGATATTAAACTTCATAATACAATTGGGAGTAACATGCCGCGTAGATTTTTATTACATGCATAACATATAGCATGATATGCGACTAACCCACCCA
This sequence comes from Dendrocalamus latiflorus, assembly GCA_017311315.1. Taxonomy (NCBI): domain Eukaryota; kingdom Viridiplantae; phylum Streptophyta; class Magnoliopsida; order Poales; family Poaceae; genus Dendrocalamus; species Dendrocalamus latiflorus. The sequence continues at coordinate 10,501,085 of CM029640.1, read as the reverse complement.
ACTGCTCGTACGACCTACTGTGTGGACCGGGCCCACTTTCCCTTCCTCGCCCGCTTGGCGTTGAACTCCTCCGCGGCCTCTTTTGCCTTAGCCGCAATTTCCCTTTTTGTCTCGCGCTCCCTCTCGCGAGCCTCCCGCTCCCTACGCGTGCACGTTTCGAGATGAGCTTGCGTCTCGCGCTGTATACGCAGGGTGTGCTCGTGCTTGCGGCGCTCCTCCTCCAGCAACTCCTTCTCTTTTGTGACATTCCACTCCTCGAAGTCGAGGGTCCATTGGTCCTCAGGGTGGATCTCAAGATCGATCCATTTGCGGTAGCCACACAGGGGCTCCGGAGACTGTAAATATATGGGAGATATTGTTAGTGCGTGCTGTGAAGGAGAAAAGGTAGGGGAAAATGGTGCATGTGGTCGTTACCGACTGCCGATAGGTTGCGGTGTCAAAACGGCGGTTGGGGTAGTCACTGGAGTAGTTTGCGCAACCCCAGTAACGCATACCTAGACTGATGCGGTGCTTAGACTTGAAGAACTTGCACACGTCCCCGCACCAACAAAGGGGAGGTGTCTCCCCCTCAGGTGGTAGTTGTGGCGAACGCTCGGTGGGGACGTCCGGGATGGGGTTTTTGCTACGCGGGCGCTCTGGGGGACCTTTCATCGTAGCACGATGGGCTTGTTCTACCCGGGCCTGTATAGCCCTTATTTTCTCATCGCAGGCGGCATCGCGGGCCGCAGCTGACCGTGCTATGTCACGGGTCTCCTCCCAATCCTTCACCATCTTGTCCCATTGCTTCTTCTTGCCTTTGTCCATCCCGGTTGGGTAAGGGAAGTGCGATGTAGTATGGGGTTTGGATGTGCAATGTTCGCTGGGAAATGGAATGCATACCAATTTATAGGGGCCGTTTTGTCTCTACTCGTACGTGTAAAGCTGATCCGCGTGGTCGTAGCAGTGAGTAAAGATGGGAGTGCTGCGATATCACTGAAAAAGGCCCCGTTTTGTAATGTCTCTGAGCAAAGCTGCCCTGTTTTGTCATCTCACTGAGCAAAGCTGACCTCTTGTTGTCATGTCACTGAGCACAGCTGCCCTCTTTAGTACTGTCACTGCCCAAAGCTGGCATCTTTTGTCATCCCACTGAGCAAAGCTGCGCCGTTTCGTCATGTCACTGCGCAAAGCTGGCATGTTTTGTCATCTCACTGAGCAAAGCTGCCCCGTTTTGTCATGTCTCTGAGCAAAGCTGCCCCGTTTTATCATGTCACTGCGCAAAGCTGGCATCTTTTGTCATCGCACTGAGCAAAGCTGCCCCGTTTTGTCATGTCTCTGAGCACAGCTGCCATGTTTTGTCATCTCACTGAGCAAAGCTGACCTCTTTTTATCATTTGACTGAGCACAACTACTCTCTTTAGTAATGTCACTGCCCAAAGCTGGCATCTTTTGGCATCCCACTGAGCAAAGCTGCCCCGTTTTGTCATGTCACTGCCCAAAACTGGCATCTTTTATCATCTCACTGAGCAAAGCTGCCCCGTTTTGGCATGTCACTGAGCAAAGCTGCCCCGTTTTATCATGTCACTGCGCAAAGCTGTTATCGTTTGTCATCTCACTGAGCAAAGCCGGCATCTTTTGTCATTTCACTGCGAAAAGCTGTCCTCTGTCATCTCTTTGAGCAAAGCTGCCCCGTTTTGTCATGTCACTGCGAAAAGCTGCACAGTGTTGTCCTGTCACTGAGCAAAGCTGGCCTCTTTTGTCATTTCATTGCGAAAGCAAACCTGTTCTGTCTTCTCTTATAGCAAAGATGCCCCGTTATGTCACGTCTGTGCGAAGAACTGTCCTTTTATTCGTTTGAGGTGAATGCAGCAAGTTGTCTCGTTTGGTATAAGTAGCACGGTTGGGGTCCCAGTCCCAGCACATTGTTCAGTCGAACAAAGAAGTACCCTGTCTTTCGTGCTTGAACAAACCATGTCGGAAGCCGAGGGGCCAGTGGGATTTGGGTCACCGAAGGACGACATTCCCTTAGAAAGGAGGGATATGTTCGGTCCACAGTACCGATTGATACCAAGTCGGCGTGCTCAACCAGCGTGGCCGAAATGCAGGCACAATGAGTACGCGATCGTCCAGATCTTGGATTCCCCGAACGATGGCGGGCGACGTTTCTTCCGATGCTCACGCTCCGGGGTACAATTTAGTAGTATTACTTTTTTGTATTGCTTATGGACCCGCGAAGTTTACCGTCCTTTTTTTGCAGATGGCAAAATGCGACTTCTCCCGCTGGATCGACCCTCCTCATGAACGGTATGTTGATCGTTATGTGGATACATTATGGGCTCGAATATGGGACTTGGAGTACCGAACGGAGAGTCTCACTGAGGAGAACAACGACCTCCGCGAACAGATGCAACGCGAGAGGGGCAACGAGGAGGTCATGAATATAGGAAGCTCTTATGATCCCACATGTTGCTGCGCGAACCCGAGCTGCATATGTGCATGCCACTACCACGACGGCCAGCCACGTCCGAGACGGCCCCCTCAGCAATTCTCCATGTGGGTGCCACGAGGCTCGTTTGGCATGTAGGTAACGAGGGTTATAGCTGTGTCGTATTTTAGTTCATGTATGTGTTGGGTGTACTACTTTCCGTAAATTGTTGGGTGTACGACTTTCCATAAATTATGTATGTGCAATGTATGTGTTGTTTCGTGTTGTAAGTGAGTGACGCCTTCATGTTCTGTGGCCTCTTTCCGTAACGATGTAATGTGCAACGTTGTTAAGCATGCGATGGATTGGTTGTTATCTTCGTGGAGTTGTTATCACAAGCCACAAAAAATGCAATACTCAGCAAAGATGCCCCGTTTTGTCATCCCACTGGGCAAAGGTGGCATGTTTTGTCATGTCACTGCGGAAAGCTGGCCTCTTTTGTCATGTCACTGCGGAAAGCTGGCCCGTTTTGTCAAGTCACTGGGCAAAGCTGCCCCGTTTTGTCATATCACTGGGCAAAGCTGCCCTCTTTTTTCATGTCACTAAGCAAAGGTGCCCCTTTTTGTCTGCTCACTGCCCCTTTATGTGCGTGTATGATTTGTGTTGTCTGTGTTCTTTGTGCGTGAGGCTGCCCCCCCCACACAGCCTATAAAACGGAGCCATCCCTCACATACTCCCTTGCCATGTTATCAGTCACCTCCTGAGTTAGTTGTTCACAATCAGTGTAGTTTCCTTTCGTGCTCACTCCCCCAGACTAGGCAATGAGTCAGCTCAGCACGTCTTCATGGGCACCCACGGTGATGTGCCCAAATTGCAACACCTTGGTTAGACGTAGGACATCACAGACGGGCGCGTATCCTGGGCGACACTACTACAAGTGCCCAAATCACTTGGTGAGTCAGATTGTTTCGAGTTCGTTGAAATCGTGGTGGTATGTTTAAAAAACTTCTTGTTATGGAATCGCAGGAAGCTCCTGGTGGTTGCCGATTCTGGGTGTGGGAGGATGAAATGGGCTATAGGGCAGCCAATGTTCGCCATGAGAGAGTTGTCGTTGGGGGTTGCGACCCTGTCGGGATGCGGCATCGTTTCGACAGACTAGAGTGGAAGATAAATTTAATGTTGTGTGCTATTTTATTTCTTGTGATTATTGTTATCCTCAAGTTGTAGTGCTGGAGGTTCTCCTCGTGTATGTTGGTAATGTTTTATGCTGTGTTGTCGTCAAGCTATTTTGGTAATGTGTTAAGTACGGTTGTGTTGGATTTTAGTTGTTGTGTTCGTTGGTGTGTTGGTGGTTGTACTACTTGCTACATTTCATGTACGTGCAATGTATGTGTTGTTTTGTGTTGTCATCTCTCAGTTGGTTGTATGCTATAATAAATCAAAGAACTTAGAGCAACCCTTTTATACTGGAAACCATCTTTGAACATCAAACCATCAAGCACTTGAAAAACATCACAAAAATTACAACAGCACAATTACAAAAATTCATTTATCATCTCGTCGCCGCCGCCTCGGACGACGTATCTGATCCTCCGAGAAGGTGAACCTGCTAGGGGAGCGCGGTGCATCTCGAAGGTCGTACTGCGAGGTCTGCGTCGGAGGCGGTGGTGGGTACATCTCTGTGGGGAGTTTTGACTGCTGGCCTATAATAGAGCTCAGCCAATCGGAGGAGGGGTCTACGTCCTGCAATGGAAAATACAAAAAAGTTTATAATCATTATGTATATCATGTGTTATGTTTACTACATGCGTACATACCGGTGCATACGGCTGTTGGAATGACGATGACGTTGGGAAATCACCCATGTACTCCTGCGCCGTGTAACCTCGGTACGTCTGCCCGAACCACTCGTACCGCCCTTGCGTGTTTGCTCGGGTGGACTGACCGCCTGGCGCATATGTCGCTATCTGCTGGGGTGACTCAGTGTCGCTATCTGTAGGCTCGTCCGCCGCCCTCCGGGATGACGACGGCTGTAGCAACGTGCTATCCCTTCGCAACTGCTGCAAGGAAAACGTGTGTTATGAATAAATGGCAATCGAGTGGGCGAACGAACTGATGGCAAATGTCGTACCGCTGGTCCAAAACGCTGTGAGGACGAGGGAGCGCAGCTGGGATGACCTCCGGACAGCGACGGACGACCGCCGGACAGCGACTGAGGACCGCCGGTCAGCGACGGACGACCGCCGGACTGCGACGGACGACCGCTGGACTGCGACGGACGACCGCTGGACTGCGACGGACGACCACCGTACAGCGACGGACGTGCTGAAGGTGGTGCCGACGGCGGCGCTGAAGGCTGCTCTCTGCGGATGCGTCGTGCATGGACATCATCCCTGTGCTGACTACAGCTCATGGCCTTGATCGAATTCCTGAGGTCATTGAAGATGCTACGCGCCGAAGCAAGAACCCGGTTGCCGCCCTCCCCACGCTGCAGCAACTGAAAAGCCTCATTCTCAGCACGACGCATATGCTCGCACTGTAGGTAAACAACAAATGAGTTAAAACGCACTGTACGTAAAGAAACAATGAGTACAAATGTACTGCAGGTGCACGTACCGCATCGTCAAGACGTGCTGCTCGATGACGGTCTGGGCCGGCCTGTATGGCATCTTCGTGCGCGACCTCTGAAGGACGGGGTGGGGCAGGCCCAGTAATCTTGCTGCGGGTGCGCGGAATGTACCACTCTAGGTACGCACCGTATGTGGCGATGTCGTGTGGCCTAGTCTCGTCCACAACCTCTGTGCTCGCTGAGTCACGCCACAGGTCTGTCCACGGCCGCTGTGTGGCTGTCCAGTCGTCACCATGGTGCCCTCTTCTTTTTTGCCTGCAAGTTAGTGCACATATTGTACAATTAGTATTATCAACACATTACTACCTTGCGTACAGTTACCGTGCAATGGCTTACCGGTGGGCCTTCGGTGGTAGTGCCCGTCCTGGGAGGGGTGGCACGTGCTGGTGGAGGTGAAACTGCCTCAGCACTCTCTGCGGGTTGTACGGTTCGACGAAGTGCGCGAAGACGTGGTGACAGGTCGTCAACCAGTACGTGTGGTCTTGGTGGCACTGAGATGACAACCCGTAGGGGGCAATGAGCTGAATGAACCCTGCATCCCATGGGAACCAGACTATGTCTTTGTCAGGAAGCCGCTCGAAATGGTTATGGAAATCTGGGTACACACGCCTCGCTCTCTCCTTAGCCCACCGCAGCTGACCATGTGTCCAACGAGTCCCCATAGTCGACCCATCTATGGGGTCATCGCCACCAGCCTGACCGTACAACTCCGGGCGGAGGTCGTAAGGGTGCACGACCCTCTCGATCTTAGGCCTCCCAACCGTGAAGTGCTCCCAAGACCAGTACTATAGGAGCACATAGCACGCCGCCAAGACCGGCTCGCTGGCCTCAGTACGCTGACAGGCATCACACAAGCCTCGGTACGTGGCACTAAGGACTGCAGATCCCCAGCTGTACTGCGGCACCTCGCCGGGCAAGGCATCCGCCAAGGACTCCGCAAGGTGTATGTACGTCGGATGCACGGAGACTCCAGTGGTCGTAGGAAACAAGACCCATCCGAACAAAAAAAGGATGTATGCCATGAGGTGCGTCCGCACGACCCCCTCATGAGCGTCCACAGGGCAGGTCATGAACTCTCGTAGCCACGAGTGTGGCACACCAGACATGTTGTCTGCGATCGGGAGACCGAATCGGGCACCCAGAGCGTCCTTCCAATTCGCCGCCCTGGGGGGTGGCACTACTGCTGCACCACGGATGGGTAGACCTGTCAGCATGGACACGTCCTGAAGTGTAACAGTCATCTCGCCCCACCGGAAGTGGAAGGTGTGGGTCTCCGGTCTCCAACGATCCACGAGTGCGGACAGCAACGCCGCATCGAACTGCAATGTATAGGGAACATCCAGCATGCGAGCAAGGGGCAAAAGACCGGTGTCTCGCAGAAGCGGGATGTACCGCTCGTCTAGCGGCCAGTGCTCTCGGGGGCCCCTAAGGACGAACACGGAGGGCCCTCAGGCATAGATGCCCACGCTGTGCATCGGTGGTGGTCATCCCAACGGGCCTCAAGCAACTCGTACGCCATGTCCTGCCGATGATTGAAAACAAGTCAGTACGCAGTGTCATGAGAATATGCAACATACATAATTTGTAGGTAATGATAATACATCGTAAAATAAATGCCACCATAACATGAACAAACGTAATTTGCATCGAACGGCAACAAATGATAACGAAATATCGAATAAGTCACAACATAACATAATTTGCAAGAAATGACTCAAACAAATTGTACACGGAAATAATTTGGTAAGATACATTCAGCATAGGTTACAGGATGCACGATACCAGCAGTGCACAATGACATTCCATGTGCTGCATACTATGGAGCGTTACTTGATGTCGGCCTGTTTGGGCACTGCCTAAATGAATGGCCAACCGTCTTGCATAGTCTGCACTTCGGGCGTCGAACCCGATCCCCACGCTGGCTATCATCCATGTCGTTACGAATGCGACGACTCTGTCTTCGCCCACGGCCGACGTGCTTCAGTGCATCGTTCGGCACCCACTTGATCTGCCCTGGCCAGAGCTCCCTATAATGCATGTCCACCCCGTACGAATGGAACTCCGTGCTCCAGGTTTCAAACAGGTGCTTCATGTCATAGTACCTTGAGATGAAATGCGTGGGCGCCTGGTTCCATAGCGCGCATGCCGCGTACACGTGGGAGCATGGCTTGTGTAGAAGCTGCGGCTTGTTGCAGGTGCAAGATGCTCTGTCATCAATCGTGCACACCTGCTTACGATCCCCTCTAACCTGCCCCATCATGTACTTCTGTCTGAGGCGAACCTCAAACTTCCTCCGTAAGCCATCCATGGTCTGAGCAATATGCGAACGAGCCTTCTCCATCTTCTTGTCCATGTAGGCCCGCGCTACCTCGGAGAATTCTTTGCCTTCGTCCATATGCTGCTTCGCCATCATGGCTCTATTGACGAAGTATCCTATTGAACGGTTCTAGGTCTCTTCAACGATTGCAGTGATAGGTAGGGATCTCACGCCCTTTAGAACACCATTGTACACCTCGGACATGTTTGTCGTCATGATTCCGTACCTTGCTCCGCCGGTGTCATGCAGTAGAGACCACATCTCCAGGTCAGGTGCATTGGACTGCACCCATTGTGTGAACTCCCCAAGTCTCGTGCAGCCTCCCGCCACGGCCCCTGCTTCAGACTGCTCAAGACGCCTGACATGCTTGCTGGTCTCCTTATCAAGGTGCCTCCACAGGGCATCGAATTTCGTCTTCTGGTTCTGCATACAAAGTTTTTTAAACATCTTCATTAGTTCCTTGCTATGGAACCTTCTGTGGAAGTTTGCCGCAAGATGCCTCATGCACCACCGGTTCTTCATGTCATTCCACTGGTACGGAGGCTGTGTCCCGTTCTGCATCGTTCGCATTGCAGACAGCAAGCCTGCATTGCGGTCTGAGATAACACACACATCGGGCCGATCTTGTACAACGACCTGCTTCACATTGACAAGGAACCACAGCCAGGTATCCGTACTCTCATTCTCTACTATTGCAAATGCCACTGGGAGTAACTGGTCATTTGCGTCTGCTGCAACCGCGGTCAGGATTGTACCCTTGTATTTGCCAGATAGGAATGTGCCGTCCATCGTTAGCACTGGACGGCACCACTTGAAGCCTTCTATTGCCTGATGGAAGGCCCAGAACACTCTGTCAAGCACAAAACAATTCGGCCCTTCCATCTCATGAACCCGCTCGTACTTGTTAATGTATGTGCCTGGGTTTGCTGCTGCAATCTGACACAACATTCTTGGGACCAGATCATATGCCTCCTCATATGTCCCGAACATACTCCGTAGTACCTTCTGTTTCCCCCGCCACACCTTCTTGTAGCTCACAGCAAACCCCACCGTGTTCGCTACCTCCGCCATGAGAACCTTGGGAGTAATGGATACATTTGCAGCCACAAGATGCCTTATCAGCTCTGCAACATATGACGACGTCATGTTGCGGTGCCTAGGTAGTGGCGCCGCAAGCTCACAAGTGTGATCGTTCAGCACCGTTATCCGGAAGTCCGTGGCAGCGCCTCTGAACCGCTGCGCACGGACCTTGCCAGGGCAGGAGCCGTCCACACACTTCACAATGTAGGTGTCAGGGTTGGACCTGTGCACCCGATATGTCCGGCTTATGTTGACGGCGTATGTGGCAATAGCTTGCTGTGCAGCACTCTTGTTACGGAAGCTCTGCCCTACAACGAGTCTGCCTTCATTGAATCCCCACTCTGCCTCCTCCGCCCGTGGCAGAACTAGGGATTCCGCTGCGATGTCGTCCAATCTGGACGGCACGTACGCACCCTCCGTGGTTACAACACCACCTACCACACCTCCCGCTGTAGGTTCCCCTTCTTCCTCCTCTCCTGAACTCTCTGTTTCCACATCGTCCTCCTCCTTACTTTCCTGCACCTGGTTCTCAAGGTACTCGTGACAGTCAACACGCGCGGCCCACCACCTCTCGGCACCTTCATTCGGCTGAAAATTCTCCACGCGCCTCTGCAGGTCACCATCTTCCATTGACTCATGGACTCCTCCTTCACCAGCATCTTCATGACCGCCGCAGAGTAATGCACGCTCTACATCTCCGCCAGCACCACCAGAGCCACCCATGGCGGATGATTCTGTCCTCTCCACGAATTGAACATACACCATTGGCCTGGCATATATCAATGCGTCTGGGATGCACACGACCTCCATGTAGTTCACCCATGAAGCGTCGCTCGTCACCTTTATAAGTTGCCACACTGTCTCCCCTGCAGCACCTCCAACTGTGGCATACACTGCCTCGATCCGTAATTTGTTCCTTGCGGTGTCCCGATCGAATCCGGAACGCACGCATCTCCGTAGCTCCAACAGGATCATGGTGTTCAGATTGCGTGCCCGGATCACAGTCCGGTCACAATTATTCAGGTCTGCCCCGTACGACCCGTCCCGTACGAGACCACTTCCATAGAACACGAACAAGTCTTGGATGTCACCCATGGCGTACCTAACATAAGCCCAAACTGAACCCTCTTAGTATATATCACAGGCAACAACTGTACCATCATACAACACGTAGGTACCGCCTAGCAGATACAACCGTAATATTTTTATCTGAATTTCGTTGTTCTACCTATCCCATACAAATATGAATGGTACTTTTTTATTTGTAAATGTAATTTTTAATTAATTTACGGAGTGCCTTAACAAATTCCTACATAAATCAAATTTAGTCCTAATTTATGCGATACATAAATTACAATTTCTCCAAATTTCTCTTCTAATTTCTATTATTATTGTTCTACTTAATTCACCAACCAACTACTCAATTCTCATCATTTTTAACTTCTTAATTCTTATGTAAATTAAACATCTACATTTTTTCTCTAATCTTTCATTTATGGAAGCACGCTCTCTCGAACATGCACAACAAGATCTAATATTATTCAGTGATTTTGGCTACAAGAATGAGTACATAACAATAAAAACAGTAGCTACGCAACTGGCCTTTCCGACTAGCAGTGTGCTTTCCGTATTTTTTTCCAGAATCTCTCATTTATGGAAGATCATGCATGCATACCAAGATCTACTATCCTTGAGTGATTTTTGCTACAAGAATGACTAAATATTAATACAAACAAAACCTACGTAAGTAGCCCTTCCGACTACCAGAGTGCTTCACAATGACATCAATGAAATCTAGCTAAAATCCAGTTAGCGTATTTTTAGGTTACGGTTCACAACAGCAGTACAAAAATTCTGTACATAAAATATAAAATACAATATGATACAACTACAAACATTTTTTCAAATAAATGGAATACACTACAACCACAAACAACTTTTAACATTACAGTGGACAACAACAACGCATAATTTCTTCACATAAATTATAAAATACAACACGATAATTACATAAAATATAGACATATGGAGAACGTTTACAGAACGTTTACGCTAATTACAGGCTAATCAATATGATTAAATTACAGACGCATTGAGATGATATTTACCTCTTCTTGAAGCTCACGAGACGATCTACAACTTTCTCACTTGCAAAAAATTCAGATCCCTTCCAAAATTACTCCAAATGCTGTGTTTTCCGCTCTTCTTGCCTTCACTATCAGCTCCCTCTCTTCCGCTCTCTCTTGCTTGCTGCTTCTCTGTCTAGCACAAATGCAGAAAGATTGAAGCCTTCCAACGCAGGCTCTCCCTTTGTATCGCGAGACACACTGCGTACGGAGTAGGGGCCGGCTCTCCAGCTTCGACACATTGCATGCAAGAAATAAAGAAATGCGAGGGAATCTGGCTGCATGCAGCACGGGCGGCCGAGTTCACTGGCTTTCGTTGGGATGGGACTGGACGAAAATGGCGGGGCTGGGCGGGAAACAGCCGAGTGGTGCGCCCTGGGAGCGCACCACTGGCCTGGTGCGGTCGGGGACCGCACCACTTAGGTGTGGTGCGCTCCCCGGCCGCACCACTGGACACGTGTCGCGACGCGGTTAAATGGTGCGGTCAGGTGGGGGCTAGAGTTGGAATTTCGTTTCCGAAGAGGCTATTTTCGGAATTTCGAGTAGCAACAATGCCAAAAACGTCCAAAATTCACATTCATATATACTTGAGAAAAAGGAACATCAGAGGTCTAGTTATCAAACGTAGCGAAGCTCCTTGTAATCGAAAAAATAGCGAAGCTATAATTGTAAATTAAGACAGGTGGCAAGTGGTTCAACTTGTCCTGCATATACGCAAGTGCTTACGAATCCGTACAATGTTCGAGCCGGCTCTTTTCAGCTTCAGCTTCAGACTTCTGGCTTATTTTTTACTATTCATAAATTTCATCTTTTTCTGATTTTTCGCATTTTTTGAGCTTTTTTGCCGGTTCTTTTTTCCCTGTATTCGTTTGCGTTGTCCGAAGTGAGCTAACATATTTTTTGTATTTTTAAATTTTTTAAATTTAATTACGTCAAATAAGCCACCTTCAGCTACAGTAAATTTTCAGTCATCTACGGCGCATTTTCAGCCATAAGCCACAGCTTTTCAGTCCAACTGAGCAGGGCCGACCCAGCTGCATAGTACGTGGACTGTACAGTCCATTCCCTTAGGAAAGATTAAGAAATGGTTTGTTTAAGTTCCTGTTCATATTAGTTTTTAAAATCTGTATTTCTATCGTAAATAGTTTTTTTTTATAGTAACTAGCTAGTCTTCAAATAAAGTGTCTTTTCAATGAATAGTCTACGTAGTACACACTTTAGTGACTTTTTATATCAAATAAAATCGTACACATGTATATCTATAACCTTTTATATAAACTATTATTATTCATAACTAAAACTAAAAATTAATATGAACAGGATCTAGTTGTGCTGGAAAATTTCCCATGCACGTGGCTAGAAAATTCAAGTCCCACTTGCCGCGCTAGCTACTGTTGTTGCCGAAACTATAGTTTGAAGATTAATTAATTATCTAGTGATTTATGTGCCCTCTTGATAGAGGCAGAAATAAGTAATTTTTGTACGGATAATCTATTTTTTATTCGAAAATACATAAATATACCCGTGGGAATTTTTTTTACAAAAATAGGCTTCAGTCGCCCCCCATTAGGCGACTGCCACCTTTCGCCCAACCGGGAGGCGACAAAATTTATGTCGCTCTACGTTCGAGCGACTGCAATTAGTCGCTTTCCTATTGGGCGACTGTCATGCAGTCGCCCAATTGATGGGCGACTAAAAGTGCAGTCGCCCAATGGAGGGGTGACTTTACTCAGTCGCTGTGATTTTTTAGAGTTTTGTCAATTTTGTAGTTTTAAACTGGAAAAAAAATTGGTATAGTTGTAATAAAAGTTCATGTTTATTGTATGTTGTAGGTGCATTAAAAATTTTGAGAATTTTTTTAAGAATAATTGACTGTAGAACGTTTGATATATACATTGGTAAGTGATATTTTCATGTTACTGAGAATTAGTTTACGAAGAGAACTGGTATGTTAATATTGTTAAATGACTTGCTATCTGAATCATTGAATGCGAACAGACGAGATAATAAACTTCATAATACAGATGGGAGTAACATGCCGCATACAATTTTATTACATGCATAACATATAGCATGATATGCGACTAACCCACCCAACTGCTCGTACCACCTACTGTGTGGACCGGGGCCACTTTCCCTTCCTCGCCCGCTCGGCGTTGAACTCCTCCGCGGCCTCTTTTGCCTTAGCCGCAATTTCCCTCTTTCTCTCGCGTTCCCTCTCGCGAGCCTCCCACTCCCTACGGGTGCACGCTTCAAGATGAGCTTGCGTCTCGCGTTGTATACGCAGGGTGTGCTCGTTCTTGCGGCGCTCCTCCTCCAGCAACTCCTTCTCCTTTGTGACATTCCACTCCTCGAAGTCGAGGGTCCATTGGTTCGCAGGGTGGATCTCAAGATCTATCCATTTGCGGTAGCCACATAGGGGCTCCGGAGACTGTAAATAAAGGAGAGATATTGTTAGTGCGTGTTGTGAAGGAGAAAAGGTAGGGGAAAATAGTGCATGTGGTTGTTACCGGCTGCCGATAGGTTGCGGTGTCAAAACGGCGGTTGGGGTAGTCACTGGAGTAGTTTGCGCAACCCCAGTAACGCATACCTAGACTGATGTGGTGCTTAGATTTGAAGAACTTGCACACGTCCCTGCACCAACAAAGGGGAGGTATCTCCCCCTCAGGTGGTAGTTGTGGCGAACGCTCGGTGGGGACATCCGGGATGGGGTTGTTGCTAGGCGGGCGCTCTTTGGGGGGACCTTTCATCGTAGCACGATGGGCTTGTTCTACCCGGGCCTGCATAGCCCTTATTTTCTCATCGCGGGCGGCATCGCGGGCGGCAGCTGACCGTGCTATGTCACGGGTCTCCTCCCAATCCTTCACCATCTTGTCCCATTGGTTTTTCTTGCCTTTGTCCATCCCGGTGGGGTGAGGGAAGCGCGGTGTAGTATGCGGTTTGGATGTGCAATATTTCCTGGGAAATAGAATGCGCACCAATTTATAGAGTCCATTTTCTCTCTACTCCTACGTGTAAAGCTGGTCCGCGTGGTCGTAGCAGTGAGCAAAGCTGCCCTGTTTTGTCATCTCACTGAGCAAAGCTGACCTCTTTTTGTCATGTCATGTCATGTCATCTTTTTGTCATGTCATGTCATGTCACTAAGGAAAGCTGACCTCTTTTGTCATGTGTGTGCACAAAACAGCCATGTTTTGTCATCTATCTGCGCAAAGCTACCCTCTCTTGTCATCTCACTGAGCAAAGCTGCCATCTCTTGTCATGTCACTGCGCAAAGCTGCCCTCTTTTATCATCTCACTGAGCAAAGCTGCCATCTCTTGTCATGTGTGTGCAGAAAGCAGCCCTGTTTTGTCATCTCTCTGCGCAAAGCTGCCCTCTCTTGTCATGTCACTGAGCAAAGCTGCCCTCTCTTGTCATGTCATTGCGCAAAGCTGCCCTCTTTTATCATCTCACTGAGCAAAGCTGCCCTCTCTTATCATGTGTGTGCAGAAAGCAGCCCTGTTTTGTCATCTCTCTGCGCAAAACTGCCCTCTCTAGTCATCTTACTGAGCAAAGCTGCCATCTCTTGTCATATCACTGCGCAAAGCTGCCCTCTTTTGTCATCTCTTTGCTCAAAGCTATCCTCTTATGGCACGTCATTGCGCAAGTTCTCTCGTTTGGTATAAATAGCACGGTTGAGGTCTCATGACATTGTAGACATAGAACTCTGTAAATCGAACAAAGAAGTACCATCTCTTTCGTGGTGGAAAATACCATGTCGGAAGCTGAGGGGCCAGTCGATTTTGGGTCACCGAACGAAGACCTTCCGTTGGAAAGGAGGGAGATCTTTGGTCCACACTACCGCCTGATACCAAGCCGGCGTACTCAACCAGCGTGGCCGAAATGCAGACACAATGAGTACGCGGTCGTGCAGGCCCTGGATGGCCCGTTTGTTGGCGGGCGTCGTTTCTTCCGATGCCCACGCTCCGGGGTACAAATTAGTAATAGTACATTTGTTGCTATTGCTTATGGACCCTCCATGTTTACCGTCCTTTCCCGCAGATGGTGAAATGCGACTTCTCCCGGTGGATCGACCCTCCTCATGAATGGTATATTTGCCGTTATGTGGATACATTATGGGATCGAGTCTTGGAGTTGCAGGACCGAATCGAGACTCTCAGTGAAGAGAACAACGACCTCTGCCAACAGATTCAACGCGAGAGGGGCAACGAGGAGGTCGTGAACATAGGAAGCTCTTATGATCCCACATGTTGCTGCGCGAACCCGAGCTGCATATGTGCGTGCCACTACCACGACGACCAGCCATGTCCGAGGCGGCCCCCTCAGCAATTCTCCATGTGGGTGCCACGAGGCTCTTTTGGCATATAGGCAACAAGAGGTATTGTTGTGTCGTATTTTAGTTCTTGGTTGTTGTGTTGTGTTGATGGTGTGGCGTTGGGCCTTTTGTCGTGATTTAAATTCTTGGTTGTAGTACTTCCATATGTTCTGTATGTGCAATGTATGTGTTGTTCTCCATGTGGGTGCTATCGCATTTTAACGAACAGCAAATACATCTAGTAAGTAAGTAATACTAAGCTACCAGCACAACACCAACTACATTACAGAAAAGGGATGTAACATACAAGTTTTACAAATGGTACATAAAATTTAGCATGCATTGCAACTACTGATCAGGACATGTATTGGATCGTCTAGCTGTGTGCCCCTCCTGACCGCATCGCCCACAACGTACACCAGATGTTCCAGTTTGTGATTCGTCCATGTTATTTCTAATACGTCGGCTCTGTCGTCAACCCTTCCCACCCTTCATCATGTTAATATCCGGAACCCAGGTCCTCGCTGAAATATCCAAAGTGGCAAAGTTTCCCACCACCCTGAACCCCCGGAGCTCCCCACACCAAGCTTGCAGTATTCTCTCCTTGAAAAGTACTCGGACATGAAGTTGGAAGGATCCATACCCACGGTCCCGCATGCAGCGAGGACATGAGAGCATGGCTTATGTAACAACGTAAGCTTGTTGCATGTGCAACTAGGTTCGTTTGCATGATCTCCAAGGCATACCTCGTGAGTAATAAGTGAACGAGATGTCCCAAATCTGGCTCTGTCACGTAGTATCACCTCGAAACGATGCTCCCTGTTGCCCATGACATGCACTGTGTGCAATTGACCCTTCTGTGCCTTCGTCTCCATGTACGCAGTAATTTTTAACGAATACAGGGCTCCGGGATTGGCCGCATGAAGTGCGGCACTCGCGTGCCTCTCCCTGAAGTAGCGGATTGTGCTATGAAGAACACCTTCCACGATGGCAACAAGGGGCTGAGAACGGAGACCCCTGAGAACCCAATTGTAGACCTCGGCAAGGTTAGTTGTCATTATTTCGTACCTTGCGCCATCCGTGTGGTGCAACAGCGACCACTTCTCCAATGGTTCCCCTCGATCCACTGCGAGAAGCACTTGATGTTTCGTGAGCTCCTCCTTCTTAGACCACTTCGGTTAGGCTCATCGATTGCTGGCAAGCATTGCGGTTGTGCTGCCCCAGGAGTGACCGGCCCCTTGCTCCTCTCTTCGACGTTCTTCCTGGTGTGCTCATCCAACAACCCCCACAAAGCATCAAATTTCCTCTGCTGGTTCTGCCTAACCAGCCTCTTGAATAGCTTCATCAAAGATTGTTTCGGGAATTGCTTGAAAAAGTTTGCCCCTAAGTGACGACTGCACCACCGGTTCCTTATGTCCGGCCAATGAAAGGTCTCCTCAGGGTCTTCTTGAAGTTTTTGTATCGCCTTTATAATACCGGCGTGGCGATCATGAATTACGCACACACCAGGACGGGAGCCTACAACTCCAGCCCTCACATGTATGAGAAACCACAGCCAGCTCTCATAATTCTCACTCTCCACAAATGCGATGGCCAGCGGCAGTATTTGATTGTTACCGTCAATGCCTATAACCGTCAGGAGCTGCCCTTTGTATTTGCCTGTCAAGAAGGTCCCATCTACTGAGATCACTGGCAGCATGTGCCTGAATGCTTCAATGCTAGCACCAAATGCAAACAATGCTCTCTGCAACACTGCAAATCCCGGTGGACTTATGGACGGCTTGTCGTGCACGGCGATGTAGGTGCCCGGGTTCCTTTGCTGTAACACCTTAAGCATATGAGGAAGGTTGTCGTACGCCGCCTCGAAAGTGCCAAAACGTTTTTCAACGCCTTTTGCTTTGCACGCCACGCCTTCGCGTAGCTAATCTTATACTTGAATTTATTCTCGATAGCTACCACAATATGCGTGGCCACAATATCTTTCTTCTCCACTATCTCCCCATACATCACATTGGCTATAAATCCGAACGTCAGGTTACGATGCCTCACCAAGACAGTGTTTAGAATGCAGGAGTGCGGCTCCACCTTGGACACAATCCAGTGAGTCATACTTGGGTCTACGTGCGTGCACCCTCCAAGGACAACCAGCCTGCTCGCACTTCACAGTGTACTGCTCCTGGCTTGATTTGACGACGCAAAATGTCTGCTGCATTGAAAGGGCCCAAAGCTTGATGGCATCCTGCAGCGCTTCCTTGTCAGCAAACATAGCATGCAACCGAACCTCTGTGTCGGGACCCCGGATTTTCGAACCCGGACCCTCTGTGTATTACAGCACTAGTCCCAGTGCTTTATTACAAATAATAGAGAGTACTGACCGAAAGGTCTCATTATTACAAATAAGCTTTCAAGGCCTCACACACACAAAACACAGCGGAAGCAAAAGATAAATCCAGCGAAGACCCATCAATGCGCCACAGGCAATTGACTTGGGAATCCGTCATCAAATTCACACGCGAAGTAGTCGTAGTCTCCTTCTTGAGCTTTACATTCTTCTGAGATGATTTTTAGTGCAACATGTGAGTACATAAAGTACTCCGCAAGTCTTGGGAAATAATGCAGTAGATGCAAGGCTTAACTAAGGAAGGCTATATGGTTCTTTTGCACAAAGCAATATTTTATTTCAAATAACATTAAATATTTTCGATGGCATTTATTTTGTAAAGTAGTTGTTTTAACTGAAACTAATAAGCATATTGTAGTGAAGGTTCTATCCACCAACACTAATTAACCAACTCTAACCGTTAAGTTTCAAAACATCGGGTTCCATCCACCCGCACTGGCTCCAACCGCCAGGATACCCTTTCGAGAGTTCCCTCCACTCTCGAGATCTCAAAACTTTGATTTAAAAACCAAAACCACAAATCTACCATGCGAATGCATTCCTTGCCCGCCCTTGACCGTGGGCACGGCTATTCGAATAGTTTGACACTCTGCAGAGGTTGTACAACTTTACCCCCAAGAGATAAATTATCTTAATAGTCACCACGCTTCCTTTGGCATGAGACACAGATAAATATCACAAAGCCTTTTCCTCACTCTAGTCTAGCTAGACACCACCCGCTGAGGTTTCACCACAGAAGGGTTCCATTCACCCAGTCCGAAGACCCCTCTTGCGCCATATGAGTACAGTAAATCCCTATCCCTCACTGTGAATAACCAGTAAATCCCTGGAACCCACTTTCCACTGGTGGCACCTAAACTAGACTATCATAAGTTATACAGCTAGGTCGTACCCATATAGACTTGGGGTTGTATGGTAATGCTCAGTCTGGACAATCACAAGCGTCGGTCCTTAATCGACTAGGGCGGAACATACACTTTACAAGATCTCGTGCTTGCTGCACCAACCCAAACCAACCATCCACCCCGGTCTAAACCAACTTTCACATTTTATTTTATTTTTAAAAGAACAGTGACAACTCCAATTGCCACTAACTTCCAAATACAAAGACTAGTTGAATGAAATATGATTTCCCATTTCAAGATTACGAAAGAATTAAATAACATGACTAAGTATTATACTACCATTCTAATATTACCAAAGAATTACGTAATTCTCATTATTGAGACAAAGGTTATACTAGGGTTACAAGGGTACATGACATTCAAGTTCAATTGAGGGCATATCAAGGTTGGATTAACTATGCCTTAAGACCAAAATTAGAGTTCTGACGTAAATAGCGATGCACATAAATTTAAAATATTTAAAAACATTTTTCAAACATAGGTTCAAAATGATCAAAGGAGACTTGCCTTCTTGCACGCTCTCTGGGTCTTCTTGCTGCGGAGTGGAGAGATCTTCGGCAACGGTGGTATCTACGCGCGAAACGACAGAGCAAACAAAATAAATTCAAATAAAAATCAAATGAACTCCAAAAACTGTAAAACTTGAACCAAAAGATAGATCTCAATTTTATATCAATTTAGGAAAAAGAATCGGGTCAATCGGAGTTCGGATGAAGGAGAACAAGCGATCTAAAGTTTGCTGGGCGAGAAAATACTGGAAAATAGCAAAAGTTACTGTTCACCTAAGAACAACACTTTTGGAGAGAAGGCTAGCGTCGGCGAGAGGAGGCATGGGTGGTGAATCTAACTAGCAAAATGGGTTGCTAGGGACCCAAGGCATACATAGGAAGTGACGGCATGCCAAACAGAGATCGATGACGGCACGGGCGGCTACAACGACATGGTTAGGAGAGAGGAATAAAACTCGGGCATGAAACATGGAGAAGTAGGGTAAGCACGGGCTAGAACGCGGCTTGGCAAAGCTAGAAAAATAATCAGCTCAGACAGAAACCCAACGGAGACGACGCAAACGACGTTTGAACGACGTCGGGAAGGAAAAAGCAAAATCTTAATATCTTGGTGCTCGGTGAACGAAATCTAAAACCACTTGAAGGGTAGCTACCTGGGATGGTTTGGCACAATATGACGTGAACGGATTGGGAGAAAACATCACCGGATAGATGGGGACACGAGATGCCATTGGCGGCTATGGCGAGGTTCGGAGGCAAAAATTTGTGGAGGCTTTTCGGGAAAAAGGAAGTGAGCATGGCGTAGAACGCGGTGAGGCAAGTCTAAGAAAAATTACGGCAAGGGCTAAAGCTTACCAGAGGCGACGAATCGACGTCGGGAAGCGATCTTGGCCTAGATTGGGAAAAACTCGATTACGGGAGATTGGCTGCACCAAACCCAAATTAACTTGGCAAGAAGGTAGATGGCATATGAAGGCACAAAGTGACGTGAAAAGATCACAGAAAAAGTCACCGGATAGCTCGAGACGCGACGAGCAAATTCGGGACCGAAGGGCCTCGATGCCGACGGCGTCCAAAGCTTTGAGGGGACTTGCCACGGCTTGAAATGGGTTTAGAGGGGATAAGGGGTTGTATACTTGTATTTATAGGCTTGGAAGAGTTAGAGACCGACTCCAATTTTGCAAATTTCGGTTTAGAGTCCGTTTCAGAAAATTGAAGATAAAAGGCAAACGGATGAACGAAATGGAAAGAGGCCAATTGGGATGGATTTCTTGCGTGATTTGGCACAACTTTCCTTTTGGGAGGACATTGAAATAAGGTCCGGATTGGAAGTTATGAAGAGAGAGGAAAAGAAAGGAAAACTGCACACAGAACAGAAACGAGTTCTGCTCATGCGCGCCGGAGACGACGGGTACTGTTCATTCTCTCTCCTCTTTCGTTTTTTTTGGAAATTTCAAATTGAGCTCAAACAAACTCTGAAAAATCCAACAAAATGCAGAAAAATTCCTTTTGACACAAGGAACACAAATAAAATATTTTGGCAAATATTAATGTTTAATTTTAATCATATTAAATCTTTTTAATTAATAACAATTCCAATTAAGCTTTAATTAATTCCAGAAAAATCCAAATGGTGAATTTTATTTTAAAAACTTTAAAAATGCTCTAAAAATCAGGATGTTACACTCTGTCTCATGATACTCCCATAGTGATTCATGCTCATCATGTGCGAAAACACCCTCCGCATTAAACCGATTCCATTCCTGGGGGATAGGAACTTTTTCATCATCAGAACTGTCCTCCTCCTCGTCCTCTACAGCTTGCTCTTCATCCCATGCTCTCTGGTCATCAGATTCCATCTGCTGCACGATATACTCATTATGCTCTCCTTCATCAGCTTGCCCAGTTCCCTCTCTATAGCTTGACGGCTGTAACTCTCCTCCATGTACTGCATCGGCTTGCCCAGTTCCCTCTCTATAGCTTGACGGTTGTAACTCTCCTCCATGTACCGCATTGCCTTCATCACAAGCAACTTCATCAGCTCCGCCAACGTGCGGCCCGCCCGAGCTGCTAGCACCTCCCGAAGCAGCATAGGCGGACGCACGAGTTTGCGCAGCTGCTTGTAGTGAGCACGGTTGCACAAGCAGTACACACTCGTATCCACGGCGCCGGCACCCTTGCACAAAGCCCTTCCACGAAGCAGAGCGCACCAATGTCTTCAACTCCCATCTGATGTTCGTGGGAGACCAGCTCCAAAGCCCTTGCACAACGACACTGCACACCTCGGGGTCCAATGAAAAACTCTGGGTCAGCCAATGCTGCACATCTGTCATTCGAGCATTCTCGTCATCCGGAAGTACGAGAGTTACTTGCGGAAAATCGCTCAAATCCACACCATTCGGACCTTCACAAATAATTCCAGCACCATAATACACTCTCAATGTAGTGGCCATTGATGATGTAGGCCTGCATGTATGATTAAAATTTATGACATGTCAAATAACATCGTACAACACTAAACTACACTTTCCATACTAAAAAGGGTGATAATATTTCTATACTACAAAATGTTCCATACTACAAAATGTATACTACAACTTTTTGATACTAATATTTTCATATTAAAATTGTACTACATTTTCTACATCTACAATTTTTACTAACACCAACATTTCATCTAAATAATAGTGCAAATACAACATAATCAAAAAAATACCTGAATCCAAATGGATGGAATAGCTTCTACTCTTCCTTCCTCCCTCACCTCCTCCTCCAGCCCTGTCCTCCTCTCCTTCTCTTCTCCCCTCCTGTTCTTCCCCTCCTCCCTCTCTTCTACCCTCCTTTTCTTCCCCTTCCTCCTCTCCTCTTCTTCTCTCGCACAATGAGTGCCCCTTCTTCCTCTCCTCTTCTTCTCTTGTTTCTTCTCTGTGCGCAGAATGAGGGCAAAAAGTGGTAGTGGTAGTGGGCGGCCGACTGCGATGGAATAAAGTACCCCCTGTCGCCCTACCGTTGGGCGACTGGAATTCCAGTCGCCCAACCGTACAGCGACTACAATGAGTCGCCCAACGCTCAGGCGATACCATTGATTCGCTCAACGGTTCCTACATTCCCTAAATGTCGCCTCCGGGTTGGGCGAAAGGTGGCAGTCGCCCAATGGGGGGCGACTGAAGGCTATTTTTGTAAAAAAATTTCCCGTAGGTATATTTATGTATTTTCGAATAAAAAATAGATTATTCGTACAATAAATTCCAGAAATAAGCACCTCCTGTTGTCGATTGTCACATGTCATATCGCTTCCTGTCTGATTGTGATGAGGTCTCCTGTGCTCATTCTTTCTTCCAGGTCTTGATCATTGACTTGAATTGCCTATTTGTCTCGTAGTGAGAAGTGAAAGAAGCTTGTAACGCGAGAATCTTTTTAAAATTATTTTTTATTCTTGCGAAATTTATGTAAAATGCCTAGTTACAAACATACCGTAAAAGTTCATATCAAAATCCTCTGTTGCAAACAGGGCAGATGTGTACGGGAATTTTAGATTATGCATCGGAGAATTCGATTAGGGTCTCACTCCAACTAGCTCACAGCGTAACTTTTTGACTGTGACTTTTGACTTATGGCTGAAGTTGTACTTAACGACGGTTAATTTTTTATAAAAAAATAACAAAAATAGAAAAAATAAAAAGTAATAATATCACCATGGACAATACAAAGGAATAAGAAAAAAAATAAAAAGACCAAAAAGCCAAATAAGCTAAAACTTAAAAATCAATATATTTTAAGTGATTTCTTGTTTAAATATGTCAAAAACTAAAATAAATCAAAAGAAAAAACCGTTTTGAATGGGCCTGAGAATGCCTAACTGCACACACAAATCCACCCCCGCAAAACGAAGGCAAGATGTACTGGGGATAGAGTTGTTGGCATTGCATAAGATAATTAATGTTTGCGCAATCCGTACGAATATATCCTTGGAGCTTAGACTGATAAGGTGATTATACAGCGCATGGTACCAGTTCGAGAAAATAAAATTATGTTCTGTGGTAATGTAAGATTGATCCTGATCTTTCTGTAGATGATAATTTGATTGGTAGAGAATAATATTGACGACAAGACTACTTGACCGAAATACGATCAAGTCATCTAACAATTGCTATAGCACACTCTTATCATTATCAACCTTATCAAAAATGACGGTTGACCTGATCACGAAGATCAATTCTTGAAGCAATCGAAGAACAAGTAAGCATTCAAATAAAGAACAATCTGAAAATTGCTAGGTATATAAGTCACACAAGGATAGTTGAGGTTCTGTAACATGAATCTGTTGGCCTAATTGGCACAAGAGACACGTGGGGTTTGCACACAAGAGGCTAAACTGATCTAAACATAACCTGAGTAAGAAGAAGATGCCTAGGGCTATTTATAAGAGAAAGAAAGGCAGAGGGTGGTGTCCAAGGAGGTGGGCACGCAACCCTAGGAGGTACAAGGCCCTTAGATCCAAGTGGAGGTGGCACATCACCTTTTGACTCAAATTCAGAATCAGCCCTGATTTATTTTGGCGATTGCGGCACGCTCAGAAGGAATTTGGAGTAGAGCTACATCCATTGGAAAGAGAACGAGATAAGATTTCCATGTTGTACTCATACACTTGAAACGGAGTCCATATGCGAATTATATGCATGATTGAATTGAAATCAGTACTGTCTTTGGAGGCTGAATTGGATTCCAGAACGTGTCCAACTTGAACGAAAGCGTTGACTTGGTTTTGATGCACAGGTCCGCTTCCCTTTAGGTGGACCCTAACCACGAACACGTAATGTTGATGCACTCCTCCTTGTATAGCTGTACAAATATACATTTTCATCATTAGGTAGCCATCATATTCTCATTTAAAACAAATGAAAGATAAAGAAATGAATTTACCTTTTGTTCAATCTTAGGAGCTATGGTCATATGCATTTGTTGTATGGTCACATCATCCTCCCCTTCTTGACACAAAACCAACCTCGATTTTAATAGATGTGTAACCTCATGTATAGTATGATCTTGATCATACATCTCGGTACATGACAAAGAATGCAACGAACTCTCATTATGTAATATCATAAGTTCTTTATCAAATAAAATAAAACCTTTTTAAAATGAGTGTACCTAATTAGAAGTATTCTTACTTGGTGGTGTTGGAACTATGTATTTGTCTCATCCCACTCCCCTTCTTTAGAAAATAGGGTGTTGGATTGTGACCTATTCACATGAGAAGAAGTGTACGGTAGTGCTATAGATCTTTCAATGCAAACATGAGACACATAAAATTCATTCTCGTCATATTCTTCCAGCAAATTGACTTTGTGTTTGTCATGTTTTCTTTTAAACAACAATTTGAAAGAATCTTCATTAATAATGTTTTGCTGGACAGTATTCACAGGTGTAGCAAATCTGTGTGAATAGATAACTGAAACAAAAGAAATTTTAGAGAAGTCTTCCCTGATATTGATGATCTCAATGAGAGGCAAATTCTTTTTCGACGCAAATGGAGCAATGGTTGTGGTGTATGGAAACAGCTTACAACGCTCTCCTTCTTAAAAACTTTTCTGTAGCTCACGAATAACACTAGATGAGCTAGAAATTTTAATGTTAGTGCCATTAGTTTCCTCTACATGACAGTGTTCCTTCTTTAAAGTTGAATCTTTTAGTTCTGAAGTTATGTAAATTTTATGAACTGTATAATTTTCCTTTTCATTATACTCGTCTATTATTTAAAATTTATAATGAAATAATGAAAGTGAATTAGGAATCTCAAATAACTTGTTCTCTGAACAACCAAGTTCAGAAGGATGATCAATCTCATTATAATCTAAAGTGGTCGAAGAAGAAATCTCATTCAGCTAATCTCTAGCTTGGATCAATTGCACATTGACATAATAAAAAATATTTATTTCAGCACATTCATTTGGAATTAAAATAGAAGAATCAGGTTTAATTTCTGGTTGTGCCAAGGATTTATGCAAGAAATTATCACACAACTCAATCTCAATACTCAAATCAGTAAAGTCTGAATTATCTACTTGAAACATGTGCATATATATCAGAATTGTTTTTCACTAATTTTTGCTCTAAAGTAGCATGAGCAGTGGACAATTGTAGTTCTTCACAAGCGTACACACTTTGAATGGTAATAGCACCATTATATTTACCTTTCTGACCCTCCTCAGATGATGTAGCTACATCCATGTCCTCATATTCCTTCTCAAGCAATGGAATCAGTGGCTCATTCTCCTCTTCAGCATGGTTCTCAACTTCATGCAATTTGTTAGTCATAAAAAAAGGCACAAACACAGGTTTGTTCCCCATGTTTTCTATCATTAAGCATTCTCAATTCTTCCTCAATCCGACTTTCAATCTTACAAGCAAGTATAAACAAATGAGAGAGATAATTATATTCTTTGCGAACAAGAAGGTCTTGAATTTCTTGATTAAGCTCACTTAAAAATCTATTCTCTATAGCTTCAGCATGTTCCTTTAAGCTACAACGCAACAAACGAGTTTTTAATTCATGATAGTATTCCCCTACAGTTTTACTATCTTGTTTTAAACGTTGCAATTTAGATATCAAATAATCAGCATGATATTTAGGAACGAATTCATCTCTCATAAGTTTTTTAATGCATTCCAAGTTTGAGGCACTCTACTATGTCTACCAAGATACTTCAACCAAAGTATTGCATCATCCAAAAAAGACTAGTGGCAACTCTAATCTTTTACCTATCAGACCAATCATAATACGCAAATTCTTCGTCTCATGCTATCTCTCAGTCAACGTAGACATCATGATCAAATTGACTAGCAAAAGATGAAAATGCATACTTACATGAGAAATTTGATGATTTGCCCCACCTTTGTTTGCAAACAGTTCATTTGCCCCACAGTTGATAGCAATTGATTATTTGCCCCATCTTTGAATTTTCATTTGATCATTTGCCCTATTTGCATTTTCAAGCCATTTTCTATTTTTATAATGCTAAATTACCTTAGAAAATGACCAAATCGCCCTTTGTAATGCTTCCTCCATCCCTTGTTCTTGAGGCATCATCGAAGAGATCAAGAAGGAGCTAGAGAAACAGTGCCCGAACGTTGTGTCGTGTGCGGACATTCCCACGCTTAGTGCCCGTGACGGGGTGCGGCTCTCCGCTTAGATCATTGACACCAAGGTCAAGAATAACAAGAGTAGAAGCATTTAAGATGGTTGCTTGGAACCTCCCTGCTAAATTATTGGTATTGACCGACAGATACTGAAGCCTGGACAACTTCGCAAATTCATTCGGGATGTTGCCCTCAATATTATTAAATGCACAACCAAGCTTATTCAGCGTTGTGATATTGGCAAGAGAAGGAGGGAGGGTTCCAGTAAGATTATTAACATGAAGTATCAGTTCTTGAAGTTGAGGAGGCAAATTAGGAAATTGTCCCACTAGATTATTGCGATCCAGCTGTAGCACCTTGAGGTTGGAACAGCTCGCAAAATCAGGCATCTTTCCTTGTAATGCGTTATAACTAAAACTGAGGGTTCGGAGGCAATGCAGGTGACCAAGGGATCTCTCCGGTGAATGCATTTTTTTTTATCTAGGACAAGAAATTTTAGGAATGTTAAGTTTCCAAGTGAGGGAGAGATTTGCCCTACTAAACCTCTATTTGTAAGATTAAGAGAAATGACACGACGTGGATTCTTCGCGCTGATTAAGAGAATGACACGACGTGGATTCTTCGCGCTGATTAAGAGAAATGACACGACGTGGATTCTTCGCGCTGCACAAAACACTTTCCCAATTGCAAAAATGGGTGCTATCATTCCAGGACATTAGGACTTGCTGCGGATGAAGATTGATTGCTTTCTTGAATTCAAGTAGTGACAACTGGTCTGCCTGGTTTCCGTACAAGGAGCTGCAGATGACGGCTTGTGCACTGCAAGCCATGAGCAACAGGAGACATTGCCCAATCGCAGTTATCTTCATGGCACTTCATGGCCAGCTCGAACTTAGATTTTGATTATATGCATAGATACAAACACGGGGAAGAATTAGATACTTAGAACAAGGGATGGAGGAAGCATTACAAAGGGCAATTTGGTCATTTTCTAAGGTAAGTTAGCATTATAAAATAGAAAATGGCTGGGAAATGCAAAGAGGGCAAATGATCAAATGAAAATTCAAAGATGTGGTAAATAATCAATTGCTATCAACTGTGGGGCAAATGAGCTGTTTGCAAACAACAGTGGGGCAAATCATCAAATTTCTCTACTTACATTTACCTCATTCATGCACAAGAGATGAGTCAATGGTGTTGTTGGCCTCACGAAACTTGCTCCTATGAGATCTTGAACCTATCATCACATCTCATCGTCTTTTCGTATTTAATTCTTCATGTAACAAGGCATCCAACTTCACGAAAAAACAAGTTCTCCTCTATGTATAAATTCCCGGATGGATCACAATATCACTTACCTTCGTACTTACCAATTAATGCTGTCTCAATCGTCCTCAGAAAAATTTATGAAAATTTCTTGCACTATAATAACATACGACGATCACAAATTGTTATTGCGAATCTAACAGATTTTGTACCATTTTTAATCTATGAAAATCATAAAGGGATCATCCAACATTATCTGCTGTTTTTTTTTCACAAAATACCAATTATAGACAAAACTTGGTAAATGTCACCTACCTATAACAATTGTCATTTACCCCCATGCGCTGTCGCCTGTCGGGGTGCCAATTGCACAAAAATGGGCTGAGGTGGCAGTCACCAACTGGTCGGGCGACTCAACTTGCAGTCGCCCAACAGTTCGGCGATAGGTTGCAGTCGCCCGATCATTCAGCGACTGAATTTTGTCGCCCAATGGCCCACCGACTGTATTCTTGTCGCGCGACCGTTGGGACGACTGGAGTCTTTCCTGTAAAAAATTTTTGCGCGGGTATATTTTTGTAATTTTGAATAAAAATAGATTATTTAAAAAAATTCAGCCATTTTCATAAATGATATATTACCAGGTCTTTCTCTGCAAATAATTTCTCTGAATAGCCGGAAAAAAAATTCGAGGAGCTGCAGGTCGGGGAGCACGACTAGTCAAGGAGATGCAGATCGGCCACAAGGAATGGACATGGTGTGTGGTGCATTCCTGAATCCCGATCTGGCAGCAGCAGCCAGCGGCCAACATTCGTGTGCCTATTGAATCCAAATCCAACTACCTCTTGGGACTGATTCATGTAGGGTTTCATATTTGGATTTAGGACAATATTTGTACTGCTTTTGATCTGACCGTGTACATGATTTGAGCTGAACCTTAATTATTGTACGCTTGGGAGCTTGTTATTTTTTGTGCTGTCATCTTAATATCTTATATCGTTGTATTGCTCTATCGGAGGGTTCTGTAGTCTGCAGTATTTTTCTTCTGAGATGCTCTGTTTTTTCAAACCCATGGGTCCCCGTGGGGGTCTTCCCCGAAATGCCTGTAGTGGCCGGTTCGGGGCCTGCCTATCGGGGTCGGAGCGGTGGCAGGGGCGGAGCTACAGGGTGGTCCGGGTGGTCTGCGGACCACCATGCGCTCGGCCCATACAAGGACGTCTGTTCAGGACGTCTGCTCGTCGGTGACGAGAAGAAGCGTTCCTGACTCGCCGGCGGCAGTGAAGAAGCCCCGAATAGCGTCGCCGTCTCCGTTGCCGACTTTTAAGGTGCGCGCCGGCCGGCCGGCCGGTGATCCAACTAATCAATCGATTAGCTATCAACCCCCCCCCCTCTTGTTCTTCCATCTATTCCGACCAGCTCAGTTAGATATTCTTGTAAGCTAGCATCGATTGAATTATGATGGCTTTTGGATTGCTTTTGATTCTCCTCCGCAGGTGAGGAAAGAGAAGCTTGGGGACAGAATCACTGCGCTCCAGCAACTGGTCTCGCCTTTTGGAAAGGTACCCATCCGCCCTTTCTTTTCTTTTCTGCATTAGTCGTTTCAATTCTCTCTTATTTCTGTTCCTTTTCACTTCTGCTTGTTGCTCTGTAATTCATTCATTCATCTGTTAGTTGATGAATATTGTATTATCATTTTCAATCGCAACTCAGTTAGGTGGTGTTTGGTTTGGGGACTTGGTGGGATGGGATAGCTCCATCCCAGGTATGTGGGATAGGATAATCCCAGAAACTTTTGTTTGGATGGAGGGATAGAATGGGATCTAGTGATCCCACCTCTTGTTTGGATGGTGGAATGGAGTGGGATAGCTGCCAGGGCGCCACGGCGACATCGCCTCGTCCGCCGACTGCCGTGCCGCTCCGCTCCGCCTCTCCCGCTCGGGGTCGACCTCGCTAGCCCCGTTCCGCCGCTCGGCCTCGCCGGCGCCCGGCCTCCCCCTCGGCGGCTCGGCCCTTCCGCAGCTCTGCTCCGTCCTCCACCTCCTCGTTGAGCCGCCCTCCGTGCCGGGCCCTGCGACCGCCTCCCCCTTCCCGCCTCGGCGGCTTCCCCTCCGCTGCGCCGGGCTGCGGCGGCTCCCCCTCCGCCGGGCCGGGTTGCGGGCTGCGGCGGCTGCGGCGGCTGCCGCTCCGCTCCGCCTCTCCTGCTCGGGCTCGGCTGCCTCTCCGCTCCGCCTCTCCCGCTCGGGCTCGGCTTCCGCGCCGAGTCGTCGACCGGCGACCGCCTCCCCCTTCCCGCCTCGGTGGCTTCCCCTCCGCGGGCGGCGGGGGGAGATGGGGGGAGGGCAGGGCGGCGGGGGGAGATGGGGAAGGGCGTGGGCGGCGGGGGGAGATGGGGAATGGCGTGGGCGGCGGGGGGAGATGGGGAACGACGGGGCGAAGGAAGGTGGGTTGGGGCGGTTCGCTCGTTTCCAGCGGATCGTTTCAACCCACTTTTCAGGGGAATATTCTCTTTTGGGTCCAACCTATCCCACTAAATCCTACAACCAAACACTACAAAAAAATGGTTGGCCCCCTCCCATCCCAGGATATCCCCTAAACCAAACACACCCTTAGATATTCTTGTAACTCTTCCTTTTCACTTCTGCTTGTTGCTCTGTAATTCATTCATTCATTCATCTGTTAGTTGATGAATATTGTATTATCATTTTTGATCGCAACTCAGTTAGATATTCTTGGTGATGCAGGCCTGACAAGAAGAAGTAGTGACATATTGTTATTCAACTATTATGGGTATGTAATATTTCAATTCCATGTTAAGAAAGCTATACTTGTCTATTTTATGAACCCTGTATGTCCTTTTTTTTTCTTAATTGCGTTTTGTAATTCATATACTTGTGTACCGACATGTTAAATTTATAGCGGTTAAAAAAAATTTTAGACAATGGACCACCATAGCTACAAATCCTGGCTACGCCACTGAGCGGTGGTGCTGGACTCACTGCCAGTCTGCCACCCCTACTTTTCATAATTGCTTAATCACTTCTACTTTTTCATAAGTGCTAAGGTTCCGCTCGTTTGGGTTTGGACTTCTGACATCTGATTTATTTTTCACTATTTCTGAAATTCGTCTTTTTCTCACTTTTCAGATTTTTTTTCTAGTTTTTTTGCCAGTTCTTTTTTCCCGTATTAGTTTGCATTATACGTGCTGGGCTAACCTGTTTTTCTATTTTAATTTTTTTAAATTTAATTATGTCAAATAAGACACCATCAGTTACAATGTAATTTTAGCCAGTTACAGTAAAAATTCAGCTATAAACCGTAAAAATCACTCCTACTTTTCACAATGTCGGTAGCTGACGGAAACCACAACCGGCCATGGAGCGTTTTCTATTTTGCCAGGAACGGTTTTGTAATCCGATGTTGGTTTGAAGCTTGTTGGATTTTTCGTGCCCCATCCAACTTGCCGATATCGATGCTGGTGCATGCCAAAATATTTAAGTGATACTCCGCTTACACCTTTATTTTCTCACTAATATTATAGCATCTCATTTACACCTTTTATTATCGCTTTATGTAAAAGGATTAATTTGGATACGCTATGTTTGAATCCAACGGATATTTTATATTACTATAATTTATTTTAGATAAATAATATCAGACTAATTTCACTGTCACTCTTCGTGGACCGCATGAGCTGTTAGAGTAACGGACCGGAGTATTATGTCGAGCGCATGCCCGCTGAGATCGCCTTGCTATGTGAGGGCAGTCCCAGTGCAGAAACCACTTAAGTAGTTTCTATCTATGCCATGTCATATAGACACTACTTTAGACACTATTGTCTCCAATGCACCATGTCTATTTATAACCCAAGCAATTAATTAAGCATCAAAATCTCTCTCTCCTCTCCACCAATCATAATTTTTCTCCATCTATCATGAAGATACCACCATCTCTCCAATGCAAAATTTGGTAGTGTCTATTGCATTGGTTTTCTCATAGAAACTAGGTCTTGCATGAGACCCAGTTTCTTCCTCTTTTTCTTCTCTCTTATTTAATATAGCGTCACATCATCTAAAACTCCTACATGGCAATCTAATTAATGCCATAGACACTATCTACGTGGAGCACTGGGACTGGCCTGATGCGGCTTCCTGTTGCTCTTGCTCGCAATAATTGCCCCAATGTTCCTATCATGAAAACGCAAGCAATATTGTTCGGCTCGTGTGCACGAACCAGGAATTGTGTGGAGGAGGACAATGCACAAGCAGCACCATAGCAATATCGGCCATGAATTGTGTGGAGGAGGCCAACATATAAGCAGCACCGTAGTAATATCGGGGTTTTTTAGTTTTTAAAAGCTATTTTTTTGTTTTTTTTCTACAGTAACTAATTTTTAAATAGAATATCTATTAAAGATATGGTTTATAAGTTTGTTGTAGCACATACTGTAGCGACTTTATATATATCAGTCAAAACTGCACGTGAGTTTCTGTTACTCTATACTCTCTTTCACAAACAACCTAAAAGTCATAAGTCACAATTAAAAATTATAAACCGAAACCAAAACACAAAGGCCCGTCATCTTGTCTGATCTTTGATCGACGGATAACTAGCTCCTAAACCAGGCATATCATACGTTGATCGTCATACGACGTAGCCTGCTCGGAGCACAGAAATTCTACAGAAATCGGTACGTTTTTTTTTTACATATGCCTTCATTTAGAACAGAACTTACCATTGCTAAAAAAATTGTTCTACATCCCAGTGCTTCTCGATCTCGGTACATTTGTTCTAAATAGCTCCCATGTGATCGGCGCCGAAAAAGGCTATAGATGGTGCTCTAAATAGCTGTGGTCTTATGGTTTTTTAGCACTGTAATGACTAAAAAATATTATAACGACTGAAAAAGTATTATAGTGGTTACTAATTTTTTTCTAAGTAATTGCATTAAAAAACTAAAAAAGTTAGATCATCACGGATAATAAAAAAAATCAAAAGATAAAAAAAGATAAAATTAAAAATCGACGTCTTTCAAAAACAAGAAGCATAATCTTGCACCTTCCATCGTTTTCCATCCAGATGCAGCGCAACGGGTAGGTGTACGGCCAACCAAAATCCCAACAGCGGCCTCCAACGCCTCACACACAATTGATCGTCCACCAAATGTGCCCCCTGCACCGTGTCATGTGTGCACACCATGTACTACACCACTTTATGGTAATTATTATAGGAGAGAAACTAGCTCATGGTATATCTTCAGAAGGCATCGTAACGACATACCTTTCTCTTATCATTGCTCCCACTCACCTAGCTCTTGAATGCATCGCTACTCCCCTCTCCTCCACCGACTTCCTTCTCCAGTGCTGGCTGTTGTCCTCCTCTCCCTCTTTCTTGTCCGTGCCCGTCGCCCTCACCACCTTCTTCTCCAGTACCGGCCACAGCTCTAAGCTCCTCATCCACCTCCCGTCACACCCTTCTCTACCACGGGCGCCCGACGATGACCCCACTGCCTCGCTGCGCCGCCCTCTTCCCCTCCCCGCTAGGTATGATGAGGGGCTAAATCTGGTATTATGGAGAGCACGGGGCCAGAAATGGTTAGGTTTCCATTTTGACGAGTGAAACTAGACCAAATTGTGTTCACCAAGAGACCTTCGTACGAACACTAGACTCTTAGGCCCTATTCAGAATACTAAAATTTTCTCTCCATATTTTCTATAAGGAACAATTGCTCTTTATCAAATTTTTATATTTCAAGTATTATTTTTCTCTAAAACACACAAACAGAAGAACCTCCTCTATTCTCTAACTTGCACGTGTACGTCATCACTTAGAATGTTGTTCTCATGTTGGGTCTGTTAATGTTAGTTACGACTGATAGTTTTTAATTGAACATAAATAGTAGTGGTTTAAAGAATTATCTTTTAGAAAGAGAGACCGAGCGGATGAGAAGGTGTGAGAGAGATACTTAACATACTTAGAACATTAATGTTTAAACTATTAACTACTTAGAACTTAACATACAACTTGAATTAAGTGATATGGCACAACCAAACACTAAAAAGTTTCATAATATTGGATGCTGCATGATTTTACAATTCTACCATGATTCTACTACGATTCTACATGATTTTACTATTAGGATCGTGATTCTAGCACGATTCTACTATGTACGATTCAAGATACGATTTGAGTCAGGTTGGTTTCGTACGATCGTAGAATCATACGATTCTATTACTAGAATCGCAATTTTAACAACCTTAT
This sequence comes from Dendrocalamus latiflorus, assembly GCA_017311315.1. Lineage (NCBI taxonomy): Eukaryota > Viridiplantae > Streptophyta > Magnoliopsida > Poales > Poaceae > Dendrocalamus > Dendrocalamus latiflorus. The sequence continues at coordinate 10,467,743 of CM029640.1, read as the reverse complement.
TCGGCGTGCCTTTTTCGTGGACACCAACTGTGGCTGACGAGCAACCCTGCCAGTTCACACGCACGTACCAAGGCCAGGTAGATTTCCGCGCTCGCCGGCCGCTGATAACGCTCCCTGGCTGCGAAAATACCATGTGTCGCCCGCCTGTTGATCCACGGTTGGGAATGGGACAATCGCGCAAAAAGGGCACGGGGTGCCATATCTGCAAAAAAAAAGACATAAGGGGCTACTGTTGCAAAAAATTCTAAGAGCAGGCTTGCAGTGTAGTGTAGGCCAGCTCCAAACAGTTAAAACTTATGGCTTTCGGCTGTGGCTATAGGGTAAAATTATATTGTAGTGGTTGTTAGTTTTTTGAGTCCTTCAATTAAAGAAAAATGAAGAAAAATAAGAAAAAAGAAAACACCGTTATATCTCCACAGACAATGAAAAGGAAATAGGGAAAAAAGTAAAAGCAAAAAACCCAAAAAAAAAGACAAAAAGCCAAAATAACTAAAATTAGAAGTCGACGTATTTCAAGTAGTTTCTATCTTAAAAAAACTAAAAGATGGATAAAATCAAAAACTGAAGGCATTTAGATCCCTTCAACTACGCCCTTCCACTGACTGCGCTTTAAGCCCGCGGGTTTGGGGGCCGAGGAGTCCGCGATCGGTGTGGGGGTGGTGAGGACGAGTCGAAGACTTTATAACTTCCGCTCACCCTGACCACTATATAGCTTTCGACCGCTTCAACCACTCTTTAGACTTCGACCGCACGACCACGTTATAGACTTCGACCTCCAACCACTCTATAGCTTCGACTATTGACTACATTTAGCTATCAACCACTAAACTTCGACCACTCTCTAACCATCAATTAGATACTGTAGCATTGACCATCGACTAGTTACTATAGCATTGACCACCGACCACTTTATAGCAGCTCTCGGCGCCAAGGTTGTCAAAATCGTGATCCTAAATTAGATCGGAGACACTTCAGTAGGATCGCATTTTAGGATCGAATCGTAGAATCTAAGATCCTACATGCATGATTCTATCATAAGCATATTTTTTTCAATTTACCGTATATTTCAAGAGTGATATAGTGTTTATTTGGTTATTTGGTATCTAATTTTATTAATAAATGTATTTTATTCATGACTAGAATCTTGGTTTAAATTATATGTCATTGAGAGCTACGACTAGAAGAGTAATGTTTTCAATATTACCATAATATTACCATTTTACATAAAAAATTAAAATAAATAAATAATCAAATTAATTTGTATTATTTCAAACCTCCGAACATTAATGTCTAAACTATTAATTACTTAGAACTTAACATGCAACTTGAACTAAGCGATATGGCACAACCAAACACTAAAAACTTTCATAATATTGGATGTTGCATGATTTTACAATTCTACCATGATTCTATTGCAATTCTACATGATTCTACTATTAGAATCGTGATTCTAATACGATTCTACCTGGTACGATTCAAGATACGATTTGACTCGGGTTGGTTTCGTAGGATCATAGAATAATACGATTCTATGACTAGAATCGCAATTTTAACAACTTTGTTCGGCGTGCCTTTTCCGTAGACGCCAACCGTCGCCCACGAGCAGCCCCGCCAGTTCATGCGCGCGTACCAAGGCCAGGTAGATTTCCGCGCTCGCCGACCGCGGATCCACGCGCCCCGGCTACAAAAATACCATGTGTCTCCCGCTTGTTGATCCACGGTTGGGAATGGGACAATCGCACAAAAAGGGCACTGTGTGCCATATCTGCAAAAAAAAGGACACAAGGGGCTACTGTTGCAAAAAATTCTAAGAGCAGGCTTGCAGCGTAGTGTTGGCCTGCTCCAACAGCTAAAGCTTATGGCTTTTGGCTGTAGTTGTTGGCTAGAATTACATTGTAGTGGTTGTTAGTTTTTTTGAGTCCTTCCATTAAAGTGAAATGAAGAAAAAAAAACACCGTTATATCTCTACAGACAATGAAAAAGAAAAAGGGAAAAAAGCAAAAGCAAAAAACCCAAAACCCCAAAAAAGTCAAAAAGCCAAAATAACTAAAATTAAAAACCGACATATTTCAAGTAGTTTTTATCTTAAAAAAAACTAAAAGATGGATAAAATCAAAAACTGAAGGCATTTAGATCCCTTCAACTACGCCCTTCAACTGACTGCGCTTTAGCCCCGCGCGTTTAGGGTCCGATGTTACACGTTGTCGGTATATGGGCCGGAGCCCATTATTTGTTACTCCTAGTTTTAAATTGCGAGTCCTTTTGGGCAATTCTGTGTCTTTTTCGCATTGCATCTGTTTCATAAGATTAATTTTGGTGTATATAGATTCGTTAATTGTCATGTAATAATAATACTTTTACAGTTTCTAAGTATACATGGCAAAAATCTTTTGTAGTTGTCTTACCCTAAGTAAAGCACAACACAGTAAATTTTTTTCCTTAAAAAATCGAGGATTTACCGTTACAAAGAAATGATAGGCTATGCAATTACATGTGGGTCAGGATCTAGGTGTGAGCGAGACCACATAGATGACGAATCCTCGAGTGTGAATCTTCTTTGTTGCCTATGGGCTAAAAAACACTATGTCAAGTACTTGTCCATTTGTTTCGTGAACTGATAACGTTGGCTGTAAGTGATACCTGAACATTGGCTGTAGCAGCAAGCATTGGCATTAGATTACATTGGCTGTAACAATATTCCCTTATACGCTAGTTGGACGACAGATCGATGTCTAACGTCTAACTAGGCTAGACGGGTAGGTAAAATTAACTAGGCGATCAAGACGGGAGATTGGTGGCTAGCGCCTAGGCGCCGTCTAGGCGGGAAACACTGGGCTGTAAGTGTAATCAGCTTGGTTAGTGAGTCCATTGATCGTTTTTTTTTTGGAGGTCCAACGCATTATCGAAGATGCAACACTGGCGCCGAGGGAGATGCAAAGGGTGGAGATTGCCAAGATTAGGAGAGAGCAAAATAAAGCTGCACATTAGCTGGCTCAATTCGCTAGAGCTTCGGGAGAGTTCGCAATGACAAGAGATCGTACGCCAATTTTCATATTCTCTCTAAAAAATCTCCATGATTAATAAATGAAATGATCTCCCTGCAAAAAAAACTTTATTTTTCTTAAAAGGTTGATCATACATGTGCCCTTGAGAATTTCTTCTAAACAATGATTATTCATTAAGTTTGTGTTAATAGTGGTGATGCTATATTGCTACTTCAGTGCTTGATTGCTTGGTGACGGTAGGTGATAGCGAAGCGTCGCCGTGCCAAGAGTCTCTGGTCGTTTGACTCCCGCAAGGAGCTCGGGCGACTCAGAGCGTGAGTCCGAACCCTAGCTAGGGTTTCGGTTAGTTTTCTTCTCCCTCAAATCCCCACTAAATCTTACACAAATCGAAGCATTTCTTCAGTGCCGGTCCATTCCCCCAAGGTCTGGAAGGCAGGGAAGGGCTCCCGCGAGGTCTCGCGGGGGTGGGTCTGGCGGAGGCAGAAGCCGGGGAGGCGGCCGTCGGCGTCTTGTCAGAACGCGGCATTTGAAGCGGGGTCCGATACGAGGGTCGTCTGGTAGCCGGGGTGGTGAAGGACGGTGCTGGGCCGGCTGTTACTGGGGGGAGCAGTGGTGGGGGTGGGGGTCTGTCGGCGGGGGCGGCGCGATGGCTGGGGTGGAGGAGGTGTGCATCTGGCAGTAGAGGTAGTGCGCGGCCGAAGGAGAAGGCGTGTGGCAGGAGTCCAAGCGCTACTCTTCTTTGTCTCTGGCAGTGCGACGCCCGCAAGGGATTCGGGCGATTCAGAGCCGGCGGTGTCTCTTCTCTTCCCTGTGGGCGAGGCGCAGGGACTACCCGTGGGGCTGAAGCTGCAGCAGCCTGGAGGCGGGAAGAGATGAACAAGGCGAAGAGTGGTGGCGGGGAAGACCTTGACGGGCTACTCCGGGGTTTGAAGCTGACGGAGCAGGAGAAGAAAGGGGTGCGAGGTGCTTGGAGGTCGGTGGTGGTGGAGGCACGTAACATCCCGCAGGCTGTGGGGAAATTGTTCTCACCAAAGCCGGGTTTTGCAGAGGGCTTGGTGCAAACGGTGGGAAGGATTTGGTGTCCCTAGAAAGGAATCCGCTGCAAGGAGCTGGGCAACAATTTGTTCCTTTTCTCCTTCCTGCAGCCGGGAGGTAAGCGTAGGGCGATTCTAGAGGGGCCATGGGAATTTGGGGGGGACCTGCTGGTGGTAATGGACTTTGATGAGACAAAAAGGCTGAAGGATCTGGAGTTCAATCATATCCCGGTTTGGATACGTGTGTTTGACTTGCCGTTAGGACTGATGAATGTTGAGACGGGGCGTCGGATTGGTAACTCAGTGGGCAAAGCTTTGGATGTGGACAAGGATGAAGATGATCTTGCAGTGGGGGAATATCTTAGAATGAAGGTGCTGATTGACATTAGAAAGCCCCTGGTCCGGGGTATCACTATGGAGAAGGGGGAAGGAGAGGGGGAATTCTGGTGTAGTTTCAAGTATGAGTTCCTACCAAACTTTTGCTACTCGTGTGGCCTCCTGGGGCACGTGGAAAAGGACTGCGATGATGGTGTATGGCGACAGGAAGGGAAACAGTTTGGGGAGTGGCTGCGAGTGAATCCAGCAAGAAACAAGGAGGGTAGGGGGAGATGGTCGGAAGGTGGAAGCTCGGGAGGAAGTCAACAGAACCGCAAGGATTTGAGTTGGGGGAAGAATCGAGGGACCAAGATGGATACTAGTAGTGATGGCTCCCGAAAAATTATTGGTGTAAATGAGGGGGAGCTAAAGGATGATGGCAAGAGTCCATTAAAAATCAAGGCAAATGAGAAGAGAAATGGTATGCAAAGGAGGTTGGAGTTTGAGGATCAAACTCTAGCGGAGAGGAGTGCGGGAAGGGAGTCTTTGCCAATCTCCGAGGGCAGTGCCAAAGATGTTTCAATAAATGAAGGAGGAGAAAATCCTGTTGGGGCGGTGGAGTGTCCAGTGTTTGCCTGCAAACTTAGCAATGATCAAGTGGAGTTGAAAGGGGGGAGGATAACATAGCCACCCGGGTAAACTTGAGGGAGAAAGGTGAGGACAAAGCTGGTATGGAGGTGGATAGAGTTGAGGACAGAAAGGGGGAAAGGGTTAAGTTTTCGGATGAAAGAGCAAAAGAAGCGAACATGGTGGTACAGCAGGAGGAGTCTGCGGGGGGCAGTAAGGGGGGGGGGTTAGACGGCCTGACAAATGTGTTAAGGAAGGCGACCTTCAAGCGGCGTCCCCGGACTGTTTCGGGAAAGGGGAGGCCCGATATTGCTATGGGAGATGAGCACAAGAAGAGACCAGCACCAGAGGTTTGCGAGGAAGGCGTGGAGAGGAAGAAAAAACAATGCCTGGGGGCTAGTGTAAGTCAAGGGGAGGAGGAGCAGCAAAACAATGTTGAGGCGGGATTGCTTGGTCAATCCCGCCAGACCCAATGAGGATAATAACTTGGAACTGCCGGGGTTTGGGGAGTGGCCCGGCAGTTCGTGGTCTTCTGGATGTCCAGAAGAAGGAGGTCCCGGATGTGCTATTTTTATCTGAAACAAAACATAACAGTACATGGATGGAGAATTTGCGGTGGAGATTAAATATGCCTAATATGTGTGTCAAGGACAGTGTGGGTGCAAGTGGAGGTTTGGCGTTGTTCTGGAGGAAAGGGGTGGATTTAACGGTGAACAATATGTCTCGGTATCACATAGAAGCAACTGTGCAGGAGGAGGGCGGTTTTAAATGGCGGTTCACCGGCATCTACGGTGAATCTAGGAGTGAGGAGAAGGACAAGACGTGGAAGCTGTTAAGAATTTTGAAAAATAGAAGCAATCTGCCATGGCTATGCAGCGGTGACTTCAATGAAATCATGTTCAATTGTGAAAAGGAGGGAGGCCCCCCAAGATTGGAGAGGTGCATGGATAGCTTTCGTGAGACCCTTGTGGATTGCGACTTACATGACCTTGGGTTTGTTGGAGATGTCTTCACTTGGAGAAACCTACACCATAGAGCAGAGAGTTATGTGAAGGAAAGACTAGACAGGGCGGTCGCGAATAGCTCTTGGAGAGCCAAATTCCCCTAGTTCGAGTTGTGAATGGCGAGCCAAGACATTCTGACCATAGGCCTGTCATCGTGGACACGGGAGGGAGGGAGAAAAAGGAATGGAACAAACCAATGGAGATCATGAAAAAATTCGAAGCAAGATGGATGGAGGAAGAGCAGTGTGAGACTAGGGTAGGGGAAGCTTGGAGTCATGCACTTGAGGTGGGGGATGCAAGCCTGATGGAAATCCAGAAACACTTGTTGATCGAGTTATGGGAGTGGGACCGGAGTGTCCTGGGTGAGCTTGAGAAGCGGATTAAAACAGCCAAGACTGACTTTGAGCGATGTCGAAGGGAGAGGATCAGCCAAGACCAAGTAAATAAGGAGCACGGGCTGCGATACAAATTGGAGAGGTTGCTGGATCAACAACACGTTTTTTGGAAACAAAGAACCCACTCTACATGGCTGATCCAGGGGGACCGTAATACAAAGTTTTTTCATGCCCAAGCATCGGAGCGAAGGCGGAAAAATCACGTGGGAAAGTTAGTGGATGATGACGGCGCAGTGGTGGCGGGGAAGGACTTAAAAATTTTTATTGCTAATCAGTATCAACATCTTTTCATGTCAACTGCAGGAGATCATGTGGAGGAGGTGCTCCAGTATGTGCAAAGGCGGGTTTCTCATGCCATGAATGAGGGCCTGACTGCGCCGTTCTCGGATGCGGAGGTCTGGAAGGCCTTGCAAAGCATGGGGGACTTGAAAGCCCCTGGTGCTGATGGAATCCCAGCAATCTTCTACAAGAAGTTCTGGTCGCTGGTAGGTGACAAAGTGAAGACGGAGGTTCTGGGAGTGTTGAATGGGGGTACAATGCCAACAGGCTGGAATGATACAGTGATTGTGCTGATTCCCAAGACTAGCAAGCCGGAGAAACTGAAGGATCTAAGACCCATAAGCCTTTGCAACGTGGCGTACAAGCTCATTTCAAAAGTTCTAGCAAACAGGCTGAAAGGTATTTTGTCGGAGATCATCTCACCTTCATAGAGCGCCTTTATCCCCAACCGCTTGATCACGGACAATGTGCTGTTGGCCTACGAGTTTACCCACTACTTACATCAGCGTAAGAGTGGAAGAAGGGGAGTTGCAGCCATAAAACTTGATATGAGCAAGGCTTATGACTGGGTTGAGTGGGGATTCCTGAGACGAGTGATGCAGAAGATGGGGTTCCATGAAAGATGGGTAGAGCGGATCATGTTGTGTGTCACTACTGTGTCCTACCGGATCAAAGTGAATGACCACTACACGAACAGAGTGATTCCTCAAAGGGGGCTACGACAAGGTGATCCGTTGAGCCCCTACCTTTTCATTCTTTGTGCCGAGGCTTTATCGGCCATGCTTCAGAAAGCGGAGGAGGAGGGAAAGATAGAGGGGATCAGAGTCTGTAGAGAGGCGCCACGAATAAACCATTTGTTCTTTGCTGATGATTCCCTTATCTTGATGCGTGCACAGATGGAGGATGCTAGAGAATTACAAAGGATCCTAGATGTGTATGAGAGAGCATCAGGTCAAGTGATAAACAGGGATAAATCATCTGTACTATTCAGCCCTAACACAAGCCAAGCAGACAAAAACCAAGTCAGGACTGAACTCCGCATCTCACAGGAAGCAAAAAATGAGAAGTACCTAGGGCTCCCTGTCTCTATTGGCAAATCACGCAAGACAGCCTTTGGGTATATTAAAAGGAAGGTTTGGGGGCGGATACAGGGGTGGCAAGAAAAGCTGTTATCAAAGGCAGGTAAGGAGGTACTAATCAAGGCGGTTGCCCAAGCAATTCCAACATATGCCATGTCGTATTTTGATCTGACGAAAGGTCTTTGTGATAAACTAAACTCCATGATAGGACGGTGGTGGTGGAACCAGAATGACAAAGAAAACAAAATACACTGGTTGGGCTGGGATAAGCTGATGTTACCAAAAAAGGAGGGGGTCTGGGGTTTCGTGACTTGCATCTTTTTAACCTAGCCATGCTCGCTCGACAGGCGTGGAGAATCCTAACAAACCCGGAATCTCTTTGCAGTCAAGTTCTAAAGGCCAAATATTTCTCAAATTGTAACATTTTGCAATGTAGAGCAAGAGAGGCTATCTCATATACTTGGAGAAGTATTTTGCAGGGAGCACATCTGCTTAAAGAGGGAGTGGTTTGGTGGGTAGGCAATGGTAACTCGCTTCAGATTTGGTCTGACCCTTGGATTCCCGCTGGTATGACCCGCAGAATAACGACCCCCAGGGGTGCCTCTGTGTTGACACGGGTGTCCGAGCTCATGAACCCGGCCACTGGATCTTGGGATGAGGATTTGGTAAATGACATTTTCTGGGAGTCGGATGCAAAAACCATTCTAGCCCTACATGCGGATGCAGATAGTGATGGTTGGCCAGCATGGCAGTTTGATCCAAAAGGGGTTTTCTCGGTCCGATCAGCCTATAAGGTGGCAGTGAGAAAGAGGGAACACGAAAAAGCAAGAGACGCCTCTGGGTCCGGGCTGAATCAGGACGATGGCGCTAACTTCGACCGGAAGAGGATATGGCGGCTTGAAGCACCAAATAAAGTCAGAATGTTTGTGTGGCGTTTTGCACATAACAGTTTGCCAGTAGGGAGGAACATAGCACGGAGGGGTTTTAAACGTGAAACCTTATGCCCGATGTGCAATAGAGCCGATGAGGACTGTGGCCACCTGTTTCTGAAGTGCAAAGGAGTAAAGGAATGCTGGCGCTTGATGAATTTGGAGCAGGAGCGATCCAGGCTTGTAAGTTGTACAACGGCGAAGGAAACAGTGAAGACAATCTGGAGTCTCGATGCAGGAACTCAGATGCGGGTCTGGATATTGCTTTGGCGATGGTGGTCAGCTAGAAACAAAGTCAGTGCAGGAGAAAGAAGAGCCTCGGGTCCAGAAATTGTTTCACTGATCAACTACTATGTTAAGGATTTTGACAAGCTCAAAAAAATAAAGAGCCAGAAGGGAGTGAAGGGCGCGTTAAAATGGGAACCCCCACCGGAGGACATGTACAAGATCAATGTGGATGCATTTTTCAGGGTCAGTACACAAGAAGGTGGATGGGGCTTTGTTGCTCGCAATAATGACGGGGAATTCCTGGAGGGGGGTTGTGGAAAATTGGAGAGAGTATCGAGTCCTTTGCAGGCCGAAGCTCAGGCGGCGCTGATGAGCCTTCGTCGAGTGGCGGAGCTGGGAATGAGTCGAATTATCCTTGAAACAGACGCAATAATTCTGCAGAAAGGCCTGACCTCAACAGAGATGGATAGGAGTGTCGATGGGAGGCTGTTCCGTCAGATCAGAAAGTTTATAAAGGAGTCGTTTGTGCAAGGTGTGGTCCGGGCTTGTCCGAGATCATACAACAAAGTGGCTGACTGCCTAGCTCTGTATGGGGCGAGCGCTGTTTGCTCGGATTCAGCGGTGTTTATGAACCAAGTCCCCGAATTTGTTACTGCTCTGGTCTCTGGCGATTTGCCTAGAGTCAACGGGTAATGGAAGACAAGTGTTTCCATATATAAAAAAAGACGGTAGGTGATAGCGAGGACTGCGCAGGTAAGTGCGCAACAACGAGAAAAATTGCAAGGCCCACAACTCTAAGAAAATCTAATGGATCGTTTCTTTTTTACCTCTAACCTTTATACCCAAACTTTTGCAAATCCAGTCACCTCAAATAATATTCCAACCACCAACCTAGAGAATAGAAAATGAAGGTCAGATCCTACAAAATGATGTACCTTCAAGCCTATCAGACAGCTGGAACATCCATGCATCATCATCCATCTCAGGGAGAGAAGAAAAAGAAAACTGACCCATCGAACATCCATGCACTTCCCGATTGATAGGACTAATTCGAACAATGGAATTTTAGAGAATGCCTGTGGGATAAAAATTTTCTGCAAAATTTGTCTAATATAGGTATTTAAAAACAAGAACTGATCTAAAAAGAATTCCTACAGGAAATCTCCCTTTAATTTCCTACATCTTCTTCCTTAAAAAGTCCCAAGGCAGCGGCCCTGTTCTTTTCAGCTTCTAAAAGCTGTTTTTCGGTTTTTCTACAGTAACTAGCTTTTAAACGGAGTATTTTTTTAAGATAGGGTCTATTAGTTAATTGTAGTACATACTATACCGACTTCATTTATATCAGCAAAAATTGCACGTGAGTTTTTGTTACTTTGTAATCTCTTATATGAACAACCAAAAAGTCACACGTCGTAACCAAAAGTCATAAGTTCTAGCTAAAAAGAACAGACCTTCTCTCTCTGTAAGACGTTTCCCTCCATAATACGTATAGTTTTTCTATGAACAATCTAAATTCTAAGCGCCTCTCTTTTTCCTGTTCCCTATTACGAATTTCTGTAAGATTTTGCCATACTTATCGCTCCATCTCATGCTTCCTTCGAGATTAAATTAACAAGGATTAGGTAATGCTAACTTTCTTTCCCGAGGAACTAACCATGGTATGTTAGCTTAGCATAGTCTGTGTTCGGCAACAAAGCTACTCTAGAGGGTTTATTATGTTACGTTAGCTTATTCCAACATTTTCGATGGGTTAGTTTAATCATAGATTACGGGGGTTAAAATGTTATTACCAGGTTAAATTAACCTTGCCTAACCACATAATGCTTGGCGGATTAAACCCTTGATCCATCTCCTAATCCTAAACCAAACTAAACGGTTAGCTTATGGATCCTGTGTGTACCATGTTGCCCTTATTTCCGAAAGCTACTGCAAAGAAGCGAATATTTTTTTAATTATCAAACCTTTTTTCAATTTATTTTTGTTGCTAACCTCTTGCTAATTTTATTTCCAAATCTATTCCTTTTAGCAATATCACCACCTATGATGTGGTAAGACAACAATGCCACATCGCGGTTCTTGCCACATCACAGATGGTGACTTAGGCAAATAACACTGCTACGCCAATCGCCAAGGCGGTTAAGTGATAAGATTTGGCCATGCCATGGTGATTAGCCTTGTCACGGTATGAGTGGAGGCATGCCCAAAAAGGCCATAATTGAAAATAAAGTTAGCAAGAGGTTATTAATAAAATATTTTTAAAAATTATTTAATTAAAATGTTGGGCAAATTTGATTATGGTTTAATAAAACTCTGGCCACATGGATTATTCCCCTTCTAGCCAACTGCTAAGTAAACACCACAATTAGGGATGAAAACGGAACGGAAATATCCCGTACCGAACCGCATCGTTTTCTACATTTGATCCGACCGAATTCGTATTTTCGGACAAATTCGAATTCGGTTCGAAATACGGAATACCAAATTCGAAAACGGAGCGGAAACGGTTTAGGCGTTTTCCGACCGTTTTCTACTTTTCTACATTTTATTCGGAATATACCGTATAAAATTCGGACAAATTCGAATTCGGTTCGAAATACGGAATACCAAATTCGAAATACGGAATACCAAATTCGAAATTCGGAATACCAAATTTTTTGTTCAGATTCTAAAATGGTTGGATCAATTGTGAGTGATCTTGAGGTTGAGGCTTTGGCTAATGTTGTGGCTAAATTGAAAATTGAGGTATGTGTATGTTTATTGACTGCTTGCTCTGAAATATGCTATTGCTACATCTAATTTTAATTCACTTTGTAAACTTGTAGGAAAAGGACAAGGAGGGGGATGAGGACTCTGAGGAGGACAATGAGAAAGCAAAAGATATGGAAAGCGATCCTGACCTCATGGATGATGCTGATGAACTGTAGATGTTCTGCTAGCTATTAATTGCATGTCCTAGACTTGTATTGTATTTGTATTTGTGTCGGCTATTGTGTTAATACTTAAGACCAAGGGTCATGCACTTGTTAATTATTATATGCACTTGAACTTGATCTTGCACTTAGTAATTGTTATGTACTTGGTCACTTGTTAATTGTTATGCACTTGGTCCTACAGGTCGGTATTCCGTATTGAATTTTCGTATACCGACCGTGTTCGACATAATTCCGCTCGAATTGGTTCGTTTTCGAAATTCTCGATATTCCGTAAGTTCGCGTTCGTTTTCGTGTCCGGCTTTACCGCTTTCGCTTTCGTTTTCGTATTCAAATGTAGAAGTAGAAAACGGTTGAGGAGTTTTTCGACCGTTTCCGACCGTTTTCATCCCTAACCACAATATCCCCCTTTTACAACATGGTTTAGAATGAAAAACAGCTAAGTAAACACCAAAATATATTAACAGTTACACCGAACAAGGTTACCGGTAAGAGATAGGTAATATCTATTCACTATTAACCGGCATAATTTTTAAAATACGATAAATAGTGGATAGATATTACCTATCTCTTAATGTAGTTTGATGTTAGTATTACTCTTGGTAAAGAAACTTTTTTTTATAATCTCTGCAACAAACAACAAAAGCTCCGCTCATTTTTGCTTGAGTTTCTGACTTCTGACTTATTTTTTATTATTTGTAAATTTTGCTTTTTTCTGCCTTTTTTTTATATCTTTTTGCCGGTTTTTTCAGTATTCGTTTGCATTGTCTATGTTAAGCTAATCTATTTTTTCTATTTTTAAATTTTTAAACTTTAGTTATATTAAATAAATCACTATCAGTTATAGTATAATTTTAAATAACTATAATATAAATTAAAATATCAATCAACTTATTTTAATCTAAATGAGTGGCACCAAAAGCTCTCCACATCGGTCTTGCCGCCATCATATATTCCACCCACGTTCACTCCCTGCCTCCTACACGCTTGCTCTTCCCTCGCTTTCCCCGGCTCTCCTCTCCTCTCCCACCTCGCCTTCCCACCCGATCCGCACCCAAACCCTAGTAGGCCATAGCCGCGCGAGGTGATGAGATGGGACGCGGCGGAGGCGGAGACGGTCCTGGAGCAGATCTGGGACCTCCACGACCGCCTCAGCCACGCCATCCTCGCCGTCTCCCGCGCACACTTCCTCCCCGCGCCGCCGCCGCACAACTCCGCCGGTGCCCGCGACGGCGGCGGCCGGAACGGGTGCGTGTTCGTCAAGGGGCTGCAGGGAGGAGCGGAGGACGGCGGTGGCTCGGCGGTGGCCGCCGCGGCGGAGGCGAGGAGCCTGCACGCAATCCGGACGGCGCTCGAGGACCTCGAGGACCACCTCGAGTTCTTGCATGTGAGATCGCGCCCCCTCCCCTCCCTCTCCTCTACCGCTCTAGGGTTTCGCTTTGATTGGTACTACTTGGTTGTGCGAGTTAATTCTGGTTAGGACCACGCCTGAGTTGTTGTAATGAATGGAGAGTCGATCCCTGTGAGGTTGGGATGCGTTGTTCGCGTGATTCGGTGATTGGCGAATCCTGGTTTCCATATCGCCCTGCTTGTATTCGACATGCTGTTAATCTTTTCTTTTCATTCAAGGGGATTGACTTCTGTTGTGATCCACGAGACACCTGGTTTGATACTTTGATTGGATGTTTATTGCATCATGTTGTTCACATGGTAGACTGAATCGCTGCTCAATTTTCATGTGTCACACTATATATTGGCAGGGTTGAAAATGTCCTGTGATGGATCCTCTGTTTGGTTTTCCTTTGGTTGTTTAGTCTGTTATTTTGTGCGTAGATGATGACTCGATGGTGCTTGGTCTCCTTAAAATTGACTGCAAGTGGTTGGTCTAGATTGGGAATGAAGGCCATGTGGACGTCAAGATTGCCGGCCTCCTTGCCATATTTGTTTTCTTGCGGTCAATGTTCATTAGAGGTCAAACTAGGGACGAAACAATTTTCTGTTCTTTAGTCATCTGTCATTTCGTGAAAGGTGATATCAGAAAGTCATGATTAATATGGTACTCCCATATCCAGCTTGTTGTCTTCTGGCATAAGGCATTGACAGAAGTTTTCAAATGCTAGCTAATTTCTCTGTGAACCCTTTCCAAGACACAGAAATGAAGTAGCTCTCGTTTTGCTAGGTGTGTTCCAGTGTGAAGAGGTGTGTTCGATTGTGATGGTTCTTAGCATCCTTCTGTTGTCTATGGCTGCAAATGAATTTTCACGTTCATAAGCAGCACTGCTTTTTTTTTATGGATAGCTGAATTTAGAACGTGCTCATACATATCGATAATGTACAGTTCCTGGAATTTTAACTAATTAATTTATTTATCTCCTATTTAATAATTATGTAAGATCTGTTTCTTACTTGTGTTAATATTGCTCCACAGACTGTTCAATCACAACAGCGGGCTGAGCGGGATGCTGCAATTGCTAGAATAGAGCAAAACCGTCTAGTCCTTGCTATGAGGTTAGCTGAACATCAGGGGAAGAGGTATAGAGTAATTGATGAGGCTTTGGCATTTGTAGGTGAGGTGAGTGACAAGAATCGATTTATCTCACCAGAAGATGTTCGTGTGACACATAGCCAATCAGGGGAGAATGCAGTGGACAATGGAGGCAATGGTTCAAGTATCATGGCAAATGTGTTGTCTTGTAGTCTATCTTTAGCCAAGAATTCATTTCGAGTGGACAAGATCGGTGGTGCTCTCGGTAATGTTGCAGTGTTTGCTGTAAGCATGCTTGCTTTCTTGCAGCTGCATCAAGTTGCATTGGGAAGTAAAGCTCCAGCTATGGAATACAGGAAGAGAATTGATTACAGATTCCAATCCGGGAGCGCACAACAGAATGGCAAAGGAAAGCATCTTGAGGTGTACCTAGCCAGAGGCTGAGGAGTCATCAGATCACACACCGTTGCCTGTACAGGAAGTTTTGACCCAATATCAGTTTTGTCGGTTTAGTTAGGGCACTAATCATTCTTTACAGATGGGCTGGGCTATGTTCCAGGCTACTAGGGCACTAGTTGTCTTATTTTTTTGGATGGATCGGTCTACCTTCCATGATACTAGGTTGCTGTACCTCCCAACTTGTAAACGGATTTGTGCTTAGTGATGGATTGATTGGCAGAATGCTTGTAAATCCTGTCCTTGTTTGGGCTAAACTGGAATGGCCATGGTTGAAGGCGACAGTCTTCCCACCATTCTGCTTCCACTTGTTACTTGTGTTGCCAGTTTTGGTATCCCATGAAGACAACTGTTTCTTGTTGCAACCTCATTAGGAGTGCCAAGATTCTTTGCTTACCTGATATTATCAGTTTTTCTGACTATCTTCGTCGTGGCTACAGTCCAAGTACATGTGATGCTTCTGTTTGTTCTTTTAATGGAGTACACCTTAAGGTATTTGCTTTCTTCTGTCTCGTGCTTGATGATGCTCCCCGGCTTTTCTTTGCTGCTCTGATCATATTTGGTGCCGAAGCTTCTTTGCTGACAGTTCATGCTTGGCCTCTCTTTTACCCTTTTTTTTTTCTGCTTTGTGGATCTGCCTTTGCCTGACCCTGCCAGGCCGCTCGAGCTGGTCGGTTGCTAACTCATGTATTCGGTGCGTGTTCGTTTTCTTCGTACTGCAGTCTGTCAAAAGGTCGAAGTAGATAATATACTATGCCTATTGCCAGATGCTATGTAACACTGATGCGCCTTATGTATAAGTGGGAAAATGAGAGTATAATAATCTGCAAAGATTTGTAGTTAATTATCTTGGACGATGCTCCCTCTGCTCACGAATACAATGCACGGTTACCTAGGCAGTAGTTTGTTTATACTCAAAATGATTAAAATACCCTTAGCAAATAATCCATTGGCCCTAGGCCCACAAAATGTGTGAGAGAGGAGGGGAGATGAAAAGTAACCATTGAAAAATGAAAAATAATGCATTGGGAAGTATGAAGCCATGGTCCTATTTTTTTTCAGCTTTTGGTTTCTGTTTTTGATTTTTCTACAATAACTAGCTTTTAAATGGAGTGTCTTTTTAAGATGGAGTTTACTAGTTAATTATAGTACATAATGTACCAACTTTATTTATATCGATAAAAACCGTACGTGAGTTTCTGTTACTCTGTAATCTTTCGCATGAACAACCTAAAGCTACAAGTCGCAGCAAAAAAAAGAACAAGCCCCATGTGTGGCGGAGGAGGGAAGATGGAAAGTAATGGCTGCAAAATGGAAAATAATGCATTGGTAAGTATAGAGCGTCTAGTATTTATGAACAAATAAAGTGGTTAAAATTAACGAGTATTCGCGAACGGAAGTAGTATGTTATACTTTTTGAGAGGGGAGTATGTGCCATGAATATCTTTTTCTCCATTTCCACATGCATGGCTATTTTTTTTCTTCTTTATCTTTTCCTTTTGAAATCAAGCGCATGGGGAAGTTTGTAGGATGACTAAATTATTGAAGCACAGTAATTACACATCAGAAGCCCATCTCCCTTCGATATTGATCATGGCAGTTGTTTACGGCTACTAATATTAACAGCCTTTTCTTGAAATTTTGTGACATACGCGAAATATAGTTGTTTTTGGGCTCACTTAGCAGTGGGTAGATGTCGGTATAAACTGGAGCTGTTTGTACGGTGATCACTTTAGACTAATCATAGTATCAATCATACCTTTTTTTCATGATACTTCGCTATCATGTTGGAACAAAGAGCCAAGTCTTCCAAGCTCTTGCTTTGTTCTGTAAGCAGATAAGGCTTCTTTTCTCGAAATTTGGGCTTCTTTTCTCGAAATTTGGAACCGATAAAGGAAAGGAGATCCTACTTAGGGAATAACGATTTTGCCTCTCACTAATCAAGCTAAAACAACGTCTTTTCGGTAGGAAGAAAAAGAGTGCTGTAGTGTCTGCTACTGACGTAACGAGCAATCTGAGTCGGCGATGAAAGGGTCACACCCTCTCTGCTATGCTTGTCTACCGCTAGCTACGATCTGAACTGATCGTGAGTTCCGTACTGTTCTTAGGGAAGTCATAAGAATAATATATCGTTTTGTGAATATTTCTCCGTAAGATAAGTATGATGGGTCAGAGGAATAAATAATTTTTTAAAATCTTTTTTTCTGATATTAGCAACACAATGCAATAAAAAACACAAATCTACAAGCTTTACCAAAGCCAGGAGCTAAAGATCACCAGGGACTTTCAGTCCTACCAGTCTAACCGCCGGCCAAGGGGTGTAAGATCGAGAAGACCGATGGGGTTCATGAATAGACGCTTTTAACATTCTTTTTTCCTAAAACCGAATTTATATGCGGAAGCGTAAATCAAATCGGTTTTTGCACAACAAAGACCTAAAACTTCTAGATCCACCTAAGTGCATCAACATCTTAAGTCTATGTCAAGGTTTGTAATTCTAGAGTGACAAGCAAATAATTTACTTCTAAAAATGTAAATGACAATAATATAAATGAGTACAAGGAAACAAAGCACAGTTGACGCACCATGTTTTACCGTGGTGTTCGAAAACTTGTCAGTTCCTATAATTCACAATGAGGTATCCTATAAATTAGATCGACTCCACGAATTAAGCTAATCACCTCAATTCCACTAGAGTTGCTCTTACTCCACTTTGGAGATGGCAAGCACCTCACCACTCACAACACATTGAGATTTCTTACAAGTTTCTTGAGAAGATCACCAAACCACAACACCTGTACGTCATCAAGAGTTGCTTCAAACGTAACAAGTCAAAAATGCTCACTTAAATGAATCAAGTGTCAAAACTCAAAGGACATGAAATTCACATCCAAGTGCTACACATGCACACAGATTTCTCTCTAAAGTTTACTAAGTGCAACACATGCACATAAGGGGTAAGAGGGATAACTCTTAGGTTAAGGATGAAGAATAGGGCACTAGCATTCTTCCCAACCGATCATAAGGGGGTATTTATATCCCACATCAAGAAACTAGCTGTTGAAGTAAGAATTTAGCAAAACATAGCCTGAGGCCAGTACTACCGCTCCTCTTCAATGGCTAGAAAACTAGCCATTGCTAATGCTGCTGGTCAGACCACCCACGCAGGGTCTTCTCAGACCGCTCAGGATGATCAGACTGTCATGAAGGCTAGTTAGACTGCTAAACAAAATTAAAGAAATAACAGCTCTACAAAAGGCAATTGACAACTAATGCCTGGTCGGACCGTGTGGCCAGTCACGTTGCTCACAAGGAGCTGGTCAGACTGCTCGCCATGAGCCGGTCTGACCATCGGATGGTCTGACCATTAGCCAGTTTAACCATAAACAAATGGCCGGTCAGACCGCCAATTGGTCAGATTGCCACCTCATGGCCGGTCAGACTGCCAGCAAAGTTTAGATGCATATATTTCAATCAATTTTCAAAACACATTATCAAATTATAGTACCATGCAAACAAAAATCAAAGCATGATTCAAAATAAGTTATAAAACACATTTGCACATATTAAAATCATGGCACAAATATTAGGGATATGGACTCAAACTATCTGCAAAACACATTTGCAAATTTAAGTCTTCATCATCATGGGACATAACGTATTTATCCAACTCAATAAAAATATTAGTCACACAATACAATTGTCTTTAATTACTAAAATATAACATTAACTCATAATAACAGGTCTAGATTCTTCAATCTATCCCTTTTTAGTAATTGATGACAAACTCAATAAATAATAAGATAAAAAATAAATTTTTTTAGTATACATCATGTACACAACAGTTGCACAGTCCATGTTAAGTTTTGGAAGCATTAAATTCATTTTGGTGGAAGCAAGATGAATTTTGAAGATAATGCTAGGGAAAACAACAAGATATAGAGAAATCTCACCTTAAATATGTGCATAAGGATTTGAAGAAAATTCATGCACACATATATGGATTTAGAAAATTTTTAGCAGAGTTTCTTATATATTTTGGATCCATGGAAGCATGTCAATAATATATAATCAATAATAATATAAATATGCGCACATCTACACAGAAAGGATCCAAAAGTATTTTGGATAAAGATCACAAATAAACCACAAAGGTGCACATAAACACATGAACATCCACAATTGTCCAAAATATATCCAAATCCACAAGCTAGAGAAAGGAGGTTTAATAAGCTTACAATAAATATTACAAGAATTCATAAAAGCTTATTCCCACAAGCAAGTCTAATGACAACCATAATAGATAGACCACCTTCCTTCTTATCTTTACCTTCTCCTTTCTTCTCCACCTTTAGTATCAAGAACCAAAAAGAAATGGCCAAACCATCTCATAGTCAAAAGGATGATAAAGGGTCAAACCACTTGGTGGAGAAATCACGAGAAGGAGGAGCACCAGAGGAGGAACCACCATGACTACCACGACGACGGTGCTTATAAATTGGAGGAGGATCATGTCACTCAACACAACTCAAGCGAGTGCCATAGCCAGCCACTTGATGCTTAACCACATCAATTCTAAAATTTAATCTTGCTTGAGTAGTGATTGCCTCATGTTGAGCCTTTGCCATGGCCTCAACTCTTGAGTCCACCCTGCCAAGAACAATGGAGAGATGTCTAAGACTCTGTAGTACTTCATCCATGAAAGCATCAGTGAAGGCATGTTGTTCTTGCTACTGCACAGGCTGTGATGCTTGCTGCCCTAGATGCTCAACATGCTCTTGAGACTATGTTGGAGGGCACTTGAGCATCTCTAGGTTGATATTCCTTATGCTCCAAGTCACAGTTAACATCAAATTGGACTTTGGCCTTGATTAGCATCATGATATATTGAGAAAAGTAAATACTTTTCCCTTTATCTCCCTTAGATGTTGCTATTTCTCTTATCATTAAGTCCACAATATCAAACTTGGCACCATCCATAATATACTTGATGACATTCCAAGCTAGGCCTTGAATTTCATTGTTGTTGTAACTTCTCCGAAAAAAGTTGTTCTCATAATTCTGTTGATGATACTAGGGAGAGAAAGGAGACCCGATACTCTTCTATGCACAAAATGATGAGCTTGATCATCAAGATGCACTATTATACCACTTGAATCATGAATGCCCAAAGTATTATGGAATTCTTCTTTGGTGGCTTCAAGTCAAATATCTCCCTTCATCCACATTAGTTAGTCAAACTTTGAAGACATATAAACGGTGGAATGAAACTGCCTAATGGCCTTTGAGTAGAAGTCACACCGTCTAGTCAGAAAATCCTCCAAGTCCATACGACGGAGAAGAAAGTAAATTCCATTGTAGAGTTGATTTTGATTCAAATAACCCTATGTCACGAACTTGTGATTTGTAAACTTCATCTTCTCATACACGAGGTGATACACATTTTGTTGAAATTCTATGTGAAATAATATCCCAGTTGCGCTTTGACAGTATTGAAGTTGGTTTGCATGCCTCAGGATAACATACTCGTCACTGCTCATAGTTGCTACATTAGTATAAGTAGGAGCAACTTCTTGTTCTTCACTTTGTTCCTCATTACTATTTCCATTATAGGGCCTATTCATATTGGCTTTTACTGATGGTTTTTAGCTGCGGCTGATGAATAGTAGTGGCTGATGAATAGTAATATCTGATAGAAGCGGCTGATAGAAGCGGCTGATGAATAGTAATGCATTATGTAAGAAAGCCGGTGCAACGAAAGACACTACAACATTCAGACCACCATGCGACTTACAAAATTGTAATATAATAAAATATAAAGTACGTTACAATATGTGAAAGTGAAAAATAGTGACTGATGAATAGTAGCGGTTTATAGAAGTTGGGGCGTTCGTATTGGAGCCAATATGAATGGGCCCCATAATCATTTTCATGCTCTGCCTCCTCAACCATGATTCTTTTGCCATGGGCATAAGAGCTAGAGACTCCATGAGTTCTAGGCATGATTACTGTCAAGGGGGGAAACACGGATTAATCAAGGAATACTTGGTATAATCAAGAAAATAAGTGTTTAAAATTTCTATTGCTCTCTATCAAGACCGGTCAGACTGGTGGAGGCACGCCAGTCTGACCAGTGGTGGTTAGACCGGGCATGATAGGAGCAATCCTTGATTTGTAACAACCAACAACATCAAGGTATTTATACACTTGAATATTATTGATCTATCCTCGATCTACTTGCTCAACAAAAATTTTACACCAATTTGAAGGAATCAAGGACATTTACATCAAACCATAGAAATTTGGGAAAAATTAAACAAAAGGCAATGCAAGTAGAGAATAGTGATTTATCGAGTTAAGAATAGAGAGGATAAAGCTTGAAGATGAGCACTGAATAACTTGGCTGGATTTTGGATGAACCTCCACATAGGGTTCCATGGCATTGAAAGGATAAGAACTCAAACCGAAAAACCATTGGAGGGAAAGATAAAGGGAGCGGAGGAGCATCTTTGAAGACCCTAAATGGCGGCTAGGAGCAACAAACGGTGGCTGGAGGAGATGAGAGTGACCAGAGGGACTAAAGAGGACACAGACTCTTGGCTGTTGAGCAAAGGGATAAGATAGAGAACACATAGGCAAAGAAAAGGGATGGTTGGGAGAAGTCCAGTATGACTGGTCATGGCAGCGGTCAGACCGGTAAGCAGCTTTGGTCAAATCGGCGCTAGGGAACAAAGACAGCTGAGCTGAGAGAGGATAGAATAACATGTGTTGTACGTGCTCCAATTCCACATGCAAGCAACTTAAAATAAATTTGGAGCATTTCCAACTAGAGAGGACAACACAAATTATTTTGAACTTAGTTTTTTTATCAAAATATCTTTTAATTTGCAAAATAAACTAACTTTCAAGACTTCACGATTGCTAAAATGACCATGTGAGGGTAATTTTAGCATCCATTTACATGTATGAGTTTCAAATACCCTTATAAACCAGTACGTGTCAATATTTTTGGCTCAAATGGCAAAACTCACTTAAGTGCTAAATTATGCACTTATGTCAATTGAGGTTTTTCGACGAGTTTCAAAAACAAATAACTTTTGATTGGTTAGCTTTTTAGAAACCTTTTGAATACCAAAATTGTTTAGACTAGCCAACTCTAGGTTTTTGGTTTTGAATACTTTTTTGAATTCATTGTCGAATTGCTTTTGGGCAATTTTTTAGTTTAAAACCAAAAGAACATACTTTATAGCTAATTTGGGTTAGAAATTCATTTTTACCTGAAATTAGTTTTTTAAAGCCAAAAGCTTTGCGAATGACCATGTGAGAAGGTCTAGGGTTTTATTGTGATGGACCATTATTATTTTGGAGTGAAAATTTGGAATTTGCAAATTTTTTGGACAGCTTGCAGAGGTGGTGGTCTGACCGGTTAGCTTGTGTTGCTTCGACCGAAATGGATGATTTTAAAAATTTTGAGTTATGGGATGGTTTGGTTTGACCTAAGTTTATGCATATGTGTGGCGTGATGCATGTTTGAACTAACGTGGGTTAAGTTATAAAGAAATTATGCTCAAAAACGATTTCTTGGTCTTTGAATGTGCATGACGTTTGGAGTGAATCATGGTCAATGGTGAGGATTGGGACTACACTTATGGAGGAGCCGAGGCCTAAAACGATCAAGGATACCAGGTGAGATGGTGAGCTTAAGCATGGCACAAGGAACGCGGGAAATATTGAATAAAAGTTTGAGCGACTAGTTGCACCATGTGGCTTGGTCGATTCAAGTGAGGCATGGTCTGGTGAAAAAGAAACAAGAAAAGACTTGTCGACGAGTGGTAAGCCAGTGGTACATCTACACATAGTAAGCATGGCGATTGCTTGTAAAGAAAGATAAAGATCGGGTGAAGAAAAGGTACCAAAATACCAGAAATCACCTTGGATCAAAACCATATTGCTTGAGCATGTCAAGACCCGAATATGCAAATCCGGACTCTCATGTATATTCCGCACTAGTCTAGGATCACGCTAGTGCACACAATATAAACAAAGATGAAATATCGACCATATCACGATTTACTAAGAAAAGACTCAAATATTATTAATTATCAGAGTGTGACCTTATGGCCAAGCTTCCAAATAATAGTCTGAAAGGCTTAAAGAAACTAGCAGCGAAAAACAAAAAGTAAGCGTAGTAGCCATTCGACATATCTACATGCAATCGACTGGAGAGTGAAAATCCTAATCCGTGAAGTCGTCGAAGTATCCTCCTTCTAGCATCACCTGCTGATCTGGTCCCTCTTCCTCAACTGAGCAAATATGGATGAAGCCGTGAGTACATAGGGTACTCAGCAAGTCGTTTGTAACTAAAAAAATGCAATATAGTATACAAGGCTTACCAATAGATGGCTGAAAGATTAATTTTGCAGAAATCAATAGTTTAAAGTAATAAATAGATTGAAAAGTCAACTTTGAAAATGATAATAAATAAGTAATCAAAGAAATTGAGACTGTTGTGGTTACAGACCAAACAGAGAGAGTGTAGTAGTGGAGAGTTAAGTAAATGAATGACTTCCTCCTTTCTCCCCGTGGCCTAAGCCACACACACACACACACACACACACACACACACACACACACACACACACACACACACACACACACATATATATATATATATATATATATATATATATATATATTCATATATATTCACATGGGGAGTGCTTGTACAGTTGTACCCTTACACATGAGTATTCCCCTCGGGGGCTCTTATGTCATTACACATGTCCTATTTCGGACCTAACAGGTCTACTGGGCCTAGGTGGGGGCCACCCCTATAACAGGAGCCTCTCATGGTGAAGGGCTTCACGGGCCGAAGCCATGCCGCTGAGTCCTTTGGCCCCCTCCGTCCCATCGGCCTGTGATGCTTGATGACTTGGATAGTTTGCACGTTCGCCCGGGCTTGCGCGAGGGCTGTCTTCGGGTCCCGTAGTTGGCGCGGCCTCGAGGCCGAAGGCACCGGGAAGGCCGAAGGCTTCGACAGGGCCGAGGTCGTGCTTGTGCGAGGGCCGTCGCCCGTACCCGGGGCGGGCGCGGCTTCGAGGCCGAAGGCACTGGGTAGGCCAAGGGCTTCGACCGGGCCAGGGTCCGGGCGTGCCCTACCTCGCGCTCCGGATATTTATGGGCGAAGCCAAACTTCATCGGCTGCCCTTGGTAGCCGAGTCTCAAAAAATGCTTCGCGCGATGTGGCGCCAGCGCGGGGAGATGGTTGCTTGGTCCGAGAGTGCGCTTTAATGACGCCTAGAATCGCATCAGCCTTTGTCAGGGGTAGGCTGGCACGGCTGCTCCACCTGCCCTGTACTGGATGTGGGCACGTGGCCGGCTGTAATTGGAGCGTCGTGGGATGCCAACGTTCCCACGACCACGGCCGTTCGCCTCTTCCCCAGGAAAAGTGGCCACGCGGCAGGAGTGTGTCAGCGCATTGGGCCACCTACCGCCGCCCGCCGCGGTTGCCAGCGGTTGCGCTGCCCGATCGTGGGTAGTCGAACCGCTATAATTCTGTCGCTCGATCTTCTGCCTGCAGGGCAGACGGGGGGCTTTATAAACCGCCCCTGTGGGCATGCAGTCGTTCCCCTTGGCTGCTTGAACGCTTGTGCGTTCCTTCATATTCTTCTTGTGCCTCCTGCTGCTATTCTCGCCTCTGCGCCTGCCCGCCGCCGTGAGAGAGAGGGATGGCTGCGAGCGACGACCTCCCAGCTAACATGGGTGCCGCCCTTGACGACCCTGCGCGTCGCCTTAGCAAGAGCGCCTCGTCGAGCCAGCGCTGCCTTACGTCGCCACCGACGGAGTACCGCCTGGTTCCGCGCGACAGGAAGCAAACTACCCACCGCTGGGACACCGTGAAAAGGTCCAAAGGTCGCTGCTCCCGTGTGCTGGGGCGGAGCCGCGTCACGGAGGAGACTCTCCGAACCCTTCTTCAGGAGAAGAAGCTGGAGGAGCGTGCCAGGGCTCGCCTGCCCGGGCCTGACGAAACGGAGCCGAACCCGGGAGAGTCGGAGGCGATCGTCTTCGTGGCCTTCTTCGACGCCGGGCTCCGAATTCCCGCGACGCACTTTGTTCGCGAAGTGCTGCGAGCGTATGGGTTGGAGCTGGCGCAGCTGACTCCGACCGCGCTCGTTCGGCTGGCCATCTTTACTTGGGCGATGCGGACGGAGGGTACCCGTCCCCGCGCCGAGTTGTTCGCCATCCTGCACGACGCATGGTGCCAACCGAGGAGAGTAGAAGGGGGGCTTACTCGAACTTCAGCAGTATGGATTTCGTGCTAAGGCCGGAGTGCTCGCACCTGTTTCCCGCGTTGGCTACGCGGGAAAAGTGGGAGTCCGGCTGGACACGGTGGTGGTTCTACTACACCGTGATGAGCACGAGCGGCCTCCGGATCCATGGAGGGCCGATATCCTTCGACCGCTATCCGAAAGTGACGCCTCGGCCCGGCGACGAGCAGCAGGCGCGGAGACTTGCTGGGGTCGCACTCCGGTTCAACATGCGTGACCTCGCCGAGGAGTTCACCATGTACGGGATATCCCCGCTTTCTTGTAACTGGAAGTACGAGCGGCGAGGGCCCGACCGGAAGGACGGCATCCACCCGGGGGTGTCTTCGCTTCATAGGCCGTCCGCGCCCTGTAAGTATCCCTGCGATATGCCAAGTACCACGTGGGTGGTTGCAGACCCTTAGGTCTAATATTCCGCTTGTGCGTGCAGTACGCCGGTTAGAAGATGCGAAGCGCGCAGTGGCTGCGATGCTTGGGCCGTACACGGCAAAGGAGCACAAGGCCCGTGAGTCCGCGACTTCCTTGGCGAAGCAGGGGCGGATTAATCGGGTGTACGGGAATCGCCGAGCGGTGCGACGGTGGTGGCGTCATCCTCTCGGTGAGGGGTTCAGTCGGAGGTCATCGCCCTCAGTTTGTCGACCGTGCCGCCGGTCGAGAACGTGAGGATGGGGGGCGAGACGAGTGCTGGGCTCAGATCGACCGGTTCGGGGGGGCCGCGTAACCCCCGACGAGGCCGTATATGGTGGCAAGGCGACGAGCGTGCGCCTCGCCATTCTTGAAGATGACGCCTCGTCACCTCCAGTGGCAACCGCAGCGTTGTCGCTGACGGCAGCTTCCGCGGCTGCACAGGTAGCCCCGGAGGCTTCACCTACGACTCCGAAGGCAAAACGGCCTCGGGTGCAGTCGCCGCCATCTTCTAGGGGCCGGTTCAGCGTGGCGGGTCCAGTGACTGCGGCCCTGACGGCTAGCGGGGATGCTCCTGAAGCCGGGAGGGTTGTCGCTCCTCAGGCCAGCGATGCGCCCATGACCCAGGTGGAGGCCGCGGTAGAGGGCACTGGAGGTAGGCGTAGTTCGTTTTCGTCGCGCGACTTCGCGAAACTCTCCCCGATTTGCTCGCTTATTCCATCGACGCCAGGCGAGACAGGGTCTCCCAAACGAGGGCAAGAATCGAGCAATGGGGGCGCCGCGATGTCGCCGGCCTGAGTGAGCCGGGGACTGCATGTGCCCCAACTGCTGCGGAAGGCGCTGGGGCGGGGGCTCTAGGGCCTGACGTCTCCGACTTCGTACCTCGGTGGGAGGCGTTTCGTGCCTGGAGCGAGGTGGCAGAGTATGCTGGCGCCCGCCTAGATCGACAGGCGCTGCACTCTGCGGGGGCGACCTTTTAGCGCTCGCGCTGGGTGCCTCGGAGATGAGGGTAATGGTCTCCGTTCTCGCTGCATATCCCTTGCTTATCTGATAGGTAACCTTTGTTGTTACACTCGTGTAGACGCTTGCAATTGGCAAAGCCCTCAAAGAGACTCGCGCGCGCGAGCGGAGGGCACTAGAGGACCAGCTGCGCGTCGCGGACGACGCCAACGCCGCCAAGGACGAGCTCATTCGGGTGCTGATGGCGGAGCGGGACGAGGCTATTGACGACGCGCAGCTGGTCGGCACGAACACGAAGAACGCGGCAGACCGCCCTTCTTCAGCGAATCTCCGCGCTAGAGGCGGAAAAGGAACAGCTTACTGCCTCCGTTGCGGAGAAGACGCTATCCTGGGACAACGCGTGCACCTCCGCGTGGAATGCGATGGAGTCTTTGGAGCAGGCCCTCCGGGGGCTTTGCGTGCACGTGGAGGACGCCACGCATGGCCGCCAAG
Source organism: Dendrocalamus latiflorus (assembly GCA_017311315.1). Classification (NCBI taxonomy): domain Eukaryota; kingdom Viridiplantae; phylum Streptophyta; class Magnoliopsida; order Poales; family Poaceae; genus Dendrocalamus; species Dendrocalamus latiflorus. Next base: position 10,440,795 of record CM029640.1, on the reverse strand, counting down.
ACCTGATGGAGACGCTTGGGCGAATCGAAGAGGGCTCGAGCGTCGCCCTCCCCGGTGCCAAGGCTTTCGGCACCCACTGCGGCTACATGAGTGCCGGGCTTGCCCTCGCCTTGCTGCACGCCGGTGGGTGCGAGCATGTCAATGAGCTGGCGAACCCTCAGCTCGACTTGCCTACGCAGCCGGGGGTGATATCTGATGCCGTTCGTGCCGCCGAGCCCGCGACCCGAAACTTCCATGACCGAATTTGGAATTATGTCGGGGAGGGCGCCGCCGCGGTTGCTTTACGGCGGACGCTGCGGAACGAGGGGGACGTGCTTCGCTGGCTCAAAGAGGTCCCTCGGCGCAGCGCAGGCGATGCGGGCACTCGTCGCGGCGAAGATGGTTCCAGGTTTTGGCGCATTCCGCGCCATGCGCGTGTCTGCTTCTGTAATATAACAGTCTTGCTCGGGCCAAGCAACAATTCTCCCGTGCACTTGTTGTTATGTGATATGCTGTGAGCTGTGGGGTCGTGTAAAGCGCGGGTATCATGTCGCCCCTCGTTCGGGTATCAGCAAACGGGCTTGCGAACACTTTGCGCCTCGGAACCTAGGCTAGTCGAGGTAGACGCGCGAGCGCTCCGTCCCATACCCTTCGAAGTGGTGGCAGCGGAGCTGGCGCCTAGTCGAGGTAGGCGCGCGAGCGCTCCGTCCCCTACCCTTCGAAGTGGTGGTAGTGGGGCTGGCGCCTAGTCGAGGTAGACACGCGAGCGCTAGGTCCCCTACCCTTCGAAGTGGTGGCAGCGGGGCTGGTGCCTAGTCGAGGTAGGCGCGCGAGCGCTCCGTCCCCTACCCTTCGAAGTGGTGGCAGCGGCGCTGGCGCCTAGTCGAGGTAGGCGCGCGAGCGCTCCGTTCCCTACCCTTCGAAGTGGTGGCAGCGGAGCTGGTGCCTAGTCGAGGTAGGCGCGTGAGCGCTCCGTCCCCTACCCTTCGAAGTGGTGGTAGCGGAGCTGGCGCCTAGTCGAGGTAGACGCGCGAGCGCTCCGTCCCCTACCCTTCGAAGTGGTAGCAGCGGAGCTGGCGCCTAGTCGAGGCATGCTTGGGAACCTCGACCACGCCCCTTGTTTTTTATGTTCAAGGGAGTGCGCGGAGATAGCGTCCGCCTTGGGTTTTTTTATACTCCGGAGGGTGCGTGGGATCGACATCCACGTCTTACTTATACTCCGAAGAGTACGCACTGGGCCAACGCCCATGCGTGCGCGAGGTTCGCGTCTTGTTTATACTCCGTAGAGTGCGCAGGGATAGCATCCGCGTCTTCTTTATACTCCGGAGGAGTGCGTGGGATCGACATCCACGTCTTATTTATACTCCGAAGAGTACGCCCTGGGGCAACGCCCATGCATGCGCGGGGTTCGTGTCTTGTTTATACTCCGTAGAGTGCGCAGGGATAGCATCCACGTCTTCTTTATGCTCCGGAGGAGTGCGTGCGGAGGCGGACCTCGACGCTACGTCTTGTTTAGAGTCCGTAGACTGCGTGTGGAGGCGAACCTGAAAGCATCTAGGCCCCTAAAAAGGATTTTGGTAATTAATGAAATTAAGAGAATATGGAATATGGGACTAACGTGTTTTAATGAGTATGCGAAGGGTTAGTCCACATACATGAGCGACAAGATGCAAGCCAAAGGATACGCGTGAAAATCAAATTGGCTCAAGACAAAGGTATACTTAGAATATGACCCCTTTTGAATTTTACCGGTCTTAGGTGAATGGTGGAAGACCGGATTATAGGATAGATGATCGTACCATCAAGGGGGATCTTGGCTAAGTAGCTTGAATACTTATCTCATATGCCAAATGGTTTTGTCTTAAAACTTGCATCCTTTTAAAAGAAATCTAGCTTTCAAAAGAAATCTGTGCTCTGTCTGGAAGAGCGGTAGTACCGCAGTTTTGAACGTCGGAACTACCGGAAAGCGGAAGTTCCGCAACCAAAATGCGGTAGTACCGGCCAGCGGAAGATCCGGTTTAGGAGCGGATCAATATTTCCAGAGTGCACCCTTGGCTCATTCCAAAGTCTTGCGGGAACGGAAGTACCGGCTGTTTGAACGCTGGTACTACCGCTGCGAGCGGTAGTACCGCATCCTAAAGCGGTACTTCCGGACCCCGGAAGATCCGGAGGGAGAGCGGATCAACTTTTCCAGAGAGCGCCCTCCGGATGAAGCCTGGATTTATCTGGAGCGGAAGTACCGGCTATTTCAACGCCGGAACTACCGCTGAATGCGGTAGTTCCGCTACTCAGAGCGGTACTTCCGGAGTCCGGAAGATCCGACTTCAGAGCGGATGCGTTTTTCCAGAGAGCGCCAAATCTGGGACCCTTTGGAGTTTGGCTGGAGCGGTAGTACCGCGCCGACTTTGCGGAACTACCGGGTAGCGGTAGTACCGCAAATATCAACGGCGGTAGTACCGCGCCGCTGAATCCAACGGTCACTGCAGACGTCTGACATAGCCGTTCTGGCGCGAAGATTTGGTAGCGGTAGTACCGGTCTTTGGGAGCGGTAGTACCGCTCGACCAGAAATTTTTCTGGAAACTGGGTCAAACGGCTAGTTTTGGTTGGTGGAGGCTATAAATACCCCCACCACTACTCAAGGGCTAAGGTTAGAGACTCATTGCATATTTCTCAAGCCCAAGTGCATTCATTTCACCTCAATTCTCTCTTTGCACATCAAAGTGAGGTGGTTGAGCATTTAGTGCTAGATTTCATTTGCAAATCCTTTTGGCACTCGAGTTGCATTCAAGTGAACACCGGGATTTATTACTCTTAGTGCTTGCCGGCACTTGGACGATCCGGTGGAAGTTGGCTCGGTGATCTTCTCAAGAAGATTGTGAGAAGACCCGGCAACTGTGAAGGTTGGAGCTCGCCTACCCGGAGTGGGGAAGAGCTACACTAGTGATCGAGGTGCTTGGCTCAATTCGTGGAGCCGGTCCGATACGTACGGGCTTACCTCAACGTGGACTAGGGGAAACCGGCAAGTTTCCGAATACCACGGTAAAAACATCGGTTGTGTCTCTTGTCTCTTTAGCTCTTGTTCAATTGCTTCATTGTGATCACTTATTTGTTTAGAGCTAAGTTGTTAACTAGAATCGTATTGGATTAATTGCTTTACATCTTTGTCTCTTAAAATTGTGAAGAATTAATCTAGTAATCAAGAAAAATTTAAAAACCTCCTATTCACCCCCCCCTCTAGTCGGTATCCTTGATCCTACAAGTGGTATCAGAGCTTGGTCTCTCACTTTTAGACTTAACCGTCTAGAGAGAAAAGGATGGCTAGTGAGGGGATTTCGGTAGGAAAGGCACCTCTATTTGATGGCTCAAATTATGCTTATTGGAAGATTAGAATGTCAATTTATTTAAAGGCCATGAGTCCTAATATTTGGAAAATCGTAAATGATGGTTACGTCATGCCACTTGATCCCGACAACCCAACGGAACAAGATGGGCGTAACACTCATTTAGATGCCCAAGCCATGAATGCTCTTTTTGGGGCCTTAAACGCGGATGAATTCAATAGAGTGAGCAATCTTGAGACGGCTCACACTATTTGGAATACCCTTTCGGAAATACACGAAGGGACATCCACGGTTAAGGAGGCAAAATTGCATCGGCTTAGGATTAAATATGAGACATTCATAATGTTGCCCCATGAGGACATCAATGAGATGTACACACGGCTCAACAACATTGTGAATGAGCTCAAAGGCCTTGGTACTAACCTCTCGGATCTTGATGTTGTGAGAAAGATGCTTAGGGCTCTACCGGAGAAGTACGAGATGTTGGTAACTCTCTTCCTCAACTCACCGGAATTGGCAAGAATGACGCCAACACAACTCTTGGGTAATCTAATTACCAATGAGTTGTACAAGAAGGACAAGGAGGAACTTTTGGAGCAATCCACCTCCAAAGGGAAGAAGATCACCGCCTTCAAGGCAAAGGCGGTGGCAAGTGAAGAGTCCGAAGATGAAGAAGAAGACTCCGAAGAAGAACTTGCCCTCCTTGTGAGAAGGATGAACAAGTTCATGAGAAGACGCTCGAATCGGGGAGGAGACTATAATAAAGGAAAGAAGTGGCAATCATCCTCCAACAAAAACAAGTATAGCAACATCCGTTGCTATGAGTGCGATGAGAAGGGGCATATAGCTTCACAATGTCCCACAAAGAAGGATGACAAGGAGAAGTCATCCAAGAAGAAAGGCTATCATGGCAAGAAGAAGCTTTTCAAGAAGCTCCACAAAGACGGCAAAAATGAAGCCCACATTGGTGAGTGGGATTCCGATGAGGAATACTCCGACTCCGACTCTAGTGAGGATGAGTCTCCCAAGAAGAAGGGACTTGTCGGCATCGCCATCAAGGAAGCTCCATCGCTATTCTCCACTCCCACTTGTCTTATGGCAAAAGGGGAGAAGGTAAAAACTCTAGATGACGATGAACCCTCCTATGATGATTTGATGGACATGTTAGTAGAACTAAATGAATTTCTTGGAAAAGAAAAGTCAAAATTCAAGGTTTTGAAGAGGGAGCACATAGCTCTTCAAAAATCCTATGAGGAGCTAAAGGAAGCTCATGACTTGCATACAAATAAGTCTAGTATGAGTATTGGCATATCTTGCAATATTTTGAATGAGATGCCTAGTGTAGAAAAAGTAACATCTAGCATGTCTACCTCTTGTGATGATTTACTTTCTATGCCATGTTCCTCTAAGATTGATTCATCTAATGCTTTATCTCATGTTCATGATGATATGCTAGTAGGTGAAAACCAAAATTTAAGAGAACAAGTCATAAAATTGAATAAAAGTTTGGAAAGAGCATACAAGGGAAAAGACACCCTTGATAAATTGTTGAATACCCAAAGATGCTCTTTCAATAAGGAAGGACTTGGATACATTCCGAAGAAAGGTAAGAAACCGATATCCAAACCTCCAAGGTTTCCCGGTCTGAATTCGCGCGGGTACAGCGAGCGATTGCGACCACGCACCATCTGTCGCGCGTATTTTATGACGTGCTATGTGGCGCTTGCCCAGTCTCCATCAAGGAGATCCACGGACAATTGGCGCTCCTCGTCTGGTGCTTGGACGAGGACCTGCCGCAAGCCTGCCTTTATTTCTTCAGGTGTGACCGCCTCATCACCGAAGAGGAGCTTGAAAGGCGTGAACCCCATTGGGCGTGTGACCGTTGTGCGAAGGGACCAGAGGACGCTGTGGAGCTCGCCCGGCCACTTCCCCTTTGGTAACCTGACGAGGCGCTTCTTGACTGCGGCGGAGATGGCGCCATTTGCCCGCTCCACCGCCCCGTTGGACTGTGGGTGTCCGACCGAGGCGAACCGGAGGGTGATGCCCATGTTGCCGCAGAATTCTTTGAATGGGGCTGCATCGAACTACAGCCCGTTGTCGACGGTGATGTTCTGTCAGAGGAAGCGCTGCAGAGCTGCCGAGGTAATCTTGACCAGAGCCACCGCCTCCGGCCACCTGGAGAAGTACTCCGGGGCAACCGCGACGAATCGCAGGTCTCCTGGGGCCCTGGGAAGTGGTCCCACGACATCAATGCCCCACCTCGCCAGCGGCCATACCGGGGGTATGGGATGGAGGCTTGTCGGGGGCCTGTGGATAGCCCTTCCCATCCATTGCCAACCTTGACAACGGCGCACAAGATCCTGGGCATCCGCAACAGCTGTTGGCCAATAAAAACCCTGTCTAAATGCCTTGCCCACCAGGGACCTTGGTTGGAGGTGCGAGCCGTAGAGACCCGCATGAATTTCCGCAAGGAGGCGCTTTCCTTCTTCGCGCAGAAGGCACCGCAGGAGCGGTGCGCAGACCCCTTTCTTGTAAAGCTCCCCGTCGAGCACCTGGAAGGACCTAGCGCGGTGTTGCAAACGCCGGAGCTCGGAGGGGTCATCCGGTTCCGCGATGCCTTGCAGAAAAGCGAGAAGGGGCTCCCGCCAGTCACCCTGCTGGGTGATCTGGTGGACGAGGGTTGCATCCTGATTATCCTGTGCTGTGGCCGCCGCTGGCAGGGTTTCGTAAAATGCCCCTTCGGGAATTGGGAGCTGCTGACTGGCAGCCTTAACCAGGACGTCAGCTTGTTCGTTGTCCGCCCGTGTCACATCCCAAAATTTGGCTTTTTGAAAAATTTAATTTCAAATTAATTATTTTAAGGTAATTGGATTTTACTTGGCTTTTATTTGCCTTTCTGGATTTTCTGGAATTTAAAAACCTATTTTAGAATTTAAAAAGTAATTCAAAATATGAAAAATTAAATATCAACAGTAGTTGGAAATAATTTTATTAAATCCAAAATATCTCCAGGAGCTTCTGTGGATTTTTCTGGAATTTTTGGAGGTATTTTCATATTTTTCTGAGGCCTAAATAATTTTCTAGCCTTTTCTGAAAATCTAAATCAAATTCTAAAAATAAAACTCCTTCCCCTCGCTCCAGCCGACGCGTGGACGGCCCAGATCCATCCACGTCGCCGCTCAGCCCATCCAGGCCGCCTCTCCCCTCTCCCTCGCTGCCTCCCGGGCCCCACCCGTCAGCCACCCCGCCTTCCTCATCCCTCGGACCGACATCTGGCCGGTCCGATGCGCGCCGCGTCGCCCGTGCGGGCCATCCAGCCGTCCGCGCCCCGCTCCTCTCTTCTCTCTGACCCGCGGGCCCCGCCCGTCAGCCGCTCGCATCCCCGCTCCCGCTGCCGCCCGGCCCCGTCTGTCAGATTCATCGTCTCCCCGCGGAGACGCCTTCCTTTTCTTCCTCCCCTCTTTCCTTTCTTCGCCGGCCGACCGAATCCTCGGCGGACCCGGTCTTGCCTTCCCCGTCCCTCCGGTTTTGGAAACCCTGGACGCCGCCGCGACCAAATCCCCTCTTCCCCGCGTCCTTCCTTCCTTCTCTGCCCCCTATTTCCTTCTTTGCTCGCCCCCTTCCTTTTCTCGGCCGCCGTCTCCGGTGAGCAATCCCGCGCCCGTGTCCCCTCCTCCCCCCAATAAAAACCCCCCCTCGGCTTCGCCTCCCTCCGCCCAACACCCCGACGCACTCCACCTTCTCTCCCGAGCCCCGCAGAGCCCTGTCGCCGTGCCACCTTCCCCTCCGAGCGCCGCCGCCCTCCGGCGAGCAATCGCCGCCGCCTCGGTGATCCCCGGAGCCCGCCGTCGCCACCCAGAGCCTCCTCTCGCTCGGGCGAACTTCACCGACGCCTCGGCCGCCCCTCCCCGTCGCCGGAGCACCGTCGCGCCGGAGAACCCGATCTACGTCGTCGTCTTCCTCGTCGCCGGCCTACTCCGCTCATCGCCGCACCCCGTTGACCCCTCCAGCAGCACCGCCTTCGCTTCAGGGACGCGTTTTGGAACTCCACCGAACCTCCCCGACCACCTCTCGCCGCCGGCAACCCCGCCTCCGTTCACTGCAGTCCGGGCCTACCCGAAGGTACCCCTCAAGAGGGTTACCTACCCATATTGGGTAGGCAACGCCTCCCCGCTCACTTGGCTATCACCGCTCGCTCTCCCTTCCCCCGACTCCCTCGGCGCGCGTTCGAGCCCTCGGCTCCGCACGCTGAGGTTGAGTTTTCTCAATTTATTCGCACTGACAAGTGGGCCCCACCCGTCAGCGGCAACTGCCTTCGCGGGCCACTGTCGACTGGGCCCCACCCCTTTGCGCTGGTCACTGACAAGTGGGCCCGGAGTCCAGTGGGTCCCACGTGTCAGAGGCTGAGCCAGTGGGCTCACTGTCCAGTGGGTCCCACATGTCAGAGGCCAATTCCTATGGACTCACTGTCCAGTGGGTCCCACCTGTCAGTCTCTCAGAATAAAAATAGAAATTAAAATCTAATATTCCAGTGGGCCCCACCTGTCAGAAATTTGGGAATTTCTAGATTTATTCAAATCTGAGATTTTCAAATGAACATAACTTTCTCATTTTAACTCCAAATCCAGCCATTCAAATTTCTAAATTCATCTAAAAACATAATCTATCCAACTATGGCCTCTGTTGAATTTTTGGATTTTATTTGAATTTTCGTTTATATTTATTTGCTTTGTTTGCTTCGTCTTTTCTCGCGTAGATTCCAACGTTGTCGACGATCCCTCTTCACAGCAACAAGAAGACCCAGAAACCCTGCAAAAAGGCAAGTCTCATTTGATCATCTTGAACCTATGCTTTTGAAAATGTTTTAATTATTTTAAATTGTATGCATTGCTATTTACATAAAGTGTTAGTTCAAATCTTTAGGAATTAGTTATTCCAACTTTGTTATGCCCTCATTTGACATTGATTGCCATGTACCTTGTCACCCTAGAACTTCCTTTGTCTCAATAATGAGATTACTATTAATCTTTGTGAATATTAGAATGGTAGGTTAATGCTTAGTCATGCTATCTAATAACTTTGGAAAATCTTGAAAATGGGAAATTATGACTGGATCCTTGTGTTTATAAATGTAGTGGTAATTGGAGTTGCCACTGATCTTTCAAAATAAAATAAAAATGTGAAAGTTGGTTTAGATTAGGGTGGATGGTTGTTTGGGTTGGTGCAGTAAGCACGAGAACTTGTTAAGTGTATGTTCCACCCTAGTCAATTAAGGACTCACGCTTGTGTTTGTCCAAACTGAGCATTAACCGTACAACCACAAGTCTATATGGGTACGACCTAGCTGACTAACTTATGATAGCCTAGTTTAGGTGCCACCAGTGGAAAGTGGGTGCTAGGGATGGACTGGTTATTCACAGTGAGGGACAGGGATTTACTGTACTCATATGGCGCAAGAGGGGGGTTCAGATTGGGCGGATTTAACCCTTATGCGGTGAAACCTCAGCGGGTGGTATCTAGCTAGATTAGAGTAAGGTAAAGGCTTTGTGATATTTTATCTGGGTCTCATGCCATAGGAAGCGTGTTGACTTTTAGGATAATTTATCTCTTGTGGGTAAAGTTGTACAACCTCTGCAGAGTGTAAAACTATTCGAATAGCCGTGCCCACGGTCAAGGGCGGGCAAGGAATGCATTCACCTGGTAGATTTCTGGTTTTGATTTTAAAATGAAAATTTTGTATTCCGAGAGTGGAGGGAACTCTCGGAAGGGAATCCTGGCGGATGGAGCCAGAGAGGGTGGATGGAACCCGCAGTTCAAAACTTGACCAATGATAATTGGTTAGCTAGTGTTGGTAGTTGGAACCTTCACTAGAAAGTTAATTCTGTTAAAACATTTACTTCATTAAATTGATGCCTTCGAAAATAATTAGTAGTAATTGAGATTTCAAATATTGCTTTGTGCAAAAGAACCATATGGCCTTCCTTTGTTAAGCCTTGCATCTATGCATTTTTTCCAAGACTTGCGGAGTACTTTATGTACTCACATGCTACACTTAAAAATAAATCTCAGAGGAAGTTGAAGCTCAAGAAGGTGCCTACGACTACTGCTTCGCTTGTGGCTGTGATGGATTCTTCCCGGAGGACTAGGTCGCGCTTCCCTAGTCAACTGCCTGTGGCTTGTTGATGGGTCTTCACCGAGTTTATCTTTTGCTTCCGCTGTGTTTCGTGTGTGCGAGGTCTTGAAACCTCAATTGTAATAATGAGACCTTTCGGTCTGTACTCTTTAATATTGTAATAAAGCGTTGCTGGTTATGTATTCATTTTTGTTTAACTGTGTGCACTAGCTTTGATCTGGGACTAGTGCAGTAATACACAGAGGGTCCGGGTTCGGAAATCCGGGGTCCCGACAGAGGTGGTATCAGAGCCAATTTGACTGTAGGACGTGACCTAGATTAAGAATAGCAAACCATAAGGACTTATATTTATAAAAAGAGTATTAAAAATATATAAGCTTCTTTGTTTCTACTCTCTTCCTACTTAGAATCTCGTTCTTGTCTCCAACTCCATTTGTTAAAAACTTTTACTAATCTTTTCTTTTACTCAACTTTGTAGATGGCTGGTTCATCCTCCGCTGCCCCGTGGGACTACTACTCACATGGAGAGGATGCTGGAGCATTCGCTAGCCTTCTCCGGCAGCTGATGCAGTGTTTGGAGTACCGTCAGCCGCCCATTTTCAGGGGTCGGAAGACGCGGATCCTGGATCGAGACTCTTGGACGATGGAGGTATTCCTGTATGCACGGGAAGAGGAATTCAACTCCCACACATACCCCATCAAGCACCCTCGGTCCCGCTGTTTCGACGCTGTCCAGGACGTAGCACGCCTCGCCATTGACGAGTTGTGCCACCTGCACAAGGATGCTGTACATCAGTCCCCTTTTTGCTTCTTCATCAACCCCAGGGTAGGACAGAGGTATCCAGATCCCTTTGATATTCCAGCTGACGATCCTCGACTGTCACATCAGGTGCAGCTCACCCAGGCGATGGCAGTCACTTATGCTAGAGCTCAGGAGGAGATTGGACAACTCCGAATGCTTCTCACTTCCAGCTATCAGCACTCCGACACGCTTCGCGCACAGCTTCTCCAGAGCCAGGCAGCTGAGTTTGAGCTGGGACGTCTCAGGGCCGCAGCTGACTACACGCCGTCTTCACCCGTAGTTGATTACACGCCGTCTTCTCCAGTACCAGCTGTCATCCCCAACAACCCGGCACCAGCTCGACTTTCAGGACTCCACATCAGACTTACAGCACGCAAGAAGGTGCGACGCCCCAGTCCGCCGCCGGTCATTACCCTCAAGAAGCGCAAGCCTTCTCGTTCTCGTTCTCGGTCGACTGCCTCCAGTCGTAACCGTGCCTCGGCCGAGTGTGACTGTTCACGACACCACGTGAGAGAGCGTCAGGAAGACCCGGAGGAGGATCCAGAAGAGGACACGAAGGAGGATCCAGAAGAGCGCGTCTTTGGAGAGGATTAGTAGTCTTTTGAGTCAGTAGTACCCAAATAAAATGTCCGCGTCCTTAGAACGCTTATTGTCATATTTTGGTGTGCTAGATGGACTGTACCAGGCCAATGTGCACTTGTGGTACAGCCATCCATAGAGTTATCTTGATTTTAAATAAAGTTTTCCCTAAGTGGTTGCTAGTTCTTTCTTGTGTGTTGGCTTGGGATGTGATTTAGTTCCCCTAATCTTTTACCTTTGCTATTTCCCTCTTACCTTCTGCTAACCTAAACCGCTTCAGATGGTGAACACGAGGAGCAACCCTGGCAACAGCCGTGACGCCAACAATCAGCCAGAGGACAACATTCCACCACCTCCTGCTCAGGCCCCCAACATGGAACAGATGATGGCCATGCAACCTCAGCTTCTTCAAGCTTTAGCACAAAACCAAGTGCAGCCAGCCCAGCAGGCACCCAACCAGGCACCCCAGTCTAAGTTGGGAGAATTCATGAGGACAAGGCCTCCCACTTTTGCTGGATCAGTGGATCCCCTGGAGGCAGATGATTGGATCAAGGATGTGGAAAGGAAATTGGTCCTAGCTTAGTGCAACGATAATGAGAAGGTGATGTATGCTGCTCACCAGCTCAAGGGAATGGCTGCTAACTGGTGGGAAAACTACCGCGCCGCCCATCAAAATGTACAAGCCATCACTTGGGATGAGTTTGTTGAAGCTTTCCGCACCGCCCATATCCCCATGGGGATAATGGAAATGAAGAAAAGAGAATTCTACCAACTACAGCAGGGAAACCTCAGTGTTTCCGAATACCTGAACAAGTTCACCCAACTGTCCAGGTATGCATCTGAAGAGGTCACATCGGAGGCGACCAAGATTTGGAGGTTTACACAGGGACTTGACCCCAATCTCAAGGTGCAGTTGGTGTCCAATGATTTCCCGACCTTCCAGCACCTAGTGAACAAGGCCTTTGTCCAAGAAGATGCTCAGCGTCAGCTATACGAAACTCGGAAGAGGAATTTTCAAGCCCAGCAAGGAGCAAGCAGCTCTCGATTCCGCCCCAACGCGCCTCACTTTCACAAACCTTCAGAGTCAAGCATACCAAGGACTCCCTTTTCAGGACCTCGCCCAAATCCACAAACTCCCCGGGCAAGCAACGGTGGCCAACCCCAACAGAACAAGACTTCAGCAGCAGGAGTGCAGTGTTTTAACTGCAAGAACATGGGGCATTATGCCAGCAACTGTCCCCAGAAACGCCCAGCAATGACCCCAGTTCGTTTCAATCTAGGGACTACACCAACACGAGCTCCAAATGCAGGACAAGGCCGTGGGACACCTCAGACCCCAAGGGCTCCACAAGTGGTGAGCAGAGGGCATCTCAACCATGTGACCGCGGAAGCAGCCCAGGATGCACCCAACGTAGTTCTGGGTAAGTTTCTTGTCAACTCAGTATTTGCATCAGCATTATTTGATTCTGGAGCTTCGCATTCTTTTGTGTCAAAAGATGTGGTTGAAAGGTATAATTGGGATGTGAGTAAACTACAGAACCCCATGCTAGTCCAGTCCCCTGGAAAGGAAATGAAGACTAACACAGTTTGCCCTGACGCAACTGTGGATATAAATGGAGTTAAGTTCTTAGCGAATCTTATTATAATAGACTCCAAGGGTTTAGATGTAATACTTGGTATGGATTAGTTAACCAAGTATAAAGGGCAGATAGATTGTGCCGACCGAGCTGTTACTCTTACCAATTCTGAAGGAATTCGAGTAAGGTTCCAGTCCAATGCACCTTCCCAGAAGAAGAGTAAGTTAACCAGTTTGAAGGTAATAACTTTGGAAACAGTGCCTATAGCATGTGAATACCCAGATGTATTTCCTGAAGATTTGCCAGGATTGCCACCAGATAGAGAGATTGAATTTGTTATAAATCTGGTACCTGGTACAGCTCCAATTTCCAAGAGACCTTATCGGATGTCCGCAAATGGTTTGGCGGAAGTTAAGAAACAAATTGAAGAGCTGCAGGATAAAGGATTTGTAAGGCCAAGCTCGTCACCTTGGGGAGCACCAGTACTGTTAGTGAAGAAGAAGGACGGAAGTCTTCGCATGTGTGTGGACTATCGATCCTTGAATGATGTGACGATCAAGAACAAGTACCCTTTACCCAGAATAGATGATCTGTTTGATCAGTTGAAAGGATCATGTGTCTTCTCTAAGATTGATCTTCGATCAAGTTATCACCAATTGAAGATAAGACCAGAAGACATACCCAAGACAGCATTTGCTACTCGTTATGGATTATACGAGTATACAGTGATGTCTTTCGGTCTAACCAATGCCCCCGCATACTTCATGAATCTAATGAATAAGGTGTTCATGGAATATTTGGATAAGTTCGTGGTTGTGTTTATCGACGATATTCTGATATACTCCAAGAATGAGGAAGAGCACGCAGAACACTTGAGGATAGTTTTGGAAAAGCTCAGAGAGAATCAGTTGTATGCCAAGTTTAGTAAGTGTGAATTTTGGTTGAAGAAAGTAGCTTTCTTGGGCCACGTGATTTCAGCAGGGGGAGTGTCCGTAGACCCTGAGAAAGTAAATGATGTGCTCAATTGGACACAACCAAAGTCAGTATCCGAGATCAGAAGTTTTCTTGGATTGGCTGGTTACTATCGTCGATTTATTGAAGGTTTCTCCAAGCTCGCAAGACCTCTCACCCAGTTGCTGAAGAAGGAAAAGAATTTTGAATGGAGTAAACCATGCGAGGATAGTTTCCAAGAGCTGAAGAAGAGGTTAACTTCTGCACCAGTGTTGATGCTTCCAGACATTAGGAAGGATTTCGAAGTCTTCTGTGATGCGTCAAGGCAAGGATTAGGCTGTGTACTGATGCAAGAAAGAAAGGTAGTAGCATATGCCTCAAGGCAGCTGCGACCCCATGAAGGAAATTACCCAACTCATGATTTAGAGCTTGCTGCCGTAGTGCATGCACTGAAAATATGGAGGCATTACTTGATTGGTAACCGCTGCGAGATTTACACGGATCACAAAAGCCTGAAGTACATATTTACTCAACCCGATCTTAACATGAGGCAAAGGAGATGGCTTGAGTTAATAAAGGATTATGATATTGGAATACATTATCACCCAGGAAAGGCTAATGTGGTAGCGGATAACTTGAGCAGAAAGAGTTACTGTGCCAAGCTGTGGATTAAGGACAGTATGCCTGCCCTTCAAGAAGAATTTAAGCGGCTCAACTTGGAAGTGGTAGAGGAAGGGTTCCTGGCTACTCTAGAGGTTCAACCCACGCTACAGGACCAAATCAAGGCAGCTCAAGTAGAGGATAAGTACGTTAAGGAAATTAAAGAAAACATGAAGAAAGGGAAGGCACCAGAATTTTCAGAGGATGAAGAAGGTACCCTGTGGTTTGGGAAAAGAATTATGGTACCCGAAAAGAAAGAGATAAAGGAGTTGATTCTGAAAGAAGCACATGAAGCTGGATATTCAATTCACCCTGGGAGTACCAAGATGTACCAAGATCTCAAGGAAAGGTATTGGTGGTCAAGCATGAAAAGGGAAATTGCAGAATATGTAGCTTTGTGCGATGTGTGCCAGCGAATTAAAGCGGAACATCAGAGACCCGCTGGGCTTCTACAACCTTTGTAGATACCTGAGTGGAAATGGGAAGAAATTAGAATGGACTTCATAACTGGATTACCAAGAACCAAAACAGGGTATGATTCGATTTGGGTTATTGTGGATCGTCTGACCAAAGTCGCCCATTTCATTCCAGTAAAGGCCACATACTCCAGGGATAGACTTGCAGAGTTGTACATGTCAAGGATTGTGAGTTTGCATGGAGTCCCAAAGAAGATTGTGTCAGATCGAGGGACCCAATTCACTTCAAGATTTTGGCAAAAGCTACATGAACTTTTGGGCACAAACTTAAGCTTCAGTACAGCTTATCATCCACAGACAGATGGACAAACAAAAAGAGTAAATCAAATTCTGGAAGATATGTTGAGGGCATGTGTTCTAGCAAACAAGGCTAACTGGGATCAAAGTCTACCCTATGCGGAGTTTTCCTATAACAACAGTTATCAATCCAATTTGCAAATGTCTCCGTTCGAAGCCCTATACGGCAGAAAATGTAGGACTCCATTGTATTGGAAGGAGACAGGAGAAGGACAAGTATTTGGACCAGATGTGTTGAAGCAAGCAGAAGAACAGGTTCGTCTAATCCAGGACAGATTAAAAACAGCACAAACCAGACAGAAGAGCTATGCGGACAATCGACGTAGAAGTTTAGAATTTGTACCTGGGGATCATGTTTATTTGAAGGTGTCACCCCTCAAAGGAATGAGACGTTTTGGAGTCAGTGGAAAGCTAGCTCCCAGATTCATTGGACCCTTTCCTGTGGAGGCGAAACGAGGAGAAGTTGCTTACCAGTTGGAGCTTCCACCACAACTGTCAAAGGTGCATGACGTCTTCCATGTGTCTCAGCTAAGAAAGTGTCTCAGAGTTCCAGAAGAGCAGATGCCTCTAGATGAAATAAACGTGAAGGAGGACCTCACCTATCCAGAGTATCCAGTCAAGATATTGGAGGAAGCAGAGCGCCGTACGCGCAGCAAGGTTATCAAGTTCTGTAAAGTGCAGTGGAGCAACCATTCAGAATCGGAAGCGACTTGGGAACGTGAAGAGGATCTAAAAGAAGAGTTCCCCGACCTTTTTCCCAGTCCGTCCGAATCTCGGGGTCGAGATTCTTTCTAAGGGGGGTAGGTTTGTCACATCCCAAAATTTGGCTTTTTGAAAAATTTAATTTTAAATTAATTATTTTAAGGAAATAGGATTTTACTTGGCTTTTATTTGCCTTTCTGGATTTTCTGGAATTTAAAAACCTATTTTAGAATTTAAAAAGTAATTCAAAATATGAAAAATTAAATATCAACAGTAGTTGGAAATAATTTTATTAAATCCAAAATATCTCCAGGAGCTTCTGTGAATTTTTCTGGAATTTTTGGAGGTATTTTCATATTTTTCTGAGGCCTAAATAATTTTCTAGCCTTTTCTGAAAATCTAAATCAAATTCTAAAAATAAAACTCCTTCCCCTCCCTCCAGCCGACGCGTGGACGGCCCAGATCCATCCACATCGCCGCTCGGCCCATCCAGGCCGCCTCTCCCCTCTCCCTCGCTGCCTCCCGGGCCCCGCCCGTCAGCCACCCCGCCTTCCTCATCCCTCGGACCGACATCTGGCCGGTCCGATGCGTGCCGCGTCGCCCGTGCGGGCCATCCAGCCGTCCGCGCCCCGCTCCTCTCTTCTCTCTGACCCGCGGGCCCCGCCCGTCAGCCGCTCGCATCCCCGCTCCCGCTGCCGCCCGGCCCCGTCTGTCAGATTCATCGTCTCCCCGCGGAGACGCCTTCCTTTTCTTCCTCCCCTCTTTCCTTTCTTCGCCGGCCGACCGAATCCTCGGCGGACCCGGTCTTGCCTTCCCCGTCCCTCCGGTTTTGGAAACCCTGGACGCCGCCACGACCAAATCCCCTCTTCCCCGCGTCCTTCCTTCCTTCTCTGCCCCCTATTTCCTTCTTTGCTCGCCCCCTTCCTTTTCTCGGCCGCCGTCTCCGGCGAGCAATCCCGCGCCCGTGTCCCCTCCTCCGCCCTATAAAAACCCCCCTCGGCTTCGCCTCCCTCCGCCCAACACCCCGACGCACTCCACCTTCTCTCCCGAGCCTCGCAGAGCCTTGTCGCCGTGCCACCTTCCCCTCCGAGCGCCGCCGCCCTCCGGCGAGCAATCGCCGCCGCCTCGGTGATCCCCGGAGCCCGCCGTCGCCACCCAGAGCCTCCTCTCGCTCGGGCGAACTTCACCGACGCCTCGGCCGCCCCTCCCCGTCGCCGGAGCACCGTCGCGCCGGAGAACCCGATCTACGCCGTCGTCTTCCTCGTCGCCGGCCTACTCCGCTCATCGCCGCACCCCGTTGACCCCTCCAGCAGCACCGCCTTCGCTCCAGGGACGCGTTTTGGAACTCCACCGAACCTCCCCGACCACCTCTCGCCGCCGGCAACCCCGCCTCCGTTCACTGCAGTCCGGGCCTACCCGAAGGTACCCCTCAAGAGGGTTACCTACCCATATTGGGTAGGCAACGCCTCCCCGCTCACTTGGCTATCACCGCTCGCTCTCCCTTCCCCCGACTCCCTCGGCGCGCGTTCGAGCCCTCGGCTCCGCACGCTGAGGTTGAGTTTTCTCAATTTATTCGCACTGACAAGTGGGCCCCACCCGTCAGCGGCAACTGCCTTCGCGGGCCACTGTCGACTGGGCCCCACCCCTTTGCGCTGGTCACTGACAAGTGGGCCCGGAGTCCAGTGGGTCCCACGTGTCAGAGGCTGAGCCAGTGGGCTCACTGTCCAGTGGGTCCCACATGTCAGAGGCCAATTCCTATGGACTCACTGTCCAGTGGGTCCCACCTGTCAGTCTCTCAGAATAAAAATAGAAATTAAAATCTAATATTCCAGTGGGCCCCACCTGTCAGAAATTTGGGAATTTCTAGATTTATTCAAATCTGAGATTTTCAAATGAACATAACTTTCTCATTTTAACTCCAAATCCAGCCATTCAAATTTCTAAATTCATCTAAAAACATAATCTATCCAACTATGGCCTCTGTTGAATTTTTGGATTTTATTTGAATTTTTGTTTATATTTATTTGATTTGTTTGCTTCGTCTTTTCTCGCGTAGATTCCAACGTTGTCGACGATCCCTCTTCACAGCAACAAGAAGACCCAGAAACCCTGCAAAAAGGCAAGTCTCCTTTGATCATCTTGAACCTATGCTTTTGAAAATGTTTTAATTATTTTAAATTGTATGCATTGCTATTTACATAAAGTGTTAGTTCAAATCTTTAGGAATTAGTTATTCCAACTTTGTTATGCCCTCATTTGACATTGATTGCCATGTACCTTGTCACCCTAGAACTTCCTTTGTCTCAATAATGAGATTACTATTAATCTTTGTGAATATTAGAATGGTAGGTTAATGCTTAGTCATGCTATCTAATAACTTTGGAAAATCTTGAAAATGGGAAATTATGACTGGATCCTTGTGTTTATAAATGTAGTGGTAATTGGAGTTGCCACTGATCTTTCAAAATAAAATAAAAATGTGAAAGTTGGTTTAGATTAGGGTGGATGGTTGTTTGGGTTGGTGCAGTAAGCACGAGAACTTGTTAAGTGTATGTTCCACCCTAGTCAATTAAGGACTCACGCTTGTGTTTGTCCAAACTGAGCATTAACCGTACAACCACAAGTCTATATGGGTACGACCTAGCTGACTAACTTATGATAGCCTAGTTTAGGTGCCACCAGTGGAAAGTGGGTGCTAGGGATGGACTGGTTATTCACAGTGAGGGACAGGGATTTACTGTACTCATATGGCGCAAGAGGGGGGTTCAGATTGGGCGGATTTAACCCTTATGCGGTGAAACCTCAGCGGGTGGTATCTAGCTAGATTAGAGTAAGGTAAAGGCTTTGTGATATTTTATCTGGGTCTCATGCCATAGGAAGCGTGTTGACTTTTAGGATAATTTATCTCTTGTGGGTAAAGTTGTACAACCTCTGCAGAGTGTAAAACTATTCGAATAGCCGTGCCCACGGTCAAGGGCGGGCAAGGAATGCATTCACCTGGTAGATTTCTGGTTTTGATTTTAAAATGAAAATTTTGTATTCCGAGAGTGGAGGGAACTCTCGGAAGGGAATCCTGGCGGATGGAGCCAGAGAGGGTGGATGGAACCCGCAGTTCAAAACTTGACCAATGATAATTGGTTAGCTAGTGTTGGTAGTTGGAACCTTCACTAGAAAGTTAATTCTGTTAAAACATTTACTTCATTAAATTGATGCCTTCGAAAATAATTAGTAGTAATTGAGATTTCAAATATTGCTTTGTGCAAAAGAACCATATGGCCTTCCTTTGTTAAGCCTTGCATCTATGCATTTTTCCCAAGACTTGCGGAGTACTTTATGTACTCACATGCTACACTTAAAAATAAATCTCAGAGGAAGTTGAAGCTCAAGAAGGTGCCTACGACTACTGCTTCGCTTGTGGCTGTGATGGATTCTTCCCGGAGGACTAGGTCGCACTTCCCCAGTCAACTGCCTGTGGCTTGTTGATGGGTCTTCACCGAGTTTATCTTTTGCTTCCGCTGTGTTTCGTGTGTGCGAGGTCTTGAAACCTCAATTGTAATAATGAGACCTTTCGGTCTGTACTCTTTAATATTGTAATAAAGCGTTGCTGGTTATGTATTCATTTCTGTTTAACTGTGTGCACTAGCTTTGATCTGGGACTAGTGCAGTAATACACAAAGGGTCCGGGTTCGGAAATCTGGGGTCCCGACAGCCCGAGGGATGGCTGCCCCTCTGGGGTGGTGATAACGGCGCCCACCCCTGCGCCCGCAACACCGTACGCTACGTCGGTGTTAAGTGCCCACACCGGGTCTTCGACCTGGAGGGTGGGCTGAGCTGGAGGGGTCCACTCCGCGAGGAAGTCCGCCAGAACTTGATACTTGATCGCCGTTCGAGAGGCATATGTTAGGGAGAACGGGGCCAGCTCCGCCGCCCACTTGCCAATTCGCCCCGTGGACTCCTTGTTGCGCAGCATCTCTGCCAGAGGGAACGATGATGGCACCGTTATCGGGTGCGCCCGGAAGTAATGCCGGAGTTTTCTTGAGGCCATGACCAGCGCGTAGGCAAGCTTCTCGAGCTCGGTGTATCGCGTCTTGGCGCCCTGGAGGGCTTCGGAGACGAAGTACACTGGCCGCTGGAGCGCGCCCTCTTCCAGGACGAGGACGGCGCTGACCGCCGTTGCCGAGGCGGCGAGGTAGAGTAGGAGGGGAGCCTCTGGTGCTGGGGCCACCAGAGTGGGAAGGGTTGCGAGGTGTTTCTTGAGGTCGTCGAAGGCCTTTGCGCAGTCGTCGTCCCAATGAAATCCGTCGCAACCGCGGAGGGTCTTGAAAAATGGTAAACCCCTCTCCGCCGCTCTGGAGAGGAAACGGCTCAAGGCCGCCATACGGCCTGCCAGCCTCTGGACCTCCCGCGTCGTCTTGGGAGGTTCCATGCCCAAGATAGCGTCAACCTTGTCGGGGTTCGCTTGGATGCCTCGCCCAGATACGAGGAAACCCAATAGCTTGCCCGCCTGTACGCCGAAGACACATTTGTCCGGGTTAAGCTTGATGCCCGCCTTTCGGAGGTTATCAAAATTCTCCTGAAGATCCCGGCCGTGGGAGGCGAGCTGACTGGTTTTTACTACCACGTCGTCCACATATGCCTCCACATTTCGCCCTAGCTAGACGGCCAGGGCCAGCGCGACGAGGCGGGTGAAAGTTGCGCCCGCGTTCTTCAAGCCGAAGGGCATCCTAACGAAGCAGAAGGTCCCCACCGGCGTAATGAAGCTGGTTTTCTCCTCGTCGTCCTTGGCCATGTAGACCTGGTGGTAGCCGGAGTAGGCGTCCAGGAAGCTCATGAGCTCGCATCCGGCGGTTGCATCGACCAGTTGATCTATGTGCGGTAAAGGGTAATTGTCCTTTGGGCATGCCTTGTTGAGGGTTGTGAAGTCGATGCACATGCGCCAGGCGCCGCTGGCCTTTTTAACCAACACCGGGTTGGCGAGCCAGTCCGGATGTTGGACTTCGCGGATAACCCCCACTCGAAGGAGCTTCGCCACCTCCACCTTGGCCGCCTGCTGCCGGTCCATGGACATACGGCGAAGTTTCTGCTTGACGGGCTTGGCGTCAGGGCGGATCGCGAGGTTATGTTCGATGAGGGCGCGGTCCACTCCTTTGATATCTTCCGGGGACCATGCGAAGACGTCTATGTTGGCCTGGTGGACTCGGAGCAAGTCTTGCTCTACCTCCGGAGGGAGGTCTTCGCCTATGGATACAAACTGCCCCTCCGCTTGGAGCGGCACCCTCTTCACCCCGCCCTCCGGGTGGGGCTTAGGTGTCCAACCCGGAGCGGATGGCGCATCCGCCTGGTATTTGTCAATAAGGGCGTGCACCTTGCGGTGCAAGCGTCCAGCTTCGGTTTCGATGCTCCGAGCCATATCCTGATCGCCGAAGATGGTAATAATGCCCCGCCGTCCTGGGAGCTTCATGCATAGAAATGCGTAGTGTGGGACAGCTTCAAAGGAGTTGATGGCGGGCCGACCCAGTATGGCATTGTACAGATATGAGACGTCCACGACGTCGAAGACGACATCTTCGGTCCTAGCATTGTTGGCCTGGCGCAAGGAGACTTGGAGGCGAACCTGACCCACAACCTTCAGAGGCTGCCCTCCGAGGCCCTGAAGGGGGGCTTCCGAAGCTTTTAATAGACTCCGAGGTATTCCCATACGATCGAGGGCCTCTGCGAACAAAATGTTGGCGGAGCTCCCTCCGTCAATGAGGATGCGCCTGACGTCGCAACCTGCCATGTCGGCCTGGATGACCAAGGGATCTTGATGGGGGAATTCTACACCCTGGGCATTGGCTGATGTGAAGGTGATGCTGCAAGGGGACGCCCGCCGGGGTAGTTGTGCCGAGGAAGTGCTCGACGAAGAGCCTCCATCGATGACATAAATGCCACGGCATTGGGTCTCTCCGGGGGACCCAGCACGGGAGGGACCGCCTTGCCCCTTCTGTACGCGGGCTGTTACGGGGGTCAATGTCTTCGAAGCCCATACATGGGCCACCGCCTGTCGTAATGCCGCAACTTCGGTGCATGCCCGCGTGAAGTGGCCCCCGTAGCCGTGTACCTCACATCATCTACCGTATTCTAGGATTTCCTGCTCCGCGCGCGGCTTGGCATCGTCGCCTCCTTCGCGTCCCCCTGCAACGCGCGAGGTTGACACAGCCCCCCGGGGAATGCCCTGCGCAGCCAGGATATGGCGGACCTTTTGGGGTCTCCGCTGGTTACGCCGGGGCTTACGCCTGTCGCCTGGTGAGGTTTGGTGCACCCCATCGTCGACGGGCTCACGAGTGTCACCTGCGGACACTTGCTTGTGGTCCGTCCTCAGGTTGTTTCTTGCGCTGCTTCCTTGTGACAAGCCCTCCGCTTGCCCGGCGTCAGAGCCGTTGCCACTGCGCCTCCGTACGTCCTCTTCGGCTCGGGCGTACGCTTCCACTTTGTCGAAGAGCTCTGCCTCCGACTTGAGTGGCTTCCGCGCGTTATATTCAGCGAGTGGTCCCGGGCGGAGACCTTGTGTTGCTGCGTTGATGACGGTTGTTTCGTTGACGTCCTTGACCTGGCAGCGCACTTTCACGAAGCGCTTGAAGTAATCCCGGAGCATTTCGTCAGGTTTTTGCTTGACTGCGAAGAGCTGGTCCGCATCGACACGCTCGACGTAGTTTCCCTGGAAGTTGCTGCAGAGTTGACCGCAGATCTGTTCCCACGCGTAGATGGACTGTGGTGCGATGGAGAAGAACCAGGACAGCGCCACGCCTTGTAACGCGAGGGGGAGTCCTCTTGCCTTCGTGGTGTCGTCTCCGCCAGCGGCTTCGATAGCGGTCTCGTACACACGCACGAAGCCTCGCGGGTCGGAGTCGCCCTTGTAGGCCTCGATGACGCTCGGGAACTTGAAGCCCTCGGGCCAAGCCGCGTGCTGCAGGCTCGCAGAGAGCGGGGACTCTGGATCTATTCGCCGCGATGGGACGCGACTAGACGTGGGGGGTTCGGACGCCACCGCCGGGGAGGGGGGTTGGCTCCGAGCCTCTTGCATGTCCCGCACAGCTCCGCGGAGGTCTGTTAACTCCTGCTGGAACGCGCTAAGTGCTGCCAGCAGGGCGGCCTCCACCGCAGCCGTGGCTGGGGCCATCGGTGCGCTTGGCGGCGCGACCGGTACGGCGGTGATCACAGCCTGCGCGCCCAGGTTGCCCGCCGCGTTGTCACGGAGGGCCCTGGAGCAGGCGACGCGGTTCGCATCGCCGCTGGGGCCATTCACCGCTTCTGCGTTGGGTGGAAGAACGGATGCGCCTGCGCTGCCATCGCCGGGGTTGGTCGTCGGGGTGGTGCTGGTGGGGTCGGTCGTCGCGTCGGTGGTGGGATCGGGCGTCGCGTCGGTGGTGGGGTCGGGCGTTGCGTCAGTGGCGGGGTTCGCTGTCGCACCTGCACCACCGCTCGTACCTGCGGCTGCTAGAGTCGAAGCCCCAGTGCTGACGCGAGACCTCGCCGCTTCCGCCTTCTTCTTCGCCGCCGACGGTGAAGCTTTCCTTGGTGCCATCCTCCTTAAGATCTGGCTTGTAACAAAAAAAATGCAATATAGTACTTAGCAAGTCGTTTGTAAAAAAAATGCAATATAGTATACAAGGCTTACCAATAGATGGCTGAAAGATTATTTTTGCAGAAATCAATAGTTTAAAGTAATAAATAGATTGAAAAGTCAACTTTGAAAATGATAATAAATAAGTAATCAAAGAAATTGAGGCTGTTGTGGTTACATACCAAATAGAGAGAGAGTGTAGTAGTGGAGAGTTGAGTAAATGAATGGCTTCCTCCTTTCTCCCCGTGGCCTAAGCCACATATATATATATATATATATATATATATATATATATATATATATATATATATATTCACATGGAGAGTGCTTGTACAGTTGTACCCTTACACATGAGTATTCCCCTCGGGGGCTCTTATGTCATTACACATGTCCTATTTCGGACCTAACAGGCCTACTGGGCCTAGGTGGGGGCCACCCCTACAACAGAGACCAACCACAAGTGAACTGACCATTCACCCCAATGAATCACCCATGAACCAAGATTCATATAATGAACCACCAGTGAACTAACCATCCACTCCCCAACTTAACTCAACCAGATTTTTATGAAAACTCTACCCCTCATGTGAAATCACCAAGTGTTGTCGATGACCGAGGATATGGCTATTCGAATAGTTTTACACTCTGCAGAGGTTGCACAATTGTACCCACACGATGTGATAATCTTCATGTTAAACAAAATTACAATAAGGTTTTTACAATGCTCCATCTCAACCTGATCCCGCTCGCTAAGGTTTCATCGTCGAGTAAGCTATCACTTAGTCAATAATTGTCCCCTCTTACACCACAACATCAGTAGCGAAATCAAAGTTGAGTCTTCACACATTATTATGCCAGGTCTATCTCATATTAGACATGTGGTTTGTACAATAAGGCTTAGATCAATGATGCACAAAGTTAAGTTCTTAGATTTACCCAGGCGAAACATCCACATCCCAATTTGCAAATTGCACCCCCTTTACTGCACGATCATTCTCCCGAGTAAAAACCAATTTTGTATAACCAACACCAATAACACCACAATGTCATGGCATACAAATTTTATCACTGTGATTACCACCACGTTCCAATATATCATTAAGTCAAAATTACTTAACTGATCACATGTGATGATAAACCCAACGTTACAATAAGCATGACGAAGCAATTCTAAATATACAACCCAAATGACAACTATTATTGTATCACTAGATAATTACCCATCCTATGGTGCCAATGGAATCATGGCATTCAAATTATCAAGGAGAAATAATCAAATTGGACAATAGCTACTAATACAAAGGTTTATGATAAAATAGCAATGCATGATAATTTTAAAAAAATAAAAAATAATAAACTTGAAAACTGGATTCAACATGATTAAATGACATGACTTGCTTTGGCCTTACTCAGTTAACGGCTCTTGATCTTCGAATCATGCTTCAGCTCCTTCGAAGGTGTGATCTACCGAGAGAGAAAATGAAATGAAATACAAAATAAATTCAAATAAAATTCAAATGAACTCCAAAAACTTCAAAACCAAAACCAAGAGGCAGAGCTCAATTTTAGATGAATTTAGGAAAAAGAATCAGGTCAATCGGAGCTAGGACGAAGGAGAACAGGCTCTCGAAAAATCTAATATAAAGAAAAAGGCTGAAAATCGAAAATTCTACTGTACTGTAGACTCAGCTCACGAAAAAGCAAGTCTACGGTGAACCCGGTGCACAGAACAGTGCGCTGCCGATGGGGCTTGCTGACGCGGCGGCTGACTGGGCGGACATGTGTGCACTGGGGCTGATGTGGCACGCTGACATGACATGTGGCTGATGACATGGCACTAATGATGACACGGTCACTGACGTGGGGCTCACGTGGCACAACATATGGAATCTAGGGCTGAGGTGGCATCCGACGTGGCTGCTGACTCAGCTAGCTGGCTCACGGGTTTACGGAACAGTGCAGGTGATAGGTGGGACCCATGTGTTAGAGGCTCAGTGCACCATGGACCCAATCCACGGAGGAGCTGAAGCGACGCGAGGCACGGGTGCGTTGTGACATTGGCACTAACATCTACATACGCGGGGACCGAGGAGGCATGCGGCGACCGAGGCAACTGCGCACGGAGGGCGGCGCACGGCGGGGCGGGGTGACGGAGCGGCGGCAGGGTGAGGACGGATGACGGCGACGGATCGGACGGCGGACAACGACTCACCGACGGCTAACGACGAAGTTGGCCGGCAGAGATCGACAGCAATGACGAGGGTAGTGGTGACTAGGCGAGACTGGCGACGGTGCACGGAGGAGAAAAGGACGACAGCGAGGATGGGGCGGCTTCGCTGCTCATCGGCGAAGATGACGCATAGGCAAGGGTGAGCTCGGCTCAGCGAGATGAGGGAAATGAGGGGCAGGCGTGGCCTTAAATACCCGGACCTTGAGGAGTCCACGACGGGCACAGACGCCGAGTCCGGGGCGGAGATGTGCGGCGGCGAGCAGCGGAGCTTGAGACGGACACGACGGCAGTCACCTGGGAAGAAGAGGAACAATGCCTGCACTATTGGATGCGCGACACGAGGCAATCGAACGGCTATGGGAGATGGCGGTGCGGACGGCTCGATGCAGGCGGGCGAGCACCAGATGGGCGACGCGTGGCAAGTGCGGCAAGCCGGGCTGACGAGTGGAGCGGGCCAGAGAGAAGGTGGGCTGGGCTAGGATGAACAGTAATGGGCTCGGCCCAGTACTGTTTTTAGGATTTTGAGGGTTTTTCTAATTTCAGAAATTCAACTAAAACCTTTTGAGCTCTAGAAAATAGCAAATAAATTCATAAAATCCAAGAAAATTCCAGAACAATCCTTGAGACTGAAGGAACTCAAATAAAATACTTTTGACAAATGTTAATGTTTAGCTTAATCATGTTAAATCCTTTTAATTAATAAAAATTATAATAAGCTTTTATTAATTCCAGAAAAATCCAAATGGTGAATTTTATTTTAAAAGCTTCAAAAAAGCTTTGAAAATCAGGATGTTACAGAGCAGTCCACTTGGGAAGGTGATTTAGGTTAAAGAGGAGCGAGATGATCAAGTAGATCAAAGGCTAAGGATTTAGCGAATTTGGGCTTATGCGCTTTAAAAAGCATGCATAAGTGTAGTTTGTGCGTAAAACTCATGTTGTGTGGGGTTAACGAGTTTTTCCTACTTATACTAAGTGGATAGTATCCATTTATATTTGATGGGGTTTGTTGCCTTGTCTATTCAAAGGTTGGAGTGGAAACTTACAAGTTAACCATCTAACCTTCATAACTTTACTCATTAAAGCCAAATGTTCTAGGTTAGAATTTGAGAAGGGTGAGTGATGTAATGTACTTTCTTGTCTTTCAGGTGGAGTAGCTACAAAACCTTTATCCTAAAGTAGCAATATAACAATTTGTTCATCTCTCATGAATCCCTCTTGATTTGATTAATTTGCTCTTATTTTGGTTGGTTTTAATCTTGCCTCTCTTTCTTGATCTTGCTGAATGCCAATGATGAGTAAGCAATGGAGATATACCTTGAAAATCAATCCTCATCCATTTAGCTATCAGGTTTGGCAAATTCTTGAAGTTGCTCAGATTTTGCTTAATTTGGCCTCTCGAGCGATTTCTTAATCCAGTTATTTTTGCCTCGATTTCTTGGTTGTTATAGTTTGCTGTGACATGTGATTATATATATATATAGGAAAATTACGTAAGGCACCATGGTGCCTAGGCACCCACATCCGATGCACGTGTATGATTGATAATTTTTTTGAGTTTGGGTATGAAAATATTTTATATCCTTAATATATTTATGGTAAGTAAGTTTTGAACTCAGTTCAAACTAGTTTGAACTACTTTTGAATTCAATGCGACTACAGTGAGTATATACCATAAAAATAATTCAAACTAATTAAACTGAAGTTGAATTTAATTTTTTTTCGGAGTTTGACATCTCAAATATACTTTTTTATGGGTATATGAAGATACCCACATCAAACGTTGCGAATCTCAAAGCAAATCAACGGGTATTGATATGGGTGCTTAGGCACCATGGTGCATGAAACACTCGTCCTAGGAAGGCGAAATGGGACTCCTAGGAGTCCAGGCACCTAACCTATAAACCGTTTGATCAAATTGAGATGTGCTATTGTGTAGTTGGTAAGATTTTAACGGGTATACCCATTAGCCTATACTGCATGCTGTAGAATTCAAACTCCCGATTCAATGCATGCAAATCGGATCATTAATTGCCTTGAACCGTAATATACCCATTTTGCGGAGAAAGCATTCCTTCCGTATGGATTGTATAGGCTGATATACCCATTAGCAAATACATTCCTTCCTTAGCCAAATACACCATTAGCATATATTTGTTACTGCCATAACTATCCAGCGAAATGATCCTTTTGATAAAATAACAAAATCTTTTGATAAAATAACTATCCAGCCAAATCTAATGACAACATGTTCACGTGATGAAATAAAATAATTTTGTGTATATTAACAATGAAAGTGTTGGAAAGGTTGATTTTAACGTACGTAATGCAACATCTTAAAAACAATTTAGGTAGTATATGGCATAATTTTTATGGCATAATTTTTTACAAATTATTGTTACTAATTGCTGTGATACATGAGTATGAATGTTACGTAATGGACTAATAGAAATAAATAGTGGACATCAGTTGGGCACAGAATTTACAGAACTAGATTGCCGAAATAATAAAAAACCGTAATATACCCATTTAGTCAAAACATTTGTTCCGTATCGATTGTAAAGGCTGACATACCCATTAGCAAATACATTCCTTCCTTAGCCAATACGCCATTAGCATATATTTGTTACTGCCATAACAATCCAGCGAAATGATCCTTTTGAAGTATGTGTTTAGTACCTTTTGAAGTAACGTGAAAATATTAATGTGTTAAGATCATTTGGTGCCATATATATATTTCCTGCCATTACCGTAGAGTAGGTATGTGTATTGGCCATGTATTAATTAACATGGAGTATGTATGCAAAACCGTACGGCATTTAAATTATGATCATTTGTACATTTAAATTTAATATATTATGGTGCATGCGAAATATCAATACTTGTTACATATGCTGAATCATTGTGATGTGTATCAGAAAAACATGTATGTGTACTTACATATTTTTCTATACACCGCACGAATTGAATTAGAGCGGCGAATTATTACATCATGTAAGAGGTTAAGGTAAAAATCTTATGTGAAATTTTCATCTCATTCGAGCAAAAAACGCTCGTTGAATTGTTGATGGACAAGAACGGCGTATTGTTTTGGGTGAAGAAAACGGGTATGACACATTGAATGATTTAGAGGGGCGAATTTGTAAGGTCATGATATTGTTTTGGGTGAAAATGTTGTGTGAATTTTTTAGTTGAATCGGATATCAAATGTTATCTGAAAATGTTACGCGAATCCGAACTAGTATATCAAGTCTGAACTGGTATCTTAAAATCGGATATGAAGGCACGAAATCTGTATGTAGTATGTTGACTAGCATTACTTCCATTAATTTCTAGATGTCGCACGGAATGATTTATAGTGGCGAATTCGCAAGTGATGTTAGCATTTAAGGTTAGAATCTTATATGATTTTTTCATCTCAACCGAAAAACAAAAAGCTATCTTAAATGGTTGAACGATACGATCGGCACAGAAAAAACGAGTATGTTTACATACATTATTTTTTACATGCCACACGGAATGAATTATAGAGGCAAAATTTTACGTCATGTTTGCAGTCAGGGTACAAATCTTATGTGAAATTTTCATCTCATTCGATCGACAAATGCTCGTTGAATTGTTGATGGACACGAAAGGCGCAGGGAAAACTGCATGTGTTGACTTCATTTTTTTATATGTCCAAGGGAATGATTTAGAGTGGCGAATTTGTACATCATGATATCTTGTGTGAATTTTTCATCATAATCAGACAAAAATTGATATCTTAAATTTTTTGATTGAATCGGACAACAATCACGTTTGTTGACTTCCAATAATTTTTATTCGTCATACGAACTGATTTACAGCGGCAAATTTGTACAAAATGTTAGCAGTTTAGGCGAAAGTATTATGTGAAATTTCCGTATCATTTGAGCAACAGATTTTTTGTTGAATGGTTCGTGGAGATAATCGGCTGAGAAAAATGGGTATGACACACTTAATAATTTAGAGCGGCGAATTTGTACGTCATGATATTGTTTTGGGTGAAAATGTTGTGTGAATTTTTTAGTTGAATCAGATATCAAATGTTATCTTAAATTGTTATGCAAATCCAAGCTGTGTTAGTAAATACTTTGTTAGTAAAATACGTAGCATGCAATCGGGATCTGGATGTGCGTCATCTCTCCAGCTTGCTGTGCGTGTGCGTGCGCGGTACTAGCTCTCCGGATTGCTGTGATTTTACGATCCGGAATTGTTATTTCTATATATATATAACCAGCGATTTGAATGAAACATCAATTATTATTTAAGAATTAATTTGTCTTTAAGATGTGAATGCCGCGCACAGATTTCCTGATGAATGTGTTAATAGGTATGTGTCTAGAATAGGTATGGAAAACCGTACGGCATTTGAAGTATGCTTGATTGTACATACAAATTTAATACTCTGAGGTGTATGCAAAATATCATTACGTGAAACAACCAAATTATACTCAAGTTTAATAAATTACGTGTGATTGAATCGAGTATTATACTCAAAAAAATAAGCGTTTTATTTACGGCCACGAACGTCATAGAAAAAACGAGTATGTTGACTTGCGTTATTTGCATTAATTTTTTGATGTCGCACGGAATGATTATGAGTAACAAATACGTGTGTGATGTTATCATTAAAGGTTAGATTCTTATGTGAATTTTTCATTTAAATCGGACAACAATAAACTTTATTAATTGGGTGGAGACGAAAGGCACACAAAAAACGTGTATGTGTACTTACATATTTTTCTATACGCCACACGAATTGAATTAGAGAGGCGAATTTTTACGTCCTGTAAAAGGTTAACGTAAAAATCTTATGTGAAATTTTCATCTCATTCAAGTAACAAACGCTCGTTGAATTGTTGATGGACAAGAACGGCGTACATAAATCTGCATGTGTTGACCTCCAATTTTACAAATTTGAGCGTACATATGTTTTCGTATCATTTGAGCTACAAAATTTTTGTTGATTGGTTCGTGGAGATAATCGGCTGAAAAAAACAGGTATGACACAATGAATGATTTAGAGCAACGAATTTGTACGTCATGATATTGTTTTTGGGTGAAAATCTTGTGTGAATTTTTGAGTTGAATCGGATATCAAATGTTATCTTAATGTGTTACGCAACTCCGAGCTGGTATACAAAGGTCCGTTCGGAGGTGTGCACACACAAACCACTTAAAACCGCAATTGTATATACTCAAAACGAAAAGATAAATCTAAAGTGATATACCCAGAAAAAAAATTTTAGTGGTCTTATAACAGAATAATAAAAAATGTGAAAATATTATGTGAAATTGTCGTATCATTCGAGCAAAAAAATCTTGTTGAATGGTTCGTGGAGACGAATGGCATAAGAAAACACGTATGTCGCAGTGAATGATTTAGAGCAGCGAATTTGTACACGATGATATTGGTTTGGGTGCAATTTTATTACTATGTTTTAGTGTAAATTATTAAAAAAAAAGGTGGTTTGAATCATATGTCAAAAATTAAGAAATAACAAAAACGTTAAGTACAAAGGATGAAAGGAATGGAGAAAGTATGGATGTCAGTTGACGGAGAATGAAATCGCACCTTGATGGAGATTCCAAGTTTGCCTTCGGTCTGCGGAAGAAACGGTCTGGCAGCCGTCCACCCGTTAATCTTCAATTCTCCGCCACACCTTGCTAGCGCGATCGGACGGCTGTGGGTTGAGGAGTCTGGACACCTAATAGCACTCAATACTTTTACTATATATATATATATATATATATAGTCATCTTGGCCATCGTTCATTCACAAGTCATATTCGCCTTTTTTTTGCCTGGTTTTAGTGCAATCTTTCTTCAAACGAAAAGAGGTTAGAACTTTGCAAATGATTTTCATAATCGTTGATTGGAATATATATTCCTAACATCCTAGAGAAGATGTAGACCAAATTTCAAGTAATTTCAAGTCTTGGTTTGAGAGTTTGCTTAATTTATGCTTTTACCAAGTTTTGGTGCAGCAGAGTTTCACGGACCAAAAAAAAACTAATGCTCTTAAGTTCTTTCAAGATTTTTAGTTGTGATAGATTTTTAAGGTCATGAACTAACCTTAGTAAGTATTTGGATATACATATCTAAAGTTATATGGATTTTTAGATGTGAAATAGTAGTGTTTTTACTGTTCACCAAGTTGATGAATTTACTGTAGCACCAAAATTTTTTGCATTTTTATCTTCTTGATCTTCATAATTTTTCGTAGCTCTTGGAGTGAAAAATTGGTAAATACTTTAGAAAAATTTAAGACATCATTCAACCCCTCTATTGTCATACCGATTCTACACTTTGAAATGCATTTTAATACATTTTCCAACTAGTATTTCAAAGATATATTAGTTGTTTCAAAAAATGTAACTTTTGACTAAAAGGCTCAATTCTGATAAATTACTATCACTTAATTAATTTGAACATTTACATATGTAATATACTTGATGATTTATCACTCTTTAATATGCCACCATCTATCTTTCTAAAGATTACAATAATAAAGTTTTTGTACATGAGCAAGAACACATTTTTTGAAATGATTTTTATGCAATACGATTTACACAAGATTAGAAGCTAGATATTTCCATGTAAATACTTGGTACTGAAATAACATTAGTTCATGATATAAAATGATCATGCTCATGCTTAGCTTCATTTTTGCAAATGATTAGACGATTATAAATCAATTAGGGGCACAAAGTGCCAATTCATGCATTTTGTATTACTGTAGGAATAGGCAAGACAGATAAGTACAATTGACAACTGATTCGTATGTCTATTGTGTACTACCATATCACATTGTTACTCAGGAAAACAAAACCAACAATTCGAATGCTCATTGCATATCCAATCGACCATCCATCACTTAATTTATGGTAGCTGAACCTCCTAGAGTCCAGTCCACAAAACAACTAAGTTTCAATTTGGTTTTTGCTGTTTCTTAAATGCTGAAAATTACAAGGCAATACAATGGCAAAACCAGAAGATAATCATATAAGACATCATATTCCTTAGTCTGAAATGCTAGCCCATTGCATACTTCTGGGCCCAGTTCCTCGCAGTGGACTCATACTTTGCCCGATCGGTCTTGTACATGTGAGCAATCTCCGGAACCAATGGGTCATCAGGATTTGGATCAGTCAACAAGGAGCAGATTGAGAGGAGCACCTGAATGAACATCCCACATCAAAGAAGTTCGTTTAGAACAGAAGCCATCAAACTAAGCACCTGAAGTTTACTTTAAAAGTCTGTGTATAAGCCCCAAAACCCAAGCACATGGCACATGGTACTGCCACCATGGCCCAACAGAATAAGCTTGGTTGCTAAGGTTGCATAGTTTCACTCTCAACTTCAACACATAATACTGTTAAGCTTTAGTAGGAGAAGAATGGAAGAGCGTTGCATAGTTTCATTCTCAACACATAAAACTGTTGCGCTTTAATAGAAGAATGGAAGAGCGACAAACCAACCTTTGAAATGGTCAGTGCAGGGCTCCATTGCTCCTTCAAGATATCAAGGCAGATGCTCCCGTTGCTGTTAATGTTTGGATGGAACACCTTTGTCTTGAATGCCACCTGCAAAATTTACTATTATTGTCATTATTCTGCAGAATCAGAATATAATAAAAGTAAAACAGAAAATGAGCAAGACAAAAAGCAAGGAAGTCCCAACTCCAACTATAAACGATCAATCATGGATCATTACTTTTTGAGTTAGTTATAACTGAAAATGCTAATTGTGACCTAGAACTTTTGCTACATGACAAACTGCAGGGTGCCAATGAACCATCAGCATATGAAATAACTCTGCCTAAGATAGCAGTTGGCATCACTTCCAAACAAGTGTTTTTCATGGCCGTTGTGCCCGGGATCGAACCTACGTCACAAGCTGCACACTGCTGTGCTCCCACCACCAAGAACATATTCTCGGTGGCA
Source organism: Dendrocalamus latiflorus (assembly GCA_017311315.1). Taxonomy (NCBI): domain Eukaryota; kingdom Viridiplantae; phylum Streptophyta; class Magnoliopsida; order Poales; family Poaceae; genus Dendrocalamus; species Dendrocalamus latiflorus. Next base: position 10,407,500 of record CM029640.1, on the reverse strand, counting down.
TTACCAGATCAAGACGACAAGACCATGAACAAATAAACAAAACAATCACCCTTCTTTCAGTTCATACGATGTTCTAGCAATGAATGGTTCTGCTAAGGCTTTTATAAGACCAGAAAGAGAACAGGGAAGCTAAGGTGATCGCAACTCTCGAGGTAACTAGAACAGCTGCTACCTACACCATCATAATGAACACGAGAACTCTCATCTACAAGCGATCACATAGATAAACATACCAAAGGATGAATGAACGCATTGATGCTCTTAGAACAATATAATACAATTACCACAATGGATGCCCAATACTTGAAACAAGGAAAGGAAAGAGCCTCCACATCTTTCGATTTTGAAAAACCACAATGGTTTTAATGAGTTTCTTAACATTATCGCAATTATAGCTGCAAGAAACTATACGATTCAGGGGGGAAAAAAGAGAAGAAGAAAATGATTGTGCGGTGTTGAGATCTTCTAATGAACAAATCTAATGATCGAGATGCAGACGAAAACAAAGGAAATAAAAATTTTCAACTATCTAAAACGACCAAAGAACAAGCTAGTTATCATATTCCACCTGAGAAAAAACGTTACAATTGCCTGACAGGTTCCAAGAAAATTCTAAGCATAAGAGAAAAAAGTTACAATTGCGAATTGCCTGACAGGTTCCAAGAAAATTCTAAGCATAAGATGTTTATAAGACAATATATACAGAAGATAAGTGCAGCAGAGATGAGAATGCTGCGGCAGATCTGTGGTCACACAAGACAGGATCGAACCCATGATGATGATATATGTGATACGGTGGGGGTAGTACCAACTGAAGAGAAGCTTGTCCAACATCGTTTAAGATGGTTTGGACATCTCCAACAGATGCCTCCTGAGGCACCGGAACGTAACGAAATTTTAAGACATACCGAAAACGTAAGAAGAGGCAGAGGTTGACAAGACTGATATGGAAGAAAGCAGTTAAAAGAGACTTGAGAGATTGGAATGTATCTAAACAATTATCTTTGTAAAGAAACGCATGGAAGTTAGCTATATACATGCCAAGACCATAACATAAGAAGAAGGTTTAGGGATGGTGTTTTAGACTCTCTGCTCAGATGGCACAATGCAAGCTTAGGGTTTTGACTTGTAGGTTTTATTATAAGGCACTCGTTTCTTTGACCTTGAGGAGCTTTCGTTTCTAGCCTACCTTAACTTGTTTGGGACAAAATGCTCTATTGTTGTTGTAAGATGTTTACAAGACCCAATTTACTCCATTGCTTGAATAACTTTAGATGTCTAATTGAAGCAAGGTATCTACCCTTAAATATGCCAGTTAAATATGATGTTTCAGTGTCCTTACCTTAGGTGGTTTGAATGGATAGTCCGGAGGAAAATGAATTGTAACCAAAAAGATGCCGCCTGCATAAGGGCTATCTGATGGACCCATAATTGTTGCCTGCCAATGGAACATATCTTCTCCCACAGGGCCTGATAGGTTAACAAAGCATGCATATTAGTCATACATGAGGAATTGATTATCCAAACCCCAGTTTTATAATATTAAACAAATTAGGAAGCATTTGTACAGAATGAAACTGCAAATGCAAAACTCATTTGCAGATAGTAAGATAGATTGCATCATTCTGTGAAGGCATGAACCAGATTATCCCAAATTCTAACAATGTAGAGGAAGCAAGTCGAAACTCGTATGACAACATCCAGGTTCAGATGCTCACAAGCACAAGCCTTGTCTGTGCAAATATTCTAGCCACCTAATGAGTAATGCCCATTGCCCATAACAAGTGTAGCCATGCTTCGAAGGTTCATTCAGAACTAAGCATGTCTTCCAGTTTTTGCCCAATTCATTTTGAAGACCGAATTCTTGACACTTTTGACATTCAGGAGTTAGCTACTCCATGTAGTTCCGTTTGCACTGAAGCTCATCTTCTAATGATTTCCAGATTACAATGTACAAATTGTTCGGCGCATCACCAGGTACGAGATTACTGAACTTAGCTGACAGGATGTTGCATCGAGTTAATTCAAAACTGCGGATTTTTTTTCAATATTTTCTTTGGGTGATTGTAAAGAGTTGGTTTATGCCAAAGTCACGCTAGAAAGAATCGTCCATCAAAAATTCTAAATTTGAGGAGGCCACTGTTTGAAATTTCCAGGTGGGCTGCCACCCTGACGACTCCGATTCCACACCAGACCATCTAATTGTCGAAAACCTACAAGCAATCAACCTAACCAGTAACCCCCTCCCCCATCAACACACAGATCTAGCGGTAACCCAACTAGAGCAGATCAACATGCGCCATACGTACGTGCGTAACACACCATGCACAAGCTCTTGGAATAATTTTTCGAAAAAGAAAAAGAAAAGGAAAAGAGGATGAGAGGAGAGAAGAAGTACCGGCGCTGCAGGAGGTCGGGGGATCCTTCTGCAGGTCCTTGAGCTCCTTCAAGATCCGCTTCGACGACATGGCAGCGGCACCACCGTTCTATCCTAAACCTTGCCTCCTCTGCAGCGCGAACCAAGAAAGATTTGCAAGAAGGGAGTAGACGACCGGCGAGCTCCCCCAAATCTGAGTCGAATGGAACGGGGAAGGCGGATTGGGAGGGGTATTTAAGAGGGCAAGGAGGGTAGGGGGAGGAGGAGCAGGAGGAGGTTGCGTGGCGTACGAGGAAGGGAGGAGGGGTTCTGGAAGCTTCCTGGCTGCCCGCGGCCGCGGCAGAGCAGCACACGGAGACGGACTGCCTCCAGGACCGCGTGCGAGAGGAGGAGGAAACGAAGGGGAAAAGGGCAGGCTCCGACGCAGAGCGTGATGGATTTGGGACGGACGGGACGGCGAGACGTCGAAACGCCGACCGAGTAGAGAGAGTTACGGTCCACCGCCCACGCGGTTTCGGCTGGTCGGCAGGAGAGGTGGTCAAACGGGCTGGACAGCCTGGGCTAATCGGGTTATCCTGGAACATGGTACATGGGCCTGTTTTTTTTCCTTCGAAACTGATAGTTTTTAGTTTTTACTATAGTACCTAACTTTTAAACGGAGTATTTTCTCAGAACAGGGTCTATAAGTTAAACGATGTACACGTTAAAAACCCAACATCTGTACCAGCCAAAATCGCAAGTGAGTAACTCTCTCTGTAATCTGTATCGTAAACAGCCAAAATTCAAAAATTTCAGCCAAAAGCCAAAAGCCGCAGCCGTTGCCAAACAAGCCCATAGTTGATCTTTTTCAGACTAATCGGGTTGTATTGGTCTGATATGTGGTATTTGGGTTGTTACCTCGATTTAATGAGCTAGCCCGACATGGCACATACAAATACTAGGGATGGATATCAAGTCAGGTTCTCGTCTTATCAAAAAAATTTGAAATAGATATGATTTGATTTAATATCATTTTATTGATAGTTTGGTATTATTTTTAGAATCAAGCTAACGAGCCAAGAAAAGGCAAAATTTAATTTCATCCGAAATCGACTCATTCAATGTTTAACCAATTAACGAGTGTAATTGAAACAATTTTAAATCGAGTCAACAAGCCTCACTAACAAGCTTTTTCTCATCCCTACACTGTATCGTGCCGTGCTAGGTACAGGTGATCATGACACGGTCTATTAGGCCCAACATGTGTGAGTCAAGCTGGCAGCGGTCTAATGGATCTAGCGGTGGTGATGGCGAAGGAGCCAAGGAGGTGGATAGCGAAGAGAGTGGGGGGCATCGCACTGGAGAGGTGGGGTGGAGCACTGGATGAGGTGAGGGTGGGTGGAGCGTCGGAGAGGTAGGGTGCGGGCAAAGCGGCAGAGGAGGTGGGTGTCCGGTGGCTCACCGATGGAGGAGGGAGCGATGGAGGAGGTGGGCTACTATGGGTGGGCACCTGAGCGAGGGAGGTGGTAGGGGCAGGCAAAGCAACTAGACCGCCAGAGGAGGTGGGGGTTGGGGTGCGGCGAGCAGAGCAGCTAAGCGGGGGAGGAGGGCAGGACTGCAGGATGCCGACTAGTCGAGGTGGCGATGGCGAGGTGGTTAGCAGGCTGGGATCGTGCCTTAACGAGCTGACTGTTGGCCCGTTAAGACCCGGTCGGTCTGACATAGCCCGGTTATGACCGTTTGGCCTGTTAAGGACCATTAACGCATTAATGCACGATAACGGTCGGAAATTCAAAAAATGTTTTACCTTTTTTAGTCGTTGGGAGCTTAAATTTTTTTTAAAAATCAAATAATTTAAAAAAACCAATCTTTTCAATAAATAGGCACCCACCCCCTCATCTAGCCACAATGCTCCCCTCAATCTCCTCACTCACTTGCATTGTGAAAATTGAGATCCAGTTTGTGAACATTTGGCAAAATTCAAAATATTTTTTCCAAATATTTGAAATTTTGTAATCCGGTTGCATTCAGCAAAAGAGGTAACCATAGTGATTTTTTTATATTTTTATTATTCTTAATTTCTTACTATTTGTAGTAAGGTGAAATAAACAATAGTGTAATTTTCAAATTGTAGTTTTCTCGATAAATCACTTTCCTTTTGCTAATTATGGCATCACGTCGGAGGACCTTGTAGCCTTCGAGACTGATATGACTCCAGTACTTGAGGGCACACCTCAATGGGGAATGTGCTTGAGGCTACTGTAGCACCATCATCCGGCTCTTCGAGTGCCTCTGCATCTACAAGCACTAGAGCAAAGAGATCCATGTATAGCACATCGGAAGTCTAGGAATATTTTGATAAGACATACAAGGAAGGGAAAAAGGAGAGAAGGTACGGTATACTGTTTGTAAAATTTGTCGTAATGTGTTGACTACGAAGTTTTCAAGTGAAGTAGGGCATTTGATAAGATATGATCAAAGACGTATAGCGAAACAAGGAGCGTCAATGAGGCAAACGTAGATTCAATACAACCCCAACTATATGATACGTAAATGGGACTATAGTCCTAAGCTAGTTAGAGAATCTCTTTGTCGACCAATTGCTAATGTTGATCTACCTTTAGGCTTTGGAGAGTCTTCTGTGCTCAAAAAGTACATTAGGAATGTGCATGATCCTAGATTTAATACAGTGTCTAGACAAATAACTACTAGAAATCTAGTTAAGTATTATAATAATGGTCGTAATAAACTAAAAGAATTGTTCAATTCATGCAGATGTTCTGTTGCCTTGACCTCAAACATATGGAGTAGTCGGGTTAGGAAGTACTATCTTAGTGTAGTTGCCTATTATGTGAATGAAAATTGAGAATTAGAAAAAAAAGAATTGTAGGGTTTAAATTAATTGATGTAGCTCATACTAGCAAGATATTGTGAAGTGCATTGTTAAAGTTGTGGAATATTTTGGTCTCAGCAATAAAATTTTTGCAATAACTTTAGATAATGCTACCGCAAACTCTAGGCCAACAGATATTCTCACTCCATTATTCAATATATACACCGAATCTTTCTTGCTACATCAGCGATGTGCACGTCATATTATTAATTTGACAGTTAAATGTGGTTTAAATATGTTAGAACCATATATTACAGCTTTCTGTAATGCAATATCTTTCCTAAATAATTATAAGAAATGAATAACTGCATATAAGAACTTTTGCATTGCAATGGGTGTACGGCAAAAGAAGTTTGCTTTGGATATACTGGTAAGATGGAACTCTAATTACATAATGCTTAAGAGTCTTGTGTTTTATAATAGCAAATTTTCTGTTTTTATGCAAACACACTACTAAAGCCTTCACAGTAGTACTCTGTTGACTGGGCAACATTAGTATGTTGCTAAGAGGTTACTAGCTTTAATTGAACTTTTTAATGATTCCACTGTTGTTTTATTTGCAGTTTATTACCTAACATCTTATATAATTGTGCATCATATTCTTTTAATTGCTATGCATTTGCAAGCTAATGAAAGTGATATAGTTTTATGAGAGGCTATATTTTTTTATGAAATCTAAAATTTTGAAATATCAAAAAATTCCTATTTTATACACTTTTGCATTTATTTTAGATCCCAAAGTTAAACTCCAAGGATTCAGCAATGTACTTCGAGTTCTGGGTGATGCAGCGGGGATAGACTATTCTAGCTATTTCTCACTTGTTCGTACTCAGCTAACCGATGTTTATCAAAAGTATGACTAAAAATTTTAGAGAGTTTGCTTGCAACAACCTCCACCGCCACCCATTAAAGGTAAGAAGAAAATCATGTGGGGGCAAGATCTAGGGTACAAGTTCTTCCTTCGGAGGTTCAGGTTCTTATACGACGTTAGGTACTGAAGGAAGACAAAGCAAGCCTAGCATTGGATTGCTATCTGCCTATCTGAACAACTATACGGTGCTAAGCTAGGAGGATATCAATATTTGAACTGGTGGCAAGAGCGCAAATGACATATCCAATGATATCCATACTAGCACGAGATATGTTAATTGGTCCAGTCTGGATGGTTTCTTCTAGATCCGCCTTTAGCCTTTTTGGGAGAATACTGGAGGAGAAAAACAAGTTCCATAAGCGAGATGGTAAAAATACTTCTTATGATCAAAGACTGGGAATAGGTGGACGCACGACAACAATATTTCATCAAAAATACGGAGTTGACAACAATCTTTATCTAGATAATGACACTTAGAGCATTGATAAATGTAGAACTGTAAGCTGTACTCTTTTCTCGTAGCCAAGGTTTTCTCAAATTAAGCTTTTACTTGGCAAAGTTTTAAACGAGGTGGCCATGTAAACATAAATAAAGATCTTTAGTACATCTTCAAACTACTTATAATTCTCTTTTTATGTCTCTTTATTTATTAATTTTATTTATTTATCTCAATTAATTTAATTGTCTCTTTATTTATCTCAATCTTTAACTCTTTAATATCCCCTCCTCGCCTCCTCCCTCTCTAGCCTAGTTGTTGTCTCCTCTCTCCCTATTGCCTGCTCCCTCTTGTGCTCCGCCGCCTCCTCCTCCGTCCCCGACCCAGCCGTCATCTCCTCCCTCCCTAGTTCGGTCGCAGCCTCCTCGGTGCCTCACCTCCCCCTCCCCATCGTGGCGTTGCCTGCTGTGCAGCTTGACCGCCAACTCCTCCCTCCCTATCCCCTATTCCTCTCATGGCTCGTGCTCCTAGCTCCACTCTTTCCCTCTCGCGCGGCATCCAGGGAATGCACGGCGAAGGTGGTGCATGCCTACGTGCTAAACAGCCTATTATAGGCTTGTCGGCTACACGTGCTCGGATCGGCATGGCATGGCCTATAGCCTCCTTGGGTCATGCCTGGGTCTGAGGTAGAGCCCGTGGGCTAGGACGGTGTGGCCTGATTAGTCTGTGCCTACATGGGCCTATGCTAGGTGGCCCATTTGGCTAGGTCTAGGTCTGGTCGACAGGGTGCCACTTGTGCCAATTACTACAACTCTTCACTTTGGTGGGCCTTACACCATGCTTGGATTTGGATTGGATCCCATTTGAATTCAAGGGCAGGCATTGCAATCATATGGTCCACCAAAATTTATAAGGCAATCTCACAATGGACCAATCCATCTTCTTCATAGGATAAGGTGGTTGTAGGATCGAGGATGATCGACTAGATAGGGGAGAATAGGAGGTTTCTAAAATTTTAAGTCTTAATTGACAATTATAGCAAGAGTGAGCTAAAATGAAATTCTAGCACAAGTAAAGAGCTAAATGCTATATTTCATTAGGTCACCCTAAGGCTATGTCAATACTAAACACAAGTCTACCTAAACAATTCTACACAAGTAAATAGCTAGAAATATAACATGGAAATAGTAAAGATAAGAGGGAAAAACCGCAATGAAAATAATCGATATTTTTCCCATGATATCAAAGACTTGCCAGTCTTCACTAGTCTACACTGAGGTAAACCCAAACGGATTAGGCCGGCTCCACAAATTAAGACTCATGAACCTCAAATCCCCTAGAGTTGCTTTTTCTCCACTCCGATGATGGCGAGCATAAAACCACTCACAACGGTGCCGAATCTCTTTACAACCTTCTTTGAAGATATCACCATACAATCTGCCTCTAAGTCACCTAGGTGCTGTCAAACATCAAAAGTAATAAACCACAGCCCTTGCTTAAAGGTTATCAAGTGCCCAATAGGTCAACTGATGACACATATACACTTGAATGCTCTGAACTACCTCAAATGTGAAATATGAGCAAAATAAGTAGTAGAGAGTGTACCAATAGCTCTAATGTATTCAATGAGGCCAAGTGTTATGAGCTTAGTGTTGATGGGGAGGTATTTATAACCCTCAACCACAAATTCAATCGTTGGGGCAAAATTCCTAAAACATTTAGTAGGTGCGTTACTACCGTTATGTATCAGTTGGTACTACTGAGCTTTGGGTTTAATGGTTATATGTAGTTCATTTAACTAGCCGTTATGATCTGGTGTGGTACTACTGCACTCACATGGGTCAATTCTATTGCATGCCAGTAGTATTGTTGGGCTCATGCGGTACTACCGTTTTCCCAGAGGAGAAATTTCCAAAAAAAATGTTCTCTGGAAATAACGTACCGCCAACTAGGAATCGATCCTATCGCACTGTGGTACTACCGCACCTCAAGTGCGGTCATACCACCCGCCAGTAGTACTGCAGTTATACCTACGGTCATACCATTTTTACTAAAAATTTTTAGATGTAGTTCCAAATGCAGTGCACGACTCTTAGTTGATCAATGATACAAAACAAGTCTTTAAACTACTAGACATGATATCTCTTTATAGTACGACATTTTAGCCTATAAAACTAAGCCTTTCCATCCATTCACCAAGATCAATATAAACTATAAAATATCCTTAGACAATATGATATCTTTGTTTTGAGACATATTGATGATTTATCATCTTTGCATGATACCTCCATGTCATCGTCTAAAATCTGAGGCTAAACATTTCAATAATCTTAATGCACATGATAGTCCCTTTAAACATCATTGTTATTAATTATCAAAATCATTTTTAGAGACCTAGATACTTTAAGCGTTCTCTTGAACCAATCACACCATTGATGCCTCCCCCCTACACCCTCCCACGCTGCCTAATACCCCTATCATTGCCTTGCCTTCTGTGTTTGCTAGTGTTGAAAATGCCAGATGGATCTTCCTTCACCCTCATCTCCAGCACCACCACTAGCCGCCCTTCTATACCCTACGTTGCACAGATACTTCTAAAAATTGACGTATTGGTATTGGATACGAGTACATCCCCGATACAGCCGGATACGTATGGTGCTCGTATAAGTGATTTCCCTATTTTTCAAAAAAGAAAATAATTCTAATATTTGGTGAATATTTCCCTGATACATTTCCAATACCTCCCAACCCTTACTTCTTGTTCCACTTGTTATGAGGTCGTCTGTTCTCTCATTCTGTACCCCACAGGCGCATGCAGTTACTCTCACTCTAATGCCACTTCTTTGCTCCCCTGCTCACACTGCTACTACTCCCTACACTCGTCGACCGCCACCGCTCCTGTTCCCTCTAGTCCCCAGATCTGGCGACTAAATTTTGAGACATGAAATGGTAGAGAAAGAGAGTCCCAGTTTCCAAATGTCGCCACTTGGTGAGTATCGTTGATTCGTCACCACCTCCTCTTGATTTGCTCTCGTCTGCCCCCTCTTTTCGCTCTTTTCTCTTCTTTATTTCTTCTCTGTGCTTGTTGAGGAAGAAGAGAGAGATCGAGATAGGATTAATGTGGGGTGGTAGCTGTAGATGGGAGTGTAGATGATATTGAGATGGGTAACCCAAAGTGACTAACTGTGGTGGATGGTATGCTGGTGTATTATTTTGTACAGGTGGACTCGCGGGTTGCTCTTTATTGGTGAGCTAATTGGTTACGTTACGATGTAATGATGGTTTAGTTGGGCTGCGCATTTTCTTATAAGTATACATACATATCATTATATTAGTGTTTTTGAAGAAATGGTGTATCACTGTATCACCATATCACGTATCCGTATCAGCATATCCGCGCAACCTAATCTGTACCACCTCTTTGTCCATCTTTTGTTCCCCGTCCGCAACCACCGCCGCAGTCCACTCTATGTTGCGCCTCGCTACTGACACTGTTCACAAAGCATAACTCGACGCTCCACTCATCGTTAGCCGCTGCTACTACCACCCATGGGCAACGACACCGCTGCCACCTTGTCGCCCCACCCCCGTCCGCTATCCTCTGTCCCTGAAATGTAAGATCAGCAGGAACTGATGAACCGCCAAGCTAGCAATGCCACAATCATCGCAATTCCCGTCGTCGGTGACCTTTCTTGCTCATCTTCAGGCTTGAGCTGCGCACCCCGTGCTGTAAAGTACAAGCTGCTTTCGTTTAAGGTAGATAAACTACAAGTATGTATGATTTCAGCACATGCTAAACGAAGATACGAAATCAAATCTGCAAAATTGGTCCAAGCAAGCTTGTGACGAGAGATCGACTCAACTGTCGGGTCGTCTCTACCTGTTTCAGTAACTAAGCAGGTGATCCAATTGGATCAAATCAAACCACCATCAGATCATTTACCACACGATCACTTCAAATCTGGAAGGAGGTGTTAACAACAAGGACCAGAGGTTGGGAGTGCCAAGAACACACACACACACACACACACACACACACACACACACACACACACACACACACACACACACACACACACACACACACACCCCGAACGACCATTTCAATCCTGCTATGTATATACCACGCAATCAAAAGAATTGGGAGCTGGGAGTAATATACAGTTACAAACTTGTTTCTTTAACTTTTACATGCTTCAGAGTTCAGTCTTCAGGCTACATATATTTAACCATCGATCACGCACGACGTACTCGATTGCCACCAATCGAGTTCCAAGGCAAACCAATCATCATCTCATCGGCAGAAAACGCAAACAAGTTAAGTTACAGCATCTGCAGATTCGACGCACAACTGAACATTAGCTCGATTTCTATGCAGCTAGCAGCCGCCTCCTGTCCTGGATGTGCCTTCAGTTCAAGCTAAACCTGAAAGAATTTAGTCACGAAAAAGGTCAATTACTTGGAGGTTTTGAACCATCAAATTTTAGCTTGTTTGAGACAGTTGGAAATGACACGGATCACAGATTAGCAATGTATAGTTGATGGATCTTGATCAGTGGGTATCAAGTGTCATGACACATTGGAGACTGGACAGAAATAATCAAATGTGGCTATATATCTGATCACTCAACTTCTAAGCCACTTCAGGTAGGTGTTTTTAGTTTTAGACACTGGTCCTTACTTGCACAGTTGTATCAATCATATCCCTCTCATCTAGAATCCAATGTCCCTGAAGAGTTTCCTTATTCGTCCACCCAATTTTGTCATTTGACAGAGTTTTGATGTCTTTTTATACATGGGAGCTACCTTGATGGTCCAAGTCTGATCCCAACTTGTGAAGTTTTGGTAGACCACCATATGGGGCCAGCAAGTTGGATAGTGACAACTATAACAACATATGAGAATTTCATTGCTTTGGAGCGTTGCTAATCTGCGGCGAAATTTCTTACGGCATAAATGAACAATAAGCGATAGACGCATTCGCGTCTTATGCGATCTTCTTGCAAGGTTATGTAAGCATTTCAAATGCATGAGGGTCGTCTATGCCTACCCGCAACTGATAGTTCGTACTCCTTTTGCTAGAGATCACTTGGGTTTATTTGAAGATTTCAAATGTCAACTGTAGTAAGAGGAAATTCTTTTTTTTTGTCTTTTTTTAGCTTTTGGTTTCACTAAAAATCGAAATAAACGGAATAATTTCTTATAGTGGATTCTCCAAACACTTCCTGGACATAAATTTATATGCATCGTGCACATCGGTGTCTGAAGTTACCATATCAAAAAACGTAGACAAAAATTATTAAGCCATAACTATGTAGATGCGTGCAACCTAAGCCTACCACAATAGCTAAGGGGGCGAGAGAATCCTGGTGGCCTTTGCTTGGAGACAGCCGTTTCGGTCACTCGTCGGCGGCAAGCAAGGCAGATGCTGCTGACCCTTCTCCATTCTATTATAATCCACGGATCTACCTGATCCACTGTAGCAGCTGTAGCCTGTGGCGCGTTGTGTGGCCACAAAATGTGTCGGATCACTAAACTGTCCAAAAGGCCCCCCCCCCCCCCCCCACACGACAATGACATCTCACGGTCGTACGAACATATGCCTTAACATTTGGCTTGTCCTAATTTCCCATTGACCTACGGAATCTTTCATTGTGATCTGGATGGATCGTTCATGGCTCGAGGATGGATGGATCGGCTGGGATCGATCGAGACGTCGAATCGAGATGCGTGTGCACCAAAATTGGTATCTTGCGCGTGTAACTGTGTTTCAAGAGTGAAACTATGCGTGTGAACAAAGTTTTTCTTTGTGGACGTGCTTCTGTAACATTATTTCGGCTTTACTAACTTTTAAACGGAGTGTTTTTTTAAAATAAGATCTACTAGTTAATTGTAGTACATACTGTACCGACTTCATTTATATCGGCAAAAAAATCGTACGTGAGTTTCTGTTACTCTGTGATCTCTCACACGAACAGATCAAAAGTCACAAGCCATAGCTAAAAGTCTTAAATTTCAGTAAAAAAGAATAGACCTAATTTGGCTTTTAAAAACTATTTTCTATAGTAAATAATTTTTCTATATTACCTAAATCTATTAGCCAATTTTAATATACACTGTAGCGTTTTTATTTATATCGATTAAAATTATATGTAAATCTATTAGCCAATTTTAATATACACTGTAGCGTTTTTATTTATATCGATTAAAATTATATGTAAATATGCCTTTTTCTACTGGACTCTCTATAAATGTTACTATTTATAAGCTAAACATAAAAGACTATATGTACATACTCTTGGTAGGTAAGCCTCGACGCGCATTAGGCGTCGAACGAGACTTGCCTAGTAATGCTTAACGGTGAGTGTTGCAGAATTTTACTAAATTGTGTTTTATGTAGTCAAACTTTTTCCATATCAAGTTAATGTGTTAATGATTCTAGATACTAGGTAATGTGTTTAAATCCAAATGTTGGGAATAATTGTTGTAACAGCCAGCAATAAGCAAGTAATGCAGGTAGATAAATGGAGGAGTGAACTCACCATCCCATTCTAAGCAGGTACACCTGGCACTTGCTCATTGGCCCCACCACAGTCCCGGCGGAGCCACCTTGCGGCGCCATGACGCCGCCGTCGCAGAACAGCCTGATCGGCACCACGCCGGAGCGCAACGCCCCGACCTTCACGCCGACGTGGGTGTCCACGACCACCTTGAAGGCGAGCTTCCGCCGCCGGTACCGATCGCGCACGCGCGCCGCCACCGCCTCGTCGACCACCACCCCCTTGGCCGCCGCCACGAAGCCCACCGTGGCGACGCTCCGGGCGCGGTGCTCGAAGCCGCCGACGGGTGCCCAGCCCAGCGCGATGTCGCCGTCTCTGTCGGCGAGGGCGACGCGGCCCTCGCCGTCGCCGTACTCGAAGGCGATCTTGTCGTTGGGGTTCCAGGACACCACCTTGACACCGACGGTGACGTCCATGGCGGACACCGCGGAGGAGTTGCCGATGCGGAACCGGGTCGGCGAGACGGGCTTGAGATGGAACGACGGCGGGCGGGGGTGGTAGTAGAGGTACGCGAGGCAGGCGACCGCCAAAGCGAGGCAGAGCACGAGCAGGACGAACCCGGTGGCGAGGCAGCACACGCGGCGGCCGGAGCATCCGCCTCCGCCGCTGTGGTGCCGGTACGGCCGCTTCCGCGGCGCCCCGCTGCTCTGCTGCTGTCGATAGTGGTGCGCGGGCGGCGGTTTGAGCGGGAGCACCTGCGGCGGCTTCTTGAGCGGCACCGATGCGGGCGCCGCGGCGGGGGCCTTGGGCCTCGGCTGCTTGGTGGCCGGCGCCGGCGCTCGGGGCGGCTTGGTGGCCGGCGCCGGCGCCCGGGGCGGCTTCTGCGCCATGGATCTTCGCCGCGCGCGCGGTTGTTGGTGGCGACCGTGCGCGCGCGCTGTGTTGTTGGCGAGAAGCTGAGGGTGCGAGTGAAGTGATGGTTGGTGTCCAGCTGTTAGTACTTAAAGCTAGGGATTAAACAGATCGAAAATGATCGAATAATTATATATATATATATATATACATATATATATATACATGAATCTATATTTTTAGAATAAATATAAATTTAAATATTCTCGAATACAAATTGACTGTCGTAACAAATTCAAATCGAATATGTATTTAATTCGGTCAAATACGAATATCCTTCTACAACTTCTATAACAAATCTCGGCAGAACAAATTCCTAACAGTTTTACCAGGTTTTCACCGGTTTTTGACAGGTTACTAATGATAGGCATAGGAAACGGATCGAATACAAATCGAATAGTTTCGAATATGAATACAAATATTTTCGAATACGAATATTCTCAAATACAGATACAAATATTATCGAATACGAATACACATATTTTAAAATACGAATTTTATTTATCATATTTGTGTTTTCTTATATACGAATATTGAATAAAACGAATTATCCGACTTCGTTTTCTACTCCAACTTAAAGCGACAAATGGAAGCAGACGAATTGAAGCTTGGGTTTGGCCTCTGACTGTGAAGTGAAGTAGGAAAGCAGTAGCAAAGGAGGGGCGTCGGTGCAGGAGCTGACGGATGGGGCCCAGCGGCAGAGGCACGGTCCGAGGAGGGCAGGGGGCAGCTAATTAATTCAGCGGAGCAATGACTGCAATTGGCTAGTGAGTAGCATCATGGTATTACCAGTTAATTAGATACAGTTTCAAATCTTTGAGCTCGCTTTATTTGCCGCATTACAGACAACAATGCATATCAACAGCCATATACTCATAGTTTGTGTTTGTAAAAATTCCGTTTATTTGTAATTTTATTTCTGTGTTGTTTGTGAAGCTGACTTTTTTTTGGGATGGAACGCTAGCGATTAAGGTGATTTTTTTAGTGGGTTGTGAAGGCGGTCGATGTCGGTGATCAATGAAAAAAAGGAGTTAGAGAGCGTGGTGTGGGGCCGTTAAGACATGCTGTCTCTGTCGCCGGGCCCCACATCGATGGATGGCCCTTATATGCATGTACATAACAGCATCTCTGCTAACTTTGTAATGCTAGCTTTGCTATGTTCTTATTGGTCTTTCAGTTAACACGTAGCTCTCAAATCCCCAATCATGTAAAGCACGTATGGACGCATCATGCGCAACAGCGCAAGGATATATAAACCAAATTGCACTGTAGCGACTGAAATTTTACTGTAGCTAAAGGTGATTTATTTGACGTAATTAAATTTAAAAAAATTGAAAAATAGAAATAATATGCTAGCTCATCACGGACAACACAAATGAATGCGAAAAAAAGAATCGGCAAAAAAGCTAAAAATTGAAAAAAATAAAATTTATGAATAGTAAAAAATAAATTAAAAATTAAAATCGAAATGAGCAGGACCTAAAATGAATGATGCCAGTCGCCACCGTGTCGTGTTTACGCGTAGGCGATCATTTCGCAACAGTCAAGTCGAGCGTGCGCACGTACATACGTACTAATTACGCGCCGCGCGCGCACGGCTATATAAATCGAGTGTACGAGCACATACCGGAGTGGAAAATTCCAGTCAAGTAATAGCTGATGACAAAGGGATACCTCTATCGGCAATATCCTAATAGCTGTCAGAAAATGCTATAAGCTTGCATCCAAATACATTAAATCTACATGTTCTTATAAAAATTAACAGAGGAAGTAATCTATCTATATAAATAAAACTACTGGTGAAATCCAACGCACCACCTTTGTTTTTGAGGTTAAGAAAATCCTACAATAATCCTAAAAAGAAAAAAATCCTAGACATTATCATATTAATGGAGAAAAAAGAGAAGTATCCCCACCATTTATTTTGGTGGGGCCATATTATAACAGTGCATATTAATCATATATGTATATTATATTTGTATATATAGCAAATATAATTGTATTTCAATTATAGTCAATAGAGTTGTATACTAAATATAACTATATCATAATATCTAGCTACGCAATTGCGTGGAAAAAAACCGCTAGTTATATATTAAAAACTCATGACAGGTATTTTGCAGCTGTTAAGAAAAAAGAGAAATCTACTAAAAAATTATTAAAAAGCAAAACGTCTAGCATTTAATCTAGTGGACCCTAATTAAGCGGAACTATATCAGCCATCAGATGTTATTACTTAAAGATATATTTCTTTCTAATTACAAAATCTCTTGCTAGATGGCCTATCTATTTTCAAGGATTGCAAAAAAAAAAGTGTGTTGTAAAAAATGTCCCGTATCCTATTCTTTTTGGCTTTTCAACGGCTTTAGCTTTTGGCTTCTCTTAGCATTTACTATTTATTAGACTAATAAATCATAGTAAAAACCATAAGTCGTAGTGCAAAAGAACATGTCTTGAGCCTAACTCTACATATGCATGAGCCTACCAGAACATGTCTCTTTTTTATGCGTCTCCTCTAATTTTCAAAAAAAAAATTAATTTATGCCTATCTTTTTACCCTTCTCCTCTAAATTCTAATTTTTAATAGATATTCTATGATTTCCCATAAGAATCTTAAGGGATTGATATTTATTATGTAAAATATATATATAAAAAATGATGACATGCATGTGTTTTATAGTTGATAAGAAAAAGAGAATTATGCTAGAAATTCTAAAAACATTTGGCCCTTAATACAGTGTATTCTAATTAAAGCAAAAAAATATAGTGGCTATTGGACATCATTACTTAGAGATATATTATTTCATAATCTACCTATTATATTATTAAACTATAGAAAAAAAACCACCTCGTTTGCTCTCAAGGGCTAGAAATTTCAACGTTAATTGTGAAAAAAGAGATAGATCTACATCGTGAAAAAAGAGATAGATCTATACCATCAATTTTTTATGGATCTAAACTATAACGATTGAGATGGATAAGATATAGATAGAGTTTTATAACGAATACAACTCTACGAGGACTGATAGAAAAAAGATCGAGCAATGGGGCAATCCAGCGGCCGGTCACCGATTAGAATAAGGAGGGACAACGAGAGCTGCCTGGTCAGTAACAACATGTGCAACACCGTAGAAGGCCTTAAAGAGGGATCGATATGTGATCATCTCGATGCTCTTTCAGCCGTTTGGCACGTCCAGGACGAAGGCAAGCTCGGTGAAGCCTAGTGATGGAAATGATAAAGGATATTCCGTTTTATCTGATATTTGTATTAGAGAAAGTACGAATGTAGTAAGTAAAATTCGTATTCAAGAATATTCATATTCATATTCGAGAATGTTCGTATCCATATTTGAGAATGTTCATATTCATATTTGTGAACATTCGTATTCGTATTCGAGACTATTTGATCCGTTCCCATCCCTGGGGATGATTATAGGGAGCAATTTTCTGATGAACCAAGATTCATAAGTAAGAAGTGAAAATTACTTTGCATAATTTTTAACTCTATGCACTACACTGCTAGCTTGTGTAGATGTGTAGTCATGTTATATAAATTTGTTCTACCGAGATTTGTTACAAAAGTTTTAGGATATTCACATTCGACCGAATTAAGAAAATATTTGAATCGAATTCGTATTCGTTACAACATTCTATTCGTATTCGAGAATATTCAAATTTATATTTGTGTTTGTTTTAAAAATATGAATTCATATTCGTACATGTATTCATTTTAAAAATATGGATTCGTATTCGTATTTGAGACTATTTGATTCATATTTAATCCATTTCCACCCCTAGTGAAGTCGACGGGAAGGCCGACCAGACTGACCACGTGCTATAAGATGCCCAGCCCTATCACGAACGGCATTGGTCTTATTCTTTAGTTTTAGTCGTTTAGTTTCTTCGAAAATCAAAATAAATATGATGCTTTTTAAAATAAATTCTCCAAACGGCTTCTCAAATCTAAAACCAGATGCGTTATCAGCGTCGGTGTCTCCACCATTCGCTGTCATCTTGAAAAACACATGTAAATAAAAGCCATCTATTGTAGTAAAAAAGAACAGGCCATTGATATATTTTAGGACGATGCAGGCAGTGGCGGATCCAGGAAATTTTTTTGGAGGGGCTGAAGTACCTTCAGCTCGACCTCAACCACTTCTACATTATACATCTATGGCTAAAAATTTAGAGGGGGCTCCAAGGGTCCAGTAGTGGTAGGGGAGCTCGAGCCCCCCCCCTCCCCCCCGCCCCACCACTGGATCCGCCCTTGGATGCAGGTCTAGATGCTGCAGAAACTGAAACGCCCAAGGTCCGCTATAGCCTATAAGGAGCAAGCGCGACATTAGCAAGTGCTCTATGCGTACAACAAAGCATGGCATATACATAATTTGGGGCAGGGGCTTAGTGCAGATGAGTTAGTGTATTGTTCCATCGAGACCACGTCAAATGTGAATCCAGTAAGGTCCACGCAGTAGCAACTAGCAATTGTGTACTTTTACTACAACTCTGATGCAATTTGCACGTGAGTAGATGATGGTTAAAATAACTTTAGATGTGTTCTCACATGTCACGATAAGCTAGAATATCAAAGAACACAACCCAAAAATCCTTGAAACAAGAAATCACATTTTGAGGTTAAATCAAGCAAAACCATGTTTTTTTTTATAAACTTGCTATCAAAGTGTCTAGATGGATGGAGATAGATTCCCAAAGGTTGTCTCTATATGTTACATATCCTTGGCATAATAAGATCAAGAAAAGGAAAGAGAAGAGATCAAAACCAACTAAATTAAGAGCAAATCGATCAAAACATAAAATAGACATGGAGCTGATCAAAGATTGATGTATTGCTTACTTAAGGAGGTAAATTTTACAACCAATCCATCAGGATAGCAATGCACTAAGGCTAGAGCACACACAAGGCTCCAACCCAAAGAGCCCTAATCTCACATAGGAGGGAGGAAGAGGTAGCCACCAAAAGGCTTAACCAACAACCTCAAACCCTAACCTTTGCCTCTCCTCCTCTCATATACCCTCACAACCTGAACTAAAACTTAATAGATCCACCCATTAGGCCAAATCAGGGATAACCCGTTAACCCCACCTAACACCGGGGTTTACTCTCTCACGCATGCTTCTCAAAGCGGCTTACTACCATTAACCTATTACTGAGTCAATATTCTATCCGCTTCACATTTTCAGCACAGTGAAGATATTTTACACAACAATCTCGCTAATTACTAGAATAATTGTTGGCCAATAATTTGTGCGGGGCATAAGCTATATGCTGGAAAGGAGAAATGGACAAAAATTTGCCATAGCACCTCACTGAATACTGACTGACTGACCGGTTCTTTTAATATATATCCTTTGTCTTTTCTTTATCACCTTTTGATCCCTTTTTGATCGATCTGGTTTTGATCAGTTGTTCCTTTTGGATGGTTGCCTTTGCTTTGCTTGCAGCCGTGGCATCTTCCTCTTTAATTTTGCCATATGCACTCCCATTCCCACTGGATGCATCTCATGCATATGATCTAGATACGTAGCTAGTAATAATTCTCTGTCGGCACGTATGATAGAGCAACATACCTTGTGAGTTGTGACGAGAAACTTCAAATTACTATGGCTTCACGTGTAATTAAGTACCCTCTTTGTTGAGAAATATAAGACATAATGTTTAAATTGTTTTGTTGAGAAATTTATGGCTTGAATGTAGATTTAATGAGGGTTCTCTTACCACAAGCCTATTTATTCTCACTCTATTACTCTCTCTGTTCTTTCTACTTTACGTTTTTTTTATTTTTTACGGTGTTTAAGATGTGATTTTGACCGCTATTTTTATAACTTTACACTAAGATATACTAGTAAAATTATAATATTATGAAAGTATTTTTAATGACAAATCTAATGATATGATTTTCGTATAAGGCATAAATATAGGCATATTTCATAATCCAATATAAAATTAATGGCATAGTTCCTCTATACCTATAATAAATATCTAAATTTACTTTATATTCTCTACATACATCGAATATAGTGCTTACAAATAATAATTATGGGTAGTCTAGTCATTTTCAATATCTCCTTGATTTATCTGCCAAAAAATATGTTTTATAAACTTAGTTGGAGGAAGTACCACACACATAAAATATTCTCTCTCATCTTTACAACACAATTATAAGAGGTACCTAAGTAATTTCTTTTATACATTTCTCAATTCCACTGCCTCCTTAATTCTTGCGCAAAGTCAAAATGCACGCTATATTTGTCTACACATAGGGTAATTATTGAGCGAAAACGCAAGGTGCTGAAACCAGCTAGTGTAACTTGTGTATGGAGTGTAATTAGATGATTGGATGGTGCAAATCAAAGGTACCTACAAGCATAGGTGCATATATATTGGTGTGAGTAGGGTTCCAATAACCACCAAAAACCAGCTAGTTTCTGGCCGAGAAACCAGGACTTGTCTGGTTCTGGTTCCCGGCACAAAACGGTTTATGAACCAGGATATGTCAAGCCTGCAGAACTCTTTAATTTTTGGGTGCTAATGGCATATATATATTACTAAGTACTGACCGACCGACTCAAAATCCCTACCTGAAAGATACTTGCGACAATTTGTCACGTTTAGCATATATTTAGCTCCCTTTTCCCATCGACAATAAAGATAGGGACTCCCATTAAAGTGTGGATGCATCCATGTATTGGGACTCCCATTAAAGTGTAGATGGATCCAAGTATATAATAAGCTATTCCAATTGTTGGACCGGATGGCAACAGAGCGAGTGAATAGCGTCATCTTGAATTTTTCTCTAAGTATTCAAGATTCTATTCTCACATAACTACAGAATTGTAGAAAATAGAATTTTCATTCAAAAACTCAAGACAAATGGATCAAGAACATAAAACCTTCAAGTAACCACTTTCCGACGGTCTAACCGGCATAGAAATGGCAGTCTGACCGGTCCCAATAGTCTGACCACTCTTTCAATGGCAGTTTGACAGCTGCTACAGTATAACCAGCCTAATGAATAGAGTTTTCGACACGATTTCAAAAACAAAAATCGAGAGAACTTTTTATCCGTAGATCCAAATGATATGAAAATTTATAGGGATCTACTCTAGGATATCAAGAACCTATTTCAACAAACAATCATGAAAATTATAGCCAAAGTTGAGACATTTTTTTTAATTTGTAGGAAGCTTGCATCAAAACCGAGCCAAAACTTCAAACGGTGAATACAACTTGGTGGAGATAGATTCCAAGAGGTTGTCTCCATCTCTTGCATATCCTTAGCACAATAAGATCAAGAAAAGGGAAGATGAGAGATCAAAACCAGCCAAATCAAGAGCAAATTAATCAAAACATGAAATAAACATGAAGTTGATCAATATATTGATATATTGCTTACTTGAGGAAGTAAATTATATAGCCAATCCCTCAAGATAGCAGAGCCTTAAGCTTAGAGCACACACACAAGGCTCCAACCCAAGGAGCCCTAATCTCACATGGGAGGGGGGGGGGAAGAGTTAGCCACCAAAAGGCTTAACCAACAACCTCAAAACCTAACTCTTACCTCTCCTCTCCATATATACCCTCACAACCTGAACCAAAACATAATAGATCCACCCATTAGGCCAAATCGAGGATAACCCATTAACCCCACTTAACCGGTATTTTACTCTCTCATGCACGCTTCTCAAAGCGGCTTGCAACCATTAACCCATTAGTGAATCAACACTCGATCAACTTCACATTTTCAGCATATACAAGACCTAAACCATTAGGCCAATGCCGCGGTTTCACACACCACCATTTTTTCAGTATTGGGCAATTTACCAAAATACCCCTCTACCGTTTTCTACGAAGCTTCTTGCTTCCTTTTCCACAAAGTATCGTTCATGCTTCGCCATATTTCACGTGGCTTCAATGACTTGCCGTCAAGCCTCTCACGCATCCAGATCCCACCGAAGTGTCCTCGATTGCAAATGACCCAAGTCACTTGGCGCACTACATGCTTCTCCTTGCGCATAATGGCACCCGGCTTTCTCGACCGCATAAGACCTCGGCTCCTCCCTGAGCCTAGTTTCGGTCCACCTTGCCGTTGCCTACCATGTCCACACTGGTAGCTCCCACTCTGGTTTCTTGTTGTCCTAGCTTGTAACCACACTGTAAGCCTTGGTCATCTTCGGCATTTCCTTGACTGATTTGGACTTCAGCACCACCTTGTGCCTAGTTCCGGTCCTCCTACGTCTTACCATGACCTAACTCCGAAGTCCTACAACTAACAACAACAAGCAAACCGTCATATAGTACCGCACAATACACAAAGTCATGAATTGACACAATTAATCCATACAATGCACCATACAAAATGTATGCAACCAAAATACTGATCCTATACCTAGAACCAAACAATAAACCTATGTACACATAAGCAACAACACCCATACTACGACCACATGGCCATCCCAAATCAAAATCATGACTCAAATTCCCAAAACCTTATTTTTCTGGGAAGATCAGTAGTATTGCACTTACAATACCGGTACTACCGCACCGCAGTACTACCGCTCATTCGCACTGGATTTCTCTGGAGAAAACATACCGCTGAGTCATCGGAACTACCGCCTTGCGGTACTACTACGTCTACACCTACGGTAGTACCGCCCTACGGTCCGATCGCATTCACAACTACGGTACTATCGATAATTCTGGAACTTTCAGAGAACAGCCCAGATCAATTATAATCTTTGCAAAAACACTTTATTACTCGACAAAATTTACAATGATTCATCAGTACAATATTATTTTGGACCTTCTCACATAGTTCTTCACTAATACTGTCATATATAGGATTACAAAGGGTATTAACAACACTTAATCAATTTGGGTACAGTGCATATAGCACGATGTGACATGGGATCGAAGATAAGAAACATCAATTTAACTTGCAAATGAGCAGAGAAGCAGAAGATTAGTTTGCCTAGCTAGCGAACCTCGTCGATGATCGACAAATTAGTCAGCATGCAAGTGGTACGTAATTCGTATTCAGAGCTATGTACGGTTCGGAGAAAGCAGCCGCGAAACAACGCATCAATAACGTGCAATGACAATCTGAGTGCCGTTACTTGTCTGATTAGTGGTGAAAAGTCGCGGTCAGACTGATGTAATTAATTGTTCATAATTAAGGGGGAATTTAACCCTCTGCATGCAGCCTATAGGAAATGGCCTCAATCCATTGGTGGATTGTTAATTAGCTAGTGTAATTCACTAAATTACTTGATAAAACCGCAATTTACCCTAGGTAGTTAGTGCATGTTTAGTTTGTAGCCAAATGTTGCCACAATTTGCCAAAGTCCCTTAGGCATGTTTGATCATGTTAGAGTAGGATTCGGTTCCTAATCACAAAGCAGACACCGTTCACACTCCAACGTACAACCACACAGATTTCAATTTTGGAGGACCCAGATAGATTTGCACTGTTATGACTTTTCTGATTGTTTTGGTGGATTTGATTGATGGTTGCCATTGAAACCCGATCTGAATTTCTTGGGGCTAGTAGAGTCGCAATTGACAAGATGTACGGCTCTATTTTCATGTGACAGCATAAAACCAAATTACTCACTTGTGTTTTGTCATTATCTCTCTAGGGGGCCTAGTGTCTTATATAACTTTTTTTTTTCTTTGAATAGGTTTAAAACTTGCTTAACTTTTTTCTCGGAAAACCTGGAAGAGCCTGCTGATTTTATCGTATTGTTCCTACATCCTCGTCAAGTGCTACCGTATAGATCATTCAGTATAATGTCCCTAGTGTTTTCTTCATTCCTTAGGGTATTTAGCCCAAACTAAAATGCTTAGTTATGAGACAAGAGGCTTAGTTGACACATTTTTTTTGTCATTTTGTGCGTGATAACTCGATCTCTCGTATGTCACTTACGCGTAACAAGCAATCTTAATAGATGAGTAATGATCGTTAGGATGCATTAGCATGCCCGTGATACATATAGTCACCTCTCTCTCTCTCTCATGATCATTTGCTCGTCCATGTCATCGTCTCTCCCTCTAGCCCAACAACGCATGATGCGTTTTGATCATTTGCTCGTCCATGTCATCGTCTCTCCCTCTAGCCCAACAACGCATGATGCGTTTCTAGCTAGCTGCTATAGTCGAATGCAATGTTGTCGCCATGCCAAGGGACTCCATGTGGGAGTGTGGCCATGATTTGAGAAGGAAGCTAGGCAGGACAAAAGCTTCAATCCTTGTCTTGCTATTGCCAAAAGGGGCATGCATATATGGCTCCATGTTCACGATCCCATGCGTGTCCAATCTCACCTAGCTCCCGGACGACATTTCCTGTATCTTTGCGCAGAATTTGATAGGGATTGGGGGATAATAATCTACGATCCCATGCGTGCCCAATCTCACTAAGCTCCCGGACGATGCTTCCTGTATCTTTGCGCAGAATTTGATAGGGATTGGGGATAATAATCTGCACAATTCTTTTTCAGGAATCTGTAGCACATGTTGTGTGTTCCATTTTGCTGTTCCATGTGATTTCGTAAGTTTTAACATGCGGATGCCAGATTTGATTTGTTTCCGATATGGTACAAGCGTGCACAATCATCGGATAAACTTGTCTAGAAAAGTTTATACACTACAATGGAAGTTGGAAATTTCCTATGCCCTGCTTCTGATTAAGCAACAGAATATCTGGTACCACGAGATCCTATGTCATACCGTTTTATTCTTAAAAAAAAAGAGAGAATTATGCCATACAGTTTGACCGAGCTGAAATTACATTCAGTTACACTTAATGGGCCTTTTATTTCTACTTTGTCTCTTGACCTGCAAACTCTGTTTAAGGGCACTCCAATGCAGTGATGTCATCAGTTTCTATAGGATGCCAATTGAGAACAATTTGAGAGGAGAGTTATATCTCATGCAAGATAAAAACTATTTGAGAGGCCTAAGACAGCTAGAAACCAAACCGCGCTAGGGCGAGGCATATATTGATAAAACGCATTTTGTAGCCCCTACGAATCCCACACAAATCAGCTACGCAAGATTGGATCCATACTGTAGCCATCCCCCTCCCTTCTCTTCTGTCTGCTTTAGGCCCCGCTTATTTCAGCTTCAGCTTCTGACTTCTGGCTTATTTTTCATTATTCATAAATTTTGTTTTTTTATATGAAATTTTGGCTTTTTTTAGCTTTTTAGCCGGTTCTTTTTTTCCGTATTCGTTTGCGTTGTCCATGATGAGCTAGTATATTTTTTCTATTTTTAATTTTTTAAAATTAATTACGCCAAATAAACCACCTTCAGTTACAATGAAATTTCAACCACTACAGTACAATTTCAGGCATAAACCACATTTTTCCGGCCCAACTGAGCGGGGCCACTCCTCTAGCTCCATAATCTCTCCCTCACCGAAAACGCCTTCCCCGACCGCCTACCTCCGCCACTAGCTAGCCCTCGTCCCTACCGCCTTCGATTTCCTTTGCATCCATCGCTGCCAATTTCTTCTGCCGCGTAGGCGATGGTAACCCGGTCGGTGACGATGGCGACGTAGAGGACGCCGGGTTGGCAGCGGTAGATGCATGACACAAGCGGTAGTAGCAGTTGAGGAGGCGCGTGTGGAGGCTGTGTGCAAGGAATTGGGTGGTGATCGGTTCGGCTGAAAAGCTCATGGCTTATGGCTGAAAACACTGTAGCTGGCTGAAAAAAGCACTGTAGCTGACAGAGACTTATTTAGCATAATTAAATTTAAAAAAATTTAAAAATATAAAAAATATATTAGCCCATTACGTATAATGCAAACAAATACGGGAAAAAAAGAACCGGCAAAAAAGCTCAACAAAAAGCCAAAAGTTGAGAAAAAGACGAAACTTATGAATAGTGAAAAATAAGCCAGAAGCCGAAGCCGAGTTGATCAGGACCATGTCAAATCAAATCAGTATCTTCATCAACGGTCCAAATGGAAGCGGGACAAAGTTATGAAGATATGATGGTAGTTGTTTAAGTGATACCAGCGTCGACTTCACTTAAGGCAAGGGTGCGGGTAAACTTCAATGGAGATTGTTTGCTTGTCATCCAACAGCTACAATTTGATTTTTTTTTTAAATTATTGCGCCCTTATTTAACAAACTGTAGCTTTTATCAAGCACTATTTACTTTCATCTGCTGCCATTTGTGTTTTGACTAAACTCATGGATATATAAAGCCTTGTACTGAGCTGGTTGACCCATCTGTTGATGAATATAAATCCTATCCGTCATAAAGTAACCCTAGTTCTTGTAGTTCTTAGCTTCTACTTCCAAATTAAAATACCAAAAATATTCAGATCTTATTTGATTCTAGTATTGTTTCAGATTTCCACTCTCAGATCTTGACAATATTTGTATCAAAGTACCCAATCTTGGCCTCAATAATGGATCTTGGTCTTGTTTTGGTGAGGGTTTGGGAGCAATTCGCTGTCTTCCTGAAAAATTCCGCAACCAAGCAAGCCGATGAAGTTTTGATGAAAATATGTAGGGATTTTGCATAGATATGTGAGGTTGGGTTAATAAATTGTTAGTTTTGTAGCTGATATGGAAGTGAAGAGGAGTATTGCAGATATGATGAAAAGTCAAGAAGAAGGTTACAAATTTATTCAAGCTCAGATGGATAAGTTGGTGGGGGATGATGTCTAATTTCATGACTATGCAGCCCAACTGCTTTGACTTCATCTATATCAACTAAAATTACACGCGAGTAGCTATTTCTGTAATTTCTCTATCGCAAACAGTCAGAATTAAAAACTTTAAGTCATAAACCATAGCATAAAAGAACCCACCTTGTTTTTAGTTCTTACATACGTCCAGCTAGGTAGACAACAATTTGTACGTGATTTAGTGATTGGCTACAAATTACAATTGATCTTTTCTTATATTTGGCCACAAGATTGAAATGTTACTGTTGATAATAATTCATGAAACAATAATAATCTTGTGAGACCCTTTAAATACACTATATATATACTATGCATTGGAGTGATTGTATCTAAACACCTATTTAATGTATTCTCTCTCCTCCTAGATACAACTTTAGAAACAATGCATTGGGAGTGCCCTAATACTACATCCGTTTCACAATATTTGTCCAACACACATACTGTACAAAATTTAGATAATATTAATGGAATTGGACCATGCATATCCCCATTAAATAAAGTAGTAATATGTCTATCTATTGGGGCAAATACGATCTAATTTTATTAAATATTACTTAAATTTTATGCCTCTTTGATACGTGTGACGGACAAATATTATGAAACGAGAACTGTTCATGTATTTATCATTGTAGCTATTTTTTCAAATTTAGCTTTCTGGACATCCATTTTTACAAAAATAGCTCTGTATCTGAGCTCGAAAGATACGTCAGATAACACTTGCCACCTGCCACACCTAGGGAGCTCGATAGAAACGAGCTAGTAGGCGTGTGTGTGACAGGCCATGGAGCGGATTGGTAGCAAGGGAGCTACCGAGCTTCTACTGCTTAGCAGCTGCCTACGGATCTGGGCCTGTTCTTTTTTGCTGCGGCTTGTGGCTTTTAGACTGTTTGTACGAGAGATTATAGAGTAACAAAAACTTATGTGCGGTTTTTTCCGATATAAATGAAATTAGTAAAGTATGTACTACAATTAACTAGTAGACTCTATCTAAAAAAATACTTTTTTTAAAAGCTAGTTACTATAGAAAAGTTGAAAAATAGTTTTTAGAAGTTAAAAAGAACAGGGCTAGTCGCCTCTTGTAAGGCACTATCAAGGAGCACAGGCTTGGCAGGTGGCGGGGGCAGCGGCAGGCGATGCCGTGATGCATCATGGCTGGAAAGTGGTGTTCGCGATAAGAGAGAACTTTTTTTTCATACTACAAACCGTAGAAAGAGTAGGCTATAAATGGCCAGCACCAACCTACCTACCATTATCTGCCCTACTAGTCTCTACAGTAATGTACTAGAGGCTCCAATTGAAAGAACTAATCGAAGCTAGCATCACTCTCTCTAATCGTGGCGACCATCCCATCCGATCAAATTCAACTATACTGGCTTTTTTTGTTGGTACTAGCTATTCAACTATGCTGGCTTTTTTTTTGTTAGTACTAGCTTTGAGGGCATACTAACCCATACAAAGCCGGGGGACTCTCTGTCCCCCGAGAGCATCCACGTCGTCCCCGGCGCTCCCTCGGCCGGCGTGTGGCATCGCAATTCGCGTACGGCCGGGGGAGCCGGTTCCCCTGAATTTTTTGAAAATTACGTAAAGGTCTTTTTTCCTCACGAAAAGGTCCCTGTCAGTTTTTTTACCCCTCCACTTTGCAGGATAGCGCCCCGCGATTTTCTAAATTACGTACGGGTCCTCGTTTATTTACGTACAGACCCGTTTATTGACTTACAGGCCCTCAATTTTTTTACGAAAAAAACCAGGTCCTTTTTCCTCGCGAAAAGGTCCCTGCAAGTTTTTTTACCCCTCCACTTTGCAGGATAGCGCCCCGCGATTTTCTAAATTACGTACGGGTCCTCGTTTATTTACGTACAGACCCGTTTATTGACGTACAGGCCCTCGATTTTTTTTACAAAAAAACCTTTACCTTTTTCGAAAATACACATGTGCCCTCGATTTTTTTTAAAAAAACTCCTCACAAATTATCGCCCCTTTTACTTCGGTACACACGGTGGCTGGCGCGGCGTGGCGCCGCGCCTATGAGGCTAGTATTTAACAAGTCAGGAGAAAACAAGGCACTATATTGTCTTTGCCTTTTATGAGACTTGGAAACAATTATAACCAAAATTGAATGATGCACGTGCGAAATGAAGTATGCAATATGAAATGTTAGTACGTGCTCACAAGAACTTAGTCACACGTGTAGTGCATTTGGGACGACGGTTACCAGGTGTGTGAACTGAATGATATGTGCTGGATTGTCGTAGTCACACTGCGACTGCGGATGCTCTGGCGGTATAGGTGCATCCTTGCAAGAATTATTAGGGTAAGGGCATGTTTGATATAGCTGTGGCTTATGGTTTTTGGCTGAAATTTTTGAATTTTAGCTGTTTACGACAGAGATTACGGAGAGAGATACTCGTTTGCAATTTTGGTTGATACAGATGCTATGCTTTTAACGTGTACTACAAGTAACTTGTAGACTTTATTTTGAGAAAATACTCCGTTTGAAAGTTAGTTATTGTAGCAAAAGCCAAAAGCCGCTTTTAGAAGCTGTTAAAGAACAGGCCCTAAGATTGCTTCTTCTTGGTTACTCACTTTTGCTTGCGAAGCATCTCTCCGTAATACGACATCCCTAACAACTGTTCGGATTTTATAGACGGCTAGTGTGCACTATTCAAGAGTACAATTGTATGTGTTGACATTTCACTGCGTAAAGCTGATGCTTGATGTCTAATCAATGAGAAAAGATGTTGTATGGCATCAAATGCTATACGTACAAGCACTACACTCTGAAAATTCTAGCAAAGAATGCTGCCGAACTTTGTACAACCTCAGTGCGACTACGGCAATCTAACATATATCATTCAGTCCACACGTCTGACAATCACCACCTGAGCGTACTGCACATGTGATAAAGTTCTTGTAAGCATGTTTGTATGCAAAACATACCCTTAACCGCTAAGTTATTACACTAATGCACTACTACAGAAAGCCTAATACTAGACGCCAAATCACAGACGGTTTTGTGAAACCGTCTGTGATGTACACTATTACAGACGATTTTAATTTGGAGGCCGTCTGTGGTATTTGTGGCGGAAAAAAGGAATATCACCGACGGTTCTTACCGCTGAACCGTCTGTGATACTGGAATATCACAGACGGTTTTTATTATAAAATCGTCTGTGATAATCTGGAATATCACAGACGGTTTTATAACCATTTGTGATATTCCAGATTATCACAGACGGTTTTATAACCATCTGTGATATTCCAGATTATCACAGACGGTTTTATAATAAAAACCGTCTGTGATACGTTTCCCGCCTTGCAATCCCTCAAAATTTCATATTTTCCCGCTTAAGTCCGAGTATGATTCAGTTTTGAGACACCTTCAGTAAAACGGGCATAACTTTTGCATATGGTGTCTGTTTTCAACGTTCTTGTACTCGTTGAAAAGCTAACGACGAGCCCGATCCAAAAAAACGACCCGCTTGCGCCAGTCGCCCTCCAAGACCCCGAAAATCGGTCATCTTTGGATCTAAACCTGCGTTGCAAGTTTTTGGTTTCTATTTTTGCCTTTTTCTTGGTCTTCCTTTTGGAATTTGGATTTTGCTTTAACTGAAAAGTTGTAGATCTCATCGAAACCTTTCGAATGAGTATATATAAGTTATATAAAACTTTGCTATTTTATCTTTTCAGACTAGTTGTTTATATTGCATCGGTATATAAAATTTGTGCTCTAATTCACAGACGGTTCTATATATAACCGTCTGTAATATTCATTCATCACAGACGATTCTATATAGAACCGTCTGTGATAATTTGACCGCTGGGCCCGTCGATCCAATCATAGCTGTTGTAGGGGTGGCCCCCACCTAAGCCCAGTAGGCCTGTTAGGTCCGAAATAGGACATGTATAATGACATAAGAGCCCCCGAGGGGAATATTCATGTGTAAGGGTACAACTGTACAAGCACTCCCCATATGAATATATATATGTGGCATTGGCCACGGGGGAAGAGAGGAAGCCATTCATTTTACCCAACTCTCCACTACTACACACTCTCTCTGTTTGGTCTGTAACCACAATAGTTGGCGCCGTCCGTGGGGAGGACAGGAACAAGCCTTCAGATCCGAAGGAGGATGGCACCAAGGAGAGCTTCGCCGTCGGCGGTGAAGAAGAAAGCGGAAGCGGCGAGGTCTCGCGTCGGCACGGGGGCTTCGGCTCTAGTAGCCGCAGGTACGAGCGGTGGTGCAGGCGCGACAGCGACCCCCGCCACCGACGCGACGACCGACCCCACCAGCACCACCCCGACGACCAACCCCGGCGATGGCAACGTAGGCGCATCCATTTTTCCACCCAGCGCAGAAGCGGTGAGCGGCCCCAGCGGCGACGCGAACCTCGTCGCCGGCTCCAGGGCCCTCCGCGACAACGCGGCGGGCAACCTGGGCGCGCAGGCCGTGGCCACCGCTGCACCGGTAGCGCCGCCAAGCGCACCGATGGCCCCAGCCACCCCCGCGGTGGAGGCCGCCCTGCTGGCGGTCCTTAGCGCGTTTCAGCGGGAGTTAACAGACGTTCGCGGAGCTGTGCGGGACATGCAAGAGGCTCGGAGGCAACCCCCCTCCCCGGTGGTGGCGTCCGAACCCCCCACGTCTAGTCGTGTCCCATCGCGGCGAATAGATCCGGAGTCCCCGCTCTCCGCAGCCCTGCAGCAGGCGGCTTGGCCCGAGGGCTTCAAGTTCCCAAGCGTCTTCGAGGCCTACAAGAGCGACTCCGACCCGCGAGGCTTCGTGCGCGTGTACGAGACCGCTATCGAAGCCGCTGGCGGAGACGACACCACAAAGGCAAGAGGGCTCCCCCTCGCGTTACAAGGCGTGGCGCTGTCTTGGTTCTACTCCATCGCACCACAGTCCATCCGCGCGTGGGAGCAGATCCGCGGTCAACTCTGCCGCAACTTCCAGGGAAACTACGTCGAGCGCGTCGATGCGGACCAGCTCTTCGCAGTCAAGCAAAAACCTGACGAAGGGCTCCGGGGTTACTTCCAGCGCTTCGCGAAAGTGCGCTGCCAGGTCAAGGACGTCAACGAAACAACCGTCATCAACGCAGCAACACAAGGTCTCCGACCAGGACCACTCGCTGAACATAACGCGCGGAAGCCACTTAAGTCGGAGGCAGAGCTCTTCGACAAAGTGGAAGTGTACGCCCGAGCCGAAGAGGACGTGCGCAGGCGCGGTGGCAACGGCTCCGACGCCGGGCAAGCGGAGGGCTCGTCACAAGGAAACAGCGCAAGAAGCAACCTGAGGACGGACAAGCAAGTGTACGCAGGTGACACTCGTGAGCCCGTCAACGAGGGGGTGCACCAAACCTCACCAGGCGATAGGCGCAAGCCCCGGCGTAACCAGCGGAGACCCCAGAAGACCCGTCACATCCTGGCTGCGCAGGGCATTCCCCGGGGGGTCGTGCCAACCTCGCGCGTTGCAGGAGGACGCAAGGAGGCGACGATGCTAAGCCGCGCGCGGAGCAGGAAATCCTAGAATACGGTAGATGGTTGGAGGTACACGGCTACGGGGGCCATTTCACGCGGACATGCACCGAAGTTGCAGCATTACGACAGGCGGTGGCCCATGTACGGGCTTCGAAGACATTGATCCCCGTAACAGCCCACGTACAGAAGGGGCAAGGCAGTCCCTCCCGTGCAGGGTCCCCCGGAGAGACCCAATGCCGTGGCATTTATGTCATCGAGGGAGACTCTTTGTCGAGCCCTTCCTCGGCACGACTACCTCGGCGGGCGTCCCCTTGCAGCATCACCTTCACATCAGCCGATGCCCAGGGTGTAGAATTCCTCCATCAAGATCCCTTGGTCATCCAGGCCGACATTGCGGGTTGCGACGTCAGGCGCATCCTCATTGACGGAGGGAGCTCCGCCAACATTTTGTTCGCAGAGGCCCTCGATCGTATGGGAATACCTCGGAGTCTATTAAAAGCTTTGGAAGCCCCCCTTCAGGGCCTCGGGGGGCAGCCTTTGAAGGCTCTGGGTCAGGTTTGCCTCTAGGTCTCCTTGCGCCAGACCGATAACGCCAGGACCGAAGATGTCGTCTTCGACGTCGTGGACGTCTCATATCCGTATAATGCCATACTGGGCCGGCCCGCCATCAACTCCTTCGAAGCCGTCCCACACTACGCATTCCTATGCATGAAGCTGCCAGGACGGCGGGGCGTTATCACCATCTTCGGCGATCAGGATATGGCTCGGAGCATCGAAACCGAAGCTGGACGCTTGCACCGCAAGGTGCACGCCCTCATCGACAAATACCAGGCGAAAACGCCATCCGCTCCGGGTTGGACACCTAAGTCCCACCCGGAGGGCGGGGTGAAGAGGGTGCCGCTCCAAGCGGAGGGGCAGTTCGTATCTATAGGCGAAGACCTCCCTCCGGAGGTAGAGCAAGACCTACTTCGAGTCCTCCAGGCCAACATAGACGTCTTCGCATGGTCCCCAGAAGATATCAAGGGAGTGGACCGTGCCCTCATCGAACATAACCTCGCGACCCGCCCAGACGCCAAGCCCGTCAAGCAGAAACTTTGCCGTATGTCCATGGACCGGCAGCAGGCGGCCAAGGTGGAGGTGGTGAAGCTCCTTCGAGCAGGGGTGATCCGCGAAGTCCAACACTCGGAATGGCTCGCCAACCCGGTGTTGGTTAAAAAGGCCAGCGGCGCCTGGCGCATGTGCATCGACTTCACAGCCCTCAACAAGGCATGCCCGAAGGACGATTACTCTTTACCGCGCATAGATCAACTGGTCGATGCAACCGTCGGATGCGAGCTCATGAGCTTCTTGGACGCCTACTCCGACTACCACCAGGTCTACATGGCCCAGGACGACGAGGAGAAAACCAGCTTCATTACACCGGTGAGGACCTTTTGCTTCGTAAGGATGCCCTTCGGCTTGGAGAACGCGGGCGCAACCTTCACCCGCCTCGTCGCGCTGGCCCAGGCCGTCCAGCTAGGGCGAAATGTGGAGGCCTACGTGGACGACGTGGTAGTAAAAACCCGTCAGCTCGCTTCCCACGGCCGCGATCTTCAGGAGACTTTTGACAACCTCCGGAAGGTGGGCATCAAGCTCAACCCGGACAAATGTGTCTTCGGCATACAGGCGGGCAAGCTATTGGGTTTCCTCGTCTCTGGGCGAGGCATCCAAGCGAACCCTGATAAGGTTGATGCTATCTTGGGCATGGAACCTCCCAAGACGACGCGGGAGGTTTAGAGGCTGGCAGGCCGCATGGCGGCCTTAAGCCATTTCCTCTCCAGAGCGGCGGAGAGGGAGTTACCATTTTTCAAGACCCTCCGCGGTTGCGACGGATTTCATTGGGACGATGACTGCGCAAAGCCTTCGACGACCTCAAGAAACACCTCGCAACCCTCCCCACTCTGGTGGCCCCAGCACCAGAGGCTCCCCTCCTACTCTACCTCGCCGCCTCGGCAACGGCGGTCAGCGCCGTCGTCGTCCTGGAAGAGGGTGCGCTCCAGCGGCCAGTGTACTTCGTCTCCGAAGCCCTCCAGGGCGCCAAGACGCGATATACCGAGCTCGAGAAGTTTGCTTACGCGCTGGTCATGGCCTCAAGAAAACTCCGGCATTACTTCCTGGCGCACCCGATAACGGTGCCATCATCGTTCCCTCTGGCAGAGATGCTGCACAACAAGGAGTCCACGGGGCGAATTGGCAAATGGGCGACGGAGCTGGCCCCGTTCTCCCTAACATACGCCTCTCGAACGGCGATCAAATCTCGAGTTCTGGCGCAATAGAAATCCACCAATCCTCACCTCACGGATCGTAGCTCCACCTCTCCATTCCCGCGCCAAAAATTTTGAACTCCCGCCTCTCCCTCCCCTATAAATATAATCAAAATCCAGCCTACTTGATGGTCTCCTCTTCCTTGCTATCCTCCTCCTTGCTATTCTCCTCCTCCTTGTTGTCCTCCTCCTTGCTGTCCTCCTTGCAGACGACGCACAAATCTACGGGAGGCAAGACACCGCATAAGCATCTAGCTTGTGCCAACCGTGCAGACGCTCAATCAACGCCGACAATGGTGGGCGTCAAAGACATTCAGCTCATACGTTGCATCAGGGGCGAGAAGACATAGATGATCTTTGTTTTTTCTCTGTTCTTGTTGTGTAACCTGCTCGTTGTTTTGGTATATTGTAATGGTAGGCTCTAAGCTTAATAAAAATGGATGTGTTTATGTTTGTTAAATGAATTGAGATGTGAATTGGATGTATACATGTACATGTTGATTTGCTTGTTTCAGAAGGCATGGCTAGCATTTCCTGAGGCTAGCCAATAAACAGAAATAGGTTAGGAGTACCTGTGATATTTACATATCACAGACGGTTTTTAGTTAAGAACCGTCTGTGATAACTATATATCACAGATGGTTTTTAACTAAAACCCGTCTGTAATTATAACTATCACAGATGATTTTTAGTTAAAAACCGTCTGCCCCACAGACGGTTCGAAAACCGTCTGTGATGACCTCGTATTATCACTGATCAATAAATTCAGACGGTTTACAAAACTGTCTGTGATGACATTTTTGAACCGTCTGTGATGACCTTTTCTGTAGTAGTGATGTCATATAAATTCAACCGGAGTGGTATGTACGTAGGTGAGGACTCGTCGCACGGTGTAAAATGCGAAGGGTGAGCCTGTGATATTTTGCATATTGATTGGGCATGCGGCCGCGAATTAATTTGCTGTTATATATTTGCACGTACGACGCGTTCGTCCAACCATATGACATTTAGTAGTATTAATTATTTGTTGTTTGTGTGAACAAATGGTTAGCGCAAGAAATATTGAAACAAAACCAAACATATGAAGACATTTGGTATCGAAAGTAGCATTTCACCTAGTATAGTTTTGATCTGAAGCTGGCAGGAAACTGGCATGCCGGAGCATATCTACATGATGAAAACGATCCAATATTTATTAGCGCTTATGTTATAAGCAATGCAATATATGATCTTCCCCATTTCTCTTTTCGTTTTGAACTCCAATGATCTCACCAGCTGGTGTGTATATATACACAGGAAGCGTATCTAGTGCTAATAGCGACGTGGACTGTCTGATCTAGATTGCGTGGCTCAGATGGAGGTGGGCGGGAACTCCATCCCACTTAAACACTTTTATGGAAAACCCCTGCGATTTTAACAAAAACCCATCAAGTCCACCATTGTTGTTGTATATTGTAGCGTTTTCACTTAAGTGCAAAGCATAGGGGGTTTTCTACAAAAGTGTTTAAGTGGAATGAAGTTCCCACCCACCTCTATCTGAGCCACGCAATCTAGATCGGACGGTCCACGTCGCCATTAGCATCTTAGCACTGAAATAGCCATCAGCACACATATATATAATATAAATATATATATAGTATAAATAACAGGGGCACCATGGTGCCCAAGCTCCATGAGTGAGATTTGTATAGTTTGATTCCCACTGAAGCACGATAGATAGAACTGTTTCGTACGGAATTCCTTCGTTCCAAGCATGCTCTTACCGGTTAGTGCCAATGTAAGGCGGCCGAAAACCTGTCGCCATCAGCGGCATTGCTCTCTACCCCACACCGCAGTGCCAGCAGCAACAGCAACCAGATGATCTCTGAACCTAAGGGCCTGTTTGTTTCGGATTCTAAGCAAGCTAGCTACTTCTAGTAGCCAAAAGCTCTTCCAAACAGTCCAGCTTTTGGGCCAGCTACTGAGAATCTGAAAATCTGGGAAGGCACAATTCTGGGTGGTTTGTCCTTATGGACTGTTGTGAGGGGGAGTTTTATGCTTTACTGCTTTACTATATTGATTATGCTCTTACTTCTTTCTGATTGCATTAGGGGTGTATTGGGTTAGTCCTTCTAGCATAGGTTAGAGTGGTTCTCTTGTCTAGCTGCTTAGACTTCTTGCTCTTATCTTATGATTCCAGGATGCTGCTTGTTAGCCGTCTCTATTCTCTCTAGGTTGAGCTTACTCACTTCTTATGGGTTCTAGCGAGGGTTGGGCCACCCTCGGGTAGACAGGGTACGTGTTTTCTCCCTAGATTGTTAGTAGATCAGCTGATAGTCCTCGAGTCATATGGGGTAGATGAGAGTCAGTTTGAGTCATAGTATCCTCTATATCTTGTCTATGCTTTAAGGACTGCCTGTTCTAATTCCTTTGCCAGCTTCTTGATTTATTGCTTTGGATCAGGGGGGTTCATTTGGGAGCTTCTGGAGCTTAATATTGACATAACTCAACTTGAACTAAAAGCTGCATATCATGTTGAGGGGGGCTGGATTTTCTTGCATTTCAGCATTTCGCATTGTAATATAACTACATTGAGCATTGATTATTATCCTGTTATGACATGTCTTACAATGCTTTACACCTTGTCTTGACTTGTTCCTATTTGCTAGATTTATCATGACTTCATATGTGTAGACTAGCTTTTGCCATGATAAGTTAATCAAAATTGCTCAACTTAAAATAAAACTTGTCATGCTAGCATTTGAGTCTAGTCTTTCTTAAGCTATCCTTTTATGATTCATGTCATGTCAAATAGGCTTAGTTGAGCGTTGAATCTTTGTTGAGCTTTAGATTGAGCTCTGTTAGTCTCTTGATGCAACAAGATCTCTTTTGTGCGAAAAAACTGATTTCACCAATTCTTTCTCATGAGACGGCTTGCCATTGCACTAGGCATGAACTCAGGAGGAGTTTTGGATGACCTATACTATCTTCTTAAGCTTATTGCTTGGAGTAGTCGCATAAGGCTTGAGATCTAGCACAAAAAAATGGGTTGAAAACGACCATGAGCTTTAAAAAGACAATATTTTATGTGCTCAATTTGCTTAATTACACAAAAAGAACCAAGTACTTGAACCAATGTTTCATTCTTGAGCATAGCACTCTTTTTGGTCTCAATAGTAACTTCTTGGTTCCGCTTAGTTTATTGACATGGCCTGCATCATCCTTGGATATCTCTAGCTAGACTTTGCTTATTGATGACTTGACACGTTCACATAATGCACTACATTTCAGATCGTCATCTATTTGTTCTAGCTGGCTTATACATATATTGTCATGATCTAGATAGCCTTTTATTGAGTTATGGTATGGTGTAATTATTTATGGTCATTATGGATAATTCTCATGGCTCTACATGCTTAGAATAATCAAACTTCAGCCATTTTTATCTATTCACATGTCGTATTCTCTCCTTTACATCCTTGATGTGTTTATTGCCAAAAGGGGGAGAATAGAGGAGAAAAAGTCTTTTGAGAATATTTTAGAGCTTTGGAGAACAATTTTCTCTTTCTTTGTTGCTCTAGTGTTCTTTCTGTCGACATGGTTATTAGCTTCATTCTTCTTCTTTTGGACCATGTTGGATTCTTCAAACTCAACTTCGTGCTTTTTCTGGGTTTGTCAATATACTCATCAAGGGGGAGATTGAGAGACCATGTGGAGGTCATCCCATGTGTATGATGAGTAATTGACATCGGTTTAGGTAAGTCGAGTTTGGTTTGGGTGGTTCGGACCATGTCGTTGCGTGGTGCAATGGATTTGGTCGGACTTGGTCAAAGCGGTCGGACGTGATTAGGACATTTATTTTTCGCTTCGATCGATTTGGGCTTTGAGTATC
Organism: Dendrocalamus latiflorus; assembly: GCA_017311315.1. Taxonomy (NCBI): domain Eukaryota; kingdom Viridiplantae; phylum Streptophyta; class Magnoliopsida; order Poales; family Poaceae; genus Dendrocalamus; species Dendrocalamus latiflorus. Next base: position 10,369,169 of record CM029640.1, on the reverse strand, counting down.
TTTCTGAAGATTATATTTGGTTACTTTGTGTCGAGCGGTGCTATTTGATGTGTTTCTTGTCTGTGTTGGCCGCAGGACATCGAGGCGGAGTCGTGGTGAGGCACGTGTGACCGGACTAGGCGCACGTGGCGCTGAGGTCAGGACGGTCGGGGTGTGCCAAAGACGGCGAGGGATCGAGGTGGCTGCGAGGCTTGCAAAGCAAGAAAGGAGGAAGCTTCCTGGAAGGTGCGCGAGGGGCGTTTCGGTAAAAACGCAAAGCTGCACTAAAGGAAGCGGGTTTGGATAAAGCATTGAGTAGGTGGTGACCTAATGGGCAAAGCATGTGCAAACCCATTAGTGGGAGGCTATAAAAGGAGAGGTTGTGCTGAAATTTGGAGTGAGAGTGTGTGGGTGAAAGTTGTATTTGTTTCTCTCCATGTGTTGTGTTGAGGAGATAGTATGAGTTCTTGATTTTCAAGCATGTATGGGGACTTAGTTAGTGTGAGATTGAGAGAGAAAGCTTGAGCAAGATGTAAAACTCCATATTTCAATCATTCATCTCTCTTTGTCTCTATCTATGAAATCTTTTGTTTGAGCAGTTTTTGCCATCTGTTTCTTGTGCTTCATTTGATGATCTTCTTTGTTATTGTGTTTGGCAGCAAGGTCTAGTTTGCTTTGTTATTTCGGTTGAAGATGGGCTGTCGGCAGTACATTTGTTAATCTCTTCACGGCAGCTCTTGACAAGTATTGTTTCTTGCTCTACCATTTATTGTTTTGTGCTGCAATCCCTCTCCCTTTTCAGTTCAGCTAGCATGCAGTTTTTATTCGGCAGTGAAGGAATCATTTGGGTGCAATAAGCTTCAGTTTGGGACTCTCGGTAATTACTTCTTTCAACTGCAGTGTGGTTTCCTTGTTCTCTAGCCAAAAAGCACTTCCTTCTTTGCAATTTACTGCAGGCAGCGTGCAGATTTCTTTTGCTATTTGGTCTCATTGCTTTTTGCTTTCGGTCAAGCTGCAGCTCATTAGTACTTTATTTCTTGGGCAGCAGTAAATGAATTTTGGTTCTTTGCTCTTGCGGCAAGAAATCTGCAAGCTTGCTTTTCATTTACTTGGTACATGGTCTCATCCGAATGCTCCTTCTCTTGATGCCAAAACATCATTTCTTCTCAAAGTTTCGGCCTGCAAACTCCCTGTCGTGACAGCAGTTTTTGCAGCCGTGGTAGCTGATTTATTCGCCGTGGCAGCATTGCTTGTTTGTTCTCTGCCATGACAACTCTTGCTGCTGTTTTCTTTGCCGTGGTAGCGATTCTCTGCTATTTTCGTGCCGTGACTTCCGCTCAATTCCTTTGATCTCTGTTGATTTTCTGTGAGCTCGATTTTCTCTTCTTCATAGCTTTTTATAGCTATCGGAGAGTAAAGATTTTTTTTCGGGGATTCTTTTGGGGGCGATTTTAAAACGCACCATTCACCCCCCCCTCTGTTGCCGTTTTCGATCCAACAGCCTCCCCCCTCCCCGCCGCCGCCCACCCCGGCGGCCCCTCCCCAGAACCCCCCGGGCGCATCCCTCCACCCCCCGCCGCCCCGTCGCCCCTTCCCCGCCGCCGCCCCCCTCCTACCCCTCCTCCCCCCGTCGCCCCCTCCCCAGATCCCCCACCGCCGTCCCCCTCCTACCCCTCCTCCCCCATGCCTCCCTCCTCCCCCCTCCCCGGCGCCGCCTCCCCAGATCCCCCCGGCACATCCCTTCGCCCCTACTGCCCCATCGCCCCCTCCCCCGCAGCCGCCCCCCTCGTACCCCTCCTCCCCCCGCCGGGTTCGCCTGCCGGTTCCACGACCCAGCCAGTTCGCCTGCCGCACGGGTACACCCATTACTCCCCTCTCCTCCGCTCTTCGTCTCCTCGAGCTCTCATCCAGGTGACAGCGCCCAGCGAGTGAGCGGAACGTGGCGCCCAGCCGACGGTGAGCGCGCGAGGAGGGCCGGCGAGACCGGTGACCGGGCGACAAGCACCTCGACGAGAGGCTGGCCGACGGCAACAACGACGGAATCCCTGCCTCCGCTCCTGCATCTCACTTCCATCCCGGATTTCGTCCTCTCCCTCATCTTAGTTGTTTCTTCCCTGCCCAAACGTGAAGGTATGGAACCCGAATCGCTGAACTTACTAGATTATGTAGTTGATCTGTAATGGATGTTGGTAGATCTGGCTCTTGCACATGAGCATTGATATTCATGGTTATTCCCCATTGCTGTTGATGAACCCAAGTCCGGCGGGTTCCATACTTTGGAATAAAGGAATAAACTTGAGAGATCTGTTTTGTTTTTCTCTGGTTATTTGATAATTCACAGAGTTGGGTCACTTCAACCTATTGGTGGAGAAACAACATGACTTGGTGTGTTGCACCGTCGTAATATAAGAACATGTTGATTCAAACACAGGAGGTGGTTACATTGGCACGGCACAAGATGATGATGATATGTGTGCCTTTCGTGATTCCATAGCTAATGGCTTGATGGCTTCAAGAATATAGATAGTACCATAGAAGATCCTTTTGGTGGTGATATGTGCGCTTTATATGCCTATGAACACCTTTTGTACGTTCCTTTTGTATGGAGACATGGTAGTTATCCATATTAATATTTAAAATTATGATTTGGAGTCAAATTTATTGTCATGAAATTTTAATATTAGTTTTTCAATGTTTGAAGTAAGTACTATAAATTTACAGCATGTATATCTCTTTTATCAATATATATCAGGACATCAACTCACCTAAGGGCATTTCAGTCAGTACATCTATCAGGATACCAGCTGTACAGCTAGAATCCAAGATGCCAAACAGACTAGCTACTCAAACTAGCTAGCTACTCAGAATCTCCAGCTCCCCAAACAGGCCCTAAGTGACATGCCAATCAAGCCAATCACAAACAGCTTAACGACGCCCAATTAAACACATTGCTACCGACAAATTAACATGCTTATAGAGTCGAGCATACTTACATCCAACGCCGGAAAATTAAAAAACGAGGACAGACGACGCTGCTCTGCCCAGATTCTAGCACTGCCAGTTAGAAGCCATTCATCTCTCCTGCAGGTATAATAGATTTTCACAAATTGGGGACAAACGCATCTAACCTTCCAAGTGAAAGAAAAGGGGCCTTTAGCCCTTTTTTCACTTGTCATTCCCAAACTATCTAATACCAAAAGCATTAGGCGCAGAAAAACAACAACAGGATATCTGCAGCATACAACATTTTCGCACTAATACCCACCAGTTGCATAAACTGGACTAGAGCGAGGCACATCAGGCGGTCCATGCATCACTAGGTGTAGGACCGAAATAGCGACAGAGGGGGGGGTGAATGTCGCTCGCTTAAAAACGCCCCCGAGAAATCGAACACTGATTTCTCACCAGATGCAAAACAACGCAACTCACAGAAAACTTAAAATTAATTCCTCTGAATTTTGGAACGCATGTGACACCAAAAAATTCAGCATAAATCAGAGAGTAAACAGTAAAAATTTCAGCTAAAAATATTGCCGTTTGATCTGCATGCAAAATGGAGGAAAATCCGAAAAAGAATAAAAAGAAAAGGGCCTTCTAGCCAAATTGCATGCTGAGAATGATGACCTCTGGACAACACGCACATACACTGCTGCCGTGGGGAGTAAAGAACAGCATGTACAGGAGGCTGAACTTTCTTCAGACAACTGAATGACCGAACTGAAATTTATACAGTCTGCCTAAAGAACTCACGGCTGCCGAAACACAAGGGATTAATGCTATACCTTGATTCTCCTCAAATCACAAGCTCAAGAACAAGACCCAAATAGCCTTGGGACAAAAGGGAACCAAATATTTCAGCCAAAGAGCAAGAAATTGAGATTTCACCTAAAATCTGAAAAAGTACAGAGTGAGGCACTAAAACTCCAATTACTCTCCAACCTTTGATCCTTTGGCCATGAAATTTTGAGGATATGTTAGCAATAGCTATGAGATAATCCAAATCAAATTTCATGTCATTTCTCCAAAGGAATCAAGAGTTCACCAAAACCCTAGAAGAGGAAAACTATGAACAGAGGAGACCAAAAACTCAAATCTGAAATTAAAATGAGGTTAGCTCATGGGAAATCAATCAAATGATCATAGGGCATCCTCCCATCATAGAGCAACCCATTTTGGCACTCTCCAGCAAGCAAGAACTCAAAACAACGAAAATCAAGAAATCATGCAAATGAGGTATCGAAGGAAGAACAGAGCAGAGAGACTAAAACTCCAGATTTTCATTCATTGAATCAACAAGACTACAGAGGAGTCACCATACGCATGGACATTAGATCAAGATGAATGATTACATGACCCTCAATCCCTCTCCAACCTCTCAATCCTCAACCATTAATGCTTGGAGGGGATGAACAACACTCTGTTCTATCTAGAACCCATCGAAGGGGACAGAGGGAGCATACTCTGCCTCCACCAACAAACCTCAACCACTAAAGCCTAAAGCCAAAACAACCACTAAAGACTCTTTTGACTCTAGCAAATCCTAATTCCCTTTCAAAATGCTCAAGTGGGCATGCAGCCCCTCAATCCTATTTATAGCCTTGGCTAACGGGTCTCCGCCCCGTTACGCCTGCTAAATCCAACGGCGCCCGCTCCCGCTTGTGCAGCCTCGCGAATTTCCCGATTCGCCCCTCCTGCACCTTCCGGGAAGCTTCCGCGCTCCTTGCCTCGCACGCCTCGCAACCACCTCGAGTCTACGTCGTCTTCGACACATCCCGACCGTTCTGACCTCAGCGCCACCTGCGTCTAGTCCGGTCCACGTGTCTCGCCACGACTCCACCCGATGTCCTGCAGTCACACAGACAAGAAAACACGTCAAATAGCACCGCTCGACACATGAAAGTGTAAATACCATCACACTTACCACAGACGAAGTCCAAACCTGTCAAATCAAAGAATCAGCGTCCTAATCCCATATGACCAAGTTTGACCACAGTCCGACCGAGCCCGTTGCACCACGCAACGTCAGGGTCCGAACCACCCAAACCAAACTCGACTGACCTAAACAACTGTCAATTACTCATCACTCACATGTGGTCACCTCTTCATCAATCTCCCCCTTGATGAGTGTATTGACAAACTCGAAAAAGCGCAAAGTTGAGTTTGAGTTTGAAGAATCCAACATGGTCCAAAGACAGGAAAAAGAAGCTAATGACCATGTCGACAGAAGGAACCACTAGAGCAACAGCTGAAAGAGCAAATTGATCTCCAAAGCTCTAAAGTGTTCCCAAAAGACTTTTTCTACTATATTCTCCCCCTTTTGGCAATAAACACATCAAGAATGCAAAGGCGAGAATATGATCACAAGGATGGATGAAATATGGCTAAAGTTTGATTATTTCTAAGCATTTTGAGCCATGAGAATTATCCATAATGACCATAATGAGATACACCAAGCCAGAACTCTATAAGAAGCTATCTAGATCATGACATGACATGTATAAGCTAGCTAGAACACATAGATGACAATCTGAAATATAATACATTAAGTGAGAATGTCAAGTCATCACGAAGTAAAGTCTAACTAGAGATATCCAAAGATGATGCCGGCCATGTCAAGTAAGCTAAGCGGAACCAAGAAGCTAATATTGAGACCAACTAGGGTGCTATGCTCAAGAATGAAACATTGGCGCAAGTACTTGGTTCTTTTTGTAGCTTAAGCAAATTGAGCACATAAGACATTGTCTTTTTTTTTAAAGCTTATGGTCGTTTCTAACCCAAATTTTGTTTATGTGCTAGATCTCAAGCCTTATGCGACTACTCCAAGCAATAAGCCTAAGAAGATAGTCTAGGTCATCCAAAACTCCCTTGAGTTCATGCCTAGTGCAATGGCAAGCCGTCTCATGAGAAAGAATTGGTGAAATTAGTTTTTTCGCACAAAAGAGATTTTTTTGTGTGTGCTAGATATCAAGCCTTATGTGACTACTCCAAGCGAGAAGCTTAAGAAGATAGTCTAGGTCATCCAAAACTCCCCCTGAGTTCATGCCTAGTGCAATGGCAAGCCGTCTCATTAGAAAGAATTGGTGAAATCAGTTTTTTCGCACAAAAGAGATCTTTTTTTTAACATATTGTACTACCTCATGCTACATCAAGAGACAAAAATAGCTCAATCTAAGGCTCAATAAAAGATTCAACACTCAGCTAAGCCTAGTTGACATGGCATGAATCATAAAGAGATAGCTCCAGAAAGACTAAACTCAAATGCTAGCATGACAAGTTTTACTTCAAGTTGGGCAATTTTAATTAACTTATCATGGTAAAAGTTAGTCTACACATATGAAGTCATGATCAATCTAGCATATAAAGCACGAATCATGGCAAGGTGTACAGCATTGAAAACGTGTCAAAATAGGATAATATTCAGGGCTCAATGTAGTTATTTTACAATGCGAGATGCTAACATGCAAGAAAATCCAGCTCCCCCTCAACAAGAGATGCAACTTTAAATTCAAGTTAAGTTATGTCAAGTTTAAGCTCCAGAAGCTCCCTAATGAACTCCCCCTGAACCAAAGCAATACGAATCGAGAAGCTGGCAAAGAAAACAGCAAACGGGTAGTCCTTAAAGCATAGATAAGATATTGAGACAACTATGGCTCAGACTGACTCTCATCTACCCCATATGACTCCAGGACAATCAGCTGACAGTAAATCACACACTAGAGAGCAAACACGTACCCTGTCTACCCGAGGGTGGCCCAACCCTCGCTAGAACCTACAAGAAGTGAGTGAGCTCGACCTAGTGAGATAAGAAGCAGCTAATCCTAGAAACACAAGATAAGAGTTAGAAGTCTAAGCATCTCGACAAGAGAAGCACTCTAAGCTATGCTGGAAGGACTAAACCCAAATGCACCCCGAGTGCAATGCAACAGAAATGAGACAGAAGCATAATCAATATAGTAAAGCAGTAAAGCCCAAAGCTCCCCTCACTACAATCCGTAAGGACACACCACCCCAAGCTCTCCCCGCAGAACTGAAAACCTCGAACTATCCAAAGGCTTGGTGAAGATGTCAGCCAACTGGTGGTTACTCTCCACAAACTGGAGCACTATATCACCCTTCTCTACATGGTCTCTAAGGAAGTGGTATCGGATATCAATGTGCTTGGTCCGAGAGTGCTGCACTGGGTTTTTAGCAATGTTGATAGCAGACGTGTTATCACAAAAGAGTGGAACACTGTCTAAGGTTAACCCAAAGTCCCGCAGGGTCGAAACCATCCAAAGTACCTGGCTGCAGCAACTGGCAGCAGCAACGTACTCGGCCTCTGCAGTGGACTGTGCAACACCGGACTGCTTCCTCGAAGACCAGGAAACGAGAGAAGTACCAATGAATTGGCAGGTACCAGAGGTGCTCTTCCTATCTATCTTACAGCCGGCAAAGTCTGCATCCGAGAAGGCTCTCAAGGAAAGACAGGATGAGGAAGAGTACCAGATACCATAGTCAATGGTAGCTCGAAAGTACCGAAAGATGCGCTTCACCGCCTGGCGGTGAGATACGCGAGGAGAAGCCTGAAAACGAGCACACAGACACACTAAGAAGTGTATGTCTGGTCTCGAGGCAGTGAGGTAAAGAAGGGAGCCGATCATACTTCTGTATTCTTTCTGATCAACTGGCTCGCCATCCTCATCTGGGTCAAGATAGGCCGTAGAAGCCATCGGAGTTGACACCGGCTTCCCATCACTCATATCGAAGCGTCTCAAGAGGTCACGAGTGTACTTGCCCTGATGTAGAAAAGTACCCTCCCGAGACTGCTTGATTTGGAAGCCAAGGAAGAAAGTCAACTCACCCATCATGCTCATCTCAAACTCGGTGCTCATGACATCCGAGAACTGAGAAACCAGAGCATGGGAAGAGCCGCCAAAGATGATGTCATCGACATAGATTTGGACGAGCAGAAGGTCACTACCAAGCCTACGGATAAACAAAGTCTTATCTACTTTACCCATCTCAAACCCATGACTCAATAAGTAGGACTTAAACCTCTCATACCAAGCTCTGGGGGCCTGCTTAAGTCCATACAACGCTTTGGAAAGCTTGAAGACATGGTGTGGGTATTTGGGGTTCTCGAAACCTAGTGGCTGTCTGACGTAAACTTCTTCCTCAATAACGCCATTAAGGAAGGCACTCTTGACGTCCATCTGGTAGAGCTTGAAATTCTTAGAAGCTGCAAAGGTAAGCAGGATTCTAATGGCCTCAAGCCGAGCTACAGGGGCAAAGGTCTCCTCGAAGTCTAGACCCTCAACCTGGGAAAACCCCTGAGCTACCAGTCTAACCTTGTTTCGAATAACCACTCCATCCTCGCTCTGCTTGTTCTTGAACACCCACTTAGTCCCAATAATATTGTGACCTCGCGGGGGCTCGACAAGCGACCAGACCTTGTTCCTCTCGAAATTTTCTAGCTTCTCATGCATGGCATTGACCCAAGACTCGTCAGAAAGAGCATGAGAAACATCATTGGGCTCAAAGGAGGCAATGAAAGCAGAATGGAGACAGAATTGAGATAAGCCAGATTTTGAGCGGGTAACACGCTCGAACAGGTCTCCAATCATCTGCTCAGAAGGATGTCTTTTCTGGATATGTCGGGGAGGTCCAGGATGAGATGAAGAAGTGGCCTCTACCTCGTGAGCTGACGAGATAGGAACAGAGCCACTAGCTCCAGAGGAAGCAGAAGGCATGGGCTGATCACCTGGAGGTGCAGTGGAAGACGGCACCTCAAGGGGTGGATAAGGGACTGGATCGGGTAGACAACCCTCATCTCCATCGTCCTCGTCATCCACGAAGATGGTCTCGGACTGCTCTAAAGAACTTGAGATATCAGGCCTAGTCCCCGGACTGGCCTCGTCAAAGGTCACTTCACAGGTCTCTACCATTTTGCTAAACTCGCAGTTCCAGACCCTATAAGCCCGCGAAGAAGGCGAGTAACCTAGAAAGATCCCATCACAAGAACGTGACTCGAACTTATCTAGGTTCCCGGACTTCAGAATAAAGCACTTGCAACCAAACACACGAAAATGAGAGACGCTGGGCTTTCGCCCGTATCTCAACTCATAAGAAGTGCGGTGCAGGTGTGCCCGAAGAAAAACTCTATTTGAGACATGGCACGCGGTGGCTATAGCCTCAGCCCAAAACTTCCGCAGTGTAGAGTACTCATCAAGCATCGTCCTGGCCAACTCGACCAAGGTCCGGTTCTTTCTCTCCACGACGCCATTTTGCTGCGGGACGTGCGGAGAGGAGAACTGATGCTCTACACCTGTCTCACCATAGAAACTCTCGAAGTAGGAATTCTTGAACTCCGTGCCATTGTCACTGCGGATCGCTCGTAAGGCACCCGGGAGCTCAACAGAAAGCCTACTGAAAAGACCTCGGAAATGTGAAAACGTCTCATCCTTCGAGGCTAAGAAAAACACCCAAGAATACCTCGAGAAGTCATCGACCACGACAAGAACATACCACTTCCCTCCTGCTGACTGCACTCGAGCTAGTCCCACTGTATCCATGTGGAGCAGCTGTCCTGGTGCATCGGTCATAGTCACAGTGACCGGAGGATGTGAAGCGGCAACCATCTTGCCGTGCCGGCATGGAGTGCAAACAAGATCTTTGACCATTTTGAGCTTCGGCAGACCACGAATGAGGTCGTGGCCGCTAACTCGGGTCAAATGATCAAATCCAATATGACCAAGTCTCCTATGCCAGAAGGTGAAATCACGGGACTCTGAGGCAACTAAACACCTGAGAGGATCACTAGAAGACTCAGAAAAATCAGCACGAAAGATCCTCCCAAAACGAGAAATCCCGCAAACCAGACTACCCGAAGAATCAAGAATTTTGCAATTGTTTTTCTTAAAGCTCACCTCAAAGTCGTCATCGGTAAGCTGAGAAATTGAAAGAAAATTGTACTGCAGCTTACTAACCAAGGCAACATCTTTCAAAATGAAAGAATCATTAATACGCACTGTACCTTTGGCGATGACACGCCCAGATGAAGCGTCTTCGAAGGTGATCGTCTCATCACCTGGAGCACGGGCAAGGGAAGAAAACCAACGGGAATCTCCGGTCATGTGTCGTGAACACCCGGAGTCTACGAGCCAAACCTTTCCCTTCCCTGCCCGGCGAATCTGAGTCAAACAGAGAGTAAAGTCTCAAAACTGGGGTAAATCAAGAGTGATTTCGGCACCCAATACTGAACGACACGTCGAGTAGCAGAAGTAGCCACACACGACTGACCTCTAGCTACCCTACACTCTCTGTCACTCAAAGCAGAAGGTCTGTGAGCAGACTTGAAGCTGTTGCGGGGTCCGACTGCTACAGGAGAGCGTGTCGGAACACCGGCAACAGGCTGATCACGCCGCGGGTAGCTATCTCGATGGAGGAAACAAGATCTACCCTCAAGACGGCGGAAGTCACGACTAGGAGCATATCGAGGACGAAAACCAGAAAACTCGGAAAAACCAAGTCCTCGATGCTGCCCAAACCCAGACTCAACAGTCCTAGACCTCGTGTTGGTCTTAGGTGCACACAAGATCTGGGGCTGACCCTGAATACCCCTAAGAGACTCAACACGGTCTCTACGCGCGATCCTGGCGCGTCTGAAGCATCGATCGATCAAGTGTCCATCCTTCTGACAGAAGGTGCAATGATACTTTGCCTTCTGAGAGGCAGAAGTAGCATGAGATGGCTTCGCCTTCTGGGAGGCCGAAGCTGCAGGTGAACTCACCTTACTGTCAGAAATCCCTTGGACAAAGCCCGCTGATTTGAATTTAACCTCATCAGATCTGGGCTCGACCTCGATCACACCTCCTACGATGGGTCGGAGAATAGCAGGTGGATGCTTCCTCATATCCTCATAGAAATCATATCCTAGACCTTGATTGAACTTGCAAATCTTGGATTGGTCTAGAATAAGATTAAGCTTCTTTTTGCCGCATACAAATCTCTCGAGAGTGTTCATAAGGTACTGACACTCCCGAAAGAGAGAGGTGCAAGAAGAGCAGGGGAAGAGGGAACAGCAGGAGGTAAGGGAGCAGAGGAAGAACCAACAGCAGAGGGAAGAATGGCTTGTGCACGCACAGCCGACTCTGAAGGGACAGTCCTACTGCTAGCCAGTTGGTTCTCGTCGCTAAGCGTCTCCACCTTACCTTGGGGCTTCTCCCCCTTCTCAGCACAGACAATACAAGCAGAAGGTTGCTTCTCTAGTAGATCCTTAGTCAGCTTCACACATCTCTCATCCAATGCAATCAAATCAGATTTTAGTTTGTTACAGTTAATGCATGGTGAGCTAACAGGGTCCTTAGAAGCAAACTGAGCCAACTTCCTATCATGATCAATCATATCTTAAAACTGTTTGGAGACAGCTTCAAGTTCAGCAGTTAACTTAGGACAGTTCAAGCATGAATCAATCGGCTCAAGTAAAAAATCTTGTAGTTTAGCAATTTTATGATCTGCCCGTTTTAAGTTCATCTTCAAGTTATTGCAATTTTCACAAGACTCGGGCAGATCAAGGAGCATGGCATAAGGGCCTCTAGCAGCAATGTCCTTAACCTCACATGAGGTGGGAGAAGTAGTCTCATCAGTAGTAAGTAGGGTATAACAGCCATCCTACTCAACTCTAACTCAGCAAGCAGACTAACATTCTCCACCTTAACAATATCAAGCTCGGAAGACACTATCATGCGAGGTCCTTAGTTTCTCCATATCGCCCAACAGAGCACAGCATGTATCACAATCATCACGGGAGGGAGCAGATATAAGTGAAGTAAGCTCCCGTGATAATCTATCTACTTCCTTCTCTAACTCGGTACACCTAGCCCTAGCTCTAGCATGAAAACCACCTAGCTTAAGAAAAGCATGATTGAGCTGGTCGTAGGTGGGGCATACCTCGTCCGAGTCGAAGTACAGCTCGCTGTCGCTCAGTTCGCCCTCGAGGGCCATGAAGCACATGCCGGAGAAGTCGTCACCGCCATCCTTGGGCTCTTGGTCACCCGTCCCGTCGTCATCGCTCCATCCCTCCACCTCGCTGAGGTCGAGGTCGTCGAAAGCGGTGAGGACGCGGTGGAAGAGCTTCTTGGCCTTCCCGAAGTTGCGGAACTTCTTCTTTCCCGGCGTCTGAGCTGAAGTCTTCTTGTTGCGGTTCTTGTCGGTGTAGTCGTTCTTGCCTGAACCGCCGTAGTCGTTCTTGCCCTTCTCCAGCTTGGGACTGTTCGCTCGAATGTGGTTGGGGCCACCACACTCGAAGCAGATGACTGGTCCGCCTCTCTTTCTGTCCCTCCTCCTCTTGTAAGCATGGGAGAACTTCCGAGCTAGGAGGGCCAGCTGTTCATCCTCTAGCTGCTCTAACTGATCATCAGTTACGTCACATAGAGCAGCTAGGGAGAACCCACAAAGCGAATCGGCGGAAAAACCAGAAGCCGAACTGGGATCGGTGACCAAAGCCATCGACTGTGACTTCGACCGACGAGAGACAACGTCAATCTCGTGAGTCTTGAGGCGCGAGTACAGCGTGTCAAGAGTCAGGGTCGAGAGGTCTGTCGTGTCTTTGATGGTGGTCACCTTCATCTCCCACACGCGCAGATCGAGTGCCGCGAGCATCTGACGAGCGTTGTCCGAGTCGGGGTATGTGAGACCGACCGCTCGGAGGTTGCTCAAAATCTTGTGAAATCGCGAAAAACACTCGTCCAGGAACTCACCAGCAAGCATCTCGAATTTGTTGTATTCGCGCTTGAACTGGTCCTGTCGAACCGTCTTGATCTGGGTGGTGCCCTCATGGTATGCATCGAGGGTCACCCAGATGTCGTAGGCGGACGACAGGTGAGATATACGGTCAAACTCGCTACGACTCAACCCCTGGATGATGATGTTCCTTGCCTTTGCATTCGCCTCAACATCAGCCATGTTCCCGGCATTGATGTTCTCATCGGCAGGAACAGCGAATCGTACCTTGACCTTCCGCCAGATGGCATACCCCTGGGCCTGGATGTATGTCTCCATTCGGCTCTTCCAGAAGGGGTAATCGATGCCATCGAACACGGGCGGCTTGGTCGAGTACTTGTCCGTCGCCATGGCTCGAGACCGGTTAAGATCTATTGATTAGAGCTAACCGGCTCTGATACCAATTGTAGGACCGAAATGGCGACAGAGGGGGGTGAATGTCGCTCGCTTAAAAACGCCCCCGAGAAATCGAACACTGATTTATCACCAGATGCAAAACAACGCAACTCACAGAAAACTTAAAATTAATTCCTCTGAATTTTGGAACGCATGTGACACCAAAAAATTCAGCATAAATCAGAGAGTAAACAGTAAAAATTTCAGCTAAAAATATTGCCGTTTGATCTGCATGCAAAATGGAGGAAAATCCGAAAAAGAATAAAAAGAAAAGAGCCTTCTAGCCAAATTGCATGCTGAGAATGATGACCTCTGGACAACACGCACATACACTGCTGCCGTGGGGAGTAAAGAACAGCATGTACAGGAGGCTGAACTTTCTTCAGACAACTGAATGACCGAACTGAAATTTATACAGTCTGCCTAAAGAACTCACGGCTGCCGAAACACAAGGGATTAATGATATACCTTGATTCTCCTCAAATCACAAGCTCAAGAACAAGACCCAAATAGCCTTGGGACAAAAGGGAACCAAATATTTCAGCCAAAGAGCAAGAAATTGAGATTTCACCTAAAATCTGAAAAAGTACAGAGTGAGGCACTAAAACTCCAATTACTCTCCAACCTTTGATCCTTTGGCCATGAACTTTTGAGGATATGTTAGCAATAGCTATGAGATAATCCAAATCAAATTTCATGTCATTTCTCCAAAGGAATCAAGAGTTCACCAAAACCCTAGAAGAGGAAAACTATGAACAGAGGAGACCAAAAACTCAAATCTGAAATTAAAATGAGGTTAGCTCATGGGAAATCAATCAAATGATCATAGGGCATCCTCCCATCATAGAGCAACCCATTTTGGCACTCTCCAGCAAGCAAGAACTCAAAACAACGAAAATCAAGAAATCATGCAAATGAGGTATCGAAGGAAGAACAGAGCAGAGAGACTAAAACTCCAGATTTTCATTCATTGAATCAACAAGACTACAGAGGAGTCACCATACGCATGGACATTAGATCAAGATGAATGATTACATGACCCTCAATCCCTCTCCAACCTCTCAATCCTCAACCATTAATGCTTGGAGGGGATGAACAACACTCTGTTCTATCTAGAACCCATCGAAGGGGACAGAGGGAGCATACTCTGCCTCCACCAACAAACCTCAACCACTAAAGCCTAAAGCCAAAACAACCACTAAAGACTCTTTTGACTCTAGCAAACCCTAATTCCCTTTCAAAATGCTCAAGTGGGCATGCAGCCCCTCAATCCTATTTATAGCCTTGGCTAACGGGTCTCCGCCCCGTTACGCCTGCTAAATCCAACGGCGCCCGCTCCCGCTTGTGCAGCCTCGCGAATTTCCCGATTCGCCCCTCCTGCACCTTCCGGGAAGCTTCCGCGCTCCTTGCCTCGCACGCCTCGCAACCACCTCGAGTCTACGTCGTCTTCGACACATCCCGACCGTTCTGATCTGAGCGCCACCTGCGCCTAGTCCGGTCCACGTGTCTCGCCACGATTCCACCCGATGTCCTGCAGTCACACAGACAAGAAAACACGTCAAATAGCACCGCTCGACACATGAAAGCGTAAATACCATCACACTTACCACAGACGAAGTCCAAACCTGTCAAATCAAAGAATCAGCGTCCTAATCCCATATGACCAAGTTTGACCACAGTCCGACCGAGCCCGTTGCACCACGCAACGTCAGGGTCCGAACCACCCAAACCAAACTCGACTGACCTAAACAACTGTCAATTACTCATCACTTACATGTGGTCACCTCCACATGGTTCATCACTAGGGTTGCTTTATTGTCAACTCAGCTCTTAGATGCAGCATGCCATCAATGAAGATTGAAGAAGAGGCTGTCCTCAGCCATGAACATCGACCATGGAATCGCAAAGAGATTACTGTATCCAACTGCTTTTCCACCAGTAAAGGTGTAGTTATCCTTGCTCACAAACTCCCCTGACGGTCTTGTCCTTGCAGCAAACTCATAATCTACTGTCACACTCATTGAGCCCTTCTCTTGCATCCCTAAGAAGAGGCCAAAGCAGTAAAACGTACCCTGCTGCTCCATGTTACAGTGAGCCGAGAGGAAGAAACCCTGCCCTGCAAGATGGAATGCTTGCGAGTATATCCGGCCCAACGGGAGGAGTCACGAGCACTCCTCACGCTTTAGATCCAAGTATGCTAAACACTGTGGGTATGGTCGATCAAACTCAACCACTTGCAGAGGTCTGTACTTGTAAGGTCGCTCTGCAAATTTCCGACAGGTTATTGCATCTGCTGCAAGAGCACGCTGCCGCTGTGGTGCATCAGCTTTGTGTAGAAGCGCCTCCGTGACACACTTAGTTGCTTGCTCATGGTCTAGATCAGTGCATGTTAGGACCTTCATCAGCTTCCTACAGGTCATATGACTGAAGCGCACGAGCGGAAGTAAACAAGAACTCAAGATCTCACGTCTTTCCTCCGATTTTGAGTATTGTGCACAGGCCCACCTGAGCACGAAGTCATAGATGGCATCTTCAGATGCCACCTGTAGGTCATTACTTGATAAGATGGCTTCGATCCCAGCAAGAGGAATGTTCATCACTTCATCTTGGAACCTGAAATGAGATAAACCATGCCTTGAGTACACCTCAAATGATTTAGTGACAACACTGCTTATACTCTTCCTTGAAAAGAAAAAAGTGGCTTCATTCAATGGAGATCGCTCACTTAGTCAAATCCATGTAATTGTTGGCAAGGAATTCCTTGGCTGCATCTGTCAAAGGCTGAACTGCAGCTGCCATCGAAAGCATAGGAGATCTAGGTAGAGTAGTACAGATTCTGTGACCATAGGCAAGCTTGTGAGCAACTGGCTTGTCAACTTTCCACTGTACATAAAGCTTAAAAGCCCCGTAAGGGCGTTTTCCTCTGTTCCAAGTAGAACGAAAACAAGGAGGGACAAGGAATTAAGGATTACGGAAACAGTTCGCTAAAGAACCAAACAAAAAAAATGGACACCTTTTTTTGGGTGCATAAATGATTATTTAAGTATGACCATTGACTTTCAGCAAACGATAGAGCAAAGCTATAGTACATCAGAGTAGACAAAATATCCATTTCATAGGTGATGTGACTAACCATTTCATTATCAAAGAAACAAAAAGAAGTGGCAGAAACTTGGAAACGTAGGGCCTATCATATTGGCTTCTACTTCTGCTTCCCACCATCTCGCTCATATCTCACTCCAGAGATAAGACAGAAGGTCACAGGCGTATCACGCACCTCACTCCTCTCCTTCATGTCTCGTGCATACATCACTCAGGGGCGGAGCTACATGGACCGAAGGGGGTTCCCAGGAACCCGGTTCCAAAACAAAATTTAGTTATTACTAGTAAATATTCACCCTTTGTGCACCCCTTTGGCCCAATATGATGTACTCCTAGCTCAAAAAACACCCTCACTCGTCCTGTCCAGCCCATTCGTTTTGAAGTGGTGCACCCCCTTCATTTTGCTCTAGCTCCGCCACTGACATCACTCCCTCACTTTCCCCACCGCCCGCCCCCTCCTTCTAAAGCCACTTCTTATTCATTTTCAATCAAAACCATCATCCGCAGCCAAAAACTATCAACCACAGCCAATATGAATAGGCTCATAATCCCTTCTTTACCATAAATAATCATATTATTTTAAATTAAAAAAATAGAACAATGATAATACAACCACAACAGCAAATTAGAATGAGTTATAAGAGGAAGAATGTTCGAATTCACTAGAGTTGTCACAAAACCTGAATCAGTAATTCTAAGGGTTGCATACCTCTGATCAGATTCTTTCATGCCATTTGAGAAATGCTAAGAAGAATGCACTAAGCTAACTAGAAAGCTAACAGTGAGCTGACTAGAGTATTAGACCAAATGCATTTCAGAAGGTTATCAGAATTACCTTGAAAAAGAAAGGACTTTTTTGCAGCAAGAATTGCCGAACTGATATAAATGGTCTTTACTCGTAAAACTGGTGTACCCATCATGGACCAAGATGTGTCAATACTTTGTCCATCATCACCTGCAAACTACCAAGGACAGAGAAATAAAGGAGAAACATGGAAAAGGGAGTAAAAGGTACAGAACAGAATCACCAGACGGGCTTTGCGCTGTTAAAATACTTTGAACACACTGACACTGTTCTTCTATCTGCGCAGATTCATCAACCTTCAGAAATACAGTGCATGGGGAAAATCAAGATGGTAAATTGTCAGAAGACATGATAAAAAAACACATCACGGAAATTGAATACTCATTTTAGCTGCTTGCAGCAATCTAAGTGTTACAAGTTCTTCAAATCTTTACTCTGTCGCTCGGCTATACACAGCGTCTTCTGCTTCCTATGCTCTCTTGCTGGACGTGATGGGTGAAGCACCAAGCAACAACACTACTATCTCCTATAGCTTTCTAGTCTTCACGTGATGAACACCACCTTGCCTCCCTGCTCTTCTGATGACGTGATGGCACAACACCTTTTGTTGGAACACAATGCCTCACAGGATTCTCCAGGAACTCCTCCACTCTCTCTCCTTTATTTCTTTCTTCTCAACCTCTTACATTACCTTGCTCTATTCACGTTACAGGCCTTGCATGGCTTTATACAGCCCATGCAAACCCGACTCAGTATCCCACACGGACATGCATACGGCAATACAAACTCTACTTGGAAACTGATTTGTATACGACTCGTATACGTATACCGTAAACCGACGAACTCAGATATGACTCGCAAACGGACTAGACTTCTACGTATACGCAAGTATACGTACATATATATGACTCAAATACATCTAAAAACAAGATTACACTCTAACACTAAGCGTGCTTGCAGCTCACTGAGTAAAAGCAACCATAAATGTTACCCCAAGGATCCTGATAGAATTTCATACAACTGCGTTCAACTAACCACACCAAGTGTTATCTAATCAATTAATATTTCATACTGCACAAGCAGCTGGTGGCAGAAGCAAGATAAAGACACTGTTCTTTTCAGCTTTTAAAAGTTATTTTTTGATTTTTCTATAGTAATTAACTTTTAAATAGAGTATTTTTTCAAGATAAGGTCTACTAGTTAATTGTAGTACATACTTTACTGACTTCATTTATATCGGTAAAAACCGCACGTGAATTTCTGTTACTCTGTAATCTTTCATACAAACAGTCCAAAAATCACAAACCGCAGACAAAAGCCACAAGCCGCAGCAAAAAAGAACAGGTAACTAGAGAAGAAACAACGGGTTAAACTAAGAGTTGGTGGGAATCTTGCCATCCTAGAACTGTAACCAGTATGTTGCATGTATGGAGAAACACACAACCAAGGGCTACCTAGTTGGCCAGTAGATTGTGGCCAGGGGCGGATCTGGGCCTCGGGCTAGGTGGGCTATAGCCCGAGGCCCAGAAAAAATAGTAATGGAATTATTTCTAGTAGGCTGAAGAAAAAAATCAGGTTATAAGGTCCAGCCCGAGGCGGCACAACCCTCCGCCCACGGCCTACAGCCCCCTGGCTCCCTTCGCCCGATGCCCGACACCTTTACGGCTTCACCCCTCCCTCCAGAGTCCAGCCCCTCGCTCGGTCGCTCCCTCTAGATCCGCCCCTGCTCCGGCCCCCTCGCTCCCTCCAAATCCATGCCTCCGCCGCCTGTAGCCTGCGTCTGAGCGTCTCCAATGCCTCCGAGCTCCGGCGGCCTCCCAGCTCTCCCTTTAGAGCCTCCCTTTGACGTTCGGCACCTCCCGCTCCGACGACCTCCCTCCACTCCTCCAGCACCGCCTCACTCCAGGCTCCTGCGCCGGTGCCGCCGCCTCCCTCCAGCATCGGCTCCCTCTAGTGCCGACTCCTAGCCTGCAGTGCCACTTGTGTCGCCTCTCCCACGCTGCCTCCCTCCAGCGCCGGCTCGCTCCAGTCGTCCAGCACCGCCTCCCTCCAGGGATTTCGACTTAGGGATTCAATGTATAGGTTCGGATTCTAGAGTTCCAATTTCCTTAACATGTTAATCTGGCCTCAGCTCTTGGGAATTCTAAAATAGGAATTTCGATTTGGGGATTCTATATTTAGGTGTGGATTCTAGGGTTTACAATTTCCTTCATAATCATGCTTCTGCTCTTCAGAAGTCTGAAATAGGAATTTTGATTTGGGGATTGATTATTTAGGTTCGGATTCTAGGGTTCCCAATGTCCTTAATAATCTTGCTTCTGCTATCTAGAATCAGCAACTTTGATCATTAGTATTTTTAGCAAAATATAGTATTAAAACTACATATACATAATATTTTTTAAATCATTTCTATAGCAATGCTACGATGTTATATTCATCAGTTCATGTGGACAATCTAGACACTTCTATAAATACGTGGACAATCATTTCTACCCAAAACGACTTGCAATTAGGAAAGGATTAAGTATCATTCCTTTGTGTGTGTATGCAGGTTGGGAACCTGAGCGTGGAGTGGCTAGATGGAGAAAGAACCAAGGTCGTGGGCCGTGGCACCTTCCCCCCAAAGAAGAAAGGCTCGACCAGCTACGTCGAGAAGGAGACCGTAGGGCAGACCAACATCTACTCCGCCAAGGTCATTCTTTGATTACTAAAACCTCTTGCAAATTTAGTTTTAGAAACATTGAGTGGCAAAACTGAGAGGAGTTGAAGTTCTTGCCATTTAGTTTCTAATATGATTAGCAGTAGTTTTGCTTGCAAATGTTGGACAATTAGTATGAACATCTAGAATGTTTTGATCAAATGGTCTGAGTGACGATTGTTCCTTGGGAAGTCAATAGTTGGGTTCACATATTGCAATCTTTTCATCATTCACATATATATAGTGTATAAGTGTAACTCTTATCTGCAATCTTTTCTTCATCCAAAACTGACAAGAACATGCACTACCATGGATACGATAGAGAACAAATCTTCGTTATACCGTAGTGTGAATATAAATTAGTGTTAGTTCTAAGATATTAGAACTGTTAGAGTTTAGCCCGAGGCGCGGCGAAATCCTGGATCCGCCACTGGATTGTGCCAAACATACCAGACTACCAGTGTATACCACAGGTAGTCGTACCACTTAAAAATAAGTGATTACCAAGCAGGCTAATATTGACCTTAAATGCGGTCCGGAACAGGGTTGTGGAGAGTTCTAGGGAGGAATCAGATCGCCTAACGTTGGCCTCCTGAACTTTCCTCTGCAGTCTATCATCAAAAATAAAAATCCTATTTTTAATAAAATTTATTTAGAACTATTTATAACATATATTTTTAAATACTAAAAGATTGAATATAAGTCATTGGATCTAAAATGGATGACTATGATGATAGACTGCAGAGGAAAGTTCAGGAGGTCAACGTTAGGCGATCTGATTCCTCTAGGGAGCCCCTCCCTCTACACCTCCTCTCCAAATATATGAACAATCATACTTGCTCGTAGTTTTAAGAAAAGAGGTTATGAAACAGTTTCTTCATCGAGGGGTAAAATGGCAAAAGAGCTTGTCTATCTTGTTGCCAGAATCGGAGGACTCAGCTTCTGATTTTTTTATCGATTTATTTAAATTAGAAGTTATTTAAAATATATCAACTTTTAATTTTGGTTTTTTCTCTCTTCTTTCTTTGCATTATTCGTAATAATATATTTTTCTTATTTTATTTTTTAATTTAATAATTTTAAAAAAATTAGCCGCTATAATATAATTTCAGCTAAAACTATAAACTATAAGATAAAAATCTCTAGAGTGGCCTAAATCGATGAAGATCAAAGCATTTTTTTTATTAAATTGATCTCGTACTGTGTTCGCTCGTTTATTAATAGGTGACGTCAGGCATACGACTTTTTGGGTAGCACTTGGTAACAAATTTTGTATTAACCAATACAACCAAGTGATCAAGTTATTTCTAACTTTTCACACTAATGCACAATCAACTATAATTTTTCAAGAATACATTGGAGAACTGCTCATCTTTGCATTAGAAAGTAGTGTGTTTTAGTTACAACCTGGATACAAGACTGTCAAAAAAATAACAATTCGTGCTAGGGAATCAATGAAGGACAGCCGTCAACCTGTACATATAAAGTAATCTTGTAAAAAAAGATACATAGCTAATGGCTCTATTCTTTCCCACTTATGAATTCTCTCAAATAAATAAACGATGTGGTTTCTTCGTCGTTTTTTCAAAACAGCTTATCGATATTCAGTTTATTTACATAAACGCTTGCGCCTAGTCCATAAATCATAAGTCATAGTGTCATAAAGTCATAAAGAACTCCCTCAATAGCTTTCTCTGAACAATAACGTGTCTAGGCCGGTGTTTTGCACCTTCTAACCTCCACACAGCACTTTCGTCTCTAATGGGACAGCTGGTTTAACTGTGGGCAATTCCGTTAAAGACGCAGTCATTCTTGTGCTTCCAAATCTCCCATGCAGATAACTAGGGGTGAAAACGGTCGGAAACGGTCGGAAAACTCCTCAACCGTTTTCTACTTCTACATTTAAATACGAAAACGAAAGCGAAAGCGGTAAAGCCGGACACGAAAACGAACGCGAACTTACGGAATATCGAGAATTTCGAAAACGAACCAATTCGAACGGAATTATGTCGAATACGGTCGGTATACGAAAATTCAATACGGAACACCGACCTGTAGGACCAAGTGCTGGTGCATAACAAATTAACAATTAACAAGTGACCAAGTACATAACAATTATCAAGTGCATGATCAAGTTCAAGTGCATTGCATATAATAATTAACAAGTGCATGACCCTTGGTCTTAAGTACTAACACAATAGCCGACACAAATACAATACAAGTCTAAAACAAGCAATTAACAGCTAGCAGAACATCTATAGTTCATCAGCATCATCCATGAGGTCAGGATCGCTTTCCATATCTTTTGCTTCCTCATTGTCCTCCTCAGAGTCCTCATCCCCCTCCTTGTCCTTTTCCTACAAGTTTGCAAAGTGAATTAAAATTAGATGTAGCAATAGCATATTTCAGAGCAAGCAGTCAATAAACATACACATACCTCAATTTTCAGTTTAGCCACAACATTAGCCAAAGCCTCAACCTCAAGATCACTCACAATTGATCCAACCATTTTAGAATCTGAACAAAAAATGAGAAAGGAAAATAATCAATGCAATATTCTGCTGCAATTATAAGTGTCTAACTGAAAAAAAGATAAAATGAGCACCTTTTCTTGCTGCAGCAACCCAATCCTTTGTGCAAATTAATGCCTGTACCATCTCGGGATCAAGACGACTACGATAGGGATCAACAACACGACCAGCAGCACTAAAAGCAGACTCAGATGCTACTGTTGATACCTGTATGGCCATTACATCCCGAACAATTTGCGAAAGGATAGGATAGTCTTCTCTCTTGTTTTTCCACCATGCTAAGATATCAAACTCACCAACAATTTTTAGAAGTGGTTCTGCAATATACCTCTCCAACTCATTTGACTCAACCATAGCAAGTTCACTTGCATCATATAAGAATTCTTCTAGGTCATGGTCTACATTTCCCATTAATATATCAGCTGTGTTACTAGGTCCAGGTGCAGCCCCTTGACTATTTTTCTTTGATGATGCAGGAGCAGAACTAACATAAAAGTTGTACAGTTTCTTTACCACACTAACAAACTCATCAAGTTCAAATTGATAATGATCACCATAGAACTTCTTCATATAGTACTCTAGCAGCCTTTTCTTATACCTAGGATCAAGAAAACAGGCTACAGCTAGAGCAATGTTGGAATGCTGCCAATATTTCTCAAATTTCTCATTCATAGCAAGTGCCATATCTCTAATTGTACCATCTCCACTAAAGCACCAATCATCAAGCAAGAGCTTTATATCACAGAAACCTCTATAAAATAAGTTTGCAGTAGGATATGAAGTGCCAGAGAGAATTTCAGTGAGATTATAAAATTTCTTCAAGCAGCCATAAATTGTCAATGCATTGTCCCATTCAGCAGAAGACGGAGAAATCTTGGCATACCTTTTACGATTTGAAGACTTCAGCCTAATAAATGCATCCTTGTAGTACAAGGCATCTCTCAGCATTAAGTAGGTAGAATTCCACCTGGTTGAAACATCCATCGAGATACCCCTCTTTGTATCCAGCCCAGCTTCGGTGGCACACTTCATAAGCTCTTCCCACTGCAATGGAGACCCTTTCACAGCTAGTACAAGTGATTTGACCTTGCTGATTGTTCCTGAAATGACTTTCAACCCATCTCTAGCAACCAAATTGAGAATATGGCAGGCACATCTAACATGAAAAAACATCCCATCACAAACTAGGGAACCGTTACCATTCTCTTTCAGATCTGAAATTATATCATTGACAGCCACTTCATTTGAACTAGCATTATCCAAAGTCAAAGCAAACAGTCTATTTTCAATGTACCATTTAACCATAACTTCAGTGAATGTCTCAGACAACTTTGCACCAGTATGCCTTCCTTTTACATTGAAAAAACCAATAATTCTCTTTTGCATACGCCAATTATCATCTATCCAATGAATAGTAACACACATGTATCCTTTATTTTGGCATGAGGTCCACATATCCATTGTTGCACTAAAGCGGCACTGGAAAGTTTTCAAGTGTGCATACAAAGTTTCCTTTTCTTCAAGATAGTTGTCCATTATTTCTTTCCTAACAGTGACACGGGACTTTATCGGAAAGCTAGGACGGAGAGATTTTATGAAATCAACAAGATACTCATGCTCAACTATATTGAAAGGATATTCATGCATGGTTATTGCCAAATTCAATTTCTTCAAGCTAGCTTCTTGGTCATATTTGTAAGGCTGAACATGAGCAATTTCAGTACCAGGGTTCTTACCAACATTAAGCTGTTGTTGTCCCTCCACAACACTGTGCTTTGACTTCAAATGGTTCTTGAATGCAGTTGTCCCACAAGCGCCCTCAGCTCTGTACCTCTGCTTGCAATTGGGGAAATTGCAATATCCCCACAGCTGCTCAAACTGCTTTCCATTCACCTCTAAAATCTCCAATTTCTTGGTGAAATAATTCCAGACAATCGATGTGCATTTCTTAAACCTCTTGCCAGAAAGGTGAGCCTGCTCTTCATCCTCGTCATCCTCTTGGTCATCATCTTCGATATTAATCTGAGGGGCTGATGCTGTGGTTGTTGCTGGTGCGCCATCTCCACTGCCACTGGTGTCAACATTTGGAGCTTGACTTGCAACAGAAGAAGCCATCACTGATGCTGCTGTAGCTGGACTTTCACAAGTTGCATTAGAGCTAACACTTTGAGATGAAGGCCTTTTACTCCTTGATCCTACCAAGAGCCAAGTGAAACATTGCTAAATCAGTGCAAATAGCCAAGCTTCATCAATCATCATTGCCAAAATCTTTAATCTTTAATCTTGTGAGTATTGTTATTGATGCCTCCATTTTGTTTTTTGAATATCTTACTTCTCTAGTTTCCTGTTGAACTTGATAAATCTTTAATCTTCCTTTCAACAGTATGCCACAGTACTAATATGTATATATATATATATATATATATATATATATATATATATATATATATATATATATATATATATATATATTGTTTACTGCATGACTCCTTTCTCAGCTAATTAGGCTCTCTTAGTTTCATTGTGCAAGTTTTATAATCTTCTTACAGTGAATACGACAGCACATAAAGAATGTTCAAGCAGTTAAAAGTTTAAGCAATAATGATAAGACGATAAGTTGACAACTTTAGACCATGATAAATGAATTCTATTATCAAACTAAATACCGTTAACTACAGTTCAGCAGACCTCCACACAACAAAACTCCATATCTTGTTGCTTGTCTAAAAATTCACCAGCTAAAAATGCTAAACTATGTAACATAAAGAGTAAATGGGTTTCTAATAAATACAAGTCACTAAGAATACAAGATCACATAAGAAGTGTACAAAACTGAAGAAGATACAAACAGGCGTATGATTAACAAAGAGGATGAATCGAATAATGTAGAATCCATTATTATTCAAAATCAGTTTTAAATCATATAATTGCAAAGAGATGTTGATATGACTTGAAATGGTAAGAGGCACTGGTCAACAACCTCCAAGTGTACTTGAACATTAAGGATGTACAGAAATCAATACTTCAATCAAACAACAGAAACATGACAATATCGTAATAATAAATGTCACAAATGCGCTTAAAACAGTAAACTCTATCCATATCAGTAAGTTAATCGACATGCAACACACACAATACAGCACACGGGGCATTCACAAACATCTCCCTACGAATCCTTCTTCCCTTCATCATCGGCGTCGTCGTGGTCGCTGCCGCAGTAGTACCTCTTGAGCGCCCTGGGCAGGTAGAACGGCAATAATCGTACAGTTTGGGAAGGGTGATCCAAGTCTAACAACAATGTCTTTCAACCAAAAGACAAACTATCCAACAAAATTGAGACAAAAAGTGGAAGGCTATTTATATCACAATCCGTGTATGAATCAATGGGTGCATGCCAAACAACACTACAACAATCAACAAAGGCATCATCAATGCCGAAGCATTTGCAACATATTTGAATAGCATTCTTATTAAAAGTGTTAATATACATTTGATGGGAAGTATCTTCCTTACACTGAACAGGTTTGCATTTGCAAATAATTCTACAAATGTTGGTAGCTGTTATTGCCTCTGCTTTCTCCCAACCCTACTCCAATTATTGCTGTAAACAATGCAAGAAAATACATCTCGTTGAAGCACGTAATAGGTAGCTGTTAGTTACCTGCTGCTGGAGCCGTTGCTGCCGCTGCCGATGCTTCCGGCGGCGCTAGAAGGTGGCGCACGGCTTTTGTCTTAGTCTTGCCCTTCCTCATTGCTGCAGGACCAGATCCACCTTCTCCAGTGGGGGGCGCCATCGATGGGCGTCGGCGGCTTCAGCGGCTGCACGGGCGCGCCGGGCTGTGGCGGGCTGGCAGCTGAAGCACGACGCAGAGGTCTGCGCTGGCGTTGTAGAGGGAGTAGACGGCGACGGAGGTGACCGCGAAGGCAGGGCGGGTGGGGCGGTAGACGAGGTAGAGCACGAGCGCGGTGATGCCGGCGGCGAGGAGGATGACAAGAGTGCGGTGATGCGGAGGGGTTCGGCGGAGCTGGCGGGGCGGCGGAGCTGCCGGGGTGAGGCAGCCGGGGGGGCGGCGGAGCTGCCGGGGTGAGGCGGCCGGATGGCACGCGGGCGCCCGGGGGGGGGCGGCGGCGGAGCTGCCGGGGTGAGGCGGCCGGGGGGGGCGGGGGGGGAGGGGGGGCGGCGGAGCTGCTGGGGTGAGGCGGCCGGATGGCACGCGGGCGGCCGGGGGGGGGCGGCGCTGCTGGAGTCGCGTGCGGGGTGCGGCGCCGCAGCCGAAAGGAAGGGAGGAGAGCCAGGAGCCAGCGCAGCCGCGTGCGGGGTGCGGGGGATTAGGGTTAGAATTGGGCTGGGGGCGCTGGCCGCTGGGCTCCTGGGCTGACGGAGAGTGGATTTCTAGTGGGCCAAATACGGTTTAAACCGTATTTACAATACGGTTTATTCCGAATAAAATGTAGAAAAGTAGAAAACGGTCGGAAAACGTCTAAACCGTTTCCGCTCCGTTTTCGAATTTGGTATTCCGTATTTCGAACCGAATTCGAATTTGTCCGAAAATACGAATTCGATCGGATTAAATGTAGAAAACGATACGGTTCGGTACGGGATATTTCCGTTCCGTTTTCACCCCTACAGATAACATGATCAGCGCTTTGTGGTCCGTATACAATCAACTATACTGATATCCACGATTAAATCTAAAACAAGTTTCTCAATATCCCGTCTAAGTTAGATGTCTTTCTAGTTCTATATCCCATCTAAGTTAGATGTCTTTCTAGTTCTATGCATAGATAGTACTCCCTCCGGTCTTAACTACATGTAGTTTTAGACATAGAGGTAGTCAAAATTTTAAAACTTTAACTACCAATATCTTTTTAAATATTTAAATTGAATACATAAAAGGCATATATGTGGGTTTATCTCGAAAAATACGTCCTAATATTATAATTTTATTAGGTTTTATAAATATATTACAATAGAAACTAGTGGCTAAAATTATATTTTAAAAACCGTGTTAATGTCCAAAATAACATGTATTTATAAACAGAGTGGTAACAAGTAAGGAATAAATGTCTTTCTAAACTCAAAATAATCATCCTGTACAAATTAAAATCAAATTAACAAAAAAGCCTCTGATTAATAAGCTTGAGACAGTGATTTGTATTAAAAAAAATATTTTTTCTGCTCTTTGCACAACCTAGACCAACAACATAAAATTGTCATCACAAAGTGTCATATTTAGGCCTTGTTTCTCAACTCCTTGGGACAATAATCCCCACAATAAAATATTCCCTGTCAGCATTTGAAAACCATAGGATTAAAAATCTCAGACATTCAAAAATATTTTAAAAACCCAAAAAATGAGGAAAATTAGAAATATTCAGGAAAAAGTCAAAACGCCCAGAAAAACAACAAATTCGAAAAAAACAATTCAAAAAGACACCCAAAAATCGAAAAAAAATTTGCAAATAAGATAATAAAAATAATTTAAAAATCATGAAATTTTGAGAAAGAGGGTGCTAAAATATGCATCAACATTCAAATTAGATCCATACATCTACAATGTAGATCATATTCATACATGGTAAAATCGAAACTTGTTTAGCTAGTACTATTTGTACCTAGAGCATTCATCACCTGTTACATACAACCAAATTCATCATCTATAACACAAGGCACGAGTCCAATTCATGCAAATGTTGAATTCAAGCATCCCGTTGGCTATGTGCACCATGTTGCAAATACAACAATCTGACACTTCAAGCATCCACCTGGTCCAGATCTAGCCACTTTCTTCTCCCTTTAGCTATCTTCTGCCTATGTGAAACAATACGAAAACTGATTAGCAAACAATCTGAAAACTAAAAGTAAAAGCTCTATGGTAAAAGACAAAGGGTAATTAGACTAGTTACTGCAGACGCGTAATAGTTCAGCAAACTGATATTTGATAATCATATTGGCATTCATAGACACTGGGTGACTACAGGCTTGCACCTAAAACATTCATAACTCCAAATTGGGATAAATAACACACATGGCAACACAATCAGTGTGCAGGACAGAATATACAGAATACTGGTAGTCAGCTCAGAGATTTGATTCATCATGTTCTCCAAAGAAGTAATTTAAAAATGAAATATCAAACCTCAAAAGGTACACTGTATCTGTAGACATGTAGTACCACACTGAATAGAAGTTATCCAAAAAAATGTTTCTAAAGAACAGTAAAGGAAGATGGCAAAACAGTTCCTACCAATCAATTTTGAAGGAAAAAAGCATTCAAAAAATGGACTTGAACAGACCTCTAAGCACATACATAGGAGAACATGAAAAATGACGATAGGAATTATCAATTTTGGGCCACCAATGTCCTGCAGACACATAGTTTTCTATATAACGATCCCTTTTGGAGAAAAATGGAATGCTGCTGTTCCAGTTGCAGTCTCTCTGTCCATGTATGATGAATTTATTGTTATATCAAGGACCGACTATCTACAGACCATTGGGTTGGACCACCTTGTGCACACAAGAAAAGCAAAGCACTGGGAAATCCTGTAAAAAAATTCAAGAAGAAATTAGATATAACTGTTCCATGGAATTACAAGCGTGATTTAAAATGAGGATTCTCATGACGAAAGAACAACAGTATAATATAAATTTCAGTGGTACAGGCAATAATATTGACTCATCTCATTTGCCATCCCACCAATGTCATGCCTCTATTGGCTTGTCAGCTTGAGTACAGACCATGAGCCACATGACCAGCAAATTGGCTTAGGGGCTGTTTGGTTGACTGCATCGGGGTGGCTCGCACCAGCGCATGCAGGGAGATGGTGTTTGGTTGCCTGCATCGGGGTGAGAGCCTGCACGAGCAGATGCAAAAAATCAACTGGAGCCAGGCTGAGGAGAAACGCGGCTGAGGACCTTCTCTACTAAGTCTAGCCACGCTCATGCAGCTGCATGAGCTGCAGCTCATGCAGGCAACCAAATAGGCCCTTAGTGTGCGAACATTTACAGCCTGCTAATGGTGGCTTATTTGGCGTAATTAAATTTTAAAAAATTAAAAATAGAAAAAAATAGGTTAGCTAATCACGGACAATGTAAACAAATATAAGAAAAAAAGAATCGGCAGAAAAGCTCAAAAAACCAAAAAGTCAGAAAAAGACGAAATTTAGAAATAGTAAAAAATAAGATAGAAACTCAAACTAAAATGTGCAGGGCCTTAATTCGCAGGGTTTATTGCACACAAATTAACTAACTTTGGTATCATACATTCAGATATAAATAAAAACAAGCAAAAGGGTATCACTTAGGCCATTGATCTACTGCAAGCAGATATTTTTCAGCACAAGTAGTAACCAGGCATAACATCATATCTAGTTGCATTGTTATCAGAACTCAATACCGATTCATGCCAAAACTCAAACCCTAGCCATGCCTCGTGAGTTAGCTTTTGAGGTACAACAGATTTGTGAGAAAAAGAGTAAAAAAATGAAACCCTAAGCAGCATGAGGAGGAGAATGAAAATAGTGAGAGGAGGATACGTACCCTGAGCTGGCTAGTGCTAGTGCCGAGTGCACACCAGTGAATCCTCACGAACAGCAACCCTCTACTTTGCTTCCTCAAAACGATCTAGGAGCACCAGATCTGTGAGAAAAGGGATTGATGAAACCTAGGAGGATGGGGACGAGGGCTGGAAAGAGGTAGAGACGGATGGAGACGTAGTGCCGGAGAAGAGTTAACCGAGGAGACGCGGCGCCGGAGTAGGAGGAGTCGTGAGTGGGTGGCGATCGAGAGACGGAGTCGTGGTTCGCGAGTGGGCGGAGATGGAGAGAGGTGGCGATGTGCGGCAGGGAGAAAAATTAGGGTATGTCTGAGTCAGCTATCTATATGCATGTACACATTAGCATATATCCTATGTGGAGGAAAGAGAGTATGCAAAAAAAATCGAGCCAGCTCTTCCTTAAGCACTAGTCTATAACGCTAAACGATGCAGTCTCAATAAATTCTGTGTGTGCATGTAAACATCAAATAGCTATCCTTATAGATAGTTCTTTAGAATGCTAGTTTTAGTGTGTACTATATAGATGATGTGGAAGTCTTATAGTTAGTTGCTAGTTATAACCATTGGAGATGCCCTAAGTGGCTAGAGGGATTATTAGCTTGTTTTTTTTACTGCGACTTATTAATTTTAGACTATTTTTGTAAAAGATTATATAGTAATTAGAATTTATATGTGATTTTACTGATATAAATAAAGTCGATATAATATATACTACAATTAACTAATAGACTCCATTTTGAAAAGACACTTCGTTTGAAGAGCCAGTTACTATAGAAAAGACAAAAACTGAAGCCAAAAGTTGAAAAAAAAGCAAACCCTATTTTCCCCGGGATTTCACGTGGATCATGCTGGAAAAAGCTCACCCCTGTGGACTCCAAAATAGGCCTTCTAGCTGGCCTGGGGATTATTCCCACGGGGTACTCCAGCTTGGGGATTTGGTGGGGATCCGATCAGGATCGATGTTTCCAAACAACCCCTAAGGTAGAAAAGAAAGCCACTTTACTCTCTGAAGTATCTTAAATTTCCACTTAACCACTTGATTTTCCTGGCTGGGTTCTCTTGCACTTGATTTCCCTGGATGGGTTCTCTTGCACTTGATTTCCCTGGATGGGTTCTCTTGCACTTTATGGCTTTTGATTTATACTACAGTAACTAGCTTTTATATGGTGTGTTTTTTAAGATAGAATCTACAGATAAATTATAGTATAAATTATACTGAGTTTAGTTATACCGTCCAAAATCGCATGTGACTATTCTTCTCTGCGTACTGCCTCTTGCGAACACTCCAGAATTCAAAATTTTCAACCATAAATCATAAGCCACACAAAAAAAAACCCACTTATTTTAGCTTCAACTTATGACTTTTGGCTTCTAATTCACTGTGTCTTAATTTCGTCTTTTTCTATCTTTTTGGCTTTTTGAGCTTTTTTTCTTTTCTTTCTTCCATATTTGTTTGCATTGTCTGTGATGGACTAACCTGATTTTTATTTTTAAATATTTTTAAATTTAATTACGCAAAAAAAATCATCAACAGCTACAATGAAAAAAGCCATAAACCAGCTTATATAAGTGGAATTGAACGGGGCCGCTTTATAGAAATGATGGCAGTGTCTGTAGCATCACACAGACACTGCCATCATTTCTACATCAAGGTGGTGCAGAAGGTGACTGCGGTAGGTGTTATTTTCTTTGCGAAATTACAAAGACCACCTTGCCGTGACTGACCTTTAGTGCAATGCATCCTTGAAATTTGACTAAACAAATAAGGGGGCCTTTGTATTAACTTTTGTTAATGACTTTTGCCTGTAGTTTATAGCTTTTGGATGAAAATAAATAGTAATAACTGAAAGAAGTGATTTTTAGAAGGAGTAGACGAGTGGTGCAACGTGAGGAAGATGTGCATGTGTGTGATGGAAGCGAGAGGAGTAGGATGCATGATGTACCTGTGACCCCTGCCTTATCTCCGAAGCAAGATGGTAGCAAGATGAGTGGAGAAACCATTTCCAGAAGCCAGGTGTTCGTATCGGCTTTTGACTTTTCTAAGTAGAAACCATAAATAGAAATTAATACGAATAGGGCCTAAGACGTGTGCTAAAGCATTCTGAAAGTTTCATCATATATCATTCACAAGCATTGCGTAATTGCAGCTGCGTCCATTTGCCGAATTAACCTACTTGATTTAGGTTTGTTCTTTTGGGCTGCAGCTTATTAGTCTAATGAATAGCAATTACTGATAGAAGCTAAAAGCTAAAAGTCATTGAAAAGCCAAAAGGAATGGAAACAACCGATTGCAGCCAATTTAGTGAATTATTTACATATACAAGCAATATAAAGGATGCTGAGAAGCTGTTTACTACTATCTCCGTTCTTTTTAAGTGACGTATTAGAATTCGTGCTGTCAAACTTTCTAAAGTTTGACCACTAATGTGTTTAAACTATCTAGATTAGTTACATAGAAGCTATAGGTTTATCGTTAAAAATACTTTTATAATTCTATAGTTTTATTAGTATATAATAAGATATAATTACAAAAAGTAACGGTCAAAGTTACTTCTCGAAAACCATGAAAAGTCGACACATCACTTAAAAAAGAATTAGAAAGAGTATCTTCTTTCTTTTTTACTCATCATTTGGATGTGAAACCTAAATACTTTTGTATTTAGCGGTTAAAGTAGCTGTTAAAGTTTTAAAAGGTTAGCTGCACACATTTTCATTTTAAAGCGACATATAAGAAAGAACGAAGGAGCAATTCAACAAAGGATTCAGCACATTCTGGAAAGCATGAATCCATCTCTTCAAGAGATTCCCTTGCAGCCTTCAATAGAACACCCATAACTTCAGCTGTAATGAATTCGAGGCGCACATGTGCAATGCTTATAGTAGATAAGTCACTAGTGATCTATCATACCACTACTCTATAATTCTTCAGAAACATGAAGAGGTGCCAATTGATATGCATCAAATAGACTTGCCATGGAAAAGATCATAAAGGTCATCAAGATACAAGTGTCATAAACAAAATCCTTCTCATAGTTGAGTTCTTCTTGGCCTCTACCGTCGTGGACAACTAACAAACGGGCTAAATTTACAGAGAAGTTCAGTCACATAGGACTCAAAATAGTCTGCAGCTTGCAATTTACAGGGTAACCGAATCAACGGACAAGATAGAAAGAAATGCCGCAGCTATATAAGCCATCTATATTGCACCTTTGATTCGCTGCGCGGGCATCAAACCCCAGAAACCGCAACCGATTGGCGCCACTCTCATTTTCTCCTGTTGGATAAGGAACCTCCTGACGCCTTCAATCGGGCATGCCGTCCCTCTAGCCTTGCTTGAAGTAATTTTGCCTTCAGGGTGTTCTCCTTCACGCCTACTGGCAGTTCAGGAGAGCATTCGAATATCTCATGACCCAATGGTGTGGATTGGTAATTCAGTTGCCGTGCTGGACTGCTGCGGAGATTGCATAAATCCCCTGAAGTAGTGCCTTCACAAAATAGACTTGTTCTGGAATAATGATCAAGGGATTCCTGCCCCAGACAGTCAGCATGAGAAGCCTCCAAATCGTGCTTTGATGAGTCAATGTGAGATCCTCGAGAAATATGGGTGCTGATGATTTCATTCTGTATTTCTGCTGGAGTAATTCCAGCACTGCTGTGTGAGTTGATCTCTGGAGTTCTAGTGACATGCTGTGGTTTGCTGCTACTGGACCTTGCCTTGTCTTCCTGTGAATAAATTGGTACATGCGACATTTGCGAACTTTCACCGGCTTTACTATGAGAGCAATCTGATCTTCTCTTTGGTGCATCCAGGCTGCCTGTGCCGCTTCTGTGGGGTCCTGTATGGTCATGATTCTGAATGCCATTTCCATGCATGTTCAGCTCAAAGCAATGTAAATCACTAGCAACAGAATCATCATCATCTTCAGCTAGCTGAGGAGCACTGGTAGCTCCATTCAAATGGACAGACTCAAGGGATTGCCGACGTAAGCTAGTATCTCTCCTACTATGATTCATGTATTTGTTATTATTCCTAGAGCTACCTGATTTTTTAGCAAGAAGAAAAGCTTGGATTTCACTGCTCAGCCTCTCTGTTATTGTAGTTCTCTGCAGCAAGTCTTCGTTGACATCAATATTTTGCATTTGCATTCTCTCATCAAGCCATGCTTCTGAAATATGAAGGACTGATTTATCAAACTTGTGCTCATAATTATTTGCATGCCTTTGTTTTAGCACCCTGACTTCCTCTTCATAGTTCCGGATTCCCATTGCAAACTGATCACAAAGGTCTTCTAAGAGGCAATTTGCTTTCTTCTCCTTCTCAAGGTCCTGAACTGCCTTAAGAAATGCTGATTTTATCTCAGATAACTCCTTGCCAAACTTCTTGTGGAGGTTCTCAGAATGCTTCCTAAGCTGTCTCTCATCCTCTAGTTCATCTTGCAGGGAATGAAAGGCCGCTTCAATCTTCTCTTGGTCCTTATTTTTCATCAGAAGTTTGTCCTCAGAGAGTTCCCTCATTAATGAAGCAACTTCGTGGCGGTATCCTCGTCTCTCCTGCATAAGTTCGTGAATACGTGCCTGTGCCTGCTGTAATTCCAATTTTAATCCCTTAACCACTGACATATTAGCAGTGTGCTGTTCTTCCAGGCTCCAAATTCGATTTAGAACCTTCAATAGTTCTGTTGACGTCTTAAGGTTATAACCTGCCCCCCTAGATCTACCCTTGATATCCAAAGAACGAGCAGGACTGATAGCTTGGTTTATACTGGAATCCTGTAAAATACAGATAATCACATTTTTAGAAATGTACTTTGTTGTGCTAATTCTTACAGCTGAAAAACATAACCAAACCAACATATTCAATTGCATCAACAAATAAATAAAAATTTCTAGTTATATAGAATAGAACTAATTCATGAAGTGGGCAAACTACTATGAGATAAATCATGCTTTTGTTCATCTAAATAAAGAATAAATAGGCAAAACAGCACACCAACATACTATTCAATTACTGTCAGGCTTTCATGATTTCTTTTCAATAACAGCAGCATAAAGTCATAAACTAGAGTGCTAGACTATTCGATAATCAGTCTTCATAAAGCATGCTAAAAGGCATTGTTCCACCATCAGCATTCTTTTCTACTAGACTCAAACGTGTAATAAGAACTACAAAAGAATTGCAAGACAAAAAAATAGCATTCGTGTTTCTAGTAATACACAGTAGCATATAGAGGAAAACATATACATACCCCAATTGAGCTGGTATAACTTGCAGGAGAAAAAGGTTGTGCTGTATGACTCCTTTCTTGATGCAAATTATGATGAACCGTTGATGAATCTGCAAGATTCCTACCAAAGCCGCATGAACTCTGAGGCTGAATGGTAAGGAAGCAAATGTTTAGCAGGGAACAAATATGAAAAAAAAAGGGTTAAGTTACTCTAGATGGAACAACAATTGAACTCAGCATACAAGACTATGAGGAATTATAAAACCAAACTTTTGCACTTCTGGCAGATCTTCACAGTTCAAACTTATCTTCTTAACAGATGCATGCTTCAAGGCTACATCTTGATATCTCATATGAAGTCAGAAATCAATGGAAGAGAACATCCAGAACAGAGAAAGCAGATATTGTAGGATATTCATGCGCCCTAGCAAGATTGAAGTTTGATGGCATTGGCATCATACAAGCAAAGGCAGCTAACTCAGACATGTAATTTAGACTTTTAGAGTATGTGTAAAATATTAATGGCTAGTGTGGATCATCTTGAGTTACGAGGCATTCATCATACTTTCTGATGCTGGAGAGATTACCATTTAGCAGCAGAGTACGAGTGATCTTATGTGGCCACCCACTCAATTTGGCAATTTTAACTACATGTCTTCCCTATGAGATCAATATGCAGGTGTTAAATCTGGTGGGTGACTGTATAGTATAGTACTATAGTAATTCAATTTTCTGGGTTTTTACCTCATTTAATGTCATAAATATCTTAATAGGGTTTCTTCTACCCGTCCCTCCACTAGCTTGCTCTACGTGGATGCTTCTTGCTTCTACAGTTTACTTGCTTGAGACAATCACTTTGCCTTCAGGATCCTACTAGTATGGTGAGTTCAGACTTCCAGCTAAGAGTTTATTTGGCAATTGGCACCAGTACACCAAAGTGATAATAGTCCGCAATTTACCAGCTCTAGCATCCTCATGAAACTTAATTGCATCAGATGAAGCCAGTGCATACAATAGTCAAAGACTAAGATGTGCAACTATAGAACTAGCAGGTCACAACAAATTTAAGTGATATTTTTCCAAATTTACCTGTAAATGTCACCCTGACTTGCCCACTGAGTAAACTTATACCTTCTAGTCTGGAGCAACTATATGAGAATCCTCCTTTAATGGAACAGTTTTACTTAATTCAGATATATCAAATCTGAACTTTAAAGTTAATTCCCTCATTCCAAAAAAATAGGAAACAAAATTTGCATACCTTATCATAAACAACCTAATCATTTGAAAGCCCTAAAACTAAAA
Source organism: Dendrocalamus latiflorus (assembly GCA_017311315.1). Taxonomy (NCBI): domain Eukaryota; kingdom Viridiplantae; phylum Streptophyta; class Magnoliopsida; order Poales; family Poaceae; genus Dendrocalamus; species Dendrocalamus latiflorus. Next base: position 10,332,810 of record CM029640.1, on the reverse strand, counting down.
TAACTTTATTAAAATCCTGCAATGCCAAAACATATTGAAAAAGCCAAAAAAAATCCTAAAACGTACATAAAACATGTAGGGTAAATACACTAAATGAATGCGTAAAACCCTGTTTAAAAGATGTAAACTAAAAACTGTCAAACCAACTTGAGAATGCCAAACAAGTATAAAACCCTGCACCAAATCAGTACTTTGATCATAACATAATCAGCTTTTTGTAATCAGCATCAAGGACAGTAAATGGTGATTAACCAATCGCTCGTCAATCTTAATGCAAAATATGTCAGACTAAATTGTTTAAAGCAAGTCAAACCAATTATGCCATTTACTAAGCAATAGCTCTTATTCCATGACATATGTGCTACCCTTAAAGCATTTCACAATTCACATGCTGTAAGAACTAAGAACTGACATGATGCTAAGTTGGTGTATTGAAAATCCAAATGATTCATCGTTTCGATTTCTGACATCAATAACTGCAAATCTCGCTATTTTATTTTTCCCACCATGAAAAACTATAATAACGTTGTAGACGTTGGTTGAAAATTTTGCCTCCAAGAAACAATGCGGTTAACTTTACTTGCACAACAGTACACCGTACGGCAAAACTTTAACTCCTGCTCAATTTGCTCAACTTTAAGTTCCACCAAGCAATTAATTTTCTCAACTCTCAAGCAATGGTAGGACAAATTTGTACTAATACCTCAACAGACCCGAAAGCCGAAAGGTCCATACTGGCCACCTATACGATGAATTGGGAGGTCATAGATAGTGGTTCCAGCAAGGAAACCAATTGAAGGAAGAACACCGAGCACTACCATCACAAAATTATTACCGAGTAATCGCAAATGAAGTGCAGAACGACACATGAACAGACGGGCACAAAAAGTTGAAAGAAGAGAACAAATCGAGCGTTGCAACTGTTTGGTTCGGTGAGTACTACGTTTCAGGATTTGATCCATTTGCTCTGTTTGATGCAAGAAGCCCAATAATTCATGCGGTAACCAGGTTTCTTTTTGCTGGTGCCACACAAGGAATTCACTCAATTTCTATGCCGCGCGAGAGTAAAAAACAAACCGCAAGCCCTCACCTGATCCACCTCGACGCCGCCTACGCCGCCGGCGGCGAGGCCCATCCCGCTCCGGCGCCTCCGCGCCCCGCCGCGCCGGCCCTCCCGCATGACGTCGTGGATCTCCCACAGGCTGGCGCCCAGCTGGCGCGCCGACGCAGACGCGGACGCCGAGCTACTCCTCGCGGCCGCTACCGCAGGAGGCACCGGAGCCGCCGCCCCCTCCGCCTCCCCCTGCTCCATCCTCCCCGGCGACGCCTCCAGCTTCCAAGACGGCGCCGGCGTGCCGGGCCCGGCCCGCTGCCTCCCCCTCCCGAGCCGCAGCCGCAGAGGTAGCGGCTGCTCCTCCTCCCTCCCGCGGCCACCTCCGCGAGGAGCGCCCGCACCCGCGGCCACGGCACCCTCCTGCGCCATGGGTCCTTGCGCGGCGCCCGCGACCTCCGCCCGCTCGCCCTGTGGGGCACCTCCTGCCTCCAGCGCTGCCGCCGCCGCGGCAGCCGGTTCCATGCCTATGTCTGCGCCCGCGCGGACATGCACGCGAGGCATAGGAGGCTCCCCTAGCGCATGCCACCACGCAGCGTAGAGAAGAAGAGGGCCGGGGAAGAGTTTTGAGGTGGTGCCGTGGTGGTGGGCGAACTGGAAAGGGCAAGCAGGAAAACAAAAACCGTCCGTACTTTTTTCTGTTTGGTTTGGTTTCCTTTTTCTCTTTGTTTCTTAGGTCGTCCAGTCTCTGTTTATAAATTTTAAATATTTTTTTATTATATCTAGCTTTTAAATAAACTATCTTTTTAAAGTGAGATATACTATTCAATTGTAAGACACACTATATGGGCATGTTCATATTGGTTTCTGCTTCCAGAAACCGAATCCAATACAAATGACCCTATCAGCCACTACTATTCATTAGCCACTACAATATATGCTTTCACATATTGTAACGTACTTTGTATTTTATTATATCACAATTTCGTAAGTCGCATGACGGTCCGAATATTGTAGTGTTTTTGTTGCACCATCTTTCTTACGTAATACACTTCTATTCATCAGCCACTATTATTCATCAGTCGTTTCTATTAACCACTACTATTCATCAGCCGCAACCAAAAATCATTGGCAGAAACCAATATAAACAGGCACTAGTGATTTCATTTATATCGGCCAAAATCACAAGCGAGTGTCTCTATAAAATATTACTAATTACTATTATAAATGTGAGTTGGTAGTCGTCGGTCCGTTCTCCCTCCTCTCTTCTCAGTCGTCCGATCAAAGATCAGTCGTCCAGATTCGCATGTAAGTTGTTTTTTCGCTCCTCGTAGAGAAGGTTAGGCCGACACGTGGGCCGCACTCCTCCTCTTCTCTTCCCCCACATCCTCCGCCTCTCGCAACCACTTCACTTACCGCAACCATCGCCTCCTTCTCTCCCCCGAACCCTCGTGACACGACTCCTCCTCGTCAGCACCGCCACCAATTCCTTCCTCGTACGACATCATCTGGTCGTAGTCCCCCAACTTCCCTCAGCAACGTCGCATCCCCTCGTCGCTGCCTCCCCAACGTATTTGCCTGCCACCTCCCCACCACCACCTCCTGCAACCGCCGCCTCCTTCTCCCTTAAACCCTCGTGCCGCGCCTCCTCCTCCTCAGCGCCATGGTCGAAGGGGGCCGTAGTCAAAGGGGAAAGTGGTCAACATCGAAGGGTCGTGGTTGAAGGGGGCAATGGTCAAAGTCAAAGGGGGCAGTGGTTGAAATAGGGTATGTGGTCGAAGTCGGGGCTGAGAAGGCTGGCGCCGACAGTCGGGCGACAGGGCACAAGCGCACCGGAGGCCTGCCAACGTACGACCACTAGCGATAGTCGACCGCTCTCGACCTACGATCACGCGCGATGGTCGACGGCTTCTAACTTACGACCACGAAGTGTGATCGACGGCTTCTAATTTACGACCATGAGCACTGGTCGATGTGTTTCGACTTACGACCACGAGGTGTGGTCGATGTCTTTCGACTTACGGGTACGAGTGCTGGTCGATGTATTTCGACTTACGACCACAAGATATCCTCGATGGTTTCCGACTTACAACCACGAACGATGGTCGTCGGCTTCCGATGTACGACCATGAGTTATTGTCAAAAGCTTCCGATTTAGGACCATGATCGATCGTCGATCGCTGCCAACTTACGACCACCAGCGATGGTTGACCGCTCTCGACCTACGATCACGCGCAATGGTCGACGGCTTCCGACTTATGATAACGAGGTGTGCTCGAGGGCTCCCAACCTACGACCACGAGGTGTGGTCGTTGTCTTCCGACTTATGACCACGAGGTGTGATTGACGGCTTCTGACTTACTTGACGGATTTAAAAACTTTTGGAACATATTTGTATGTATATTCTAAAAATTTTCACCACCCATGAGTTTTAAAACATGTAGTATAATATATTTTAAAAATCCGTAGTAACGCACGGGCATTTAACTAGTTACTAATTATAAATTAAAATAAAAAATCAATATAAACGGACCTTAGGTGACTTCTAAAATGTAATATATTCGTTGATTTCCACAACATAGTTTTGAATGGAATTCAACTCAGGAATGAGCCGGACGATCCCATAGCCTACAGTAGATCTTACGGGTTTGAAGCCTTCCTGTCCTGGTTGCACATCAGGGTTAGGTTGCACGCGAGGTTATTTCGAAAATACGGAGCGTCCTACTTGTCGTGTTTTCTATGCACCCGATAAAAAAAACCGACAAGATACATTTGTTCATTAATATTTCCTTCTCGGCCGTGGCGATTTATTAGGCCATTCTCAGTGGAGAGTTTCATGGCGTTGTTTCTAAGACTGCAACATCATGTAAAATGAAATAAAACATAGATGAAACATCCATCCTCAATGCATAGTTTCATTCTATTGTTTCATAGACATTTAATTTCATGACTCATATAGAGTTGGTAATCGTGCCAAGAGAGTTTCATCTAGATGAAACTCACTTCTTCTCTCTCTTCTTAAAAATATTGTCATATCATCAAAAATACCTATGTGGCAGCCTATTAAATGCAGATAAAACTCCCACTGAGACTGACCTTATGGGACCTATACATGAAACGGCCAATTTCGATCTGCTGGACGCTGGTCTCTAGCCGGCTAAAGATTAAATAACGTTGAAGTATGTCACACGAATCCGTCCACACACGCATACCGCAAACGTTCGTAGCGTATGGTTTGACTATGGTGGTGTTCCTGCAACTGATGGCTTTCGATTATAGGTAGTGATTTTTGCTAGTAGTTTTCTATATGGTAGCAGACAACAAAAACATTAATGTGAACGGCTAGCTTTTAGTTATGGATGGTGATTTTTGTTTGTATTTTTTTTAAGACGGCAACAGATGGTGCACGTGGTTTTAGACTTGGAGAGCTGTTTAAAAAATTCACTTCAAGAAACCGTCACGTTTGCTTCGAAGAAGCCAAAAGCTAAAGGACATGTTCTTCCGTACTGCAGATTATAGCTTTTGGCTACTGCTGAGAGAACCCAAAAGACAAAAACTGGTGGGGGCATCTCTATTAATGTCATTTCAGCTATATCTTAACTATATTAAATGAGTAAAATCATATATGGAGGAGAGCGGAGGTGAGAAGAGATATTGTATTGTCTCTTATGCAGGAGACGACTTGAGCCCCAAACTAACGCAAATAATGAGAGGATGTAAGACAGGAAGTTATAATGAAAATAATATACAGTTAGATGAATGATTTACTGTTGAAGATGTCATCTCTGGTGCTATCTTTAAATTAGGTAAAAGCCTTAGAGATAACCTTGAAAGATATACTGTTATGCATACCCCCACAAGCTAAAAAGAAGGGCTAAAAACTAAAGGCCAAAAGAAGGGAGCCTATAAGCTTTCACTTTTCTACACATAGACATTAGAGTGCTGATAAATACAATAAAATTTACATTTCCTTCATTTATTAAAGGGTACTCATTTGGGATTATGCTTTTAGCTTTCATTCTTATTTGGCACTGTTTGAGGTTTTTTCGCTATATCTGCTAGGAGCTTTTTTGGCGTAATTAAATTTAAAAAATTAAAATGACAAAAAAAAGTTCTCTCATCACAAACAACGCAAAAGAATACGGAAAAGGCAAAATAAACCCAAAAAAGAAAAATAAGAAATTAAAAAGGTAGAAACTAAAAGCCAAAATATAAACCAACTTGAGCCCTTTAGGGGTGTAAGTTCAAACTCTATTAAGTTAATTTTGGTGATAATGACAAATACATTTGTGAGTCTAACTTGTTTATCATTTATGATATTGCCTAATCTTATTTGGATATAATAATGACAAATGATTTTGGATAAAACGACAAATACAATTGTGAAACTAACATGTTTGTTGATTATGATATTACTTAGTCTCAATTGGATGAAGAAGTGAAAACCATAGAGTTATGCATTCTACATCATATTCTTATATCTCAATGCATTCTTTAGATTCAAAATATAAATTGAACTTTACCAAATAGTCTAACATGAATATATGTGTATATCTTCATTATACATTCTTGTATGCACACATTTAAGAGGAGTTCACTCTATATTTTGCGGTTTCATTAGTATTGATACATATTCATCTTTTCACTTATTAAGGATCATTACTTTGAAACATATCTCTTGAGTATACATAGCTTGTGTAGTTCATATATACTCATAATTGAGTTGTCATCTAGTTCCCCCATTATATGTTAATAGTTGGATGATTAATAATAACTAGATGAGTAAACTTTACTTCGAAAGCTTATCTTAGAGTATACAAGTGTTGTGTATATGTTGTATACTGGCAAATTAATCTTTATCTCACTATTTGTTGAGATTGTCATGAATTACCAAAAGGAAAGATTGTAGAATCTAGTTTCTCCATTATGTGTTAATGGTAAAATTTTGGTAATTGATGATAATTGATTTATGGACTAGCATTTTGCATGAGTTGGATAAATAGGTTAGGTTCCACAAATGAGAATGACTCCATATGTTGAAGATAATCAAGTCAAGTGAATGATGCATCATAAGTTAATACATGTCTAAGAGGAGATGATAATGTGTTGATCATCAAATCAAGAGAAGAACTATCATGTGTTGATGGAGTTCAAGTGACAATGACCCAGACTTGGAGTAAAGATTGTGTCATCAAGCTTCAAGAAGATGCTAAGGCAAAGCTATGACTAGGTAGGGCTAAGGATGTGTTCCTAATTTTTTACCGGTGATCTTGCGTTTGGTTGAAAGACTGGATTGTTAGTATAAATTATCATACTATTAACAGGGGTCATATCTAGTAGCTTAACTCTTATCATGTGTTGATAGCTTAACCTCACCTCTTTTAGCTCTTCTTGGCATGAGGTTTGTATTTGTAAATGTATTTTGCAAATAGTTGAAGTTCATGTATTAAATCCTTATAACATGAATTATATATTATGAATGTGTTCTTGCAAGTGTTTGAAGTCCATGTTTCCTACTCCTTGTAGTATGAGGTTTATATTTGCAAATGTGTTTTGCGAATGGTTAAAGGTCATATTTAATCCTTGTGTTATGATTCAAAAAGTGTGCATATGTATTTTGTAACTTGTTAGAAATTATGTTTAATCCTTGTGTACATAAAACTAAAATTTGCAAATGTGTTTAACAAAATCTGTTGAAGTATCTGCACTTTTCAGGACAATCGGAACTACCGCAGTGTAACATGCGGTACTACCGTTAAATGGAAGTACCAGCGTTGTAGTCACGGAACTACCGTGTGTGTTGGTGGTCGGAAGACCTATGTGATTGAGAACCAACATGATCAAGACCAGAGTGGTCGAACCGAGGTAATCGAAGACCTATATGGTCGAACCAAGATGGTCGAAGACCAGAGTGGTCAAGCCAAGGTAGTCGAAGATATATGTAGTCAAAGACCAGAGTGGTTGAACCAAGGTGGTCGAAGACCTGTGTGATCGAGCCAAAGTGGTCGAAGACCAGCATGGTCAAACCAGCACGGTCAGAACCGATATGATCGAGATCTGTGTGATCGAAACTAGCGTGGTCGAGATCTGTGTGATCAAAATCAGCGTAGTCGAAACCGATGTGGTCAAGACCTGTGTGGTAGAACCAACGTGATTCATACAACGTGGTGAAAAATCGACATAGTGGTCGGAGATCTGTATCGAAGATTGACATAGTCAAAGATCGACATAGTCAACTTGATCGAGACCTGAGTGATCGAAACCAACGTGGTCGAAAACCGGCATAGTTGAAGAGCTGTGTGGTCGATCCGGACAACGTGGTTGGAAACCAGCGTAGTCGGAGACCTATGTGGTCGAACCGGATAACGTGGTCGGAAATCTGAGTGGTCGAACATCCGACCTGGTCAAGGACTAGTGTAGTCAACGATCAGAACTTCCGACCGGATCTGTGTAAGCAGTCTGAACGGCCCTGTGTGAGCAGCTCGAATAGCGAGCGGTACTACTGACCCTGTGTGAGTGGTTCTTTCGAATTACGGAACTACCGGCTCTATGTGAGTGGTACTTCCGATTGACGGAACGACCGGCTTGTGTAGTGATACGTTTTTTCCAGAGAGACATCTTTGTGGAGTCTTCTCGTCCTCGAGAAAATCGGTAATTTCGCATGAGTATAGCGGTATTTTCGATGATCGGTAGTACCAGACTTTAGCCGTTGAAACTACCGGATTCGCCGTAATGGCTAGTTTTCTAACCGTTACAAAGGGGAGTGAAAGTACCGGCCGTAAACCGATTATATTTCTGATAATCCTATTTTTTCAAGGGTTTTACTTCAACAACTAGTTTTTGTGGTGTGGGTATATATATACCCCCTTGTGGCCGGTTGGGGTAAGATTTTTGACACTCCATTTCACTCTCTTGGGCTAGTGTGAGGTCCCCTTCTTAATTGTACATGTTTGCACCTTGTGAGTAAGGAGGAAGATTCTAGATTGCATGTGTTATATCTAGAGTTGGATTTAGTATCCACTTGAGTTTGTGCATTCGTTGTACATAGTAAGAGTCAAGCAAGGGACTTGATTTGTTACTCTTAGAGTTTGCCGACTCCTAGACGGCGTTGAAAGCATCATGCACGGTGATTTTCTCAACGAAGGTTGTGAGAAGATCCGGCAAAGTGTAAAGGTTGGAGCTTACCTAGCCGGACCGGGAAAGAGTTACCACTAATGGATTTAAACTGGAAAGCTTAATTCTTGGAGCCGGTCTAATTCATTTGAGCTTATCTCAATATGAACTAGGGGAGTTCAGGAAGTCTTCGAATACCACGGTAAAAAGCAACTATGACAATTATGGTTTGTTTTCTTATACTCGATTTACATTCAAGCAATTTATATTCATAGAATTATATTGACTGTTTGTCTTTCTAGAATTGCAAAACTTGATATAAACCTAGAATTATTGGTGCACATTGGTGAACATAATTGTTTTCAACGTTATTTGTGCTAAATCTTTTTGAGTTAAGCTTCCGTATTATACACTTGGTTTAGCCAAATAGAAAAGGAAATAAATTGAAGAAAGCATTTTTAAGACCGCCTATTCACCTTCCTCCAGTCGGCTCCTTGATTTTACAAGGGACGCTCAGTTTAGCTACGCATTATGGCTTTTTTCACTGTAGTTGACTTATTTTTTGTCGTAGCTAATGGTGACTTATTTGACGTAATTAAAACTAAAAAATTTAAAAATAGAAAAAACATGTAAGCCTGTTACGGACAATATGAAGGAATACAGAAAAAAGAAAAGTAAAAAAATTAAAAATAGCGAAAGGTTAAAAAATTAAAAAATAGTGAATTAAAAGTGAGAAACTACGAACTGAACTGAAAAAACGGAGCTTAATCTTGTTGGATTGGACGTTTATACACCATGATGATATGATCCGACCAGACTGATTTGACATGAAACGAACGTATGGCACAGAGCACGGCAACGGGAAGGATCCAGCTCCCGTTGCTGACCGGTGGGGCCAACCCGCTCCCGTAGCTGACCGGTAGGTTACTTTGTTTTACGTAAGCTGTTGACTGTCGCAGTTCGAGCCGTGAGGGCGTCACCAACGGCTACATCTTTCGACTGGCTCGCATGAGAACGGTTTTTCCACCCAAATTAAGTTCTTCAGGTACAACGAGAGCTATTTCATTGTCGTCTTCGGGCCTGCTTTTCAAAAAGCTTAAATTTCTAACTTATAGCTATAGCCAGTAGTTTTTAACTAAAATTATATTATACTAGCTATTAACTTTTTATAAGTCATTTAATTAAAAAATAAAAAAGTCATTATATCACTGTAGATATGCAAAGAAACAAGGTAAAACAAAAGAAAAGAAAAAAAGAAAAAAAAGGCAAAATTAAAAGTTTGGAGCGGACTGAATGTGCTACCTTGTCGTTAGATCTCGCACTTTGTGAAGACTAGATTTAATTAGTATGGTAGAAAAGTGCAAACCAGAATGGTTACATGGATTTACCTTTTTTATCGAACAAGAACAAGAGTCCAATGCACTTTTTTTTGTCATAAAAATAGCAACGAGCTTTGAGGCACCTATGTTAGTTTGTGGCCCGTTCTTTTTTTTACTTTACTTTTAGCTCAGACTTCTCCAAACGGGCTTTGAAACTGAAATAAATAGGGTAGTTTTTTTAAATGATTTCTTGAAGTTACTTCCCTGAATGATTTTTCTAAACCCAAAGTCATATACGCTGTCTGTTACTATATCAAAAATTATATACAAAATCCATCATCCGCAGCTCAAAAGAATAGAACTATGTTAATTACCCACAAACTCTTAGATACAACCTGTATCTTGTTTATCAGATAAGAATATAGGGGAGAACCACAACACGACGAATAAGATATGTAGAACTCTAGTGATGAGTTATTGGGTGGGTTCTTTTGGACTGTAACTTTGGCTTTTAGCTTAAGGTTTTTGAATTCTGGCTATTCGCGAGAGATAGTACGTAGAAGGAAACAATCACATATAATTTTAGCTAGTATAACTGAACTCAGTACAGTGTTTACTACAATCTACTGTAGACTCTGCCTTAAAAAGACGCATCGTTTAAAATTTAGTTATTATAACAGGAACTGATAAAGCTAAAGCCAAATTCTGCGGGATCAATCCCTTTAAAATATTTAAATTTTTGCATGTTTTGTTGTAAATACCAATAGTATATAGATTATTTTATAAAAACCTATGGAATCGCTTGGCGCTACGGTCATGACTCTAGAGGAATCTCCTTAGCAACTCACAAACCCATTCACGCGAAGACAATTGCATCCACCATGCATGGGGCGCATGGCCAAGATGATTGAAAATTGATATCATCCTATACAAATATAGGCGGTCAAAAAGGGGCGACGCCGTTCACTTAGTTAATTCTCGACTGAACTTAGCCCACACAGCACATGGCGACGTGGATTAAGACTGCGTTTATTTCGGCTTAAGTTTATAGTTCTTGATTTATTTTTTACTATTTATAAATTTTATCTATTTAGAATTTTTTAGTTTTTTTTTAGTTTTTTGCTAGTTCTTTTTTCCAGCGTTTGTTTGCATTGTCCACGATGGGCTAACCTATTTTTTCTATTTTTAATTTTTTTTAAATTTAGTTACGCCAAATAAGTCATTATCAGCTATAATGTAATTTTAATCAGTTATAGTACAATTTCAACTATAAACTAACTTATTTCAGTCCAATCGAGCGGTATCTTGATAGGGCTAGTTCGGTTTCATCAGGAAAAGGAAATTTAGGTAGTGGCGGAGTAGTAGGAGGTCATAATCTAGTGATCAATCACTCTGAAAGGAAAGAGGTTCTACTCATGACCTACAGAAAGCACTTTGAGTAGGCTTATGACAAAATTGTTTCTTAATTATGGAAAGTAAGCATGATGTATACATATGAAGTCTCTGGAGTTAATGACTCAAAAGGTTTATGACAAATTTTTTTATACATGCATGGCATAGGACAAGTTAAATTCATTCACTTTAAAGTGATTGATTGATTAAAAAAAGCACCCTCGTTCCGGCGTTAGGCCCACTGGAAATTTTGGAATCTCCAAGTTGCAACTCAGACTTGAATAATCCCTTATCTTGAAGCTATGAACTATTCGTATGTCATTTCAAAGCAGTGGGGTTATGTGCTGATCTCTTTTGTAGAAGCTAGTTGTTTTATTTCTTGTGTTTCCTGGTCTTGGATCTAATGCCAGTATGCCACAGCTCTACCATGGCATGATAGGGTGAACTCAAGCTAGTCATCATCACATATTCACATGTCAATAAATATACATAAGCAACCATATAATGTACTAGTAACATTGCATTGCACACACATGTTGTCAAAGCTACTTCCTTAAAACCCTAGCCTCCATAGTCTTTTCTTTTTTTTCTTTTGATATTTCGGTATTGCAAGTATTTGTAGCATCCGTCAAAAAACAATGGTAATAGTGCAAAAATAAATTAAAAATGGGTGATGTTCCAACTGTAAAAGGAGGATGCATAAGCCTCCAAGAAAGACATAATTGGGCCAGCCCAGTTTCCTTAATCATCCCGTCCTGTTTGCGTTAGTTAGGCCTGGGCCTCGCCTGATGGGCCATAGCTGTTTGGAAACCTAGCCCACACCCATGTTCATTTCTGGTACAAGTTATGGTTTTATTTTAGAGCTATAGATCCATCTTTCTTTCTTTTTTACTATAGTGAAACACTTGTATTTTGTTCATTCACTAGTTGATCATCCAAGTCAGAAACACGCAAAGGGCAAGTAAGTAAAACCCATAACTGACGACACATCAAGAATGACTGAAATCCTCAACAAAAAGAAAAAAAGAGAATGGCTGAAACCCTCTAAAAAGAAAGAGTGGCTGAAATCCTCTAAAAAAAGGACGACTGAAATCTCCACTAGATGCCATCCACCATTTCTATTGAGCTTAGAAGAGTAGTAAAACAAAAGGGTTACTGAGAGTGACACTCCATTGATTAAGCAAAGCAAATGTGCATCGAAAGGGGTGCGTATCTTCTCATCACTAGGCAGGGTCTTGCATTTACAAGCCATGCTAATAATGTAATTGAGAGACAATATACAAGATCTAGCATATATTTGTGATTAATAATTGGCACTTTAGTTAAGTTGAGCTTGGATTTTGTAAGTTTTTCAGAAAATTTAGTTTTGAATTTATGTTGCCAAGGTCCAGTACTCCAGTTGGTCTGACCACCATAGGATCAATAGTCTAAATGGCAGATGGCTAGCGGTTGATTGCTATGGGTGAGCGATCAAACCAGCCATGGATTTTTGTGAAATTGAATATCAAATACTTTTGTAGGTTTCTTTGGAGATGAGTTTGTACTTAGTGCCACAGGAATTGAAAACTGGAGCTAAAACTATATAGATTTTAACCAAAATTCCAAAGAGTATGTTTTCTGGTGCAGTTCAGCGATCAGATCGGCTAATGGCTGGCGGTCGATCTGACCGACATGGTGTCAGTGGTCAAACCGACCCCAGTGGTCCGATCGCCCTGATAATGGCGATCAGACAAATAGTTGGCGAATTATTTTAGTCAAGTTAGGATCAGCGATAATTGAGTATGTGCATTGCATTGGTGCCATGGGTTAGTGGTGTTGCGTTGTATAATATATGATTTTGACTAACGTAAGTCAAGTGCATAGAGCTTATACTCGAGATGAATGCTTGGTCTTTAGATGTGTAGGTGGATTGGAGAACATTAGCGATTGACGGCAATAGACTAGGACTAGACAGGTGAGTTGAGGTCTGAGCAGTCATGTAAATTCAGGTGAGGTTACTTCGCTTAAGTGGAAAGCACATAGAAGACAAGAATTATGAAGAGGAGAGTTGGCGCATGTGGTGCACTAAGTGATAAGGTCGATGTACGTAGAGATAGTTCGGAGGAGACCAAATATGTGAAGGCGTAATGGATAGTCATTAGGCACTACGGTCTGTATATCAAAGCATGTGAAGATGTTTTGAGGTGAAGATAACGACAAAGTCAAGAGAAGGTGCCTAGAAGCTTCGTTAAAGGTATTTTGGTTGTTGGTTAAATACCAAGTTGGTATCTTGATCAAAACCATGGCGTAGTAAGGTGCAAAGGAGAAGTGGTTTAGGTCAATGAGAGCGAGAATTGCGAAGCGTATTAATCCTTAAAGAGTTAATAGGTTGAGTCTTGTAATCTTTTTGAGAAACGTGCATGAGTGTGTAAAACCCGTGTTAGTGGGGTTGACAGGTTTCTCCGATAGGCTTAATGGGTTGGACCCATTAGAGTTGGTGTTGGCTAGAGGTGGGACTTGGGCCGGGCTTCTTTGGGCCAGCCCGAAGCACGGTCGGCACGGCCCGGCCCAAGCACGGCCCGGCCCGACACGTGGCGGGCTGTGCCGGCCCGGCATGAATAGTGGGCCGTGCTGGGCCTGCATATTCGGCACGATGGGCGGCACGGCACGGCCCGGCGTGGCGTGATGTGCTTGGGCCGGCCCGGCCCGGTGTGAGCACGGTCGGCACGGGGGCATGCCCGGCACGGTGAGCACGACCGGCCCGGGGGCACGGCCAGCGCCGGTGGCACCGTGGCAGCCACGGCCTCCCGTCGCCCTCCCAAGTCCCACTGTCCCCCATTCTCCCCAATCCCATTCCCACAAGCACAATGCACAACACACAGTCACACAGAGCAGGCAGAGGGAGGGAGCAAAGAGAGGGGAAGGACCGAAGCCGAAGGTGTACCTCTCGGACTCGGGAGTCTCGGTGGCCGCCGCGGGTGATGTAGTCGGAGCGGTGATGGCCGCCAGGAGCGTGCCCGGCGCGGCAGCCCCGCCCCCGCCGGCGGCGGCATCGCCTCGTGGTGCTGCGGCCAGGCGATGAAGCCGGCCCGGGGCGTCGGACGCCGAAGGAGCCGGGAGGGGAGGCGGCGGGGGAGGGGCGGAGGGGGAGAGGGCGGCGAGGGGGCGGCGGGGGAGGGGGAGCCGGGGAGGGAGCGGAGGGGGAGCGGCGGGGGAGGGGGAGCCAAGGAGGGAGCGGAGGGGGAGCCGAGGAGGGAGCGGAGGGGGAGCGGAGGGGGAGCCGAGGAGGGAGCGGAGGGGGAGCGGCGGGGGAGGCGGCGAGGGAGGGGGCGGCGGGGAGGGAGCGGCGGGGGCGGCGGGGGAGGGGGAGCCGACGGGGGAGGTGGGGGAGCCGGCGGGGGAGGGGGCGGCGGGGGGAGCGGAAGGGGGGGGAGCGGCGGGGGAGGGAGCGGAGGGGGAGCGGCGGGGGAGGCGAGGGGAGGAGGAGGCAGCGGTGGAGGTGGGGGAGGAGGAGGCGGTGGCGGGGGATGTGGGAGGGGCCCGGCCGCCCGGGGAGGTGGGGAGAGGAGGCGGCGGCGGCGGGGAGGTGGGGAGAGGAGGAGGCGGCGGCGGGGGAGGTGGGGGGAGGAGGCGGCGGCGGCAGCGGGGGAGGTGGGGGAGGAGGGAGGGGCCCGGCCGCCCGGGGAGGCGGCGGCGGCGGCGGGCCCGGAGGGAGGGAGGGCGCGGTGCGGGCGGGCGGCGAGGGAGGCAGGGAGCCGTGCGCGGGGCCGCGGGGGAAGGAAAAGGATTGAAGGAGCGGGAGGCGATTTGACGCGCGGGAGGACAGGGAGCGGGTGGTCGGGCGATGTAGCAGAGCGGGGGTGGTTGGACGGTGGAAAAAAGAGGGGCGCCGGAGAGAGAAAAAAAGAGGGGAACGGTTGGATTGAAAAAAAAGCTGAGAAGTTAGACATTTGGAATCTATGTTGTAACATATGGCAGACAAGAGACAACGTTCATGTAACGTTTAGTAGATAACGTTCCGATTGTATGGTTATAAATTTACTCCTTCCGCTCTGCAGTTGCTGCCCAGAATCACAGATTCATTCTTCACTCCCTCCGCTCTGCAGTTTCTTCCCAGCATCTGTGATTTAACAAGCTCAATTTTTTCACTCCGCTTCACATTTCTTCACCCAGCTTCTTATTTATTTCTTCTCATTTCACAAGTTTATTTCCTATATTTTCTGCATTTATACTCTTTATTTATTTATTTATTTATTACTTCTTATTTATTAACTAATCATCATGTTACCAAGAAGCCGTAGTACCAGGGAGCAATCAAGCAGTATGCAAAGGATTCGAAGCTCGAAAAAGACGATGCTATTTTAGGCCATGCCATCGTAGCAATGGAAGAAAAATTTGTTAAATATTTTGGTTCTATTTCACACCTGTATTGTTTTGCTATTATTTTTGATCCTACAAAAAGTTGGCAGGTTTACAGGAAGTTATGAAGGGGATAGGTGAATGTCTTGGCTTAGATTTTTCAGAAGCTTTCGAACATGTCAAACAGGAGCTTTTTCGTGTTTTTCGTTTGTATCATGATAAGTTTGCCAGCAGCGGAAGATCGGAGGCCTCACAGCAGACGCAACATGGGAAGACTGGCTTCGGACACTTGTGGAAGAAACTAAAAAGCAAGTCTACTTCTTCGTCCTCTCAGTCTCAGGCATCCTCCAAGTGGAATTCTATCTCGGAGTTGAACCACTGTTTGGAGCATGATTTTGCAAACATTGATCCTGATCTTACTGATGGAAGCAAGATAGACTTGCTCGAGTGGTGGAAGAACAACAAACGAATCTTTCCTGTGCTGTCACATTTCGCACGGGATGTTCCCCTGGTGCCAGTGTCCACTGTCTCTTCAGAAGCGACGTTCAGTACGGTAGGGAAAATAATAGAAGAGAGAAGATCATCCCTTACACCCAGGATGGTGGAGGCAATCACATGTGCCAAAGACTGGGAATTAGCCAAAGAGTGGGAACAACATCAACTGGAGGATCCCAAAATCGTACAAGCGTATGCTGACCTAGACATTGCCGAGTAGATATTATCTACGCATGTTGTAATATTTTGTATATACATATATTGTTACTGTACTCTTTTCCTTACTCGGGAAACCCCACTCTAGGGCGTAAGGTTTTTAACGAGGCAGTAACATTGTATTTCTAAAATATTAAAGAAATTTCACTTTTTCCCGAAATATTTATGTTGTTGCGTGCCTATGTTTTTATGCAATTAATTTAATTTCAACTAGTTTTAAACGAGGCAGGTATGAGAGAAAGGAAGATGACGACCGTCGCCACCGCGTTCGCGTATAGTAATTTCGGGCTTGGGCTGGCACGGCACGAACGTTGGCACGGTGGGCTTTGGGCCAGGCTTGGGCCTGGCCGGAGACGACGTGCGCTGGCACAGCACGGCACGGCGAGATGACTGGGCCGAGCCGGCACGGCACGAAGCACGATGGGCCCGGGCCGTGCCGGCACGGCACGGCCCAAGTCCCAGCTCTAGTGTTGGCTATTAAAGGGGGAGAGGAGGTGGAAGATCCAAGGGTTCTATGGTTTAGATTTTGTTCTACCAGCTTGTCTTCTTCTATAGTTGGGAGAGAGAAAATTGAGAGAGGGAAGAGTGGTGCTTTGGTTGTACCTTGTAATTATCCATAAGTATGTAAACTTTATCCTTCACTTGGAACAAATCAAAACTTTGTCTTAATTATGTTATTGTTTTCGTTATTGTTTGGTTTTGCTTGTTCTTGAGTTATATTTGTGATTTCATGTTCATGGGTGTTTTAATCCAAACTCTTGATTAAATTATCTTAATAGAATATATGAGAATAGATCTGAAAGATTTCATGCCTTAGATCCTCATGAGTAAGAAATAATTTCAACTTTATAATTGTTGGTGTTCTTGTAACGTAGATTTTATTATCTCAAATTCAGTGAATCCGAGCTCAAAAATCTGGTGATTCTTGATTGGTTCAGATGCCTAATGTGTTGGACAAGTTTCATATAAAACTTAAAAGTTATTGATATTTGAGTTTTGTCCTGAAACTTTCAGATCTAGGACATGGTACTGGTTAGACCGACCATAGACCTGTGGTAGTGCAGTTAGACTGGTCTCATCGATTAGACTGGCCAATCCATGATAGTTTGACCAATGTTGTGTTGTTCGTAGTTAAGCCCCGCTCGATTGGGCTGAAAAGTTGTGGCTTATGGCTGAAATTGCACTTTAGTGGATGAAATTTCACTGTAACTGGAGGTTGCTTATTTGGTGTAATTAAATTTAAAAAAATTAAAATAAAAAAATATGCTAGCTCATCACGAACAATGCAAATGAATACGGGAAAAAGAACTGGCAAAAAAACTCAAAAAAAGCTATAAGTTCAAAAAAAACGAAATTTATGAATAGTGAAAAATAAGCCAGAAGTCAGAAACTGAAGCTGAAACGAGCGGGGCCCTGTGGTCTCTAGCTATGGTTTATTCATCTTAGTTAGTGTGATATAAATTTAATGACTATCATAATCACTTAAGTAAAAAATCTTGAATATTTTTTTGAAGAAAAAGTTCTAAAAATAATATAAATTTAATGACTATCATAATCACTTAAGTAAAAATCTTAAATACCTTTTTAAGAAAAAGTCTGAAAATCATTCACCCCTCTGTTCGGTTTCGATCCTTCGGTAACAAGTGGATCAAAATCAGAACATTACAATTTAGAAAGCAATTTGTTTCGAGCTCTACATATCATCAATAACTGTGAATTTTGGATATATCTAGTATTGTGTAAACCATTAATTCCAATTTTAACTCTCTGCGCACGGTAATTCCATTTCTGACCGCACGACTGGATTCCCCCACCGCATGTTCATCCCATCCGACCGCACGTTAGGTGCAATTATTGCTGTGTTCAGTGAGCTATTAATTAAGTAAGTAGCACAGATTTACATGGCTATTAATTACTGCTGCGTTCAGTGAGCTATTACAGCATGTGGGAACTGATAATTACATGCAAGTGCGAACTGATAATTACATGAGCTATTAATTAACATCGATCTCGCGTTAAGCTAGCTAGTCTCGCTCTTCGGTACAGTAGCACACCTAATCGGATGGGAGTAACATGCGCTCCCGGAGCGCACGGCCTGTGCTACAGTTGAGTCGTGCGATCCGGGACCGCACGACCGTGCTACAGTGCTGTTGTGCGATCCAGACCGCACGACCGGCCAGGTGTCCACTCCACGCAGTCTCGCGGTGGAAACGAGAGCCAGAAGTGAAATTACCATACACAGGGAGTTAGAATTGGAATTAATGATTTACACAAGGCTGCATATGCCCGAAATTCAATAACCGCCACGAGCTGGGGCCTAGAATAGTGCAAACTTATGATGATTAAATGCATGTCTGCACGAAATCAGAGCACCAGTGCAGTTAAGTTAGGCCTCAGCTGCTCAGACTTCAACACCCGACAGGGTAAAGCATGCATACAAGTTCATGTTCTGACACTGACATTGAACAGAAGCAAGTTGTAGAGAAGTGGAGGGCCTTCTGCACGCATCACATTGGATGCGATTGCTGCACCATGGGGCCTTCGAGAACTGCAGTGAGTTTCTGCCTGGATCATGTGAAGATTTATTGTTAACAGTAAAATGATCTTTCTGAAGATACGATATGTGGATTACGCAAGGATTCATCAGTGGAATAAATTGCTGCTTTCTTAATGGAACATTGTGGGAAATTCCAAGGATTTGATTTTTTTTAAGGTTTACCCCTGCTTTATATTACAACAGTAGTTAAGAGTACAAACTCCCCTACAACTCTGTCCTCAAACAAAGTGGAAATTACGTCCCCGTTAGATTTGATTTATAGAGGCTGCCTCGTTTGGCGTTATAGACTAGTGCTTAAGGAAGAGCTGACTCGGTTTTTTTTGCATACTCTCTTTCCTCCACTTAGGATATATGCTGATGTGTACATGCATATAGCTATCTGACTCAGACCATTGGAGATGCCCTTAGCGATGTCTTATGAGAATCGTGAAGACAAAAACGTTTACTGCTAATTTCTTAACATAGTTTTCTTTTTTTCTTTTATATTATTCATAAAATATAATTGTTTTTTATTTTTAAATTAAATATCTAAAAGAATTAACAAGTCATTCCAGAAAAAAAACAGTCCATTTGGAACCAGGTCTACAACCGCACCAATTGACCAGTTCATTATCATTACTATTATAAAAGAATAAATTGATGGTTGTACATTCATTATTTTCCAACCATTCCATTCCTTCAACTTCTCATCATTCTTCACTTTCCAACCGATCAAAATAACTCTCTTTTATAGTATAATTCTCTATACATTTAATGAGTTCCGATGCTACGCACATATACTACCTAGTTAAGGTTACACATGGTGCAGGCGGCGACCTCGGTGACTTCCGATGAACTTCGAGAGGGTCATCGCGGCTGGCGGTGAAGGCGCTGCCGCCGGGATATGGTGTGGAGGACGGCGGAACCCTCTTGGATGTCTTCGGTAGGCGGCGTCGCCCATCGCCGAGGGCCGCCGGACAGACACCGAAGCAAAGAAGTGGGGTGGCGTAGCTGATTCGTCTGCCAAGCCGCCGAACTGCCACCATCAACTATCAACGGGAGGCGGTGCTGAAGAGCCGCCGTGCAACCGTCGGTAGCTAATGATAGGGGGGCGTAGCTCACCAGATTGAGCGGCCGCCGGGCTACCACTGAAACTTGAGGCCTCCATTTCTCCCAATCGAAACGGGACTGGAGGTTGATGCCAACGAGGAGACACTAAATGATTTGGATTCCTCTCTTGTCAAAGCAAATGATGCCATATATTTGGCCAGATCTGGTTGATTTGTTGAATATCGGGGGAGGATTGAAGATTGGTACTTGGTGGCAGGGGATTTTAGGACATAGGAAGGACACAGTGGATGCTAGAAGAGGGCATCACACGGGCAAATTCGGAGATAAAACTCCAAACCCATCAGGGGAAGTCCACAAGGAAGATTATTTGGAGGAGGAGACTGACCTGGACTGCCGGCGTCGGAGGAGGAGCAAAACATCGCCAAGAGAGGCATCAAGCCGAGGACGAACACCATGGCAGCAGAGTTCGAGTATGTACGGAAAAAGGGGAAAAAAAGAAAGGAAGAAGCTAGCCTAGGGCTGTTCTTTTTTTGCTGCGGCTTGTAGCTTTTAGACTGTTTGTATAAAAAATTATAGAATAACAAAAATTCATGTGTGGTTTTTGCCAATATAAATGAAGCCAGTAAAGTATGTACTACACTTAACTAGTAGACTATATCTTGAAAAAATACTCTGTTTAAAAGTTAGTTACTATAGAAAAGTCGAAAACAACTTTTAAAAACTAAAAAGAACAGGGCCATAGAAAAGCCCCCCGGAAGGAACTGAAGAATGGTAGGAGACCGAAACCGAAATAACCCTAAAATTTCAAAATAAATTTATTTAAATTTTACTTGAATTTAGGAGATTTTGCCAAATCCGGAAAGTCCCCTAGACTAAACTGCTTCCCCTTTTAGAAATACGCTTTCCAAGCTTGGAGATGCACTCAAGCCATTCCGTCACAACTATAAGTTCAAACTCCATTAAATTGGTTTTACTGATTAATGACAAATCTAAATGGAAGACTTACTTGTTTATTGAGTATGATATTGTTTTGTCTCATTTGGATGAAAAAGTAAAAAAAATTATTGAGGTATGTATTCAATGTCATATTCTTATATCTTGTTACATTCATCGAATGCAAAATATGGGTTGAACTTCTTGAATATGTGCATATGTTTTTATTACACATTCTTGTATTAACACATTTAGGAGGAGTTTACTCTATTTTGATATTTCATTGGTATTGATCATTGCTTTTTATTCACACATATTGAGGATCTTTACTTTCAAATGTATATATATCCTTTGAGTATATAAAGTTTGTGTAGTTTATATATAGTCCTGTTGATTTAAATTTAATTATGTAAAGCAAGTTGTTATCAATCACCAAAACAGAGAGATTGAAGAATCTAGTCCATCCATTATATGTTAATGGAATATTTTAGATGATTAATGATAACCAAATGTATAGCTTGGATGGCAATTAATTTAAAGTCAAACACTCATATTCAAATGAGTTAATTACTTTCAAAAGTTATTCTAGAGTATACAATTATTGTGTACATGATGTATACTTTTAAATCAACTTATTATCTCATTATTTGTTGATAGTGTCATTAATTACCAAAAAGGAATGATTGAATAATATAATCCCTCCATATGAGTTAGTAGCGAGTTTTTGTAATTAATGACAATCGATTTGTGGGACTAATATTTTTCATAAGTTGGTAAAATAGGTTAGGTCTCATGGTGAGGATAACTTGGGAAGGTGCTATGAGTTCATCGTCATCAAGTTAAGGTTCAGGATGAAGGATGGGATCACGTGTTGATGGTCGATCATCAAGTCGATATCCCAAGTAGTGGATGGCTATATGTGTTGAGGACCACTAAGTCAAGAAGTTGCATTATGTGTTGATGCACATTAAGATAAGAACCCAGACTTGAAGTGAAGATGATCGTCATCAAACTTCAAGAGAATGCACAAGGCAAAGTTATAAGTAGCATTAGGGGTGTCAACGGATCAAATACGAATCGAATAGTCCATATACAGATGCCAGATAAAATAGATAATAAATATATGATTGACACTCTTTGAGTCTCATTGTATCGAATACAATCGAATTGTGTGATACAGATACCCGATAAAATGGATAATCCGGATCTAATTAACACCCATAACTAGCGTAGGTTAAAGATATGTTCCTAGTTTTACCCATCTCGGTGTTTGGTTAGGAGACCGGATTTCTAGTGTAAGTTGTTATACTATTAAGGGGGTTTCATCTAGTAGTTTAAGTCTCATAATATGCTGATAGATTAATCCCGCTTGCTCTAGCTCTCTGTGGTATGATACTATTATTTATAAATATATTTTGCAAATAGTTGTGGCTCATGCATATTTCCTTGTAGCATATGACTATACTTTGCAAATATATTTTTTACAAATGGTTGAAGTCCATATACCAACTCCTTGTGGCATGATCTAAGTTTGCAAATATATTTTACAAATTGTTATAGTTCATGCATTTTCTCTTGGCATGGTCTAAGATTATTTATTGCTATTTCCTTGGACTTAGACCATGGTAGTGACTCTTTGGAGTTCTTATCCTTTCTACATTGATATAATATATCTGAGATCATACAAACATATGGGTTGTGTAACCCTCTGAATAATATTTCCATAGAGTTTAAGATCACTCAATTTCGATATTAGAGTAAAAAGTTATAACGTTTTTTTCAAATGTCATCTGTGCTAACCAAGTCAACACCACCACCGCACTTCTATCACTCCCTACATGCTTAAGCCATCGCTAATTTGGCTGCATCACCACTATAACGCAACCGCATTGTTCCCATGTTCCGACCAAGCTCCACCGCCATACGTGCCAATGCCCAAAATGGATTTTGGTCCCTTCCTAAATGCTTGCTGCACCACTGCTCATCGTCACCGTCACCAAATTCGGCGCCACTACCGCCATCGCCCCTATCTCGATCGCCATAAGAGCGAGCTCCAGCTCACTTTGAAGTGAGTTGGGCCGCATGCCAGCTCGAGCCGGCTCTTGGCCTAGTTGGCCAAACTAGGCCGAGAATTGAGGCTTTGGTATGATTTTGATGGTTGTGTTATGATACACATGACATGTGAATGATAGTCTCATCTATGACAAGTAAGGACTAGGGCGCAGATTCTGCGCTGGTCAGTGGATACCCGGTTATTATTGAATGGCACATACCTACTGAGTAGAGACTAGAAAGGAAAGAGTAGCAAAACAATCATGTTACCTTAGTTTAGTCGCATGCTATCATGTTGTGTGTCTATTGCATGACATTGTGAGTTTGATACATCTTGTGGGTAAAGCTGGATAACTCTGCAGAGTGTAAAATATAGCATTCAGATACGTCGTGCTTCCGATCAATGGAGTTGTGTTTAATAGTCATTTCAACAATAAGACTTAAATAAGTTTTGAATGGTTTCAAAATGATGAGTACAGTTGTTAAATCCTCTTTTATTTTAATAAAATAATGTTTTGTATTTCAAATATAAAATCCTTTGCAAACAAACAGGCATTTATGCCCGTAATAATAGAACCTCCATACCATATTCTATTGAAATCTTGTCAAGTAGTTAAGTAGATGTTCTCATGTGACTTGTTGAGTATGGTTGTACTCATACTTGGTTAATCACCATCAAAAGAAACTTAGGAGGATACCGAGGAACCTTTTGAGGGAGACTTCGATGACTCTGTAAAAGGTAATGACTACTGATTCTAGGTCTCGACTACACTTAAGCGTTACTGTGGGTTTAGGGAGATGTTTTGTCTTCTGTCATAAACTTTGGATTTGGACCCTTTTAATAATGTAAAGCTAGCTATTAAACCATATGCTTGTAATCAAAAGTTTGACTTTTATGATTAAAGTTTAAGCATGATTGATGTTCACTCTTCACTCCACATCTGAAATTTCTAGACAGTTGCGGAAAATATCAACGGCCTAAAAAGGGGTCGTCACATAAACTCATAGGCAGATATCGGAATCTTATGGCATCGTTAGTTAAGAAAGCATGTAGGACCTGCTATTTTCAAGTGTCTTACTAAGATATGCTAACTTTGTAACTCACATTCTGTAATTTGATTGTTTTAGCACTGTCATAGTAGTTCAAATGAAACGACAAAGATTTCACAATAGGTCAAGAAGATATACTCCAAATTTTGTATAATTGTACGTAAATATTGTTTGCCTTTATTTATGTCAAGGACAGCTTCAATGTCTTGTGTGCAACTCCGAAGAAAGCTTTCGATAATAGCATACAAGCATCTACTCTAAGATAGGGGAGAGCATTGGAACTCCTAAAAGCTCTGATAGAGTATTGAACTTCACCATTTGGAAAGAGCCCCAAAATGGGAAAGAAAGAAAGCAAGCAAGACCCAAGCAGCCAACACATGAATGCATATGCATGCAACAAATAATCAGATCAGACCCAGAGACTCCAATTCCCATGAACTCGCATTGAATTTGCTCTGTCTTAAGACCTATTCGTATTGGTTTTTGTTGATAACTTTTAACTTTGGCTGATAAATAGTAGTGACTGATAGACGATGGGACTTACAGAATTATGACATAATAAAATATATAGTGTGTTACAACATACGAAAGCGCAAAGTGGCTGATAGTAGTGAGTAATGAATAGTAGTGGCTGATAGAAACGGTTTATAGAAGTTGGTGCGTTCATATTGGCTTTGGCTTTTCTAAGTAGAAGCCAGAAGGTAAAGTCAATATGAACAGATGTCATCTCATTCCAAACAGCTTATATCGGGCTTGTTCTTTGCGGCTTTTAGCTTTTGCTATAGTTGCCAACTTTCAAACCGAGTATTTTCTCAAGACAGAGTTTACAAGTTAATTGTAGTACACGTTAAAATCCCAACATCTATACTAGCTAAAATCGCACGCGAGTATCTCTCTCTCCGTAATCTCTGTCGTGAATAGCCTAAAATTTAAAAAATTCAGCCAAAAATCACAAACCATGGCCATAAGCCAAAAAAGAATAGGCCCGATCTTCAGAAGCCAAAAGTCATTTCTAGCAAGTTGACTTCTTAACGTGATTTTTTCTTTTATCTCTCTTTTTCCTTTGCATTGTCTAAGGAGATAAATGATGTTTTCATTTTTTTTTCCTATTTTTATTTATTTTCCTTTAGTTGAATACCTCGAAAAAACTAACGACCACTACAATGTCGTTTTAGTTAAAAGACAAAAGTTATAGTGCTTTTGAGTAAGTCATGTGGCCTATGGTTTCCCTCGAACAAATAAATGAGACGATTTCGTTGTCGTCGTTTCGAAGTAATTTATCGAAACAACCTTTTTGAAATGATTTATTAGCATTCTATTCGTTTGCATAAATAATTATAGTAGAACTAAAAATCCTTAGTTATACCTAAGTTATTATTCGTAGCTGAAAAGAAATCACCATTTGTTTAGAAAGTAAGGCTAGGGATGGTTGGGAGCTGCGTGAGGGCTTGACAGTTTGCTTTGTTAGAGCTGTGGTGCGGTGCAGCTGAGACCTGTAAACAATCAAGGAACTGGCTTTCAAACTGATGGAGACATGCATGGTTGCAGAGGGCACAACACAAATGGGAAGAGGAAGTCATCGTTGCAGGCGAGAGCAGGAAGAGAGAAGGGGGAGAGGTGAGAAGGAACCAAGGAACGGGGGACATGTTCATGGCAGTGCAGTCCCTTCTGATCCTTGGGGATTGTGCCCCTGGCGGTTCCAGGCTTTGCTTTGGCCACTGGGATGTGTTGATTGGCTAGGCTCTCTCTGGCCCCAAGAAAATTTAGTAGGGGTTCCTTGGGTACAGTACTTACTTGGACTGGTATTGGAACCGGATCCTTCAATTTAGGAGAGCCAAGTGGCGGTGCACAGTGCCAAAACAGACTAGACTAAACCTAGCAGTACTGCGTGACACTGTAGCATATATTACTGTAACACTACTCTGCTACTTGCAACGTAGAAATTGCACTGTAGCATATATTACTGTAACACTACTTGGCTACTTGCAACGTAGAAATTGCACTGTAGCATTGATATGATCCAATCCTCTCGAATCGAACAGGTGAGATTCATAAAAAGATCAGGGGACCGTGCTTCTTTTAACTTGCCAAGAGGCAAGTCCGAGGATCTCAATCCCTAGTGTTGGGGCTCAGCAGCCGAGGGAAGTCTCGGTCCGTTCACTTCGTTTTTTTTTGTGTTCTCTGAATTTTGGGTTTGTTCTTTTTCACTATTAAAGTTATTTTTTAATTTTTCTATAATAATTAGCTTTTAAATAAAGTGTTTTTCAAAACGAGGTCTATAAGTTAGGTGTAGTACACACTTTAGTGACTTTATTTATACCGACCAAAACTGCATGCAAGTTTGTGTTACTCCGTACGTTCTTTCACAAACAGTCCAAAAGCTATAAGCCGCAGCAGAAAATCATAAACCAAAGCAAAAAAGAATAGGCCCTTTGGCTGTTAGCTATGGCTAAAATTATACTGTAACGGCTGTTAATTTTTCTGAGTCGTTCAATTAAAAAATAAAGAAATAAAAATATTGTTATATCTCTACATACACTGCAAAGGAAAAAGAAGGAAGAAGAAAAGCAAAAAAAAAGCTAAAATTAAAAAGCTAATGCTTTTATTTCAGTTTCTGACTTCTGAAAGCTGAAATAGAATGAACGGGTCCTTAGAAACCAATATTTTATAGATTTAGAGGCTCTTCGAATGCAGAATAAAAAACACAAAAACAAGAAAATAGAGGCGCATAACAGATGATTGTGAAAAATATAGGAACAGGGCATTTAGACGGGGCAAAGAAAAAACACATGAAATTAGATTAAGAAAAAAAGCAAGAAAACAAACAAAGTACGCTTTCAATGCGGTTAGAAGTGCAATGGATATGAAACAATCAA
The DNA here is from genome assembly GCA_017311315.1 of Dendrocalamus latiflorus. Lineage (NCBI taxonomy): Eukaryota > Viridiplantae > Streptophyta > Magnoliopsida > Poales > Poaceae > Dendrocalamus > Dendrocalamus latiflorus. Next base: position 10,306,368 of record CM029640.1, on the reverse strand, counting down.
TCCATCCGTACGTCGTTACCGAACGAACCAGTCGAGCCAGCCAAGAGCCCAAGAAGGCGGGCTTTGATGCTCGACGGCGTAAGTACTCGGTAGTGATCGAACCTGAGAACTGTTTGCGCATATATCCTTGTAGCAATGTTTTTTTATTTTGGCCTTCCAACATTTTTTTTTTGCAAAATGACCTTCTCTCTTAGCCCGGAAGACGTGGCAAACGACACGTGTCATCTGCCATACCACCGTAGCTCGGCAGGAGACCAGACGCACGACTGGACAAGCTAGCGCTCTAGGGTGACGGCGTGGCACGGTAGCAGGCGCTGCCGAGCCGGTGTGGCGCCCCCAGCTCGGCAAGTGTGGCGGCATATGGGCTTCGGTGGCCGACCACGTGGGCGCGATATGACATGACATGACACGCCACAATGCACTCAACAATAATTTCCGTGGCACTCGGGTGGATGCAGCTGCTGCCCTACGCGTCTGCATGGGTCGGTCAGTCAGCAATGCCTCCCACGCGTATAAAAGGCATCACCTCCCTCTGGGCTAGCTCATCCGAAGTTGAGTAGCTGAGTAGAGCAAAGTTCGAATTAGTTTTTAGAGGTGTTTTTGATGTGCTCAACGGGATTTTCGCAGGTGGAATTGGTGTGGTTGCGATAAAGATCTTTACGAAGAGGTATGTTTCATTAAGGTTTCATTAGCTTGAACGGTAGTTCGATTTGCGTATAATATGCTCTGTAACAATGTGTAGATGACGTATGTGCTTAGTTTATGCGGTTTTTTTTGTAATTACCCATATTAGTGATGGCTTAGTGGCGGTGTTAACAATTATTTGTTAATACCCAAACGTTCTTAGTTGTACACTGGTATTATATATTACTATTATTATTTGTGCACTGTTATTATTTAAGTATTTATGCACTGATATTGTTTGTGCGCCATTATTATTTGTGTGTTGTTATCATTTGTACACTGTTATTATTTATGTACTGTTATTATTTCTTCACTGATATCATTTGTATGCTGTTATTATTTCTGTCCTGTTATTGTTTGTGCACTGTTGTTATTTGTGCAATGTTATTATTTATGCACTGTTATCATTTGTACAATGTTATTATTTGTGTATTGTTATTATTTCTTCACTGATACTATTTGTGCATTGTTATTATTTTTGTACTATTATTATTTGTACGCTATTGTTATTTCTACACTGTTATTATCTGTATGCTATTATTAAAAGGTAGCTAGAGTTCATTAGTATGTAGCATCGTCTAAAATAGGTGCATTTTATTTGTATTTATCGTAGGTACCTGTTGTCGGATATGGAACACTTGTTCGTGTTCTACGGGGAGGGAGTTGTACGGGATGGGCCGTATGGGGTGGATCTTCAAAATTGTGAAAGGATTCATAATCGAGACTCCGAAGCTTAAGAAGATGGGTCTCCCTGCGCTTAGGAGGTGTGTGCAGAGTGCATTTGACAAGGAGGTTGCTAGGAAAAAGCTCATCATTGAGACGGTGATAGCCACGGCGGTTGGAGAATCGGGGAGTGTTTCTGGGAACTGAAAAAGGTGGTTGGCAATGTTGCCTAGTGGCAGTACATGGAGATCGCTAACAATCCGACTGTGGCGATATATGGGAGGCAATTGTGTATGTGCATCTTGTGAAGAGAGCAGAGGCGTCGAGTAGGGGCGAGGGTGGCAGGACTAGCGATGTGGAGCGTTGTGTTGTTGGAGATGGTCGGACGAAGTGGAACCGCTGGTGCTGGTGGTGCAGTGGAACATGGTGCTGCCGAGATGATGGACGGCTATCCAGGTTGGCTCATAACTTTTGGCCAATAAAAGGTGCAAAGGGATGGTGGGCAGCGCGTATTGACTGCCATAAATATTTGAAAGGACTATTGGATGGGATCCATTCCAGTGAGGAGGAGGATACCGACAAAGCCAGTAGTGGAGACAAGGCTGATGTAGGCGGAGGTTGGGGCAGTGCACCTGGCGGCATTGTGTACACCGATGTTGAGTGCGCCTTCTCAAGATTAGATTATGTTGCCTTAGCCTCCCTAGTTGTGCCATCTAAAGGTGGGTCTGTATAGTCTTTCAACGAAGACACTCTCATGGAAAGGCAACACTTCCCCAACAAGGGTGTCGTGCAGCAAGTCATAACAAGACATGTCATCTGCATAAGCATCACGTATCGAATGTATAAATCGAACCCCGATATGTACGTGATAAAGTGTCTAGATGGTACTTGTCCTAGGAAGGTTCGTGTGCAGAGATTCAGAGGCAGAGAAACAGACTTCCGGATAACGATGGTCAAGGACCACACTTGTAAGTCCGTAGAGCCACTGTACAGCACCGCAATGTGACCTTGTCACTTGTCACCAGCTTGATAAGTCACCTCATAGTTGCGGACATCATAGTTTTGCCGAAGTTGTTGATGGGCGATGCTGTGAACCTAGTTAATTTCCTGGTGAGCTATGGTAAGGTGTGGCGAGTGAGGAGGAAGGTCATACATAGGACGTACGACACTTATGAGGAGGCTTACGACTTCGTGCCATGAATGCCACATCAGATTACCCAAGCTAATCCTATGACATATGTAAACAAGATAGAAAGGGCGTACCCTGTGAAGGGCCTCAATTGTTTCATCTTTGACCGGGTGTTCTAGGCATTTCGACACGCAATCGAGGGGTAGAAATACTGTCATCTAGTGCTCACGATGGACAGTACATTCCTCTACAGCCGGTACAAGGGCACGATCTTGACGACGGTGGCTGCTGATGTAAATGACCAGCTATTCCCAGTGGCTATGCTATTGTGGAGAACGAGAACACTGCTAGCTAGCTATGGTTTCTGGTCAATGTGAGGCAAGGGGTAGTCCAACATTGGCCGAAAGTCTATCTTATCACAGACCACAATACCAGGCTGCTGTTGGTGTCGATTACCATGCAGTAAGGGGTTGAACCACCCTTATAGTATAATGACGTGAGGTCCCGCTAGTGCATGAGGCATCTGGCAGCAAACTTTCACACCCATTTTCTCAATAATGAGATGATGAAGAAGTTCAATAAACTGTGCATGCAAAATTAGAGGTGCAAGTTTAACATATTATGGCGCGAGTTTGATGAGGAGACCTCTAGGCATATTATGGAGTCGCAAGGAATGGATCAACTTGCATACCCCAGATGTGGAGAAATGGTCCTTACTTCACGACACGGACGGTGCAAGGTACGGGATTATGATGACCAATATGTCAGAGGTGTACAACGGTACGATGAAGGGTGTGCGCTTCCTCCCGATCACCACAACCGTGAACAAGAGTTGGAACTGTACCATCGTCTACTTTATTAACGGAGCCATGAATGCAAAGAAACACTTGGATAAAGGGAGGCAACTCTCAGAAGTCATGTATACGTATGTGGAACAAAAAATGGAGAAGGCTCGTTCACATGTCACTCGGACCATGGACGACGTTAGGAAGAAGTTTGAGATCCATTTGAGAAAGAAGTACATCATGGACCACACAAGAGGCAATTGCAAGCATACGTACACCATCAACGATGTTGTGACCTGCACATGCAACAAGCCGATGCTCCTTCACAAGCCTTGCTCCCATGTGTATGCTGCATGCGCTGCGTGATAGCAGTCCTTCGTGTAGTATATTTTGGAGTGTTTTAACATCCACTATTTGTACAGGACTTGGAGCGCGAAGTTCAACTCCTATGAGGTGGACATGTATTATAGGGACCTTGCCTGGGGGAAGTGAAGTGGGTGCCGAACGGCGCACTAAAGCAACCTTGGTGTGGCAAACATCAATCCCGTCGCATCCACAATGACATAGCTGATAGTCAATGTGGCCAGCGACGAAGGCCACGTAAGTGCAGGCTATGCAAGATAGCGGGCCAGTCCATGAGGAACTACCCAAATAGCCCACTTTGTCGGCCACCCGTAGGCCTGTCGATTCACACTGCCCGTATACTTGTTCATTCTTTATAACGCTGATATTTCCTGCAATGTTAGCACGTTCTTTTCTGTAACTTTTAATGCGAATTTTGCACTAGCAGAGATACTCAAACATCCTTTTATGTCTTGCAGGAAATCGTACTACGTGAACAAAAGCATGACGTACATGCCAAGAAGCTCAAGGCGTGGAAGGGGACGGTAGGCACGAAGTAAGTTTAGAGGTCACGACCCTTATCTCGAAGGCATGAGCATCTACGATCTCCTGGACCCCGATCCCCCAAGCCCTGATCTATCACTCGAAATCAGGGAGTCGTACACCCCTAGAAATCCTCTTCGCGACTACCCCCATATCCCTGAGCATTGACTGCAATGCAAGTACAACCTTGACGTGGTGGTGCAAGTTTGCGACAATTACGTGCACCCAGGATATCGATTCTTTCGCTGCCATCTATTCATGGTAAGTGATTCATTACCTACGTATACTTGCACACATGGAACGCTTGTTGTAACCTCGTCTTGCTTGCAGACAGCGGATTGTAAGTTCATTGAGTGAGTGGATCCATCATATTCAATACCCGCCTAGGTTTATATCCAAAAACTGCACATCTGCCTAAAAAGAGTTGCGCGAGGAGCTCCAAACCAAGAGGGCCAACAATGACGAGCTCCACAGGCAGAGGATCACGGAGAGGAACAATGAGGAGGTCATGCACCTCGGCAGCGACTACCACCCTTATCCTACTGCACAAACCCAACTTGCAATTGTGCCTACCACTATCGCGACAACCAGCTAGTCCATGTCGACCGTATGACCGCCACGCCATGTGGGTGCTATACGGTTTCATATTTTTGCCCTAGGTGCTATGTCAAGTTACACGTGGTCATGCATTTGAATGACTTTGTTCATTCATGAGACTTACAAGGTGGAGCTGTTTTTATATTATTTTGTTTAATATTATTTTGCGTATAATTTGGAAGTATTTTAGAAGTGAGCTAACGAGTCAAGATAGAGCAAAATTTAGATTAACAAGTATAATGGAAGCAATTTTTAATCGAGTCAATGGGTTTTTTTTGTCACCCTTGCTTTTTTGTATTGCCTGCTAGCCAACCACACCTGCCGAGCTGGGGGCGCTTGATAGGCTCCTGCCAAGTAGGGGCGGTTCGGTAGGTGCCAGCCTAACTACACCAGCTCGGCAACGCTTGTTGCCATGACAGCTCGCCCAGTCTCGCATCTGGCCTCCTAATAAGTTACGGTGGTGCGGAAGGTGATATATGTCGTCTGTCGTGTTTTCTGAGCTTAGAGAGGAGTTATTTTTGTAAAAACAAAGTGTTAGAGAGCCAAAATTAAAACAAATTTACAGGATGATTTGTATGAATAGTTCTCGAACATGATGGTGTCTCTCATGGCAGCACCAGCAACGGTGGTTTGGTTCCATCCCGCGCGAAGGAAAGAAAGAGAGATTAGACTGGACGTGTTTTCCCTATGGTTTTCATGTGAAATTGACGGTATAGGAAAAATTCTTTCGCTTCTATTGTGATGGATTTGTATGTTCCAAAGACACGAACAATATCTAATCCTACGCTTTTCCTTGGAAAATGCCCCAACGCAAAGAGGCCCTTAGTAGCCAGTAACTTAGTACGGTGCTCTCCCAAGTTAACTTGGTTCTTTGATTCAGCAAGCAATAGCCGCCGCAACGTGTTACAGTGGTCTAGTAGATGCTTCAAATCTCTGTACCATTTCCTATCCTACGAGGAACAAGCTTAACATGGATAGGCTGGTTCAGTTTGCATGGAAAAAAAACTACGGCATTACAAGAACGCCATTTGATACGACAAGAATAAACGATCCCTAGATCCACACGTCGGCATGACAACTCGCAAGTGTGTTCGCGAGGGGCCGACGGCACACCAACAGCTCGTCACAGTAGATCCAGTGCCAACGGCTGGACTCTCGGTACTAGCTCTGCTCTGGCTTTACCACGACTGCCTCTGCGGCTGCATTGCTGCAAGGACAGACAGTGGATGGATAGATTAGATAGAGACGGGGACAAGAAGAGGACAACCACATCAAACTGCACGCCACAGAAATCCAACGACTTTTGTACCCCCAATAAACAAGTACTACTACTACCACCACTACCCGGAAGAGAACAACGTTGAACAGTGACACGCACGATTACCTCACGGCCATCTTCCTGATCTAAAAAGAGGAGAGAGGCTGATTTGTCAATGGCTGATATATGGATCTTGGTGGTGCAATGTATCTGCCAGTGGAAGTTACTCTTTAGAAGGTGACTATTTGTAATGGGACAGTATTCACCCACAGATCCACCAAATAATCGTGTGTTTAGCTTTGAAACACCATGTTTTTTTAATCAGTTGCATGGAAAGTCATTTGTGATCCGTTCAGCGTGTGTTCTTTAGTAATAAATAATGATCAGGACAGGTGAATCTGTTTAAAAAGTACATTTTTCAAGTTAGTACAGGTGTGACTCTGTTTTCGACATGCAATCTGTAACATGTCATAGATTTCATGTCTCTATTGTTCTGCTGTGGCCAGAACAGACAAAAACACTGACGTGCTTACAGGGCATTAGCTAAACGTGCAACATGTTTAGGTTGTGGGGGAATCTAATTCTTAGCCCAGAAATAACTGTGACAGACAGGAACACCAAGGGCATTAACCATTATTCTTTCTTTTTTTTTTGTCTTGCAGGGTTTTCTCCTGGCAGAAATAGCTAAGTAAAGAAAAAAAAACTGCTTTGGCCATTGATCATGCGGCATGTATTCTAGTGAAATCTGTCTACTGGGGAGAAGAAATGACCAGAGCTCAAAAGTTACAGATACATGTTAGTATGTCAGTGTTACACTACCTTCATAAACATGGCAACTAGGAGAGAAGCTGCCTGCAATGCAACCAAACTACAGTACAGCTCCAAAAACTCACCAGATCTTGCCCCTGCTTGTAATAACCAGCTGCCATCACTTTTTCCTGAGCTCACCTGCTAGCTAGCATTTATCAGCAAAAGGGAAAAGTTTCTTCTGAAGCCACACCATGACGCTAGACAGCTGAAACAATTTGCATCCTTTTTTGCAGAGCACAGATGTCCCCTCCACCGTGGCTGGTTCCGACGTGGACCGGCGAGGCCACCGTTTAGAGTGGATCACTGTAGATACCATTGCAGGCTTCAAGCAACATTGGGGGGCAGCCACAACAGGCAAGAAAATAGGCAGATGCTGCTTTTTAGGATGGTACTTAAAGCAAGTACAGAGAGTTCAGGCTGGGGAAAATAATGTGACGTTTTCCATCCAAACCAGAGAGAGAGCAGCAGCAGCAGCACAGATGCAGTGGTACGTCACGTACTTGAAGCATGCTTCTCAACCTGTATTTGCACAATCACATGCTTTGTATTACAGATGCTGCATCTGGGGTGAACATCGAGGCAACTTCTCGTTTTATTGAGGTTTTTCTAAAATTGACATATTTTAATTTAATATCATTTTACGTATAATTTAAAAGTATTTTTAGAAACGAGCTAACGAGCCGAGTTAAAGCAAAATTCAAATTCATTTGAAATAAACTCATTTTAATGTTTAACCAATTAACAAGTATAATTAAAGTAATTTTGAACCGAGCCAACGAGTCTCACTAACGAGCTTTTTTTCCACCCTAGCTGCATCAGAAGCAGCCAAAGATTCTGGCACATCATGTACAACACAATGCTGTATAATACAGTTCAGCAATAATGCAATAGAAGATCATCAAGCATTACAGTGTAAAACATGAGCTGCAAATAATCTCAAAGAAACCGTGCCATGCAAAAAATTGAGTACAGTACAGTAGAGCAGAGCAGAACACAGATGTCTGGCAAATAATTCAGCAAACCAGCACTCAGAGATTTACATTGCACAGTTTGATAGCCATGTTTTTTTAGTTTACTGTCTGCATTTGCTGTTACTTGGATTGAGAAAAGAATAAGGCAAATTAATTATATGCATAGGAAGAAAAGAGAAGGCAACGTAACAACTCTGCCCTTCATAAATGGCTCTACGGCAGGCAGAGCAAGGACTCTGCTTCAAGTACTGGCCCAACAACGAAGACTACCTTCAGAATCAGAGCTCATATGTATGCATATAATTTGTTGTTTTAATATAGCAAACATAATTCAATAGCGTCAGGGACAAGCATGTGAACTGAAGAGAGAACAAAACACTAATGACTGTAAAACAAGAAAGGGACAAACTTTTAAGACATAAGAAAGTACTTTGTTTCCAGGCAATGAAAGCAAAAAATAAAAAGCAATTCACAAACAATTGTTCTTGTGTAACGTCCGTATCATCCCTCCGGCTCCCTCTACTATCCAACCATCAAACCAGCAAGAAGATTTGCAAAAGTTAACCCACCATTTCCATTAGAAGATATACCCAACAATAAATAGAATAGATCTATAAAAATTGAGCATTTGTGTGCTCAAATGGCTTCCAGTGACACATCTCGTCACTCGGCAACTCCACAACCGGGCAAAATATGACGTGAGAACTCCGGTGAAGTGCAACAAAATAGAAACTAGGAAGCAATGTCCAGCCTTGGCTCGAAAGAGAAGCCAGTAAACAGCTGCAACGGAAACCTCTTTGTCACAGGACTCTTCACCGACCATTTCCACAGCTTCTGGTTTATTTCAAAGGTGAGAAGAGCCGGTGACCCATAGCTCTGAATGTAGATAAGATCATCCGCCCCACAGCTCGCAAAAACATCATCGAACTCACCAAATCCTTGGAAAAACTTGTGAGGCATTCGAGCAACCTCATGCCACTCCTTGTTCCGGAGCTCCCAGACACCAATTCCCTTGATGATACCAGGCCTATCTTGCTTGCCAATGCCCCCAACCAACACAAGCCTCTCACGTAGGTTCATCAACCGGCCGCATGTAAGAGGGCTCGGCACCGGTATAGCCATGCTCATCAAAGAAGTGTGATTAGGCCTGGTAGAGAGATCATACATGACAAGGCAATGGCGATGCTCGTTATTGTTCACCAAAACTCCTGTGGAGTACACCAAATAGTAGAGGACTCCATGACAGATGACACACTCGCCACCTCCTCGCCATCCAAGCAACACTTCAGTGAAGGGAGACACCCAAGTACCAGTCTCCGACTCATACAAATGGATGGTGAACTCCCACCGATAATATTCTGATGGCACCTGGTTGCTCCTTGCAACAGCCACCGTGTACTGGTGAGTGGTCCTGCTCACAGAAATGGCAAGAGCACTGTAATCAGCCGACTTGCCACCGGGGGCATCGATAAGCCTCTTCCAGTCCTTGGTTATGGGGTTGCACACAACGATGCGGCTCCTGTTCTCACTGTCCATCAGGCACACCAACCCTGCCGACGAGGAGGTCGACCAGTTGCTCTTCTCAATGCAAGGGAAGTCGAATCCATACCACTTACGGAGGCTGGGGTCGTAGGCGAACCCCGAGACCGCCTCCTCGCTGCAAGTAAACATGAAGTACCATGGCTTCTGAGGCACCATTTTGCTCCATGTCTGCCTCCGGGCGTGCACAACCTCATGCCACCTCTTGCAAACAGACCCAGATCTTATGACACTGGCAACAGGCAAGAAGGAGAGAGCCTTCTCTAAGAGATCATCAGGAAGAACAGCGTCCAACGACACCGCCAACTCTCCACTCCGGTCATCATCGATGTCTTCAGAAATCGGTCCATATTCTATGACCGGAGCACCAATGTAAGAGGATGGATACAACTCCCACTCCTCGGACACCATTGCCAGCAACCAATTTATAACCCGGTAACTAACGCAAGATCCTGCAAGTGACAATAATGCCATGAAATAAGGGATGATGCTACAACAACATGGAAACATCTGATGTAGAACTACTCATCTATTCATCAATTTTTCAGAGAATATGAAATACAAGCAAAGAAAAAAATCACTTTACATAAGGGGGGTGATAGTCAAACTTGGAGCAATCTAACCTTTCAACAACACAAAAGGGCAGTAAGATTAGCAAATAAAGTGGGCTCTTTTTAATCCTAGTGTTTACCATCTGCTCTGGAAATGTAGACAAAGAAATGTGATAAAAAATAGCTAATGATGAAACGAATCTTGGGGGAAAATAGTGGGAACATGGACGCTAACGTCGCCGTCACAAATTGAGGTGCTTATTTTTTTTTTCAGAAGAGAAAAACATGGAATTTTTATCACCACATTCAATTTGCCGCGGCAGCCACATCGCAATCATTAAAGGGGTAGATAAATAAAGCAACCAACGCAGGCAAGGTAGCCAAGAGCACCATCTACCAAACAAATTTTTACCAAAATCGCACAGAGAAACGCATGGCAATAACTACCAATCCTTGACATCCGCATAAAATCAAGCATCTAAAAGCACATTAAAATGCAGAGAACAAAAATAAAGATCTCCAAAAAAACCCTATAACAGTGGAATTAAGCCAAAGAAGGTGTATTATTAGTTCTTGCTCCTGACTACCTACTCAAGAACAGAAGCCCAACCAACCAATCCAAATCCAAGAAAAGATGCTGCCTTTCCGAATCCAATCCACCGAGCCGCCGGGTCCGCCTAACCCCATCAAGAAACCAAGATTCAGCGCCCAAGGGACAAGACGGCAAAGACAAGCCCAACCTTTACCACAAATCAAGAACCAGGAAATCCCAGGAGAGAGGGGCAGAACGAACGAATGAACGAGAGATGGGGCACGAACGCAGGAACGCACCCGCGGCTCCACGTCCCCGTTCTTGCGATTCGGTTTGGCGGCGGCGATCGGTTGGTTGCGAGCGGAATTCCCCCCCAATCTGTGGTGGGGGAGAGGGGATTTGAGAATGAGGGGCCTTTCCGCCTTTTTTACTCCAAGAGATGAAACAGTGGTTTCCTTTCCCCCCTTGGCTAGGTCAGGCCCCCCATGGCGTGTAGCGTAGGCGACTAGGGGAGTGTCAATGGTGATGTATATATCACGAGTGACGAAGGTACGGAGGGAAAATAGGGTAAACTCTTGTCCGTACTCTTAGTGTTACAACCAATGCTCTTAAGATCTTTACGATCACCTTGTAGCCGCTATAATCGCCTCTGCAGCCGTACGACCACCTCTTGTGTCACTATGACTACTCTATTGGATCTCCGACCACACTGACAGCCATTATGATCACATTGTGACCCCTCCGATCACTCTTCTCTGCTCCGACCACATGGTCGTGAACTTCAGCCGAAGTTACGATCACGCTCACCGCTTCTTGCTGCGCTTCCTTCGACAACGGTCGATCACCATAGTCGTAACGCCTTACGACCACGCAGTGACTTTGTCGATCGCTCGCTCTTCCTACGAGATCATGGTCGTAACTCCTTTACGACCACGTCTCTAGCACCTGTGGACACCTTGCTCTTGGTACGATGGTCTGCCCTTTTATACCTTGCTCTTCAACCACGTCTTGGAGAAGGACTCGAAGTCGTACTCGACTACGACTATGACTCCAACTCGGCTACGACTATGAAGCGGACTCTTATACGACCACGACCAAACTTGTACACGACCATCAAGTCGTACACGACTATGACTTCAACTGAAAACAAGATTACAAACTCTAACACTTCTATTTTTAATTAATACTTAGAAAAAATAAAAGTCAATATAAATATCTGATATGAATTTTTTTGACTATGCATTATGATTTAAAATTTTGAATTCTGACAATTTGCGAGAGACAGTACACAGAGAAAAATAGTCACATACGATTTTAACCGATACAGCTAAACTCAGCACACTTTTTATTTCAATCTTTCTGTTGACCTCACCTTGAAAAAAATATACTATTTGAAAGCTAATTCTGTAGCATAAGCTATAAGCCCAACCGAAGGCACCGCTGTTTTCTCAAAGTGGTTTTTTCATTCGTTTTGCTACTGTCTCATTTCAGGGATAAGCCAGAGAGTACAAGTGTATCATGTACCTCACTCCTTTCACTTCCGCCACACGTATATATCTCTCTTGCTTTTCTCACCTTCACGTCTTTATTCTTAAAGTCATTTCTTTTAACCAAAAGATATAACCCATAGCTACAGTCGGCACCTTAAGTTGGTTGCTTTAAAGGGCAATACTGATGAGTTAGTTGGAGAGAGAGAGACGAGGGTTGCTTCAAAGGGCAATGTTGATGAGTTGGAGAGGGAGATGAGGTTGCAAACAAGCTGCAAGTTCCTTCACCAAAAAAAAAAAAACTGAAGAGCGAGAGAGGTGTGAGTTTGAACATGACTTTGCTCTAGCTTAGCATTTCCAAATGCGATCGTCCAAAGCAGTCGCCCACTACTTGGGCCATGTCTATGACACAAGAATTCTGTGATTGCATGTAACAGCGTAATTTCCATAAGATTAATACAAAATTCTGAGTTTTGAATGGATGTATTGCGACCAACAACACCACCCCACTTTTCGGCCAACTATCGCTTAGCCGCCGATGGGCAAATGCAAACCTGCCTAAGAGCATGCATCTCAGTCCAATGGCGATGGCTGGGTTCTTTTTGTTTTTAGCTTATCATTTTTTGCTATGATAATTAGCTTTTAAATAGTGTATTTTTTAAGACAGAGTCTATAGATAGATTATAATAGACACTGTACCGAGTTCAATTATATTGGTTAAAATCACATGTGACTGTTTTTCTTTACGTACTGTCTCTTACAAATAGTCAGAATTTAAAAACCATAAGTTAGAATATAAAAATACAGTAAAAAAGAAACGAGAAGTGATGCTGCATAGTTTTAAGCAAATTTCTTGACGAAAGAGCGAGAGAAGCGGCTTTCTTTGTCGGCTATGCTGTAGATTAATTTGCGACAGGGCTTTCCTGTGCATGGATTTGATGTTCCATAGATGAAGTGGCTCAATTGTGTGTGTGTGTGGGTTACACGCGAGGTGTGGGATGAGGTCTATTTTATGATTGGTGGAGGCACCATGGGCCTCCTTTACCTAATCAATCCCATGTGTGCGCGCGTCACTCACAAGTCGCAACAAAATTGTTTATCTCATGACCCATCCCCTCGTCACTCACAATCCTATGCACGCTTTGGCTTTGCTTCTCCTTTGGAAGGAAGTTAATGAAAGGTGTGAGCTACTGAACTGCTGAACTCAAGCAGCCTGTGGGCATGCATCAACTTTGTTGCTGTCATTTGTGATGTGAGCGTGCAAAAGAAATGTGTTGTCTAATGCCATCGCAAGTGTCATTTGCTAACTTCTCATTTGAGTCTGACCATATGAATGGTATCGTATCTAGTGCACTTAGTCACTCCGGTGCACTTATTTACTTAGCTCATATCAGCCGTTTGATCTCCATCTGACATTCCATATTAATGTGTGTCACTTTTTGCAAACACCTGCCCGCCACTCACGTTGGATTTGCAAATCGCCCCCAAGCTATCTCCTTCGCCCCTCCTCTCCAGACCCGCCGCCCGCCTCCGCCCTCCTTTCTCTAGATCCACCGCCCGCCTTCGTCCCTCCTCCCCTGATCTGCCGCCGGCCGCTCCGCCCTCCACCTCCCGATCTGCAGCTGCCTGTGGCCGCCGTGGCTCAGGGGAGGAGGGGCGGGGGCGGGCAGTGGCGGATCGGGGGGAGGAGGGGCGGGGGTGGGCAGCGGATCGGGGGGAGGCGCGGGGGCGTGTGGGTACGGATCGAGGGAGGAGGGCCGGGGGCGGGCAGCGGCTTGGGGGGAGGAGGGGTGGGGGAGGACGGTAGCTCGGGAGGAGGAGGCACGGGGGGCACGCGGCGGCAGATTGGGGGGAGGGGTGGGGGTGGGTGGCGGCAGATCGGAGGGAGGAGGGGCGGAGGCGGGTGGTGGGTCTGGAGAGGGGAGGGGCGAAGGGGATGGCTGGGGGTGATTTGCAAATTCAACGCGAATGGCAGGCGGGTTTTTGCGAAAAGTGGCGCACGTTGATATGGGACATCAGATGGAGATCAGACGACTGACATGAGTTGAGTATATGAGTGCACGATGTCTAAGTGCACAGGATATGTTGCCCATATAAATTACAAAATTACAACTTAAGGCCGGTTCGGAACTAGGATTTTTATGTGAGTTCTACAAGAATCACTATAATTTCTCCAAAATTTCTAACAAATTCATCCGCGCCAAAAAATTTAACTCGTTTTATTTTTTAAAAAAATTGATGTCTTGCTAACGGGGTTAATTGTAAGACCTACGAAGCATTTTGTTTAAGGTTAATTATACTAACTGCTAGCTATGCCACCATAACTCGCTCATACCAAAAAAAAAAAAAAATCCTACGGAGTAGTATTTTCCGGTCCACCCATGCGAGAATCTTGTACCATCACATCAGTGTGCAATGTAATCCGTATATAATAAATATATTAACAGTATTGTAGTTGACAGGACAACAGTTCTACTCTTGTGGCAGCCGTCATACTGTGTTTATTTCATTTCCTTCACTTACAATGCATGCTCTTAATACTCACCCATGTTACCAAATAGACGATAGTTTAGGCACACAATCTCCATTATACACGTTTCACCAGTAATTTGTTCTAGTTATTTGGTAGTAAAGTTTATGAAAATAATTTTGACGGCAAATCCAGTATTCATACGACCAATCCAACTATTTGTATACTAGTGATCGAAGTTTATGTATAATTGTGAAGAAGGTTGTAGCCTTGTAGGGCAACGACAATGATAGATAAAATATGCTGATTTATATCCATGACTAGACAATGCATATCTATTTCTTCCTCCAAAAGCATATCAAAACCAAATGGTGTTTGGGACCGATGTCATGAGCAGTAGCCAAAGACGCACTCGTATCTTTGTCTTCACACTTGATGCAGTGGATACAAAGAAAGGGACAAACTAGGTGCTTTGGAAGGTTGCATACTTTCATCTTGGATGGCATGGTGTAGAACTATGTTAAAAATATCTATGGTTTATATATATTGAACAATTGGCAATCATGTCGAGTTGAAGTTTAAATTTGCGAGTTTACAAGTTTTTAAAGTTGCTGTCAGACTAGGGCGGTCTGATTGCTCGAGGGAGGGCGGTCTGATCGCGGGTCTGATGTGACCGGATTTTGGTTGGCAGTCGAACCACCGGTGCGGTGTGACCAGTATCTAATTGGCAGTTGTTTTTCTAGAGAGGTGTTTTCTGGGTGCTTGACCTGAGTGGTCAAACTAGCCATGGGGCAGTCCGACCAGGGCCAACGATCTGATCGGTTGCTCAATGTAGTTAGACCGGTTTTGTCTGAATGTATCCAAGAAGTTTTAGATATTTTGTGGGAAATGATCATGGGCAGAGCTTTGGAGTCTTAGGTCATTGCATTTATGGTGCATCAAGTATGTTTGGACTAACATAGGTCAAGTTATGAAAAATTTATACACTTCTCAGTCTTTGATGCATAGAAAGTTTGAAGGCAACGATGGTCGATAGCGTGGGCTGGGATTAGGCTCAGGGATAAGCTAATGTATGGTCAAGGAAATTGGGCAGGACAGTTGAGCTCAAGCAAGGCACAGAGAGGACTAGAGATGTTGAAAAGAAGGTTCAAGCAACGGTTCATCAAATGGTTCGGTCGGTGCAAGTGAGATATGGTCAGAGGAACCGATATAGAGAGATTGTAGGCATGGAGATTGCTTATAAAGGAGGAGATGATAATAGACTAGGTTTGGGGAAGATGCGAGATCCACGATCAAGGCGAAGGTGTTTTGGCGGAGATGCCAAAATATCTGAAATAGTGATGGGACCAAAACCACGACGCTTAGAGGGTGTTGAGATGGCGGTTTAGGTCAAGGAGACGCTGAGAAGGCCAAGTGGATGGGAACCTTGCTCCTTAGTGAGTTTGGGCTTATGCGCTTTGAGAATTGTGCATAAATCATATATGAGTGTAAAACCCGGTGTATATTGGGTTAACGGATTTCTCCGGTTGTGCTAATGGATAGTATCTATTAGAGTTAGATGTGGTTTTGTTGCTGTATCTATATGAGTCGAAACGGTTATAGGCATGTGGTCAACCTAACCAACCATTCATTCATTAAGGTTTGAGAGAGAGACCTTCTTGTGGTATAAGCTTTGGGTGAGTGCTCTTACGAGAGCTTTATCTTTTATAATGGAGTGACTGTAAAACCTTCATCTATAAGTTGTAATAGATCAATTTTATTTATTCTACATGGTGTGTTCTTGCTCTTGTTGATTTTGCACTTATTTTGGTTGGTGTTTTCTCTCTCTCTCTCTCCTTCCCTCTTGATCTTGCTGGGTTCGAAGGATGCGTAGTGATGGGGATGCCTTACGAGGATCATATTCTATCCATATAGTGATTAGTTATAGCAAGATCTTGAAGATTGCCCGATTTGATCCGATTTGGAGCCCTTATAGTGATATTTTGTTCCTAAAGTTTTGGTCTTGAATCTTTATGTTCTCTTGATTTCTATGACATATAGGAACTTATATAGAGCCATCTTAGTTATTCTCAAACCACGAGCAAGTCACATCTCAAGTTCTTAAGTTTTGCCCTATTTTGGTGCAACCTTATTTGTCTTAAGGAAAGGTTGAAACTTTAGCCAAGATCCATGTGATACTTGGATAGATTAGGTTTGTA
Organism: Dendrocalamus latiflorus; assembly: GCA_017311315.1. Taxonomy (NCBI): domain Eukaryota; kingdom Viridiplantae; phylum Streptophyta; class Magnoliopsida; order Poales; family Poaceae; genus Dendrocalamus; species Dendrocalamus latiflorus. The sequence continues at coordinate 10,289,809 of CM029640.1, read as the reverse complement.
AGATTCTCAGTAAGGTATATGTAAAGTTTTAAATAATTTGGATATGTATTTTAGATGTTGCACTATTTTTGGATTTGGTTCGAGTTGATTTCTAGTTCTAGGAATAGGGGTGCGGTCTGATCACCCCTAGGTCTGCGGTCTAATTGGAGGCCGGTCATCTCCGGCGATCAGACCTCTTGGTCAGTCCAACCACTCCCTCATAACAGCCCAACCGGTTTAGAGGAGTTGAACTCCATTTGTTTTTGCGCTTTTGTGTGTTCTTTGTTGGTGAGCAAATCTGATCTTCCTAGCTTATAATAGCTAGTGTAGTGAAAGTTTTAGAATACCATTTAGGAGGTTAAATTTGAAGATACCATTCACCTCCTTTGATTACTGTTGCAGTCCTACGACCACTCCTTGGAGCCGTATGACCACGTTGCAGTCGCTACGACCACACTAGTAGTCGTTACGACCGCTCTGTTGCTTCTCTGACCACCCTGGCAGTCATTACGACCACATTGTGACCTCTTCGATTATGCCTCACTGCTCTGACCACGTACTCATAAATTTCAGCTAAAATTACGACCACGTTCACCGCCACTACGCTGCACTTCCTTCAACCATGGTCGATCATCGTAGTCGTAACTCGATTACGACCACGTTGAAAGCTCTATCAACTGTTGTTGTTGTATCCCTTATGACCACGTTAACTGCTTCCGACCATGGTCGTAACTACTTTACGACCACGTCTTCCCACTATGGTCACTTACAACCACGTCTTCTCGTTCTGTGACCATGGTCGTAACTCACTTATGACCACGTCTTCAGCACCTGCGGACACCTCTGCTCATCGCCGTAGTCGTAATTCTATTTACGACCACGTCTGTGAACACAATGAACTCGATAGATTTCACAGAGCCAAACCGCTCCTCTCTTCTTTATTTCTTTCTCTCAATCACACCGATCGCTATGATCACCCTGATCGCTCTCTCTGTTGCCTTGCCTCTCGATCACACCGATCGCATTGGCCTCAACTCGCTCTGCCTCTTGGTACAATGCTATGCCCTTTATACCCTGCTCTATGACCACGACTACTACCCTATGACTATGAAGTGGACTCGAACTAGATAGACTAGCTTGTACTCGTACTCGAACTCGAATACGACTATGAAGTGGACTCGAACTAGATAGACTAGCTTGTACTCGTACTCGAATATGACTATGAAGTGGACTCGAACTAGATAGACTAGCTTGTACTTGTACTCGAACTCGAATACAACTACGACTTCTGACTTTGTTACGACCACGACTTCTGACTCGACTACGACTTACAACTTTGACTTCTAAATGAGAAAACAAGATTACAAACTCTAACAATCACCTCCTTAATCTTGTTTTTCATCTTGATTACGCTAATCTTTTCTCTTGCTTCCGCTTCTTCTTTGCATGCCTGCCTGGGCTGGAGCACCTGCTCCCACAGCCGTCTCTTCAACTTCGTTTCCATGTCTGGTCGTCTTCCACCTGCAGCACTTGCCCACTCTTTCTCTGGCACATGACCTTGCATTCGACCACCATTCTCTCTACGCTCTGCTGCCCTTGCATATACGTGAGACCACTTGAGCTAGTTCCCGCTGCATGCCTGCTTGCGCGTCTTACCTCAGCTTCAGGGATGCGCCCTCCTCCCCGTGGGTCCCAACACCTTGGCCTCCCAAGCCCCTGCTCACTACAACTGCATGCACTCGTTGCCCTACATGCATGCCGACTGCACCCATCCTTTCTCTTGTGCCATCTACTTGTGTGCCTGCTGCACGCACACCTCCTGCCCCCCAACTGCATGTCCGTGAGCCTCACCACCGCTTGCTGCGCCATGCTTGCCTCCTATAGTCTGTTCGTGAAGTCCACCGTGTTTTGGCTCCTCCAGACCGTTCTTCACACAAATCGATCTACAAGTTTTCAAAGAAATGTTGTACAACTGATTTAGAGATCTTTTCATCTTCATCAATAAATCTCTGTCTAGTCATACACATGCAAGAACTCATCCCGCAGAACCACCCTGCACCCTGTTTCTGCCATCTGCCCGAGACTAAGTATGTTGTTGCATAAACTTGGTATATGGTAAATCCTTGTCAACAACTTTATATCTCCATTCTTGCAGTGCAACATCATCGTCCCTTTGCCTTTTATCTCCACCGTGGAGCCATCACTAAACTTGACCTTGCCCCAAATCTTCTCTTTGAGCTTATGAAACATGGAGCGATCTTCCGTCATGTGGTTGCTTGCTCCATTGTCCAAGTACCACTGATCCCTGTAATCGTGGCTTCCTTTCTTCATGCGTAGTTTTGGAACTATATTCTCCTCATTCAGTACCACCATGACCGGCTTCTTTTCAACATATGAGGAGAGAAATACTAGTGTTTTATCATCTTCTTCTTCGTCTTTGGTGAGGTTCACCTCCCCGTCCTTCTTCTTACTTCTGCAAACCAAAATATAGTGCCCGTACTCATTGCAGTTGAAACACTTTATATGGCTGCGACATCCTGAGGCGTAGTGCCCGTATTTGCCACATTCAAAGCACTTGACATATAACTTATCATGGGATCTCTCACCACCGCCTTGCCCAGCCTTATCTCCACGGCCACCCCTACCACCTCGGCCACTCTGGCCTCCTCGACCGCGTCACCTCCCGCGGTTGTTTGATGAGCCACGACCGTCTCTTGGATCTCCCTGTACTAGCAATGCATGCTCGTTATGAGATCCCTACTCGTTATGCGGCTGAAACCCCTTCAGTAACTCCTCATGCGCCTTGCGAGAGCCGGTAATCTCCTCTATCTTCTTCTTGTCCAGATCGGGGGAGTACATAAGTGTTGTGACAATAGGTATGTACTTCTCCGGAAGCATACACAAGTACTTCTTCACTGCTACAGATTTCTCCATCTTGTTGCCAAGCGAGTTAATTTGATTGTACAATGAACTCAGCTTGCCGGTGAACTCGTCCACCAACTAGGTCTCTCTCATCTTCAGGTTCTTAAACTCGCTTCATAAATTTTGGAGCCACACCTTCTTGACAAAATTAATGCCCTCGTGCATTGTCGAAGCATCTCCTATGCCTCCCGTGCCATCTTCTTGTCGATGAGTTGATGCATCATCGTGTCTGGCACCGCCTGGTAGATGAGGGCCAAAGCCGCCTGATCTGTCTTATCGTCCACCTTCTTGTCCTTCTCCTTCGGATCGGCTGCACCCTAGACTCCTTGGGCATGCCTGTTTGCCTTCATCTTTATTGCCCACACTGGGTAATTGTCGGTCGTCAGGAGAGGGTACTGGAGGGAGATTAGCCCACCTTGAGCCTTCGCCTTGTCTCCCATGACCTTCAAAACCGAAGTCAACTAGCTCTGATACCACTTGTTGCAGTCCTACGACCACTCCCTAGAGCCGTACAACCACGTTGCAGTTGCTACGACCACACTAGCAGTCGTTACAACTGCTTTGTTGCTTCTCCGACCACCTGGCAGTCGTTACGACCACGTTGTGACCTCTTCGATCACGCCTCATGGCTCTGACCACATACTCGTAAACTTCAAATGAAATTACGACCATGTTCACCGCCGCTGCGCTGCACTTCCTTCGACCATGGTCGATCACCATAGTCATAACTCGATTATGACCACATAGTCGACCACATTGAAGGCTCTATCGACTGCCGTTGTCGTAACCCTTACGACCACGTTAACTATTTCATGACTATGGTCGTAACTTCTTTACGACCACGTCTTCCTGTTGTGGTCACTTACCACCACATCTTCTCGTTCTGTGACTATGGTCGTAACTTGCTTACGACCACGTCTTCAGCACCTGCGGACATCTCCGCTCATCGCCGTGGTCGTAACTCTGTTTACAACCACGTCTGTAAACACAATGAACTCGATAAATTTCACAGAGCCAAACCGCTCCTCTCTTCTTTATTTCCTTCTCTCGACCACACCGATCGTTACGATCACCCCGATCGCTCTCTCTGTTGCCTTGCCTCTCGATCACACTGATTGCATTGGCCTCAACTCGCTCTACCTCTGAGTACAATGCTTTGCCCTTTATACCCTGCTCTACGACTACGACTCGGGTTCGACTACGACTACGACTACTACTTCTACGGTTATGAAGCGGGCTCGAACTCGATAGACTGACTTGTACTCGTACTCGAACTTGAATACGACTACGGCTTCCGACTTTGTTACGGCCATAACTTCCGACTTGACTACGACTTACAACTTTGACTTCTAAACGAGAAAACAAGATTGTAAACTCTAACAATTACCATGTCGGATCCAACACATGGCATGAAGCTGCCCTTGGGACATTTCCAAACTCCTGATGCACAATCTGTCCCCATGTGCTAGCACCTCGCATGCCCACAATTTATCAAGCTGATTGCTTCCAACTACACTAGAACCTAGTAATATACAATGATATATGCATTCTTTTGCAGTTGCTATTTCACTTCTCATGTCACTGTTCCACTTCCACATGCCTAAAGCGGATATATTAACCCTTACAGGCAGGTGATGTGGTTATTCTACTCCGATTTGAGATTGCTTGTGGATGTGGCAATATGTAGGCCTATCAAGTTTTGTTTTCCCCTCTTTTTGGAACAAGGGCTTGACTGTTTGAACAGGGACATACTCCTTGTTAATTATTCAAGATCACCACTGCACTCACTTCAAAACTCATGTTTATTATGCCATCTTGACCAAATTTTCAAGTAGATAACACTTTTTAAGGTGGAAGAACATGCCTACCAATTTCATGTATATGAATTGAAGGCACCTGACAGCATCATTCTTGTGGTGGCAAAGCAGTAGGATCCCAACTATGTCCCAAAGCAATGAAAGGCATGCTAGTGCACTAATGAGAATGGCCACTAAATTAGTGTCCACTACTATATACATGTGCCTTGTGCCAGTATGCGTGCCTCGATACCTTTTCGTGTGGCATGAGAGCTAAAACATCTTGCTTTTCAAAATTTTGATCTAGCATGCGAGTCAGATGCATACTGGACCTAAAATGTTGGTGCAATTACCATCACACAAAACCACGATAACTACAAATTTCTTCCAGAAGGAATCGAGTCATCAACCGAAAAATAAAAACCCAACCAACGTGCATGCATGGAAGGAGCACAATTTTTAAGTAGTGGCTCCTCCACTGGCCTTTAACTAGCTTAGCTTTTGCTTCCTACCCTCGTCGTTGAGAAGCGTTTTAGGATTTGTTACTTGTCAGTCTTTTTTGCTTTCTGTCCTCGGCACTAAGGATTTGCCACTCCATTCGTTGGTATTTCAGGATTTACTACTTGTCAGTGAGACAACGGGGTCGGAATTCATCAGATGCTACCGAATTTCTGGATTTAACAACCTAGCAATGGCATAATCCATTGCTTAGGCAGCTTCATTACAAGCTTTTGCGATGTCTCAACTCTCAGCCAACTCATCACTTGGAAGAAAAGAAGATAGAAAACAAAATGAATAATCCTTCGCTAGGGAGTTGTTGATGGCAACAAGGCAATATGTGCGGGAATCTTGTCAAGTATTGGCCACGAAGATCACTTCCATTAGTTCCATCTGGAGAGGCTTGTGGGGCAAGGAGCAAATGGATATCGGCATCAACTACTCACTGTCCTCATGTCCTTGTCTCGAGTGACATTAATCTTAGCCATCTAGAACCCTTCTTTGCTTCGGTTTCCGAAGTGATGCTGAGATCGACGGGTGATCAAATTCTTGTACCAAGGAAGGAGATTTATTTGAGATACTATCCCTTCTTGGTTCTCTTCTTGAATCATCCATCAGATTACTTATATGTCGTAATGACCTTCGAAATACTATGTCTTGTACATCAATTAAATGTGTAAATGGAACCAAATTATATAGCAAGAAGTATAATAATTCAAAATTGTGTCGTAACATGTGTCAAATTATTTCTAGCAGATGAGAACAATATGGTCATTAACATCGAGGTATATCGAATTTTTCTGCTATCTTCTTCCTATAGGGGTGTAGTGTTAATATTTGGCAATTGGCCTATCCAATGTGACCAAAAGTTAACATTAGGACAGATGTATAAATATACATACACAGATGTCCAGATGAACAGATCGTGGCCATTATTTTGTTCAAGACACCGGCATGCTCTTGCTGATGGAGGGCCTACATGCTTCTTGGAATCTTGAATGGTCCACAGGATAACATTTGCAGCAAGAGCATGAGGGCATGGCATGAAGTGCTGACAATATGTTGATGAGTGTGCTCCAATGACCAATTTTCAAAAGGAAGTGTGTTCCAATGACAGTATGTTATGATGTTTGCCATGCTCTTGACTTTTTTTCTTTTAGTTCTCTCAGTTTTGTTATAGAGTAGAACGAACCTTCTTTTCACTCATCTAGTAAACAAGATGAGTGCAACAACCATGATTTGGTTCATTGGAAAAGCAGCCTTTTTCCATCGAAGAATGTGAACTAAATGCATCATTATTCAGAGTGGCACTGGGTTGTACCTTTTGGCTTTTACCTGCATCTGATGACCTTGGGGCCTCGTTATTATGATCCGACAGCGTCGAGTCCAAGCCATGCAATTTACCTTTGCACATTTGTAACTTCAGTTTCATGATCCAACTGAGTGCGTGAAAAGCAGTAGGCGTTACAATTTACGGGCTACAGAATGTTATATGCAAAAAATTTATAAGACGCAGCAACACAATAGTTCAGCATTACAAGGCTAGTTTGATGCACTCTTTTTTCCTTACAAATTTCAGTTGAATAATTAACCCCACAAGATGGTCTTGTAATGCACCATCCAATCAGATCCCAATTCGATTAACTAAGTACAGACACGGCCAAAATAGAGAGAATATATTCCAGACTCCAGATTGAGTCACATACATGGAATACACTTTGCTGAATAAGTTGGCCGAACAAACACTAGCACTCCACAAGTTCAGCTCCCACTCCTAGAGTCCCAGTCACCTTTTCTGCAGCAAAAGCAATCGCCAAACTGCAGTGAGCAGAACTGAAAAAGAAAACAACACACGAGGGCCTCCAGCCTCCTACTTTTCCCTCAGGTCATACCATACCTTGGCCTGTTGGCAAACAGTAGAAATGATACCGCTTGTGCGGAGGAGCTTTCTTGAAAGCTTTGCGAGGAATTTGTATCACTGTGACAAATTCTTCCATGAAAGCTTTGCACAACACCACCCATATCTGTACACTGTTAAACCATAGAGAACAATCCACATCCGTATATGCAGCTTTCTTAATCAGGTATGCAATGACCCAGTCACTAGCCCACAAATGCAAGGAAATATCCAAGGCTCTGAACTTGGATGTATCACACACACAAACACAAGCATGATCTTTTGTATTCTCCAGGACAAAGTGGCACAGCAGCTTTGTGTACATTACAAGTAGTACATTGCACTTCATTGCAACATGGATACAAACAGTTACATGGAATCCATACACACAAATCACAAACTTCAGAGATCATCTTTTCAGTCTTCAGTGGACTTTGGCCGTTGCATTCCTGGCTGGTCTGTGTACCCGTACCTTTGGCCTCTTCTTGGTGGCCAGCTTCCTCTTGAGCGCCTTGACCTTCTCGCTTAGCTCCGTGATGAACCCCCATCTGATCGTTGCCGGATGCAAGAAGCTTCTGCAGCATCTCGTTCAACTTCTGGTTTTCCTCAGCCAGATTCTTCTCGTCATCGTTCTTCAGGCCATCGTGAGTTGCAGAAACAGAAGCTGCTTCTTCAGAAGCTATCTGCACGCCGACGTCTTCTTTCGGGATATCGGCTTCCACCTAAGCAGAGATCGCTCTTGTTGCACATACTCGGGCTTCTTTCAGCATCTCGCTGCATTCAACTGCCTCAGAAGCCTCCATACCATCACTAGTTTTGTCTCCATTGCCGTGCTCCTTTCGTGCATCACTTTGGCTCTCCAATGACACCTTTTGAGTCAGGATTTTCATGCACCATGCTGTCATCATGTTCACACGGTAATTCACTGCCCTCACTTTCAGGCAGGGTATGTTCAGCACCCATGTTACTCGGAGCTCCTGCAACATTCATAGTATTTTCCTTGGTCTGGTCTTCCTTTAACAATGCTACAACGAGAGGCTCCTCTCCGTTTGGAGAACCTCCTGTTGGATTCTCCACATGAGTTTCATTCTGATGATCCACAAGTGGAAGTGCTGAATCGTCCTCGCCTGAAAACTCACATTGCTTTTCTGCTTCTGATTCCTCCAAGACAGTTTGTTCCAGGGCAGAGTCAGACTGCAATGTTCCTTCGAGCAAGGGAGGCTGCGCAGACTTCTCCGCATCTGCAACAGTATCATAGTCCACATTATTTGTATCACCCACATTATTTGTAGAATCTGCAACTTGTTGCTGCATGTTGGCGTCCCTGGTTTCTTCTGGTTGATCTTCCAGCTTGGACACAATGGAGTCATCTGCAGGAGCTGGATCGTATTCATGTGGCTCTGCATCCTTCAATAGTACAGATGAATCCTCCAAATGAACAAATGGAGCACTCGGTTCTTTGCATCGATCTTCTTCAGCAGGAGCAACATCATGTTTCAGCTCTGAGATTTCTACAGCTGCAGATTCCGGAACCTGACCTGCGACTGAACCATCCTGTTTCATGGTATTGGTATACAGTGTTGATATTTTCTTTACAAATTCAACATTGTTATAAAGCTCATCACCTACATAAATAAAATGAAAAACTCATTAACTCCCGCTCCACTTTCCATAGATGTTGTAGTCATAGTAACTGTACTGTCCTCAGTGGCAGCAGGAGAAACCCCTGTATTTGATTCTTCAGTATGGCGACTATGCTCAGTGGAAGCTGTGCACTGTTTCAGCACATTGGAGTCCTCTGATAAAGCTGCATCATGCAACGGCTCCATGTAGCCCACTGACGATACTTCTCAACCCTTGCTGCAGCTTTCTCCCGTTGATATGAACACTGTCAACATCCAATTTATAAAGGATAAAATAGCAGGCATGTAGTTAACTAATGAACCAATATTGTTACTCTAGACGACAACAAATAAACAGAAATACAACTTCTTCAGGCGTTTCTTCCCTTGAAGTGGTATTTGATTCTTCTGTTTGGTGCTCCTGCTCAGTGGAATGTCCCGACAAAACTGCATAATTCATCACATCCATGGATGATGCTCCTTGGCACTCACCCAGTGCTGCAGCTTTCCCCTATTGGACATGAGTGATGTTAGATATCCCACTTGTAAATTAAATTGATCGGTTATCTTATCAATTATCTTATCAGCTCCATTGTACATATTGTAACTGCTGTAGGGGTGGCCCCCACCTAAACCCAGCCGGCCTGTTAGAATGCTGTAAGGCCCAGAATAGGGCATGTATAATGACATAAGTGCCCTTGAGAGGGATACTCAAATGTAAGGTTACTGTTGTAAAAACACTCCCCATGTGGACATATATACAATACAGGTCATGGGGGAAACCCTAAGCCATTACTCACCTAACTCTCCACTACCATACTCTCTTTCTCTCTCTGTTTGGTCTGTAACCACAACAGTTGGCACCGTCCGTAGGGAGGACAAGAGCAAGCCTCCAGATTTGAAAGAGGATGGCACCAAAGAAAGCTTCATCATCGGCGGCGAGGAAGAAGAAAGTGGTGGCAGCGGAATCTCGCGTCAACACCAGGGCTTCGGCGTTGGCAGCTGCAGGTGCAGGTGGCAATGCGGGCGTGACGGTCGTAAACGCCGACGTTCACGACGCGATGCCCGATCCCGCCACCACCGCCGCGACGACCAACCCCGCCACCATCGCCACAACGCCCGATCCCGCCACCACTGCCGCGACGACCAACCCCGCCACCATCGCCACGACGCTCGATCCCGTCACCACCGCCGCGACGACCAACCCCGCCACCATCGCCACGACGCTCGACCCCGCCACCGCCGCCACGACAACCGATCCCGCCACCGTCGCTACGGCAGTCGAAATCGCCCCACGCGTAGCAGGTAACCCCACAGCAGGTACCGCGACAATCGCCAGCAGCGCCGCCAGGGTGGTCGGAGGTGGAAACGCAGGTGCGTCTGCTCTCCCGCCCGGCGCAGGAACAGTGAGCGGTTCCGGCGGCAACGCGGGCTTCGTCGTCGGCCCCAGGGTCCTTCACGACAGCGTTGCAGGCAGCCCGAGAGCGCAGGCCATGGTCGCCACTGCTCCGGTCGCGCCGCCGAGCGCACCGACAGCCCCAACCACGTCCACGGTGAAGAACGCCCTGCGAGACATACAAGAGGCTCGGAGCCAACAAGCCCCACCGGTGGTCGCATCGGAGCCCACTCCGGAGAGGGCGGATAGCCACGACGCCCTCACGTCCAGCCGCGTCCCACTGCGACGCGTGGACCGAGAGTCCCCCCTCTCAGCGGGCTTGCAGCGGGCGGCATGGCCTGAGGACTTCAAGTTTCCGAGTGTCATCGAGGTGTATAAAGGTGACACGGACCCGCGAGAGTTCGCGCGCGTGTACGAGACCGCCATTGAAGCCGCTGACGGAGACGACACCACGAAGGCAAAGGGACTCCCCCTCGCATTGCAAGGGGTGACGCTCTCTTGGTTCTTCACCATCGAGCCGCACTCAATCTACGCGTGGGAGCAGATCCGCGACCGACTCTACAACAACTTCCAGGGAAACTACATCGAGTGCGTCGACGCGGACCAGCTATTCGCAGTCAAGCAAAAACCTGCGGAGAGGCTCCGGGATTACTTTAAGCGCTTCGCGAAGGTACGTTGCCAGGTCAAGGACGTCAATGAAACAACCGTCATCAATGCAGCGATACAAGGCCTCCGCCTGGGACCGCTGGCCGAATACAACGCGCGCAAACCAATCAAGACGATGGCGAAGCTCTTCGACAAGATGGAAGAGTACGCCAGAGCGGAGGAGGACGCGCGGCGGCGACGACTCCGACACTAATCAGGCGGAAGGGTCGGCAAAAAACGATGGCTCGCCGAAGGAGGGCTCCTCGAAAGGCAAGCGCAAGCAGGAACAGTCGAAGAACGCCTCCGAGCGCAAGGATCCCCAGCACAAGGACTCGTCAGTCGACAGGTCCAAACGTGACCAACACAAATCTCGGAAACCTCGCTACGTCTTTGACATCGAGGGTGGCTCCGAAGATAACGCCCCTACGGGTCGTGGCAGCAGAGGGCGCCGTGGCCGGGGACGGGGGCGCGGGCGGGGTCGCGACGACAGAGCCCGCGAAGAGTACACGACCAGCACAACGGGCTGTGGTGTGAAGTCCACGGTCGGGGCAGCCACGACACGCGTGCGTGCGCCAATATCGCAGTGCTCCGACAGAGCGTTGCCAGAGACAAAAACCCTGAGGCACGCGCGCCTGTCGTGGCTCACGTCCAACACCCCCAGGACCAAGAAATACAACCCCAGGAAGGCCCCCTGCGGATTCAGGCCTACGTGCAGCAACCTCGGGAGGGCCTCCTACAGTTGCAAGCCCTGGAAGGAGCCCAGCGCAGGGTCATAAACGTCATTTCCGGGGCTCCTCGTTGGGGTTCGCCTCGGCGCGGCAGCGGAAGGTCTACGCGAGGCTGCACCACGTTGCGGCATACCCAGCGCAGGCGCCGCCGGAGTGGGCACAGCATGAGATCACCTTCACGCCCGCTGACGCCGAAGGCGTGGAGTTCCCCCACCAAGACCCCCTGGTCGTCCAGGTCCTCATCGCAGGATGCGAGGTCAGGCACGTCCTGGTCGACGGAGGAAGTTCCACGAACATCTTGTTCGCAGCGGCCTTCGACCAGATGGGGATCCCCCGAAGACGTTTGGGCCCTTCGGGCATCCCGTTGCAGGGCTTCGGGGGGCAACCCCTGCGGGCATTGGGTCAGATATGCCTCCAAGTCTCTTTCGGCCGAGACGACAATGTGAGGAGCGAGGACGCCACCTTCGACGTCGTCGACATCTCGTACCCCTACAACGCTATATTAGGGCGGCCAACCTTAAACTCTCTCGGGGCAGTCCCGCACCACGGCTTCCTATGTATGAAGCTCCCCGGACCGCGGGCCATCATCACCGTCCACGGCGACCAGAATATGGCTCGGCGTATAGAGCTCGGCACCAGGGGCTCGCATTACGAGGCTTGGCGAAGCGCCTAGGCCGGGTGTGCAAGCATGAAGATCCTTGGCGGCTCCAAACAGCACCCCGCCGGCCCCCCCGCGCGAATTACCCAAGCAGCAGAGGCTCAGCAGCAGAGGCTCACACCGTGCCCCACCTCATCACCAAGCGACGACAGCTGCGGCTGTTCCCGTCCTTAAAGCGGTCAGTGGCTAATATCACACCTTTTGTAATCGCTCACCCGCGCAAACGGGAATTTAATAAAGTTCACCGTTTGCACAAATTTCCTTGTTCCCTGCACAAAGACACACGCGTTCGCGCGCGCACTCTCCGTCAAAGATACGGGCATGAGTATAAACAAAGACACGCGTTCGCGCGCGCACTCTCCGTTAAAGATACGGGCATGAGTATAAACAAAGACACGCGTGGGGGACGCCTCCGCGCGCACTCTACGGAGTATAAATAAGACGTAGCGTCGAGGTCCGCCTCCGCACGCACTCTGCAGAGTATAAATAAGACGTAGCGTCAAGGTCCGCCTCCGCACGCACTCTATGGAGTATAAATAAGACGTAGCGTCGAGATCCGCCTCCGCACGCAACTTCACCGCCCGCAACGCGCGGAGGCTTGCCTCCGCGTGCAGTCCACGGACTCTAAAGAAGACGTAGCGCCGAGGTTCGCCTCCGCACGCACTCTACGGAGTATAAATAAGACGTAGCGTCAAGGTCCGCCTCCGCACGCAATCTACGGAGTATAAATAAGACGTAGCGTCGAGGTCCGCCTCCGCACGCAACTTCACCGCCCGCAACGCGCGGAGGCTTGCCTCCGCGCGCAGTCCACGGACTCTAAAGAAGATGTAGCGCCGAGGTCCACCTCCGCACGCACTCTACGGAGTATAAAATAAGACGCGGATGTGTCCCTGCGCACTCTACTAAGTATAAACAAGACGCGGATGCTCCCGCGCACGCATGGGTATTATCCCACGCACTCTACGGAGTATAAACAAATCGTAGTTGATTGTCCCACGCACTCTACGGAGTATAAATAGGACGCGAATACCCCCGTGCACGCATAGGTATTCTATGCGTACCCCTCGGGGTATAAACAGCGCGCGGTCTACGATTCCTACGCCATGAGTTGATAAGACGCACTAGAGGCTGGCCTCCGCCAGCACTTCATAGCGATCGAGCAAAAGGCCTTAACAGAGGCTAACCAAGGAGCACTCGCGCGTCTGCCTCGACTAAGGCGCCAGCTCCGCTGCCACCACCTCGAGGGGTAGGGGACGGAGCGCTCGCGCGTCTGCCTCGACTAAGGCGCCAGCTCCGCTGCCACCACCTCGAGGGGTAGGGGACGGAGCGCTCGCGCGTCTGCCTCGAGGGGTAGGGGACACAGCCGCGTATCGTCGCAAGATCAGATACTTACCCGCACTCCCGATACCTCCAGCGCGTCATCAAGGCGCCCCGTCCTGTAGGTTGACAGCACCTGCCGGTCAACGCTGGCGGCCGCGTCCTCTACGATCCCACGCCACGCCCCCAACGCTTCTGGGGGAGGAACTGTTAAGGATAGAATAGGAGATAGATTAGATATGTTATTTGTTTCCTAATATGCCTTGTATTCTTTCTGTACATCTCCCTTGTATCTCTATATATATTGCCTTTTGGGCCTTATGAATAAATGCACAATATTCATAACATGGTATCAGAGCCTAGGTTAGGGTTAGGGTTCTGACCAAGTTTTTCTTCCGCTGCCTCTGAGCCGCTGCCCCGACTGGGCCGCCGCCGCCGTCACCGATCTGAGCCGCCGCCCTCGACTGGGCCGCCGCCGCCATCGACACCATCAGATCTGACGCCGCCGCCGCCCGGATCATCTTGAGCCGCCACTGCCGCTACAAGATCCGACGTCGCCGCCATCAGATCTGACGCCGCCGCTGCCGGATCTGACGCTGGGCCGCCGCGCCTCCTTCACCGGGCCGCCGCGCCTCCTTCGCCGGGCTGCCGCGTCTCCTTCGCCGGGCCGCCGCTGCCTGCCGCCTGCGCCGGGCCGCCGCCGCCTGTAGCCTGCGCCGGGTCGCCAGCCGAGCCCGGCCGCCGCCGCCGTCACGCGCTCCGCCAGTCGAGCTGGGCCGCCGCTGCCGTTGCCCGCTCCGTCGGCCGCGTCGGGCTGCCGCCGCCGCCGTCGTCTGCTTCTCCGGCCGCGCCGGGTCGCCGGCCGCCGTCGCCTCTGCTCCGGCCGCGCCGGGTCGCCGTCTGCCGTCGCCTCTCCTCCGGCTGCGCCGGGTCGCTGGCCGTCGTCGCCTCTCCTCCGGCCGCAGCTCCATCTGTGGGCTGCAGCTCTCTGCTGGCTCACAGCCAGTGGAGTGATCGGCTTATATAGTTAAAAAAAAGAAAGCAAAAAAAAGCAAAAAAACCGTTGTTCTAACCGCCGCGCCGTCCAGCGCCGCCTATTAGACTTCGTTGCCTTGGTCGCCGCGCCGTCCAGCGCCGCCTACCAATGGCTTCCGTTCCCTCCGCTGCGATCCCATTCTCGGGAACAAAGCTCCATGGAACGAACTACAGGTTATGGTCTTCCCTCATGGAGATCACGCTTGATGGTCTCCGCCTTTGGGGACATGTTACCGGTGCTCGTCCTTCTCCGCCACCGCCGGTTCAGCCTCCTCCTAGGCAGCCTACTTCTGCACCTCCTGGAGCAGATGAGGCTGCTAAGAAGAAGGCAGAGGCTGATGCTGCTGCTGCTGACGCTGTTGATGAGGCCTTTCAATATGCCATTGACGCTTTCGAGCGCTGGTGTGCTGATGAGGCCCGTGTTCGTGCCATCCTGGTGGTCAGTGTTGACGACTCCATTCAGCCAGATATTGTTGGTCTGCGGTCTACTCGACAGATCTGGGAGTACTTACGTGAGCGATATCAGCAGAGCAGTGATGCTCAGTTCTTTTCGCTTCAGCGTGAGTTGGAGACGCTTCGCCAGGGAGATTCTTCTGTCGACGACTTGTTCCGAGCTCTGGCTAGTCTCTGGCGCCAGATAGATGAGCTGGCTTCTCCACTGTGCCAGGAGTGCCACAAAGTTCAGAAGGCGGATCATGATCGCCTTCGTCTTTATGATTTTGTCTGCCGTCTTCGCCCAGAGTTTGAGCCTGTCAGAGCTCAGCTGCTGAGCCGCTCGCCACGACCGACTGTCACCGAGGCTCTTTCGACACTTCGGGCTGAGGAGCTTCGTCTCGGGCTAGCAGCACAGTCCGTTCCGACTGTGCTTGTTGCTCCTTCTTCGACTACATCGACGGTTCCTGCTACGACTACGGTTCCTTCCCAGGTGCCTGTTGCCGCTCCTGCCTTTGCACCAACTGGAGTTCAATGCAACTACTGCAAGAACTTCGGGCATGACTACCAGCGTTGTGCGGTGCGAAAAAAGCGGAATAAGGCGCATGGGGATGGACGATCCAAGGGGGGGCAGGGAGGCCCTTCCTTCACAGGAGGACAGACCAGCTCATCAGGATCTCAGCGAGGTGACTCTGTTCAGCAGCTTTGCCAGGCTCTTCTTCAGCAGCTCTCTCACAGCTCAGCGGGTTCTGCTAGTCTAGCTCAGACGTCTCCCCCAGGTACCTCTTGGGTTCTAGATTCTGGTGTCTCTTTCCATATGACACCAGATTCCACATCTCTCACTTCAGTAGGACCTCCTGTCCTCCCTATCTCTGTCCAGACTGCTGATGGTACTTCCTTGTCTGTTAGTTGTCAGGGCACTCTTTTGTCCACTGATTTTTCTGTTCCAGCTGTTTCACATGTTCCCCAACTAACCATGCAGCTTCTTTCAGTGGGACAGCTCACTGACCTTGGTTGTAGGGTTGGTTTTGACTCTCACACCTGTTTTGTTCAGGATCGACAGACAGGGACGATACTTGGGACTGGCCAGCGCCGTAGGGATCGTCAGGGTCTCTACATTCTCGACCGTCTTCATCTTCCGTCCGCTTCAGCTGCTCCTACCACGTCTCCTGCCACGTCTACCTCCACTGCCACTGCTGCCACCACCTCTGGAGTTTTTGCGCAGTGGCATCACCGTTTAGGTCACCTGTGTGGGTCTCGTCTTTCGTCATTAGTTCGTCAGGGTGTCATTGGACGTGTTACTGTTGACACGTCCATGTTTTGTCGAGGTTGTAAGCTGGGCAAGCAGCTACAACTTCCTTATCATTCTAGTGAGTCATTGTCTTCTCGTCCTTTTGATTTAGTTCATTCAGATGTATGGGGACCTGCGCCTATTATCTCAAAAGGCGGGCATAAATTCTATGTTATTTTCATTGATGACTATTCCCGTTTTACTTGGCTTTTCCCTATGTCTAATCGTGGTCAGTTTCTTGTGATCTATCGTAGCTTGCCATGATGGTTCATACTCAGTTTGAGTCCTCTATTCGTATTTTTCGCTGTGATTCTGCTGGCGAGTATTGTTCTAGTGCGTTCAGACAATTTCTTTCTGAGCAGGGCACTCTTTATCAGTCTTCTTGTCCTGGTGCTCATGCTCAAAATGGGGTTCCTGAACGCAAGCATCGTCATCTGATCGAGACTGCTCACACCCTTCTTGCTTCTCACGTTCCCCCACAGTTCTGGGCTGAGGCTGTTTCTACGGCTGCATATCTCATTAATATGCAGCCTTCCACTGCTCTTAAGGATGTCAGTCCTATAGAGCGTCTCTACTCTAGAGCCCCCCAGTACGATCACCTTCGTGTTTTTGGCTGCACCTGTTTTGTCCTGCTGCCGCCTCGTGAGCGCACTAAATTGACAGCCCAATCAGTCGAGTGTGTTTCTTGGGTACAGTTCTGAGCATAAGGGTTATCGTTGCTATGATCCTTCTACTCGGCGGATTAGGATCTCACGAGATGTTGTCTTTGACGAATCTCGACCTTTCTTCTATCAGGATTCGGCTCCTCACACTGCTTCCACCATCGAGACGATCTCCTGGTTGTCTCTCCCTGACTCCTCACCCATTTCCCCCCTTTCCCCGCCTTCGGTACCTTCACCTCCTGTGTTGCCTCCTGCAGCACCGCCTCTTGCTCCTATGGCACCACCGTCTCGTTTCTCTGGGGTGCACTACTCCAGACGTCCTTGTCCTTCACCAGACCCCTCTCCTGGTCTCTTGCCAACACCGACGTCTGATTCATCTGATGATGCTCCTCGTTACGCCCTTCGTGACCGGGCAACCATTCGGCCTCCTGCTCGTCTTGGTTTTGCTTCGCCAGCTCATGCTCTCTCTGTCACTGAGCCTAGTTCTTATCGTGAGGCTGCTTCTCATTCTGAGTGGCAGCTCGCCATGGCAGAGGAGCTTGATGCGCTTCGTCGTACGGAGACTTGGGAGATTGTCCCGACACCTGTGCACACTCGTCCTATCACGTGCAAGTGGGTGTACAAGATTAAGACCAGGTCTGATGGTACCATTGAGCGCTACAAGGCTCGTCTTGTAGCTCGTGGTTTTCCGCAGGAGTATGGTCGAGATTGTTACTCGCTGGAGTCTTGCTGTTGGTGATAGCAAGATCCTTACTCTCATCGAGAGGATGACACTTGGGGATGGAGCAATTTTTTCTTATTTATTTCTCACACAATGCCATGCCAACCTGAGGGGTTGGGGATACAAATTTATAGGCTGCTAACCAGCCAAGCATATGCTAAGATGCTAGTCCTAGATGCTAGTCAAAAGCTGTCCTAAAGCTAGTCTAAGATGCTAGTCAAAAGCTGTCCTAAAGCTAGTCTAAGATGCTAGTCTAAAGCTGTCCTAAAGCTCAAGATGCTGTCCTTGACACAGAGATGCTGTCCAAGAACCATGTGCCCACCCCACAAAGACCACAGTACAGGGACTTATTCATCATTCTCCCCCTAAGTCTTGTGCGTCGTCTTGTGGGAAAGTTGAACCATCCTGATCCTAGAGCAGAGCTCGAGGAATTTGACCCTCCCAAGAGGCTTGGTGAGCAGGTCCGCAAGCTGATCCGTGGTGTTGATGTAGCTCGCCTTGATGCTGCCTTCATCCAAACAGCCTCGGATGAAGTGGTACTTCACCCGGATGTGCTTGCTCCGTTCGTGGAAAACGGGGTTCTTTGCCAGAGCCAGAGCGGACTTGCTGTCCACCCTGAGCGCCACCGCTTCAGTGTCTCTGCCGAGATCACCAAGCAGTCGAGCGAGCCAGAGCGCCTGAGTCGAAGCGGTGGAAGCCGCTATGTACTCGGCCTCACAGCTGGACAGGGCCACCACCTGCTGCTTGACTGACTGCCAGTTAACGAGGAACTTGCCGAGGAAGAAGAGAATCCCGCTTGTGCTCTTGCTGGTGTCGATGTCGCCTGCGTGGTCGCTGCCGCTGTACCCGATGAAGTGCGCCGCGCCGGGACACCTCGGGTAGTGCAAACCGTAGTCGGAGGTGCCCGCAACGTAGCGGAGGATCCTCTTCACGGCCTGCTGATGCTCCGTCGTCGGTCGCTGCATGAACCGACTGACGTGGCCGACGGCGAACGCCAAATCCGGACGCGTGTGGACGAGGTAGCGAAGGCTACCCACGATGCGCCGGTACTGCGTCGCGTGCACCTCCTCCGCCGTGCTGTCGCGGCTCAGCTTCAGCCTTTCCTCCATAGGAGTGTGGGCTGGGTTGCAGTCGGTGAGCCCGCCCAACTCGACGGTGCGCTTGGCGTAGGCGGTCTGACGAAGGGAGATACCAGAGCTGTCCTGGTGGACCTCGATCCCAGGTAGAAGGAGAGGAGCCCCAAGTCGCTCATCTGGAAGATGGTCTTCATCTCCGCCTTGAACGCCTCGACCTCGGCCTCCTTGGAGCCGGTGATCACCAGGTCGTCGACGTAGACGCCCACCAGCAGAGCGTTGCCGCCTTTGCCCCGCCGGTAGACCGCAGCCTCGTGTGCGCTCTGCTGGAACCCCATTTGCTTGAGGGTGGAGTCCAGCTTAGCGTTCCAGGCTCGTGGTGCCTGTCGCAAGCCGTAGAGGGCCTTGCGCAGGTGGAGAACCTTGCCCTCCTTGCCGGGGATGACGAATCCCGGCGGCTGACGGACGTAGGCCTCCTCCTTCAAGTCGCCGTTGAGGAAGGCGGACTTGACGTCCATGTGATGGACGCGCCAATCCTCCTGGGCTGCAAGTGCGAGGAGAAGACGAACGGACTCCATGCGCGCGACGGGTGCGAAGGCGTCATCGAAGTCGACCCCCTCCTGCTGCACGAAGCCTCGTGCCACCAAGCGAGCCTTGTGCTTGACGATGGCGCCGGCTTCATCCCGCTTCAGCTTGAACACCCACTTAAGGGTGATCGCGCGGTGACCGGCAGGAAGATCCGCTAGCTCCCACGTCCGATTCCGCTCGACGGCGTCCATCTCCTGCTTCATCGCGACACGCCACGCCGAGTCTCCCTCCGCCTCAGCGAAGGAGCGGGGCTCGCCGTCGTCGCACGCCAAGTGCAGCTCCGCCTCGAAGTCGTGCTGCGCCAGTCCAGGGACGGGCAGCTTGCCGAGGATGTTGTCCATGGTACGGTAGCGTAGAGGCTCGTCGTCGTGGTAGGCGTCGACGCGGTCCTCGTCGTGAGACAGCGGAGTAGCGAACTCCACCATGCGCTGCTCGTCGTGGACCGAAGCTGTTGGGGCCGATCCCGGTGGTGTGGCCGCCGGTGCAGGAGAGTGGTGAGCCGGTGCGGGAGAGCGTGGAATGGCCGGTGGTGAAGAGTGGGGTGTAGCCGGTGCCGAAGGTGGTGCACTCGCCGGAGCTGGTGGCGAGCAAGGTGTCGAAGTGGACGAGCTCGGTGAAGATGAGCTGCTAGCTCCCCCGGCTCTCTCGAAGTGGACGTAGTCGACAACAAAGTCCCTGAGAGTCGAAGTCGAACCGTCGTCCACCGCCTTGTCCCACGTCCAGCCTCGCCCTTCGTCGAACACAACGTCACGCGAGATGCGGACGCGCTATGTGACAGGGTCGAGGATGCGGTAGGCCTTCGAGCCCTCCGCGTAGCCGATGAACACTCCCGGAGTGCTCCTGTCGTCGAGCTTACCGATGTGGCCAAGCTCCTTGGCGAACGCGAGGGAGCCGAAGACCCGCAAGTGGGAGACCGCCGGCTTGCGCCCATGCCAAGCCTCGTATGGCGTCCTGCCGTCGAGCGCCTTGGTAGGCGAGCGGTTGAGGATGTAGACGGCCGTCACCACCGCCTGTCCCCAGAAGACAGCCGGCATCCCCCTCTGCTTGAGGAGGGCCCGAGCCATCCCCACAACCGTCTGGTTGCGCCGCTCGACGACGCCGTTCTGCTGCGGGCTGTACGGCGCGGAGTAGTGGCGCTGAATGCCCTCATCAGCGCAGTACGACGCGAATTCAGCCGCCGTGAATTCGCCGCCGTTATCTGTGCGCAGCACGCGCAGCTTGCAGCCGCACTCTGCCTCCGCAGCAGCCTGCGTGCGCCTGATGGCGTCCGCAGCCTCTCCCTTGCTGCCGAGGACCATCACCCACATGTAGCGGGAGAGGTCGTCGACGAGCAGCAGGAAGTAGCGTCGTCCTCCCGGTGTGGCCGGTGTCACCGGGCCACACAAGTCCCCGTGCACGAGCTCGAGCCTCTCCTTGGCTCGGAAACTCGCCCGCTGGGGAAAGGGGAGTCGCCTCTGCTTCGTCAACACGCAGACGTCGCAGAACTGCTCCACATGGTCAAGGCACGGCAGACCTCGCACCATTTCCGTGGCACTGAGCCGCTTCAGGGCCTCGAAGTGAAGGTGCCCAAAACGCTCGTGCCACTGCCACGCCTCGTCGTCCCGACGAGCAGCGAGACAGAGGGGTTGTGCCACCTGCACGTGAAGAGTGTAGAGTCGATTTGCGCCTCTGGTTACCTTGGCAAGAAGGCGGCGGCGAAGATCCCAAATCCGTAGCACCCCGTGCTCGATCTCGACACGCGAGCCGTTCTCATCCAGCTGTCCCAAGCTGATGATGGAGTTCCGCAGATCGGGGATGTAGTAGACGCCGGTGAGCAGCCTGTGCTCACCAGACACGGTGGTGAAGATGACGGAGCCGACGCCCTTGATTTCCACGCCGGAGGCGTCCCCAAACTTGACGGAGCCTCGGACGCTAGAGTCAAACTCGGCGAATAACTCCCGTCGACCGGTCATGTGATGGGTTCGGTCTCGTGACTAAAAGCAAAGCAGTTTGCGGTCACACGCTGAGGAGAGAGAGAGAGAGATTTGCCGAGAGAACAAATCAGAGCCACGTTGAATCAACGGCACGCTGAGAATTGATCACACGTCAAACACACCACATGCATGCGTGAGTTTTCCTTTTTTTTGTTTTCTTTTTTTGTTTTTTGTTTCCTTTGTTTTTTTGTCCTTGTTATGATTGCAGGCAAAAAAAGTAAATCTTCAGAAAAGCTTCTGCTAGGCATTGCAATCATTCACCCCCCTCTGATTGTCATCGACGATCCTACAATTATGAAAATAAAATTTCAAATCAAGTTGAAACGAAAAGGAGATACCCGAATGGTGTCAAGCTTCAGGAGTAAATTCATAATAGTCTCACCGATGACCACTTGCTCTTTTTCCATCGGCTTCTTAGAAGAATCCTCAAGGTCTTGCAGCTGCTTCTTCACATCTTCCATCTGTTCATGTACATTCTTGATCTTCTGGAGTTTCTCCTATTGGAATATATCCATTACTGACCAACGGCATGGATTGTCTTGTGGATCGTATTAGAGTGGCAGTGCACAGATAGGATCGGAAGCGCTATCCTTCCTTTTGTATTTCTGTTACCTTGTACGCTCTTGTAATGCGTGTATATTTATACAATCATACAAATGAATAGATGTGCCGTACTTTCATGACCATGGTGTTCGCGCGCTTCAAGGTCACACACCACATCAGTGGCGACGCCGAGCCCGACCACGACAACAAAGAATGGCGTTGCATCGACGTCACCATCACCATGTGGATATATACCGCAGTGAGTGATGAACTTCTGGACATCATCATGCCCCCAAACAATATAAACTACAATGCTTGGACTAAACTCGCCGACTTCTTCATCGACAATAAGTGAGGAATTCCATTCACTTGGAGACCCAGTTTAGATCCACCGTCCAAGGCAATCTCACGATCGCCCAATATTGTGGCCGCCTCAAGACGCTCGCTGACGCCCTCACCGATGTTGTCGTCAACATCTCTGACGAGACACTCACTCTGCAGATGATTAGAGGTCTTAGTTGGAAATTTCACATTCAGAAGTCCATGCTCCCCATGCAAACACTGTTCCCAACCTTCATTCAGGCACGGTCTTGCCTGATGCTAGCGGAGATCAATCTGGACACCCAAGACAACACCGACTCCTCCATCACTTTCTTCCACAAGCAGGCGATGGTGGTGAGCAGCAAAATCAAGGCTGCAGAGATTGCAGCGACTGCGGATCGCTCACAAGGGGGGTAGATAGGCGGCTACCAAGGTGGAAGTCAAAACCGCCCCAACCATGGTGGCTACCAGAACTGAGGCAACCAGGGCGGTGGCGGTGGTGACCGTAGCCGTGGCGGTAAATGTAGCCACGGCCGCAACTACGGTCGTGATAGCGACGCAGCGGAAATGGAGGATGCGATGGTTTTTCTCAGCATCAACAACCACCTAGGATGAGGTTGTGTGCCCCGTGGAATGCGCCATCGCCACACATTGGAACCAATGCCGTGGCATCTGGAATGTGCCCACTACACCGAGCGTACTCGGTCCTTGGCCTGGCACTCCTACTCATGCTTTCCCCATTATGTACTCAGGGCAATTGGGCAAGCCATCTGCGTCGAGCACACCAGCGCTGCAGCAGTCATGGGATCAGTCAGCATTTCTGAATGTTGCACTCAACAGCGTTCTTGTTCAGTAGCCAAATCCAAAATGGTACATGGATACAAGCGCTTCCTCGCACATCACCGGTGATAGGGGTAACCTTTCTAAGTCTTATTCCTCACATCGCATTATAGTCGGTAATGTGTCTATCCTGCCTGTCACTAACACTGGTTCTACTACTATCCCTACACCAACTGCCTCTTTCCAACTTAACAATGTCCTAGTTTCACCTCAAATTGTTAAAAACCTTATTTTTGTTCGTCGATTTACTAATGATAATGTTGTTTCTGTTGGGTTTGACCCATACGGCTTCTCTATGAAGGATTTGGAAACCAGGACCACCATCATGAGGTCCAATAGTTCCAGCGACCTCTACCCTTTCATCGGCACCTCCTCATCTAGACAAGCTTTGGTGGCAGCGGCACAATCAGTTGATCTTTGGCATCACAGCCTTGGACATCCAGGTCGTGCTTCTCTTTCCACTTTATCAAATAGTATTAGCATCCCATGTAATAAGGATTTACATCCATCCTTGGTTTGTTGGGCTTGCCAGCTATGCTGACAACCGTGTTTGCCTTTTTCACTCTCATATTCCTCTACAAATATGCCTTTTCAATTACTTCACTGTGATTTATGGACATCCCCGGTTGCCAGCTTTTCTGGTTACAAATATTATCTTATTGTGCTCGATGATTTTTCCCATTATTCTTGGTCATTTCCTTTCATCTGATGTTTTTCCACCATAACACACTACTATGCATTTGTGCTCAACCATTTTCAACTATCCATACAATGTGTGCATTGTGATAATGGTGGCGAATTCCTTAATTCTGATTTTCGATTTTTTTCTCCATACATGGCATTTCCCTCCGACTATCTTGTTCCCATACTTCACCTCAAAATGGCAAGGTTGAACGCTTAATTCGCACCACAAATGATGTCATCCGCACTCTTTTATTTCAAGCCAACATGCCGCCTCGGTTTTGGGTTGAAGCTTCACATACAGCCACCTATCTCTTAAATCGCCGACCCTCAAAATCAATCTCTTCACACACCTTATTATGTTCTTTACGGTTGTCATTATACATATGATCATCTCCGCATTTCTGGTTGTTTTTGCTATCCCAATCTTCTTGCCACTACACAACACACCTCTCCCCATGATCAACTCCCTGTGTTTTCCCCAGATACCCTTTAGAGCACAAAGGCTATCGTTGCATGGACCTTCATACACACAATGTAATCATCTCCTGACATGTAATTTTGATGATCACAAATTTCCTTTTGAATCTACTATAACCCTTCTGTAGGGAATCAATCTTCCAGTTCAACCCCCATAGAAAATCCACTTACCCAACCAATTCCTCTAGATCTGCGCGCATCTAACTTGGCTAACACACATGCAGTTTCGACTCTAGGATCCTCCTTTCCCAAATTTCGCGGCAATCAATCCACCATGTCTTCCGCGCCAAGTCAATCTGATTTGCCTGCAACATCATTAGCTGGTTCTCTTGTTGTATCGCCAACTGCTTCCACGCCTCACCTCTCCACTACCTCGCCATCCTAGCAATCCACCTCGGGAGATTTTTCCTCATCTGAACCTAGTCGTCACCTCCACACACGCTACCGGTTGGTGCCATGCCAATTGCACCTCCAGCAAATATTCATCATATGCAGACCAGAGGAAAATCAGGATTCCACTTTCCTATCAAAAAATTCACTCTTTCCCTACCTCATCTTCCATCTCTCCTTATATGCAACTACCGTTCGGCACTAAAAGACCCACATTAGTATAATGCAATGAAAGAGGAATTTGATGCTTTGTTCCGAAATGACACTTGGTCTCTTGTCCCTCATCCTGTAGGTGCGAACGTTATTACAAGGAAATGGATCTTCTAGCACAAGCTACATCCATATGGCTCCCTTGCACGGTACAAAGCTCGATGGGTTGTACGTGGGTTTTCCTAACAAGCCGGAGTTGATTATGGAGAGACCTTCAGCCCGGTCGTGAAACCGGAAACAATTCGAGTTGTCCTCAGCCTTGCTACTTCCTACGGTTGGCCCATCAATCAACTCGACGTCAAGAATGCCTTTCTTCATGATAATCTCGCTGAAACTGTGTTTTCTACACAACCATCTGGTTTCGTTGATCCCCTTCGCCCCTCATGTGTGCCGCCTTCAAATATCCCTTTATGGTTTAAAACAAGCTCCTCGCCAATGGTTTCAAAGATTCACAGATTCCCTTGTTTCTCTTGGTTTTCATGCTTCTAGACTCTTCCTTGTTTATTTTTTGCCAAGGATATCGCACCGCATATCTTCTACTTTATGTAGACGATATTATTCTCACAGCCAACACAAACAAGTTCTTGTGCTCCATCATCAACTCTCTCCAACAAGAATTTGCCATGTCTGACTTAGGTGCCTTAAACCACTTTCTTGGCATTTCTGTACACCGAAACTCTAGACTCTTTCTATCTCAGCATCAGTATGCTCTTGACATCTTAGAGATGCTTAACTGCAAACCAGTCTCCACACCGATTGATAGATGCTCTAAACTTTTTGCTCAAGGCGAGGTTCCTATTTAGGATCCCACTCTTTACTGTAGCTTAGCCTATGCAGTCCAATATCTCATGCTTACGCGTCGTGACCTATCATATGCAGTCCAACAAATATGCCTCTTCAAGCATGATCCTAGAGAGACATTTCCAACTAATCAAAAGAATCTTGCTATATGTCAAAGGGACGGCACACTATGGACTTCAAATTCACCGGTCCACTTCTCATGATCTAGTGGCCTACTCCGATGCAGATTGGGCAGGTTGTCCTGATACCTGCAAGTCAACCTCTGGCTTCCGCATCTTTCTTGGGGATAATCTTGTGTCTTGGTCGAAGCGACAACACACTGTCTCACGATCGAGCACCGAGGCAGAATATCGAGGTATGTCCAACTCTGTAGCCAAGTCATGCTGGCTTTATCAACTTCTTACTGAGCTTCAACAGCCTCCTCCCTGTGCAACTATGGTGTAATATGATAATGTGAGTGCCATGTACCTCTCCAACAATTTAGTCCAACACCAACGAATAAAACATGTTGAGATTGATCTTAATTTCTACAGGAATGGGTCACACTTGGTGAGGTGCGTGTGTTTCATGTCCCATCAAAATCTCAGTTTGTTGATGTATTTACAAAGGGATTGTCGTCTGTTGTGTTTCAAGACTTTCGGAACACCTGAACGTTCTCTCACATCACGATCAGGCTGGGGGCTGTTGGAATATATCCATTCTGACCAATGGCATGGACCGAGTCTTGTGGATTGTATCGGAGCGGCAATGCATAGATAGGATCAAGAGCGCTATCCTTCCTTTTGTATTTCTGTTACCATGTATACTCTCTTGTAATGCGTGTATATTTATACGATCATACAAATGAATAGATGTGTAGAGCAATTCTCTCTATCTTCTCCATAGGTTACCATCTTTAGAATGATACCCTCTATAAGCAGACTGAATACGAACTGCTACATCTGGTTCCAAAAAATTGATTCTGCATGTCCTGCATGGTTGTCACGGCGGACTTGGTGACCTCGGTGACTGCCGGGCGCCAAGACGCCTAGGCATCCAGGCGGGCACCTAGGCGTCGGCTAGGCGTTCTACGATGAGCAGTGAAGCCAGTAGAGAGCAGACGCATGCAACACAGCAGATGAGCAGAATTGTAGAATTATTGGGGGGAAGTCTATTGCAAACCTTGCACTTGAAGAGTTGCAATCCTGATTCCTGAACTCCTGATTGCGTCCGTCACTTACACCATCCCTTGATAGAACAATAGCAAGATGGAAATATGCTATTAATCTGTTGTCTCCTCACTTCATGTATATCATATTACATATATAGATATTGGTAGATAGGCAAAACTTGTCCAATGTCACGTCATATTTCTTTTATCAAATATGCTCTGAGACCAGCATACTATGATACTCATGTAGTTCACTCACACGCACACGCAAAACCAGTGATGTTATCACAGTAAAGCACAATTAAGGAGCACGTCTTAGCATGCAGCAACTTGAATAGTAATGACTAAAGATGCTGATGAAACTAATACGATAAATTGTAACATGAAAACGAACTAATGGATAACCTGCAGGATTTGCAGCACTGGCAGCAGCCGCAACATTGCCTTCTTGCTCTGCCATCAACAACAGCCTCACTGGTCACTGCAAACATGAAGACATCAACATTATTACATGAATCAATGATAGATAGCATTATAGCAATCAACTGTACATCAAGTCATCACATTATACAGCAAGCATCCAACACAATTAAATCAAGATTATAGAAAAGAACATTCAACATTGGCACACGGATCAAGGATAACAATCAGAATATCACATCCAAGTAGTATGCACCTATTCAATCTTCAGATTGACAATTACAAATCTATATGCAGTTATTGTCGATCAATATCTCTTCTGGGTAAACTGTTTTCATAATGCAAAAATGGGTATTGTATTGATTATCTGCTGTTTGGTGCTCATCAAATCACCCTCTCATACATACATGTAAAATAATTAGTTGCAGTCAGCTTGACAAATCAATTACTATCATCTAATTGGTCTCATTGCAATTTGCAGCTACTTGACAGTATAAACCCCAAACTAACATCTCCCGTGGCAAAACACCATGCATTGCAGCTCTGCCGTCCAAAAACCCATCAAAATCACAGCTTTAAGAGCCTAAATCCCCAAAAAGAATTGCAATTTTGCGTACTCACAATTCTCCCGAGGTAGATCCTGGCCACACTGAGTTCCAGATCCAACCCACCTGCCACCCTCTTCTCCAGCCTTCTCTGGCCACACTGAGCAGAGCAGATCTGGCGGAAGAAGAACATGAGTTACATGAGAACTAAGCAGAGCAGAGCATGAGAATGAGAGCATGAGCACTAAGCAGAGGAGAGCATGAGAACGAGAACGAGGAAGAAGAACTGGAGAAGAAAACAAATAGGGGCATAAGGTCCTTGCTTGCGGAAGGGCTTCGAATGGTGGACTCGCGGAGAGAGTGAAGGAGGGGGATGCTTGTCGGACGGTCGGAGGGGTCTTCAACGAAGGCAGGTCGGTCGGCAGCACCGGCGGAGGGAGTGGCGGCGGTGATCGTTAGGGACTTAGGGTTCGCCACTGCCGCTTCGCTTCATTGCCGCTGTGTTGCTTCGTTTCGGCTTCGCTGGGCTTGTTAACTTATACCGCTTCGGCTTTGCTCGGTGCTAGCAAGGCGTCGCCGTGCCACTCGCCTTAGATGCCTTGAGGACGACGCAGATGACTAGACTCCCTAGGCGCTCGCCTAGAAGACCAAATCGAGGCGGAGGGTCGTGGCG
Source organism: Dendrocalamus latiflorus (assembly GCA_017311315.1). Taxonomy (NCBI): domain Eukaryota; kingdom Viridiplantae; phylum Streptophyta; class Magnoliopsida; order Poales; family Poaceae; genus Dendrocalamus; species Dendrocalamus latiflorus. The sequence goes on along the minus strand of CM029640.1, from coordinate 10,261,522 downwards.
TCCGCACAGGTCCGCCTGGACGCCTAGGCATCACCTAGCGCCTAGGCGATGCCGTAACATCCATGATGTCCTGGCATCATCTTTTGCAGCTTCTGTTACTCGCTGGAGTCTTGCTGTTGGTGATAGCAAGATCCTTACTCTCATCGAGAGGATGACACTTGGGGATGGGGCAATTTTTTCTTGTTTATTTCTCACACAATGCCATGCCAACCTGAGGGGTTGGGGATATAAATTTATAGGCTGCTAACCAGCCAAGCATATGCTAAGATGCTGTCCTAAAGCTGGTCTAAGATGCTAGTCAAAAGCTGTCCTAAAGCTAGTCTAAGATGCTAGTCTAAAGCTGTCCTAAAGCTCAAGATGCTGTCCTTGACACAGAGATGCTGTCCTTGACACAGAGACTTATCCATCATTCTCCCCCTAAGTCTTGTGTGTCTCCTTGTGAGGAATCTGAGCCATCCCGATCCTGGCGCGAAGCTCCTGGAACTTGATCCGCCCGAGAGACTTGGTCAGGAAGTCGGCGAGCTGGTCTTGGGTGTTGATGTAGTTGGCCCGGACACTCCCTTCATCCAGGCAGCTTCTGATGAAGTGATACCTCACCCGGATGTGCTTGCTGCGCTCACGGAAGACAGGGTTCTTCGCCAAGGCCAAGGCGGACTTGCTGTCCACCCTGAGCTCCACTGCCTCCGCGTCTCTGCCAAGGAGATCGCCAAGCAGCCGAGCCAGCCACAGAGCCTGAGTAGAAGCGGTAGTGGCTGCAATGTACTCTGCCTCGCAGCTAGACAAAGCCACCACCTGCTGCTTGACCGACTGCCAGCTGATCGGACACTTGCCGAGGAAGTACAGTATCCCGCTGGTGCTCTTGCTCGTGTCGATGTCGCCGACGTGGTCGCTGTCGCTGTACCCGATGAAGTGCGCCGTGCCGGGGCACCTTGGGTAGTGCAAGCCGTAGTCGGAGGTGCCCGCGACGTAGCGGAGGATCCTTTTCACGGCCTGCTGGTGCTCCGTCGTCGGTCACTGCATGAACCGGCTGACGTAGCCGACGGCGAACGCCAAGTCCGGTCGCGTGTGGACAAGGTAGCGAAGGCTGCCCACAATGCACCGGTACTGCGTCGCGTCCACCTCCTCCGCCGTACTCTCACGACTCAGCTTCAGCCTCTCCTCCATAGGAGTGTGGGCTGGGCTGCAGTCGGTGAGGCCGCCCAGCTCCACGATGCGCTTGGCGTAGACAGTCTGGCGAAGAGAGATGCCGGAGCTGTCCTGGTGGACCTTGATCCCGAGGTAGAAGGAGAGGGGCCCGAGGTCGCTCATCTGGAAGGTGGCCTTCATCTCCGCCTTGAATGCCTCGATCTCCTCCTCCTTGGTACCGGTGATCACAAGGTCGTCGACGTAGACGCCTATCAGCAGGGCATTGCCTCCCTTGCCCCGCCGGTAGACCGCGGCCTCGTGAGCGCTCTGCTGGAATCCCATTTGCTTGAGGGTGGAGTCCAGCTTGGCGTTCCAAGCTCGCGGTGCCTGCCGCAAGCCGTAGAGGGCCTTGCGCAGGCGGAGGACCTTGCTCTCCTTGTCGGGGATGATGAATCCCGGCAGCTGGCGGACTTAGACCTCCTCCTTCAAGTCGCCATTGAGGAAGGCAGACTTGACGTCCATGTGATGGACGCACCAGCCCTCCTGGGCTGCGAGGGCGAGGAGGAGACGCACGGACTCCATCCGTGCAACAGGCGCGAAGGCATCGTCGAAGTCAACTCCCTCCTGCTGGACGAAGCCACGTGCCACGAGACGCGCCTTGTGCTTGATCACCTCTCCAGCCTCGTCTTTCTTGAGCTTGAAGACCCACTTGAGAGAGATGGCGTGGTGGCCGGCTGGAAGATCGGCCAGCTCCCACATCTTGTTTCGCTTGACGGCGTCCATCTCCTCCTGCATCGCAGCACGCCATGCCGCGTCTCTCTCCGCCTCGGCGACGGAACGAGGCTCGCCGTCGTCCTGTGCGAGGTGCAGCTCCGCCGCGAAGTCGCGCTGCGCCAGTTCAGGGACCGGCTGCTCGCCGAGGAGGTCGTCCACGGTACGGTAGCGCAGAGGCTCGCCGCCGTGGTAGGCGTCGATGCGATCCTCGTCGTTGGACAGCGGAGTGGCGAACTCCACCGTGCGCTGCTCGTCGTGGGCCGAAGCTGCCGGTGCCGAGCCTGAAGGAGTAGGCGCCGGTGTAGGAGAGCGAGGCGTGGCTGGCGGTGCTGGCGGTGGACTCGCCGGAGGTGGTGGCGAACGAGTTGGTGGGGTAGGCGAGCTCGGTGAAGACGAGCTGCTAGCTTCCCCCGCCTCCTCGAAGTGGACGTAGTCGACGACGAAATCGCTGGTCGTCGGAGTCGAGCCGTCATCCACCATCTTGCCCCACGTCCAGCCTCGCCCTTCGTCGAACACGACGTCACGCGTGATGCGCACGCGCCGTGTCACAGGGTCGAGGACGCGGTAGGCCTTGGCGCCCTCCGCGTAGCCGATGAAGACCCCTGCCGTGCTCCGGTCGTCGAGCTTGCCGACGTGGTTGAGCTCCTTGACGAAGGCCAGGCAGCCGAAGACACGGAGGTGGCTCACCGCGGGCTTGCGCCCGTGCTAGGCCTCGTATGGCGTCTTGCCGTCGAGGGCCTTGGTGGGGGAGCGGTTGAGCAAGTGGACGGCAGTCATCACCGCCTCACCCCAGTAGAATGCCGGCATCCCTCTCTGCTTGAGGAGGGCGCGGGCGGTGGCCACCACCGTCTGGTTGTGGCGCTCGACGACGCCGTTCTGCTACGGGGTGTACGGCGCGGAGAAGTGACGATGGATCCCCTCGTCGGTGCAGTATGCCGCGAACTCGGCCGCCGTGAACTCACCGCCGTTGTCCGTGCGTAGGACCCGAAGCTTGCGGCCGCACTCCGCCTCCGCAGCAGCTTGAAGACGCTTGATGGCGTCCGCCGCGACTACCTTGACGTCGAGCAGGACAGCCCACATGTAGCGGGACACGTCGTCGATGAGGAGGAAGTAGCGCCGGCCTCCAGGTGTAGCAGGTGTCACGGGGCCACAGAGGTCACCATGTACGAGCTCCAGCTTCTCCTTGGCGCGGAAGCTCGCCTGGCGAGGGAAGGGGAGCCGCCGCAGCTTGGTGAGGACGCAGGTGTCGCAGAACTGCTCCACGTGGTCGACGTGCGGCATGCCCCACACCATCTCCTTGCTGCCGAGCTGCCTCAGGGCCTCAAAGTTGAGGTGCCCAAAGCGCTCGTGCCACCTCCAAGCGTCGTCGTCGCGCCGGGCTGCAAGACACAGAGGTTGCGCCACCTGCGCGTGAAGGACGTAGAGGCGGTTGCTCCTGTTGACCTTGACGAGGAGCCAGCGGCGATGATCCCAGATGTGCAGCACCCCGTGCTCGATCTCCACGCGCGATCCGTTCTCATCCAGCTGTCCCAAGCTGATGATAGAGTTCCTCAACGCGGGGATGTAGTAGATGTTAGATATGTTTTACCTCTCTGTGTTTTACCCTATTGTGTGAGGGGTTTTCTGCATATATATAACCCTGTACTTGTATATATATTGGCCCATTGGCCTCATAATGAATAATGCGCTATTCATAACATGGTATCAGAGCCAAACCTAGGGTTTCATGATACCTAGGGTTTCGCGCCTGTCTCTCACGGATCCGACAGCCACCACTGGTTCTTTTTCCAGCCGCCGGACTTTCTGGATCCCTCGGCCGCCGCCGCTCCTCTGCCCGAGGCCACCTCTGCTCCTCTGCCCGAGGTCGCCGTCGCTCCACCGCCCAAGGCCGCTGCTCCCGAAGCCGCCGCCGCTCCTCCACCCGAGGTCGATGTCGCTCCGCCGCCCGAGGTCGCCGTTCCGCCCCGCCCGAAGCCGACGCTCCGCCCACGTCGCGCCGCTCCGCCTGAGGCTGCCGCCCGTGGCCGTCGCCGTCGGTGCTGCTTCGGCCCCGTCCGTGGCTGTCGCCGCTAGGGTCGCGGTCCCGCGCCCGAGGTCGCGGCCGCTCTGCCGACTCCGCCCGAAGCCGCCGACCCTCCGGTGAGGCCGCTGCTCCTCCGCCCCAGGTCGCTGTAGGAGCCGCCGCCGTCGGTCGCCGTTCCGCCCCCGCCGGCCGTCGTTCCGCCCCCGGCCGAGGCCGGATCCTGCTGCCTCGGTCGGTTTTGTAGGCGCTCGGTCGGTCAGCCGGTCAGTTTGACCGGATAAAAAAAAGAAAAGAAAAAAAAGCAAAAAAAATGTCTTCTTCTGCAGGCACCGTTTCTGTTCCTCGTTGCCTGGTGATCTTCGATGGTCTCAATTATCGGGACTGGTTTCAGCACATGCGCATCCACATTCGTGGTCAGCGCCTTTGGGAGTTTCTTACGGGCGAGTTGCCTTGCCCGTCTCGTCCTACTCCACCTGTTGAGCCTGTACTCCCGAAGGATGCTTCCGAAGACGCTCGTACGACGGCTTCTGAGACTTTTGAAGATGCCATGGAGACTTTTCAGACTCAGTATGCTGCTCACAAGACATGTATTGATGAAGATGCTCGTGCCTCTGCTATTTTGGTTGCTAGCATGGAGGTGCATCTCACTGGTGATGTTGTTGGACTGGCTTCTGCACATGCGATGTGGACGCATCTCCGCAGCCGCTACGAGCCATCTGGTGATTCCTTATACCTTGCTGTTGTGCGACAGGAGCAGTCGCTGCAGCAGGGAGATGTCACTGTAGATGAGTTCTATGCCTCAGTTGTCTGCGATATGGCGTCAGATCGACTCTTTGGGGCCAGATGTTTGCCGCACCTGTCAGTGTTGTCAGCGTCAGCAGTCTCACATGGAGCTTCGTCGCATCTACGACTTTTTGACACGTCTCCGGTCTGAGTTTGAGCAGACCCGTGCTCAGTTGCTGGCTCGTCATCCTCGTGTGACTTTGTTACACTACTACAAATGTGCTTATCTATGACGATTACCTTATGACGTTTAGGAATTTCGTCATGAAACTTGAACTTTCAATGACGAAATTTGTAGCTTCGTCATAGGTGATGTGTGACGGAGCCCAGGCACTAAAAATAATGATGAAAAGCAAAGAAGCGTCACAAAACAACAAAACAAATTCGTCACAGATATAATGCACCCTTCTGCACACACCCACGTCCCACATGCACCACGTGGGTCCCACCTACACATGGCTCGATGGGTCCCACATGTGGTCCCACCAACCCCGTGGTCCCTCCACCACGTGGCGCAGCGTGGCCCACACCGGCACCGGTCCCACCAACACGTGGCCCCTCAAGCTCTGGGTCCCACATGCGGTCCCACCAACCTCGTGGTCCCCCCACCACGTGGCGCAGCGTGGCCCACACCGGCACCATAATCAAAACAATCGAAATCATCTGAGCCCAGCGGCGGTGGAGGCAGTTCGGCGACGCGGAGGCAACCCGGCGGCGGCGGACCCGGCGGCGCACCGGTGGCATGGGACCAGGCGCCTTTGGACCTGGCGGCGCACCGGCGGCAGCGGACCCGGCGGTGTAGGCAGCTCGGTGGTGGACCCGGCCCCCGTTTCCTGCCGACAGCCGACCCGACGCGGCGACGCAGAGGTGGAGAACGGGAGAAGCCTGAAGCCCTGAACCCTAATCGGCGTTTGGCGAGACCGCGAGACGGCAGCTCGGCGCTGAGCCACCGACCGCGCCTCCGGCCCGCCGCGGCGCCGCCCGCATCGATCTGGGCTCCGCTCCGGCGCTCCAGCCCTCCGCGCCGCCGGTCCGCTCCGGCGCTTCGCCCCTCGCCCCCTCCGCTTCGCCGCCCCGCTCCGCCCCTCGCCCCCTCCGCGCCCCGCTCCGGCGCTCCGCAGCTCCGCTCCGCTCGCCGCTCCGGCCCTCCACAGCTCCGCTCCGCGCGACCACGCCTTTGCGGCTCCGCCAGTCACCAAGTCGGCCCCGGCCAGACGGCCAGTGAGTACTTAAGCACTACAATCTATTCCTCATACTGGCAAGCGCAATTCATATATGTTTCTATTTGTTGTATCTTGTATGATAAATAGCAAATCTGAGCAGAGAAATGTTTTCACCTTATGCACATCTGCAATTTCCAGTTGAGAAAACAACTTGTTGCTCTAGCTTGATGTGACACTAGATTTTAAAGGCACTGCAGTGATAAACAGTCTACTAATGAGTTATATGTAGTTTTTGTGTTTACAAATTCTACTTGATAGAATGATGCAGAATTTGCGGTGGATCTTTCTTGTTGAGACTGTTAAGTTCTAGATACTTGTTCTGTTAACAGCTATCAGCGTCGCCGTTTTATTGTAGTATTGGTTGCATGATAACTTTTTTGGTTTTGCTGGTCATGCAATGCTTTAAGGTTGCGGGACCTGATATGTGTACTCTTATGATTTACTACTGTAGATCTTTATGTTTTGTACTGCAAAATATTTTTACAACTTCGAACACCCATTCCAAAATTCCTGCGTCCGCCACTGCTTTTGGGAAATTTGTTCAAACAGATGGATAAAAGTTGGATTCATGGGAGACAGTTCACACCTGCATATATCACTGGAGTTCAACAATTCATGCAATTTGTTAGTGAAAGATACCCCGAAGACAGCCATATACTTTGTCCGTGCCGCAAATGTCTTAATCAAACTTTACGGCCTCAGCAAGAGGTGGATGACCACATACACATTTATGGAATGTCAGCTGCATACACCAGGTGGATTCATCATGGAGAGTCGGCAGATGATGAAGTAGTTGAGTATTTAGAGCAGGAGGTGGATGGATTTGATCATGATGAAGGGATACATGTGGATGTGGCGGATGATGATTATGATGAGGATTACAGAGTACCAGAGATGATAGGAGATTTGTACGCAGCGGTAGAGGCAGATGGAGAACAGCCAAGGTTTGCAAGAGTCCTTGAAGATTCGAAGCGGTCACTTGGCCCGGGATCTAGCCATTCAAAATTCTCTTTTCTGGTGAGGTTACTGTATATCAAGTCTCGTTATCGAATCAGCAATACAGCTTTTTCCGTAATTAAGTTGTTGTCCTCAGCATTCCCTTAGTGTGAATTTCCAAGATCATATGATGATGCCAAGAAATATCTTCGTGAATTGGGCCTTGGATACGATAACATCCATGTGTGCAAGAACAATTGTGTGTTGTTTCGGAAGGATTATGCCAAGGTGGATGTGTGCCCAGTATGCAAGGAATCTAGATGGCAAGATGTTAATGGGAGCAAGCGGGTTGCACATAAGGTTTTGAGGCATTTTCCACTTATACCAAGGTTGAAGAGGATTTTTGCTTCAAAACGAACATCTGAGGAAACACAATGGCACAAGAAAGTGAGGACGCCAGTCGACAATGTAATGAGCCATCCAGCTGATGGGGAGGCATGGAAGGACTTTGACAGCAGGTATCCAAATTTTGCAGCTGATCCGAGGAACTTGAGGCTTGCCTTAGCTACAGATGGATTCAATCCATTTGGCAACATGAGTACCCAATATAGCATGTGGCCTGTGCTCCTGACACCTTTAAATCTCCCACCATGGGAATGCGTGAATCCAGCAAACTGCTTTATGTCTTTACTCATCCCAGGTCCATCATCTCCAGGAAAGGATTTTGATTTGTTCCTTGAGCCCCTAATAGAAGAAGTGCTCGATCTCTGGCAGGGTGTCGATACCTATGATGCATGTACTGGTAACAAGTTCAAGCTTCGTGCTGCCGTGTTGTGGTGTATACATGATTATCCAGCGTTGAGCACCTTATCAGGGCGAACAACAAAAGGCTATTATGCATGTATTCATTGTGACAAGAATCCGTTGTCTCGGGCAATAAGGAATAAGTTATGTTACATTGGACATCGTCGATACCTTCCAAGGACACATGCTTGGCGGAGAAGCTTGGCTTTTGACGGACAGCGCGAAAACAAAGTTGAGCCAGGTAAGTTCACTATAGAGGTCCAAGAGGAGCTAGAGAAGGTGAAAGATGTTAGGCCAGGGAAGCATCCTGCAACTAAGAAAAGGAAGCGTAACGAAGGTCCAGTGATTTTTAGCCGCAAAGTTGGGTTGTGGAGATTGCCATATTGGAAATATTTGAAGCTTCCACATAATCTTGATGTGATGCACATAGAGAAAAACATATGTGAAAACCTTCTTGGCACATTACTCAATGTCGACGGCAAGACCAAGGACACAACCAATGCTAGGCTAGATTTACATGATATGGGCATAAGACCTGAATTGCACTTACAGCAGGATGGCAACTCAGTCACTGTTCCACATGCTTGGTATGTCATGAAGAAGGATCAGAGAATCGAGTTTTGCAAGTTCCTCAAAGGTATCAAGTTTCCTGATGGATATGCAGCGAACCTAGCAAGATTCATAAGTGCAGATTCTTCCAAGGTGCAGGGGAAGCTGAAAACACATTCTTGCCATATACTCCTGCAAAGAATCATACCTGCAGGCCTAAGAGGACTTATCAGCAAGGATGTATATGAAGCAGTTGCAGAGCTCGGGAAGTTCTTCAGGGAATTGTGCAGTAGAAATCTAAGGATAGATGTTGTGAAGCGGCTGAAAGCAGAAATCCCATTGATCCTAAGCAAGCTTGAGAAAATTTTTCCTCCGGCCTTCTTTGATGTCATGGTGCACTTGGCTGTCCATCTTCCTGATGAGGCACTGCTTAGAGGTCCTGTTCAGTATGGATGGATGTACCCAATAGAAAGGCGACTAGGCACTTTGAAGAATTTTGTAAGGAACAGGGCTAGGCCGGAAGGATCAATTGCTGAGGCTTATGTTGCAAGTGACACGCTGACTTTTTGTTCAAGGTACATGGAGGATGTTGACACTAGATTTAACCAGGATGATGGTAGTGGAGGTGATGGTCCATTGTTTGATGACACCTCTGTTTTTATGCATGGTGTTACTCTTGTTGGATCTAATAGGGTACAATACATTGATGATGGTGTCATGGACAAGTTAGTTTGGTATGTGCTAAATAACTGTGAAGAAGTTGAGTCATATTTGGAGTAAGTATCATTTACTTTTTTGGAATTATTGTGTGTTTTATTACAAATTTATCAAATTATTTCTTATGAATAAAGTTTGTCTTGCAGCATCTACAGGGAAGAGCTACTAAAGGAAGGTGCACATGATGTTGATAAAAGGCTTGAACAAGGATTTCCAAAATGGTTTAGGAGACATGTAAGTCACTAGACCTTGTGTTTTCAGTTTTCATAAATGGTTTAGGAGCCATATATAATTGGTGATCTGAGTACTTTTATTGCACCCCAGATTGTGAAGCTATGGGCGGAGAAGCCAAAAGAGGTTAGTGAAGGATTGTATGCACTTTCATGTGGCCCAGATCTCCGAGTCAAGACCTGTGCAGCTTGCATTGTTAATGGAGTGCGGTATAGCACTATGGACCGTGAGAAGTACCTACAGACACAAAATAGTGGTGTAATGACCGAAGGTACACATGATGGGGAAAACATTGATTTTTATGGTGTCCTTAAGGAGATAATTGAGTTGCAATATAACTCCAATTTTGAAGCACGTCGGTCTGTGGTTCTATTTCGATGCGATTGGTACAACCAAGGTGGCAAGACAAGAGGCATTCGAGATGACGGGCATTTCAAATCCATCAATGTGCAGTCATTATGGTACAAGACTGACCCTTTCATCTTGGCAACTCAATCGAGAAAGATATTTTACTTGCAAGACGCGTCTTTAGGCAAAGAATGGCGAGTTGTGCAAAAATTTGAACATAGAAATATTTATGATGTGGCTGAAAAAGATGAACCCAGTCATGATGTGTATCAGGATGATCATTGTTCTGATACTGAGCATGAAGTGCAAGAAGGTGATGTTCATGAGGTTACGCACAATCTTCAGGGTGGAGAAGCCACTATACTTGAAGCTAATTTAGTAGACCTCATAAGAAGCAAGAAGCAAGCTACAATTCCTGAAGATAGTGAGGATGAGGATGAAGATGAAACTGTACTGCAATACTGTAGTGATGGTGGCAATGAGAACAATGATGACATGTGCCTAGACGACGACGATGAAGATGATGATTTCTAGGATACGCAAGGTACATACTTATTCCTCTTTAGTTGGTTTTCTGCCAATAATATTTGTGTGTTGTCATTTATATTATTGCCAAATGTTACTTACATATGCTCCATTTGAGCTGCAGGTTAATCCACATGGCTTCACCCGAAAACTGAAGCTAGTTGACCTCTTGAGTGTGCCAGCATTGGATGCACAGGTTAATCCACATATGCTCCATTTTGGACAGTGCAATTGCCCTACACTCCTACTTACATTGCTGTACTTGATACAGGTATACAAGAGGCTAGTTGACCTCTTGAATGTGCCAGCATTGGATGCACAGGCTGCTGCTGTTAGCGCACTATACAACATGTCAGTTAGCGCACTATAAATTTGTGCTCAAGCTACTGCTGCTATACAACATGTCAGTTAGCGCACAGGCTGCTGCTGCTGTTTAATAAAAATTTGTGCTCAGCATTACAAAGGTTGCAGTTGTTACATTTGCCTTGCATCCTACTCTATACATGTACTCAATAGAGGCTCCCTGTTCAGGACAAATTGACTGAAACTCAGCAACTTCGCCAAAAGCATTGTATACATATCTCATCAGATTCTATCCTAAAGCATGTTCTCAGTTTCTACTGTTAATTCTTGTTTGTGACATACCAGCTGCATTCGGCTACTTATTTGTTATCGGTGCTTATCAATTGAATTGAATTGACATACCAGCTGCATTGTATACATATCTCATCAGATTCTAAAAGGAATTTTGAAACAAAACCGAAATCAAAAAATCAAAATTGAGTTGAAATTTCCGTTTCGGATTTGGTTTCTTGCTTCCTCAGCCTATTCCGCACAAATCTCAGCGCAAATCATCCTTTGATCCTTGCCATTGTTGCCTTGAACGGAGGAGATCGCGTAGTTACTGTGCTCGGTCTGAAAATATTGCCGCCGGCAGCTCCCGTTCTTTCTCGCGCCTGCGCGCCCTGCCAGTGGACCGCGCTGCAGAGCCACCTTAAGAGAATAAACTGCCCTATAGTGGTAGGCAAGCCTCCCCGCTCACTTGGCTATCAGCGTTAACTCTCCTCCCTCCCCCGTTCCCTCGGCCGCGCGCGTTCGAGACCCCGGCTCCGCAGCGCGCCGAGGTCGAACATTTCTTTTATTTCTACCTGACAGGTGGGCCCCACCTGTCAGCCTCTGTAACCAGAGCGACGCTGACCGCTGGGCCCCACTGGTCAGTGGAACTCTTCCACCGAACCCATACTGACATGTGGACCCCATGAACAGTAGCTGGACCCACATGTCAGTAGCACAGAGGAGATAAAAGAAAAATAAATGCCAGAGAATGCCAGTGGACCGCGCTGCAGAGCCACCTCAAGAGAATAAATCGCCCTATAGTGGTAGGCAAAGCCTCCCCGCTCACTTGGCTATCAGCGCTAACTCTCCTCCCTCCCCCGTTCCCTCGGCCGCGCGCGTTCGAGCCCCCGGCTCCGCAGCGCGTCGAGGTCGAACATTTCTTTTATTTCTACCTGACAGGTGGGCCCCACCTGTCAGCCTCTGTAACCAGAGCGACGCTGACCGCTGGGCCCCACTAAAACAGAAAACTTTGACCAATCATAACTTCTACATTTTAGCTCCAAATTGAATGAAACAAATTTGTAAATTCATCTAAATTCAAGATCTGTCTAATGGGACCGAAACCATAATTTTTTGAGTTCATGTGAATTTTTGGAGATGATTTGTGTTGTTTGATAACTTCTTGTCCAAACTTTCGCGCAACGTAATATAGCTTACGAGTCGACACTTTGATCATATTGAACCCAGTATTGCAAAATTACTTTCTTTCAAATTACCAACATGCATGCTATTATTTCACATGATATGCTATGTTCAAATTCAGAATGTTAGTTATACCTTGCTATATAAATCTGCATACACTATTCTTCTTGCCCTACATTGGTTATGTGAGCCTTGTCACCCTAGTGAAACTATAACATTAAGACTTTTCAAATTAAGTCCCTATTGATATGCTCTGCTTAGAAATATTAGATGCTTGGGGTATCATCGATACTCCAACTACTCTGTCTTGAACTGAAAGAACTGTTTTGGGAGGATGTGATGAGAACATGGTGGGTTTTCGAGAATAAATGTATGTTACCAAAAACTCTCAAAACATGCTTATTTATCTGGGCGGATGGATCGGGGGTATGGTGCAGGGGTGCACGAGAGTGTGGTTTGTGGTAGAACCCCCAGTCACTTGCCTGTGGTATTGGTTCTACTTTTGTTGATATTTCCGCTGATTTTATTGTAATATAACTTATGGCCTGTGTGGCCCTTATAAGGACCATTTCCCCGTCGGGATGTAAGACAATTATGGTTTGTCATTTAATGGACTTATGCGATGTATGTAAATGATTCAGCAATGTTCCTGTGTGCACTACCTACTGCTGGAAATACTGCTGATGGTGGCAATTTATAAGTAGTTTGTGTACTTACAACTCTCCTACTACATTGTTCAGGTGTAGTAGTACAAGTAGTAAGTACTACTACTATACTACTACTTAATACTTGGTTCAAGATGACACTTACTACTACTACTACCACTACTACTACCACTACTGCTGCTGCTGAATTAGATTGAGTACTTTACCAACTATAACATGTAAGAACGAAAGTGGCATTTATTTGAAATAAGTATCCTACAATTTTGAATATCTTACTATCACTTCTAAAATGCAGATTTAGAGAAGCTCGTTTAAATCCCATGTACTGGTTAAAATTGTTGATTTTTAGAAAGTGGTTTAATTTGCAGGGCCAAAAAATCCAAAATTTAATTTGGATATTTTGAAAAAGTGGGTTAAATTGCAGGGCCATATAATATAAAATTTAAATTGGACATTTTGAAAAAAATCCGGAAAGTGATTTCAATTGTACAAACTCCCTAATTAAAAATCTAAAAATTGCCCCCGCCCCTCTGTATTCAAGGGCGCTAAAAAAATTTCAGGGGCGCCATTTTCCCGAGCGCGGTCTATATTCGGGCGCCAAAAAAAATTCCAACCCATTTATCCACCTCCCCCTCTCTCGTCGCCCCTCCACCTCTCTCTGGCCCCATCCACCTCTCTCTCGCCCCCACCGAACCCTAACCGCCGCCGCCGGGGCACCACCGCCGGCGCAAGAGCTGCTTCCTCGCTGACGACATTCGCCGCCACCCCCCCTCTCTCGTCACCCCTCCACCTCTCTCTGGCCCCATCCACCTCTCTCTCGCCCCCACCGAACCCTAGCCGCCGCCGCCGGGGCACCACCGCCGACGCAGGAGCTGCTTCCTTGCTGACGACATTCGCCGCCACCCCCCCTCTCTCGTCGCCCCGTACCCCTCTCTCTCGCCCCCATGAAACCCTAGCCGCCGCGCCGGATTCGGGTCTACGCCGACGTCTGCCGCTGCATCGAGTCTACTTCCCCACCGCCGACCGTCGTCGCACGGATCTGGTTCCCCTTCGACGTCGTTCACCGCACCGGGCCTGCTTCCCCTTCCACGACCACCGACGACGACCACCGGTTCTACTTCCCCATCTACGACCACCGCCGCCGACGAGTACCGCAGCGTAGCCACAACCGCGATGGTGGCAACAAGGGGACAAGGTAGGAAACGATCTGGACAACCGCCATCACAAGGTAAGCAAAACTCTTCTCTATTTTCTCTGTGCATGTAGTATGTTGTTTGTTCAAGTAGTAGTTGTCTGTGCAACTGTTCTGTTGTTGCATTTTCATGTGTATTAGTCTGTTGTACCTTTTTGTTGCTCTGAAATAGTCCCTGAACATATCTTAGCAGGCAGATGCAACATTTAATATTATCTGTGGAAGTAGTCATACCTAGCTTGCAAGTAGTAGTAGCTCTTACCTCTTACCTAGCTTGCAAGTAATAGTAGCTCTTAGCTCTTAGTTCACTCCCTATTTTTTCTAATAGTTACAATTTGGCTGTTCCTGTAAGAACCTCCGCAAACTGAATACGAAAGAAGCCGGGATAAACAAGTGTTGAAGAATTTAAGTTGCAAGAACTTGGGATCAATGATCTAGCTTCCTCTTTTAATAAATCGTGTACACAACCTGCAAGAACGAAGGGGGAAAAATCAGCAAACAAGAAATCAAATTCTGAATATTCTGACTCATCGGAGTATCTCCTTGAAGATGATGTTCAAGGAGATAGTGATGATGATGACACTGAATCTTTTGAGCAGCCACAACCCCTCGCAATCGAGGTGCTTCTTCTATCTTGTGTGGGGAGGGAGGATATTTGCATTGCATTTTTATGTTGTTTCCTGCATATCTGTTCTTTAATATATGCTCTTGCTTATAGATGCAGCTCACTAACAAGTTGTTTTTTTATCAGTTTCCTCAAGGAACTAGACGGAAAACCCTCTGTACTAAGAGGAAGAAGAAAAATCCCAACATGGCGCCAGGAGTCAGGCAACCAAAGAGAGTGAGGGCAGTTCAACGAGCAGAGGAGATAACTCCTGGGGTCTCAACAAGAGCATACAAAAGGCAACTAACTTCACAGAGACATGTGCAAGATGAAGAGTTGCCTCAAGATGGTGATGCTGGTGTTGAAGACAATGATGCTAGTGTTGAAGACAATGTACCTGGTGGTGAAGACAATGTAGCTGGTGGTGAAGACAATGTAGCTGCTGGTGAAGACAATGTAGCTGGTGGTGAAGACCAGACTGGGGATCAAACCCAATCCACTGAAGGCAAGTTATAGTTTCTTTGACATTCAAATATGACATCACTTTTGCTGTAGCTCCCGCACAGCGACCCCCAAGGAGACCTAGGCCACCAACCAAGGGAATACTGCTGGAAAGGATGATAAGATCTATGGAAAGGAGAATGCCCATAGCTGTTGCTGAAGGCAAAAAAGGCCACAAGAACCTGTTCAAGCTGCCAAGTTCGCATCAGAGGCTGGTGTCATCATTCGAGATAAGGTTCCTGTCCTAACTCATTGGAAAGAGTACAAGAAAGAGGAACAATATTACAAAGACTTTGTGGGAAAGCTATCTGTAAGTGCATTACTCTTTCTATGCTACACTATGATATCACATGACCTGAATTGACTCACTAACGATGCAAATTTCATATCACTAGGGGCGATTGGCCATTAACATAAAACACAAGCCAACAGAGGAAGCATGCACTGATGTATTGCGGTCGGGGGTGCGACAAATGCGTTATCGGCTGAAGCAGAAATACTTCAATGGTGTACCTGCAAATGAGATTAGGACTACTTCTCCTGTTGCTAGTATGACTGATGAACAGTGGAGGGCACTTGTTGCAAAGTGGTCTGATCCAAAGAACATGGTATGGGTATCTTATCATAGATTCTTCTTTCATATTCAGTTTGCAGAGGCTCTTCTCATTGTAAACATATGATCTTATCTAACAAGTTCCTTCTCTTGTAGCAATCATGTGAAAAGAACAAGCAGAATCGCAGTAATGTCAAGTATCATCAAGCTACGGGTTCTCGCAGCTATGTCGCACACTTACATGCATATGTAAGTAAAGATTACCTTGTACTATACCTATTTATTTCATCCAAAAAATTCTTTTGTATTTGCCTGACAGAACTTTGCTGTAAATGATTACCTACCTAACAGAAGGAGAAGAGGAACAATGCAGAACCGAGCACACAACAAATTGAAGAACTTGATGCGGTGGAGGCCTTCAAGACCTGCCATACCAGCTCCAAACATGGTCTGAGTGAACTGGCAAGAGAAGCAGTTGTAAGTCCCTACATCTGTTTCCTTGTGCCTTTAAGATGCTTGTGATGTTTCCAACATGAAATCATGGGTGCCACTGAATTCGGTGGACCCAGCCCCAAATAATGCCAATAGGTCATCACTGACCCTGATTTTCTCTTATGTTTTTTTGTGTGTGGTTTACATCGATAGTTGGGATCTTGGTTTTGCAATAATCTACTGGATTTAATTTAAAATGGATCATTGCCAGTCATTTGTAAGAGAAAAAAAATTAAGAAAGAAGTTCGCTAAAACACAGTTGTCCTCTTGAAATTGACTCATCACATGTATGTTCTAGACTGCAAGTTACCTACTTGTGCATGGCACCATTATGCATAACTGCAGCATGCATTTATATAACTAACGGACTTGATGGTGCTTCCCTTGAGAAACAGAATATCAAATTTTTAATCCCTTTGATCATACCAAAAATGTAAATTATTCTATATCATTTGTATTTTGTATTGCTGGCCCATCATAAGATCACTTGGCCAGCTGGCCCCTCTAAGTTCCTAAGTTAGCACCTCCGAAAATAGGTGAAACAATATCTCATGATCCTAGAGATATTACAATCAACATGGCATGGCATAAAAGGAATTCATGTATACCAGTACCTGTTCAGCGACAAATATAATCCCCGATTTTGGTGCATCCCTCTCAAGCAATGATAGTAACACATGCAACCTTTCCTTCTTACTGCAGATCACATGTGTGTGACGGGTGTGTGTGTGTGTTGTTGTAACCGGGTTCAGATTCTACATCTGTTTGTTATTCATCTGAACATCTGTTTGTCTTTAAACCCCTGACCAAATCATTAAACCCCTGACACCATAATCAAAACCATACATCTGTTGTAACCGGGTTCAGACCATAATCAGATGTATAAGTCTAGATATGAGCTGGTCTAGGATTTAATTTTGTTTAGCATGCCAAGAATAATCTTTGTAAGGTTGTTAAGCTTTTTGAACCTGGAAAATTCGAGGTAGAATCTGAACCAAAGCAAAATATCTGAACCCGGTTACAACTGTTTGTCTTTCAGTAAGCTCATATCTAGACTTATACATCTTTCAGTAAGCTCATAATCTGAACCAAATCATTAAACCCCTGACACCATAATCAAAACCATACATCTGTTTGTCTTTCAGTAAGCTCATATCTAGACTTTTTGACAGTGATTCATCTGTTTGTTACATCTGTTTGCTATTTCTCATGTCTGTCCAACTAATGATTGTTCCTGGGACATTTTCAGTCTGATATGGAAGCTTTGAGGGCAGAACCTGCTGCTGAAGGTGAGACACCAGTTACCAGTGCACAGGTGGTCTCCAAGGTGCTCTCCCAGAACAGCAACAACAACACTTTCTTGAAGAATGTTGGAATCAAAACGGCCGCCCCCTCAAAATCATCTTCATCGAATGAAAGCGAGCTTCAGGAAGAACTAGCAGCTGAAAAACAAGCTTCGGCTGCTCTACAAGGAGAACTCGAGGACCTCAAGAAGAAAAGCGAAGAAGCTGAGGAAAAGCTGGCGAGGACCCAAAAGGAGTTGGAGGAGTACAAGAAGCTAACAGAGAAAAATAACCAGGCAATGGAGGAGAACAATGTGCTCCTTCGCCGTATCTTGGCCTTGAACAATGGTAACTCTTCTTAGGCATGTGAGCTGGTGGTGGTTGCTGGTCCTTGCTGGTGGTTGTTGTGGTCGAGAACTTAAGTTTATTCTGTGCTGTGAATTTGTTCTGTGAACTGAGTTGGTTCAAGTCTGTGAACTGAGTTGTTTCTGTGAACTAGTTGGAATGTGATGATGACTGAGTTGAGTATTGTTCATTGAGTTGTATGGTCACTGGAATACTGGATCTATTTAGTTATGGAATTGTGGGTCATTTGAATATTTGAAAATTGTGATGTCTGTGATGAAATAACCATATGGGTCTCTGTGACGAATTTGCAAGTGCTTTCTGTGACGAATTTGCAAGTGACGAACTTAAGCCACGTGGTCCAATAAAAAGGAGGCACGTGGGAGAACCAAATCGCGCCAAGCGGTCCAATAAAATCGCGCCACGTGGTCCAGCCACGTCAGCTGCCACGGTAACAGCCACGTTAGCTACCACGTGGACCAGCCACGTCAGCTGCCACGCCATCCGCCACGTGGACAAGCCACGTCAGCCGCCACGTGGACCAGTCACGTCAGCCGCCACGCTGGCCTACAGCAAGTGCCGGCTGTTTATGACAAAAAACAGCCCTATCCATGACAAAAACCGATCGTCATAAAACAGAGTGTGTTTTATGACGGGGACCCTTTCGTCATTGAACAAAAGCAGTTCTATGACGAAAAATATAATTTCGTCGCGGTACGACAAATGTGACGCGCGTTCCATGACGAAATGAATTTCGTCACAAATTATAATCTATGACGAATGTGGCATCTTCAGTGACGACACTGGTTCGTCATTACTGTTCACATCCCTAGTAGTGTTAGAGGCCCTTACAGCTGTTCGTACTGAGGAGATTCGACTTCGTGGAGCGGGTCTGCTATCATCATCATCATCACTTTCTTCGGTTTTGGTGGCTTCTCCGGCTTCTACACCCGCTGTGCCGTTGGTTACTTCTTCCTCAGTTGTGCCTCCTTCAGTGACAGCTGCTGTTGGTAAAGGCCTTCACTGCACCTATTGCAACAAGGATGGACATTTGGAACAGTTTTGCTACAAGAAGAAGAAGGACCTTCGTCGTGGTGTTCGTCCTCCAAAGGGCACTGGAGGTTCCTCTTCTCAGCAGACTTCTGGTACCTTTGACACTCAGCAGTTTCTCACATTGCTAGGCCGCATGGTTACTTCTGCATCGTTTGGTTCGGCTGGTTCTGCTGCTCAGTCTTCCGGTGAGAGACCACCTTCTACTTCTCCTTCCTCAGGTACATCACCTTGGATTCTTGATTCTGGTGCTTCTTTTCATATGACATCTGATTCCACCTGTCTCACTTCCATTAGTTCTTTAGCTACTCCTATCACTGTCCATACAACAGATGGTACTTCTCTTTCTGTCACAGGACGAGGCACTCTTTCAACTTCCTCTTTTCATGTTCCTACTGTTTCTCATGTTCCCAAACTAACCATGCAGCTCATATCCGCTGGCCAGCTCACTGATCATGGTTGTCGTGTTATTTTCAATTCTGACTCTTGTTGTGTTCAGGATCGTCGCACGGGGACTCTGGTTGGTACTGGCCCTCGCCGCCGTGACTCCCAACGGCTCTGGGAGCTTGACTGGCTTCGCCTTCCTTCCGCTGCCCCAGTCAGTCTTCTTGCCTCCACCACTGCCTCTGCAGCTGCTGCAGCCTCCACCGCTTCATTTGCTCAGTGGCATCATCGCTTAGGACATCTTTGTGGTTCCCGTATGTCGTCTTTACTTCGTCGAGGTCTTTTAAGGTCTGTGTCTGGTGATACTTCTCTACATTGTCAGGGTTGTAAGCTTGGTAAACAGCTTCAACTCCCTTATCCTTCTAGTGAGTCAGTGTCTCAGCGTCATTTTGATCTTGTTCATTTTGATGTATGGGGCCCGGCTCCTTTTGTTTCGAAAGGAGGCCATCGATATTATATCATTTTTATTGATGATTTTTCTCGCCATACATGGATATACTTTATGTCATCTCGTAGTGAGGTTTTACCTATCTACAAGACCTTTGCCACCATGATTCGCACTCAGTTTGACTCTCCTATTCGTGTTTTTCGCGTCGATTCCGCTGGAGAATACTTGTCGGGAGTCCTTCGTGGTTTTCTTGCTGAGCAGGGCACTCTCTCTCAGTTTTCTTGTCCTGGTGCTCATGCTCAGAATGGTGTGGCTGAGTGCAAGCATCGTCATATTCTTGAGACAGCTCGTGCTCTCATGATTGCTTCTGCTGTTCCACCACATTTTTGGGCTGAGGCTGTTTCTACTGCCACTTTCTTGATCAACATTCAACCCTCCTCTGCTCTGTAGGGTGGGATCCCAGTTGAGCGTCTCGGTGGCCAGACTCCTGATTATTCCAGACTTCGCCTTTTTGGGTGTGTGCTATGTTCTTCTTGCACCTCGTGAGCGCACTAAACTGACTGCTCAGTCAGTTGAGTGTGTTTTTCTGGGCTACAGTGCTGAGCACAAGGGATATCGTTGTTGGGATCCCGTTGGCCGACGGATGCGGATTTCTCGGGATGTTACTTTTGATGAGTCTCGTCCCTTCTATCCTTGTCCTTCTCCTTCCTCCCCCTCAGCATCGCCGCTTTCCTTTCTGACTTTTCCTTCCAGTCCTATAGTCAACCCTCCACCACAGCCTTTAGTCTCTTCCGTGCCTCCTTCTCAGTCAGCCCCTTCTTCACCACCGGCATCCTCTTCCGAGGTTGCTCCTGATCTTGTTCCTTCTTATCCTTTCTACTATACTCGTCGCCCGCGAGTTGAGGATCCTTCTGATATGCCCTCCTCTTCTGATGGGTCATCTCCTTCAGCCACTCCTCGTTATGCTCTTCGCGATCGTCAGTCTATTCGACCTCCTGAGCGGTTTGGTTTTGCTGCCGCCGCTCTTGCCGAACCGACTTCTTATCGTGATGCTGTTGTTCATCAGGAGTGGCAGCATGCGATGGCGGAGGAAATCGCTGCCCTTGAGCGTACTGGCACGTGGGATCTTGTTCCTCTTCCTGCGCGTGTTACTCCTATCACGTGCAAGTGGGTCTACAAGGTTAAGACTCGCTCTGATGGTTCTCTTGAGCGTTACAAGGCTCGTCTTGTAGCACGTGGTTTTCAGCAGGAGCATGGTCGTGACTATGATGAGACTTTTGCTCTTGTCGCCCACATGACCACCGTTCGCACTCTTCTTGCTGTGGCCTCTGTTCGACAGTGGTCTATCTCTCAGTTGGACGTCAAGAATGCCTTTCTTAATGGCGAGTTGCGTGAGGTCTATATGCAGCCACCCCCTGGGTATTCTGTTCATGAGGGTATGGTTTGTCGTCTTCGCCGATCTCTCTATGGTCTCAAGCAAGCTCCTCGTGCCTGGTTTGATCGTTTCTCCTCTGTTGTCACTGCAGCTGGTTTTTCGGCGAGTGCTCATGATCCTGCTCTTTTTATCCACACTTCATCTCGTGGTCGGACACTTCTTCTTTTGTATGTTGATGATATGATCATTACTGGAGATGATTCTCAGTATATCACTTTTGTCAAGGAGCGGCTTCATGAGCAGTTTCTTATGTCTGATCTGGGTCCTCTTCGCTACTTTCTTGGGATTGAGGTTATTTCTACTCCTAAGGGTTTCTATCTGTCCCAAGAAAAGTATATCCAGGATCTTCTTGATCGTGCCTCTCTTACTAACCAGCGCACAGCTGAGACTCCCATGGAGCTTAATGTTCATCTTCGTCCCTCTGATGGTGAGCCTCTTACTGACCCTACTCGCTATCGTCATCTTGTTGGGAGCCTTGTTTATCTTGGTGTCACTCGTCATGACATTTCGTACCCTATACATATCTTGAATCAGTTTGTCTCTGCTCCTACTCAGCTCCACTATAGTCATCTTCTTCGTGTTCTACGAAATCTTCGTGGAACTATCTCTCGCCGTCTCTTTTTCCCTCGCTCCGGCTCTTTACATCTCCAGGCATATTCTGATGCCACCTGGGCTAGTGATCCCTCTGATCGCCGGTCTCTCTCTGCTTATTGTGTTTTTCTTGGTGGTTCTCTCATTGCTTGGAAGACTAAGAAGCAGACGGCAGTTTCTCGTTCCAGTGCTGAGGCTGAGTTGCGTGCTATGGCTTTGTTGACTGCGGAGGTTACTTGGCTACGGTGGCTACTTGAGGACTTTGGTGTTTCTGTTTCTGCACCGACTCCTCTTTTGTCTGACAGTACAGGTGCTATTAGCATTGCTAAAGATCCGGTGAAGCATGAGCTTACAAAGCATATTGGTGTTGATGCTTCCTACATGCGGACACGGGTGCAGGACCAGATTGTTGCTCTTCAGTATGTACCTTCCGAGCTTCAGTTGGCAGATTTCTTCACAAAGGCACAAACCAGGGCTCAGCACAGTTTTCACCTCTCCAAACTTCATGTTGTTGATCCACCATAAGTTTGAGGGGGGGTGTTAGATATGTTTTACCTCTCTGTGTTTTACCCTATTGTGTGAGGGGTTTTCTGCATATATGTAACCCTGTACTTGTATATATATTGGCCCATTGGCCTCATAATGAATACATGCGCTATTCATAACAGTAGACATCGGTGAGCAGCCGATGCTCGCCAGTCTTGGCGACGAAGACGACAGAGCCGACGCCCTTGATCTCCACGGCGGAGGCGTCGCCGAACTTGACGGTGCCTCGAACGCCTGAGTCGAGCTTGGAGAAGAACTCCCGCCGCCCGGTCATGTGGTGGGTGGCGCCGGTGTCGAGGCACCACCCGTCGGTCTTGCCGTTGCCGGAACTGTCACCGAGGAGGGCGTGTGCTTTTGGCTCGTCAAGGTGGAGGAGAGCCGCTGCGGCCGGTGCCGCTGGAGGTAGTTTGATGCTCGCATGAGCAATGAACAGGGCCGGCTGCTCCTCCTCCTCTGCCTGCGCGACGTGGGCCTGGCCGCGTCGTGGCTGTCGACAATCCCTGGCCCAATGACCAAGCTTGCCGCAGTTGTGGCAAGAGTCGTCTCGTGCCGGCTTTTGCTTGCCAGCAACGCCGCCCTGGGCGCCTCCACGGTCATCACCCTCGGCACGTCCTTGCGCCCCTGCCTGGGCGTCTTTGCGCGGCTTGCCGCGCTTGCCACGCTTGTGGCCGCCTGTCGTGGAAGAAAGCTCCCCCTTCTTCCTGTCACCTTGGCCGGCAGCCCACTGCTCCCGAGTGAGGAGGAGCTTCCCGCCAATGGTGACGGGTCCCAAGAGGCGTTGTGGCTCATCGCTGTCAACGACCTTGAGGCGACCCAACGCCTCCTCGATCGTCATCGTGGAGAGGTCCAGCAGAGACTCGATCGAGCGAGCCATCTGCTTGTACTTCTCGGGAACGCAACGGAAGAGCTTCTCCACAGCTCTCTCTTCGCCGTAGGTGTCGGCACCGAACTGCACCAACTTCTGCAACAGAGTGTTGAGACGGAGAGCAAAGTCATCAACGTCCTCACTTGGCTTGAAGGCCAGGTTCTCCCACTCCGTGCGTAGTGCCTGCAATGTAGACTTGCGGGCGCGGTCGCTGCCGATGCGTGCTGCAGCGATGGCGTCCCAAGCCTCTTTGGCAGTCCGCTTGTTGGTAAGCGAGAACTGCATCTCGGGCGGGACTGCAGCGATGAGAGCATCCAGCGCCCGTCAATCCTGGTCGTAGTCGACGTCGCCGTACCGGACTGCATCCCACATATGCCGCACCTGGAGCTTTACCCTCATCACCGCAGCCCACTCGACGTAGTTGGTCTTAGTGAGGGTAGGCCACCCGCCGCCGGGGCCGACGTCCCTGACGACAGCCTGGTACTCGTGGTGACCACGATACCGAACCGGGGAGAGAGAGCCGCGTCGCCTGTGAAGGCCGCGCTCTCCGTCAACCCGTACGCCGCCGCCGTGCGCGCCTCCTCCAGGAGCGTCACTGGGCGCGTCCGCGCCTGTCTGGGCTGCCGCCGCGCTCGTGGGCGTGCGCGGCTGCCCACTGCGCCGCTCGCCCTCGCGCTGCCTCCCTCTCCAGCGGCTCAAGGTCCGCATCGGCGCTGTCATCAGCAGAGATGGAGCTGCTGTTGCTGCCGCGCAGAACCTCGACCTCCGCTGCTGCCGCACGAGCCGCATCTGCCGCCGCTGCTGCTTCCACCTCCGCTCTGGCTGCTGCCAGCTCCGCCGCTGCCAGCCTTGACGCCCTTTCTGCCGCCGCAGCGGCCTGTGCCGCCGCTCGCTCGCGTTCCTCTGCCACAGCGAGGTCGGCTTCCTGCCGCCGCCGCGTGCTCGAGGCGACCGAGCGCTGAGACTGTCCTGCGGACATGGCGTGCCACCGGGGGACTGCTGCGTGGAGAGAGAGCTGCCTCTGATGAGCTGCTGCTCGTCTGAACACGGGGGAAGAGGTGAGCAGAGGCAGCCGGAGCTGCTGCTGCTGGAAGCGAGGCTGGAGAAGGGATTCAGGCTACAGGATAGTACGGCTTTGATACCACTTGTTACTCGCTGGAGTCTTGCTGTTGGTGATAGCAAGATCCTTACTCTCATCGAGAGGATGACACTTGGGATGGGGCAATTTTTTCTTGTTTATTTCTCACACAATGCCATGCCAACCTGAGGGGTTGGGGATACAAATTTATAGGCTGCTAACCAGCCAAGCATATGCTAAGATGCTGTCCTAAAGCTAGTCTAAGATGCTAGTCAAAAGCTGTCCTAAAGCTAGTCTAAGATGCTAGCCTAAAGCTGCCCTAAAGCTCAAGATGCTGTCCTTGACACAGAGATGCTGTCCTTGACACAGAGATGTTGTCCTTGACACAGAGACTTATCCATCAGCTTCCCACTAATTTTTTTATCTCATCCCCCTTGTGCATTTTTCACACCCCTGTATGCTCTTTGCACCTGCATTTTCTTGAGCGTCAACATTGACGCTACTAGGTTGCCCCTTCTGATCATGCACACTTGTGGGAACTTCTTCCTCCTGCGTGTGCTTCACAGAAGCAGCTTGCACTGTTTCATTGCTCAACTCCACTTCTTTGTTCATTTCATCAGGTGATTTTTCTTTAACCTCAAGACACAGTAGTGTTTTTGGCCCCAGCTGTTTAGGCTCCTGCTTCTGGCTTTGGGCCTCTTTCACATCCTTCCTGGTTGGTGGGCTGGGAGACCTCGAAGAACCATTTCCGGATTTCTTCCTGGGTAAAGGATCCACCCGCAAACATACAGGTTCACCACTGTTTTGAATGCTTTGCTTTTGATGGTTCACCACTGTTTCTTTCCCATTTTCTCCTTCCTTTTCAATATTGCTGGCCTTCTTTTCTTCTTTCTTTTCGCATACATAGGGTCTATTGTCATCACTTTCTTTCATGGACACAACAGGAATGGTCCTGTAATTACCACCAACGGGCTTCTTTTCATCACTATCATTCCTAGGCAAGACTGGAATTGTCTTGTAATTTTCTCTGGCAGGCTTCTTCTCTTCGCTTTCTTTCTTAGGCACAAGCGGGGTAGTCTTGTAGTGACCTTCCATTGCTCTGCCATCTTGATGCTAGGTACTTGCATAGTGGCTCTTGACTGATTCGTGATTTTTTTCTGCCAGAAATATTTCTGTGATTCTTGGGATAATACAATGTGCATTTTTTTGGCAAAACATGTGCACTTATCCCGTGCTGACCTGCACTTATTTTTCAAAGTTGCTGTGAAAAAAATGTTAGGAAACAAATCTAGCACGTCATCTGGCAAATCAGAGTATAGTTTTGACAAATTGTGTCATCCAATAGTTGATCCTTCCCTATTTTCTCTCACGCGTATAGTTCCTTTAGTGGCTGCTTCCATATTTTCTGTTATTTGGAACACAACAATGTCTTTTCTTGCAACATGGTTTAGAAAAAAAAAAGATAACCAAACACTGAAATATCTAAAAGCAGATGACCAAACACATCCACCAAATTCAGCTTCTTCTTCTTTTTTTCAAACTAACAGGCAGGAGAGCTTCCCATTATATAGACAGAGCAGGAGAATAAAAGAAAGAAAAAAGTACAGACACGATGACCAAACACATCCACAAAATTCAGCTAACTTTCCAAGAAGAGACAAACTGAAAATCAAATCCGCAGTTCATCATCATCATCTGTCACGGGAACTCGGGAATTTTCACCGATCACGGAGAAATAGAAATTCTCAAATGCGACCCAATTTCGTATCGCCGTCGCAATTGGCATCCCGTGGCTCGTCCTAGGGTTTAGGCCCAAGAATGGACAAGCGCCCCGCTGGAGTAGCAATTAGCAACAACAAATGCTTGATTCTTCCTGTGGTTCATCCTACCGGGTACACGCTATCACGTCGCCAAACCAAGGGCACTAGCGAACCCTTGGGAAAGAGGAATTAACAAGGCAAAAGCAAGGGGTGGGTGTGGCTTACAGTGCGGGGAGACAGGAGCAGCAGAGTCCGGATCAGGCGAACCACCACCACCAGACTTGAATCCACGGGGCCGAGTGACGTCAGCTGCCCGCGGGCGATGCGATCCGCGAGCCCAATTCGTCGTCGTCCTCCTCCTCTCTTCCTTGCCGCGAGCGCGTTTCTTGCTCTCTCTCTCTCTCTCTCTCTCTCTCCACGGATCCTTCCCGCCCTCGCGGGCTCGTCTAGTCTGGTCCATCCACTCGATTTCGTTGGATTGTTTCCGTTTCTTGAGAGTTGAAACTGATTGATTGGTTTTTTCAGTTGTTTCTTTCATAATTAAAATAAATAGAGCAGCTTATTTAAATGGTTTTTTGAGCCTGCTGTTCGAGTTAGCGTTTTTATGGTCCACACTATCTTAAAAAATATAGTAAAAAATTATCAACAGCAGCTAAAAGCTACCAGCTGCTGTCTAAAAGAACAGGATCAAAGATATGAGATATTTAAGTAATTCACTAAAAGAAACTGCTTTTGATTTGTGAACGTGCAACTGTAATCATAGGTAGTTGCATTTAGGTGCCATGGAATCTCGACTACCGAGCTGATGCTCAGCTGAGACGGTGAACGATGGCTCAATAGTCGTAAACAACCAGCAACGGGCTGTGTGGACTTTGCAATGACGGTTGAGTGGATTCTTCATCCGGCTCTGGTGAACGGTTCTGGATAGAGCTGGCCAAATGGGCCGGGCCTACCCGGGTCGCACCACGGTCCGGTACTGTAGACCCGGCCCGTTTAGGCACGACACGAAAAATAAGCGGGCCGGGCCGGCACGACGGACCGGGCCGTGCCTGGGCCGAGGGTGCGGCACGGTGGGCCGGCACGGCCTGTTTAGAAGTCGGGCCGTGCCGGCCCGGCCCGGCCCGACTAATTCAAAAACTAGCCGTTTTTTGTGACCGTTGGGGGTAAAAAATCCGAAAACAAATAGCAAATAATTCGGAAAAATCTGAAATTTATTCTATAAATAGGGGGCATCCGGCTTCCATTCTCCACACCTCAAACCTCACTCTTCTCTCTCGGTTTAGCTCTGAAAAATTCGAAAGTGTTTGCGCAAATTTGGTGAAAATTGGGGCAAAATTCCGAAAATTCAAAAATCTTCAAAGATTTTTGTGAGAGCTGCAAAGGAGGTAATAATGCTGTCTTATACTCTTATTTTAATTTTTTGGTATTATTTACTGGTTTAATTTTTTTCTATTATTTGTTGGTTTAATACTTTAATAGTAAGTTAATCGTTCTTTATTATTTCAATTTGCAGTCAATTTAATGGAGAACTACGATTTTCAACTCTCCGAATTTGACCTCTCGGCGGAGGATATGCAATCGTTTCAACAAGCATATCCATCCGCGGAAGGTCCACATGTACAAACTGGAGATGCCGAAGAACCGACGGTCCCGGTGGCGCAGGGTCCAATCGATCCATCTTCTACTGGCTCAACAAGTGCATCCACGACCCAAAGCACGGGTACAAAAAGAACAAGAGCTAGTACATCAACAGTTTGGAATGATTTCGACAAGAAGATCAAGACCGACAATGATGGAACTGAAGTGAGGTATGCTGTTTGTAAAATTTGTGGTAATGAATTGAGTGCAAAATCTTCAGGTGGGACGGGTCATCTACAACGATATGCTGCAAGCTGCAAGAAAAGGCAAGGAATACAAATGCGCCAGACACAGCTGCAATATAACCCCGACGGCTCGGTACGTACGTGGGAGTACAACCCAGAGGTAGTTCGGGAATCTCTTTGTAGATTAATTGCTTCTCAAGATTTACCTTTAAATTTTGGTGAATCTAATGCTTTCCAAAAATATATTAGGACTGTTCATAACCCTCGATTTAGTACTGTATCTAGGCAAACAACAACTAAAGATTTAATTAAATATTATAACAATTATCGTGATAAATTGAAAGAAATGTTTCATACATGTACATTCTCTATTGCTTTGACATCCGACATATGGAGTGGTAGGGCTTGAGAGGATTATATTAGTGTTGTTGCTCATTATGTTAATGATGACTGGATAATGGAAAAAAGAATTATAGGATTTAAATTAATTAATGTTTCACATAATGCTGAAAATATTGCAGAAAGCATTATTAAAGTTGTAGAAGATTTTGGTCTCACGGATAAGATTTTTCTATAACTTTAGATAATGCAGCTGCAAATACTAAAGCTATGGAAATTCTTACTCCTTTGTTTAATACTTATGCACAGTCTTTCTTATTGCATCAACGTTGTGCTTGTCATATTATTAATCTTATTGTTAAATCCGGTTTAAAAAGATTAAATGCTTGTATTGATTCTTTTAGAGATGCAATTTCATTTATTAATTGTTCTAACCAACGAATAGCCGCATATAAGAGTTTGAGCGTAGCAATGAATATTCGTCCTAGAAAATTTGGTTTAGACATGCCTGTTAGATGGAACTCTACTTACCTTATGCTTAAACATATATTGCCATATAAGAGCACTTTATCTGTTTTCCTTCACACCCAAAGTCATCAATCTCGTAGCTCCTCCAGTAGAACCCAAGTTAGAGACCCTGAACTTACTGAGGACGACTGGGTTGTTGGTGAAAAAATATTTTCCTTTCTAGAAATTTTCCATAAAGCTACAGTTTGTCTTTCTGGAATATACTACCCTACATCTCCTATGATTGTTCATAATATTGTTGAAATTGCCACTCACCTAAAGGCTTTTGAAAATGATCCTATACTACGGGATGCTGTAGTTGCTATGAAATCTAAGTTTTTAAAATATTGGAGAGAAATTCCTATTTTATATGCATTTGTTTTTATTTTGGATCCTAGAGACAAACTCCAAGGATTTATAAATGTTTTACAAGTTTTAAGTGAGGCTACCGATTTAGACTATTGTTCATACTTTACATTAGTTAAGGATAAATTATATGAGGTATATAATAAATATGAAAATAAGTTTGGATCTGTGCGTTTGGAAAGACCCCCGGTAGTCCCTAGCACCTCTAGGGGGCTATGCAATGGGGCAAGATTTTTGGTTCTTCATCTAGTTCTCGTGCAGGTGCAGGTATACAGCAGTTAGGAGGAGGAAGGCGACAAAGCACTGGAAACCTATCAAGCTATCTCAACAGTGATAGCGTCAGCTTCGAGCAGGAGTTGAACATCCTCTCATGGTGGCAAACCCAGAAGGTATCATATCCAGTGCTATCCATATTAGCGCGGGATGTGTTGATTGTTCCTGTCTCTACAGTCTCCTCGGAGTCAGCATTCAGTCTTTCCGGAAGAATAATCGAGGAGCGACGAACAAGTCTCTCCAACGAGATGGTCGAAGTACTTATGACCGTCAAAGACTGGGAACAAGCTGAATCAAGACTCCAACATACTGCAGATAATAAAGATTTAGAAGAATCTTTTGAGAATTTGTATTTAGATAGCAATGAATAGGATTTTCAATATTTTTCTTCACATGTGGTCACTAATGAGCTTTATAGGCTGTACTCTTTTTTCTTTACCAAGGTTTTCTCAAATTGAGTTTTTACTTGGTAAAGTTTTTAATGAGGCAGCCATCCCATGTAATTTAATAAGTTAATAAAGCTCATTATGTCATTGAAAATATTTATTTTTGTGATTAACAATGTCTACAATTTTCTATATTTTTCTGAATTTTCTACAATTTTTTTACAATTTTTCTTAATTTTTCTCAATTTTTCTTTTTTCCGACTAAACGGGCTAGCGGGCCGGCACGGCCCGTTTAGCCGAAATCGTGCCCGGGCCGGCACGGCACGGCCTCGGGCCATGCCTGGGCTCCCACCGCGGCCCGTGGGCCGGCACGGCACGGCCCGTTTAATACACGGGCCTTAACGGGCCGTGCCGAGCCCGGGCCCGTGCCGTGCCGGCCCGGCACGACCCATTGGCTAGCACTAGTTCTGGACGTTGCAACAAGCTGAGATGGTGAAGGATGGCTCAATAGTGCTTATCTTTCCACTGCCAAGGATCAGTACGGGTTTGTTTTGACTGTCGCGGGGCCAAGAGAATGGATTATATATTTCTAGTTTGTTGCCATTCTAATATTTATCACTCATTATATTAAATTATTTCCACTCTTTACATTGACTCCTTAATTATGGGTGTGCTTTTTTTATTGTGCCTTATAGCTTTGGCTTTTGAATTTCGGCTATTCGCAAGAGAGATTACGAAGATGGAGACAGTCGTATGCGATATTGGCCAATACAGTTAAACTCGATATAGTGTCTACTACAGTCAACTTGTAGACCCTGTCTTGAAAAGATGCACCATTTAAAAGCTAGTTATTGTAGCACTGTACAATAGCCAAAAAGCATAAGCAGAATCGAACCCAGCCTATATGTCACTGATAACGAGATCTTCTCTTATCGTCTTTAGTTGTGCATATCTTTAGTACATGCTTATCTCTAACCAAATTAGTTCAGATTTGTTGTAATCTTCGGGATAGATGCACCATAATTAGCAAATATATATAGCATGTAAATCGGCTACTAATGGTTAGTATCAGCAGGAATTGTGCTCTATGTAATCTGCTATTTATATTCGACAAATGACGTGCTACAGTGCATGGCGCATTCCCCTCTCCTCTCTATTTCCCCTGTTCATTTTTAGTTTTGATTCCTTGGTATCAGATTGGCTATTTTCCTGGCCTGTTCTTGCCATGAGTATTGAGCCTTTCACCTCCAACGCTTCCGCATTATCCATCACTTCTTCCACCATAGCTTCTGCACTTAGTAGCATCGCCATCAAGGCTCATGTCCCCATTGTCCTTGATATCCAAGCGTCTACTTTCATTAAATGGCGCACCTTTTCTAACTACCATGATCGGCAAACATGGCATTCTTCATCATGTTGATGGCACTGTGGATCCTCAACCCATTGATCTGCTTTGGGCTCAACAAGACTTTGCACTACTGACATGGCTGTACGTCACAATATCTGATGAGATCTTTGATATAATCATGGACTCCAAGCAGGCTGCTCGAGAGCTCTGGGCTATAGCAGAGGAACGTTTCCTTGACAAAGGAAAGCCACACCATGTACCTTGAAGGAGAGTTCCACAACCTTCTCCAAGGAGATCTCTCCGTAACCGCCTACTTCAAGAAGTGAAAGAGTCTTGCGGATGCGCTCAAGGAATGGGCTAAACGAGCCCCTCTCCAGCATGGCCACCATCATCACAATGCAAAGGTTGTTTCCCTCCTTTGCTCAAACTAGGTCTCATCTTCTCTTGGAGGAGATGCAACAGGCCAACACAAGCTTAGCCACCAATGCTATGGCCCTCGTCGCCTCCTCCGGGTCGCCATGCTGTTGTGGATCTTGCCATGGCAATAGCAGTGACCACGGCGGCATCAACGGAGGTCACCTCAGGGGTGCTCACGGTGGTGATTACGACAGCCACAATACGACAAAGAGAGTGTTAGGACCAGATTTCTAAATCCGAACCCTCTTGTATTACCGCACTAGTCCCAGATCAAAGTTAGTGCGGACAACCAAACAGTCATGATTATATAACCAATGATGATTTATTACAATAATAAAGAGTACCAACTTTTTGGCCACTTATTACAAATGAGTTTACAAGATCTCATAAACTCACAACTCAAAGCAGAAGAAAATAAAAATAAACTCCAAAGATAACCTATCAATTCACCATAGGCAATTAACTAGGGAAGCACAACCTAGAACTCCAGGAATCCTTCGTTGAAGCCACACACGAAGTAGTCACTGTCTCCTTTAGCGTCATTATATTTCTATGAGATGCTTTTGTAGATTGCAAGGTGAGTACATAGAGTACTCCGCAAATCTTAGGAAAAATGTAATTATATACAAGGCTCAACAAAGAAAGGATAATATGGTTCTTTTGCACAAAGAAGTATTTTATTTTAATTACCATTATAGATTTCCAAAGTATCAATTTAACAAAGTAAATTGCAATAACTTAAACTAGCATAATTTTCTAGTGAAAGTTCTAGCTGCCAACACTAGTATTAAAGCTATAACCGTCAAGGTTCAATTAATCTGGCGCTATATGCAAGAGTGATCACTTGAGAGCTAACTACTCCCAGATTCCTAAAAATTCATTTAAAAACAAAACCATAAAATCTACCATATGAAAACACATATTGCCTACCCTTGATCATGGGCACGGCTATTCGAATAGTTTTATACTCTGCAGAGATTGTACAATTTTACCCACAAGACATGATCATCTCATATTGCGACGTGATAAGCATACTTCCTTGGGTGTGTAACAGAGAGATCATGACAAGGCCTTTACAATGTGCCGACTCAACTACAATCCAACTACTAAGGTTTCACCACTAAATAAGTTCAATCTGCCTAAGTCAAAAGCCCCCTCTTGCGTCGTCCCACTATCTAACACCCCACATTCAGCCATATGGTGGAATCTAAGCTAGACTATTGAAAATTAATTAGTTAGATCATACCCATTTAAATTTGTGGTTATAAGGTAGTGCTTAGTTTGGACAATCACAAGTGTTGGTCCTTAATTGACTAGGGTGGCACTTTCATGCTACAAGTTCTAGTGCTTAATAACCCAACATACCATCTTCCCAAGTATAAAACAAATTTTTACCATTTTATTTTATTTTATAAACCAATGGCAATACCTATTGCCAAACATTTGTAAAAACAATCGTATAAGGATTTGATGACATTATTCACTACAACAAAATGAACATATTAAGACGTTTTGTTTAAGACGCTTTGAATCATGTCTCTCTTTTTAGAACCACAATTGAAATAGAGACGCAGTTTGAGACGCTCTAAAGGGTTGCACGCTATTAAATTCTATTAAAACGGCTGCTGAGACGTTTTGGAGTACGTCTCATATATGGAGACGAAAATTTAGATATCTTATTTATCATTTGAGACGTCTTATCTATTATCTCCATATAAGAATATTAAAAAAACAAAATGGTGTAAGTAATGGTATATATATAAAACATAAAAAAAATATCAATCTCAAAGTTCGAACTCACAACCTGAGATTTTTCTTTCGCTTTTGTCCAGTGGCTGAAAACATAAAAAAAATATCAATCCCAGGGTTCGAACTCTCAAACTAAGGTTTAGAATAGAAAAAATAAAAACAAAAACCATGGGATGTGGAGGAATCGAACCAACAACCTCCTAGCTCGGAGGCCAAGGCGTTTACTACCAGACTATTGTACCCCACTGTCAATTATAATTGTAAATTACTATTTATCTAAGCATGGTAAGCACCTGTCATATAAAACCTTGGGCACCTCCCACCGCACGCCCAGCAGTCACCCCGCCTCCACAGATGACGCGGATACGCTCATGTCTTGCACTTCTCAGTTAAACTAGTACTTTACCCGTGCGTTGCAACGGAATCTAAAAAAGATAATATATAAATATAAAGGTCCCAAACTGTACAATAAATATCAATATAAGCAAACCAATTATATGCACATACACGATCCAAGTCAAATGTTGTCTCTAATTATTGTTCTGCTGCAACACTCTAATTATTATTGTAATAAACGTTTCAACTCTGAATCACTAGGCTGCAACACCGTTTATTTATAATAGTAAAGATATATTTATTTATTTATTTTTATTATATTTTTAGAAATCATAAAAGTTTTCCCTCCCTAATAACTTCCCACAATACGCACATCCCGCCCAAATTCCTCAGCCCCCGTCCAAAACCATCACGGGATATACACCCCTAAATCCTCCGCCCGCCAGACGCCCAAACCGCGTCGCCCTCCGCCTCCGCCCCCTCGGCCCCTCCGCCCTCGCCCTCCCGGCCTCGTCCCCCACCTCCCCCGGCCTCCCCGCCTCCCTCCGCCTCCCCGGCTCGCCCTCCCGGCCTCCCCCACTCCGCCCGCCGCCTCATCCCCCACCTCCCCCGGCCTCTCCGCCTCCGCCGCCTCCCCGTCTCCCTCCGCCTCCCTCCGCCCCCTCGGCCCCTCCGCCCTCGCCCTCCCGACCTCGTCCCCCACCTCCCCGCCTCCCTCCGCCTCCCCAGCTCGCCCTCCCAGCCTCCCCCACTCCGCCCGGCGCCCGCTCCCACGGGACCCCCTCCCACACCGCCCCGCCGCCTCATCCCCCACCGCCCCCGCCGCCGCCTCGTCCCCCACCTCCCCCGGCCTCTCCGCCTCCGCCGCCTCCCCGTCTCCCTCCGCCTCCCTCCGCCCCCTCGGCCCCTCCACCCTCGCCCTCCCGGCCTCCCCCACTCCGCCCGGCGCCCGCTCCCACGGGACCCCCTCCCACGCCGCCGCCTCGTCCCCCACCTCCCCCGGCCTCCCCGCCTCCGCCTCGGTTCGGAGAAGGCCTAGGTCGACAAGACGATGGCGATGACTCCATCGACGACGCCGATCACTGGTTCGGCCGCCGCCAACGCCACCGACGGGGATTTCGCCATCACGAGGGCCGACCGACGGGTTCCACCTTGAACTTCTGGCGCTGAAGAAGACGGCACGGATGATGCTTCCCTCCCCAGGTATGAATTTACCTAAATAGATAGCCTCCTGGGGGAACCCAAAATTCCCACAAATCAAATCTTAATTTGCACTTCATGTCTTCCAGGACTGGAGGCTGGAGCATAACTTGCATAGCCTTGGACTACAATAGTGCTATAAAAGTTTGACATCTACAACCAACAAGAACTCATTGCAACTGTGTCCCTGTTGAATATCTAGCAATGCTATCAAACTACCCAAATTTACTGAATTACAACGGAAAACATAAGGCAGCTTTTCTAGTTCTTTCGCTAGAACTGTGTGGATTTATGACTTTTTAGCTCTTAGAACTGAATCTTGTTATTATAGTATGACATCTACAGTTTTGTTCTGCAATAGTTAGTTCATGCTTTGCCAGGATGTAGCTGTTAATTGTAGGGTGTAATACTGTAATTAGCGATCTGTGTATGGTTTAGAGGCTACATATGCGATGGTACAGTAATACAGTTGATAGGAGTGTGGGAGGATGTGGAGATAATACATCTTTTCCCTTTAACACGATAAGCATGTGTAAACTAGAACCTTGGGAATGTCCAATTATACTTGCTGCCTTTCTGGTAACTTACTTTGCTTCTCAAGAATGGTTGGTGGTTGTCGGGTTTGAAGTGAAAACTGTTAAGGCTATTCTCATTTTGCAATTCATTTGCAATCCATTACATATTTAGGTTAACCTTAGGTGGTAGACCAACAGTCTGCTGATTAAATGACCACATTGGTTGTGTTAGGTTCCGTAACAAACTGCTGGCTGTGCCTGACTGCCTTCTATCTTTTTGTATGGTCACTCATTCACTCCGCGCCTCTCGATCTCGCCGCCGCCGGCGCTGCAGCCTGAAAACCCTGCGTCCCCCTCGCCGTCGCAGTCGGTAAGCTCTCCCTCTTTCCCTATTCTTATCCACGCCTAAAATCTTGAATCCATTCTCGCCCGTCTGTTTTTTGGAATCCTTGGCATCAAATAATCCTCAATGCATATTCTTTTTGAACATGCATATTCATTTCAGCACCTTACTGAACTAGAAGGGGAGCAGGTGCCTCTGTGCTGGCCCAGCAAATGGCGGCGGCGTGGGCGAGCGCAGCACGCTGGCGGAGGAGTCGTGGTGCTGTCTTCTAAGTTCTATCCAGTGATTGAGCACTACAGGTAGAGCTCTGATTTGTTTTTGCTTCACAATTACCAGTACATATTCGTCCTAATATTTGTTCTGTTTGATTTCTTGGGTTCTTTGGTCCAATTTCCTTATTGCTGTTGCAATATGCATGTTCACCCCTCCTATGCAGCTATGCTGCCATTCATGTACTCACTAGGGGTTCAGAGGAGGGGAACAACGTTGCCTGGCTTAATCGATGATGGAGAAAAAATTTCTTGGTTGATTTTGTTGTCTGTAATGCTCAGTGTACATAGGAAAACATAAATATATGCTGATGTTTTATAAGAGAAATGACCTAGCAAAATTGTAACTAATTCAATCTGTGCAAGAAAAGATATGTAAACAGAAAAGCTAGCAAATATTGTCAATGCCAATATTTTTCATACTCAGGGAGCAAAATTGTAACTAATTCAATCTGTGCAAGAGATCAAATGTGGATGTGCAGACGAACAACATCAAAATCAGAAACCTACGGCAGTAAAGAGCATATATGATATAGTATGGTACTATGGTGAGATTTAACTAGTGAAGTAGAATTGTAGAAATGCAATAAAGAGCTGTGAAGTAGAAATGCATGCCAAACTTGAGTATGCGCCTGGTAATACAGTGGCATTGTAACATTGTCGATTGCATAGTGCATACACAGCATGTGGTTTGACTGAGTCCCTTGGATGTATCAACTTGTACCGTAAGATTTTTCATGATTTGTACCGTAAGATTTTTCATGATTGCTCATATCTGATATTTTGTTGTTAATATTGCTATGTTTGCAGGATATGGAGGACTATGAAAAGAAATGCAGAGTGGAAGACCTGATGCACAATTTTCTGATTGAAGAAATAGACCTGATGATTTATTACAGCAGTTTAAAAAAAGATGTGTGTCAAATTGGAGGATGTTTTACCGACATGTGTTTATCGCATATTAGATTTTTATTTGGTTGTGAACTCTGTTGATTTAAATGGATGCTATAATTATTTGTAAACCTCTCTTATGTAAACTTCTTTGGGGTTTGGAGGGTGCAATGGTGACGAATTTGTCAATTGCCAATGGTTTGCCCGGGTGTGGCTTGGTTCCAGTTGTAGTTGGTTTGCTTTTCTTATAACAGTATATCTGTTGTGCTACGCCCATTCTTTATATTTTATAAAATATGTACTCAATATTATGGTGCTGCCTATAAAATTATTATATATATATATGTATATATAATAAATATATGGAATACTATATTCTCATACGGATACGTATTTGTGTGTATAGAAGAAAATATATACCAATCAAAATAAAAATATATACTACATAGGACATCTTGAGACGGCACATAACGTCTCAACGCACGTGCCTATATTAATTGAGACGTGGTGCAGCCGTTTTTATAAAAGCGTCTCTAACTTTATAGGGATACAGTGCAGATGTCTCTAATGAACGTCTCAAATAATATAGGCACGCCTTAGAGAGCGTCTCTATATTTTTGAGATGGTTCATGTGGAGACGTTTTTATGACGCTTTATAAAAGCGCCTCAATTGTCTGTGGGAGACGAAACAGAACGTCTCTAACCTACAAATATGATGTCTCCCCACGGATATTTTGTTGTAGTGATTCCTATCCATAGGGTTATAATGACTAATATGCTTGTCTAAGCAGTTCTATCACTCTAAGATTAATCAAACAGTAATATAATATCAATATAGAGACAAGGGTAACCTAAGGTGACAATAGTACATGAATGTCAACATCAAATGAGGGTATAACAATATCGGATTAACTAATAAACTTAAGACAGAAGTTATCATTTTATGTGAAATAGCAATTGAAAGTATCTAGACCCCTAAAAATGGTTTTAGTAATTAATGACAACATTGGTTAAAGGGACTAACATGTATGTTGAAATGATTAAAAGGTTTAGTCTTGGATTTCAAATGACGACATGGAAAGGCATGCTACAAATGACAAAAAATTGACATGGCTCAAGACAAAGGTACAGTGTATGTAGTCTAGGATATTTTTATATTTTATCGGTCTTGGTGATTAATTGGAAGACTAGGTTTTAGGCTAGATGCCATACTATAAAGAAATATCATAGCTAGTAGCTTGAATGTTTATCTTGTGCCATTCGAATTAATTAAAGGTCATGTATTGTAACATCCCAAATTTCAAGTATTCAAAAAATATGGAACTTTTAAAAACTTTTCTTGCATTTTGCTGGCGTTCAAATTTCTTCTGAATATTCATTTGAAATCTTTTTGACTTTGTGGCATGCAAATTAATAATCAAGAATGTGGTGCCTCCATCTCGACTATGTTTGTACTTTTGAATTTAAATTATATGTTTGAATATTTTGGCTGAAAGTTTTCAAAAATATTTTGAAATTTCTGATTTTTCGTCTTTCTCAGAGATTCCGATGATTTTTTTCACCGATATTGCTTTCCCTGGTTCACATGCTACGACTAAAATAACTTATTGACTGAAGAGAGGTGTTTACCGAATTTTATTCCATGTATGTTTCTTTCTTCACCTAGCGTTCGTTTCAACTTTCGAGCTAAGGTTTCAGCAGTTTATATTGACTCGTGTGACCAATGCTTCTGCGAATTGGCGGCCCAGAGTTTTATGGGCCTTGGCTCCAATTGCTTAGCTAAGGCCTTGCCGATATGAATAGCGGCCCAACCCTTGTGTATCTGAAGGATATTGAAATGCTCGACTGCTTGTGAAAGTCAAAATGTACTACTCGTACTAGCAGAACACTTCATATTTTTCTGTACTCTATGGTCTTGGACTCATCACTCATGGTTGTGCTACTCTTTGTATGATTTGATGATTGTCATTTTTTCCCTACCCAAGTTCTTGCGGTGATGATTCGACCGAATCTGAAGTCTGAACCGCTCAAAATTGTCAGCTCAGCTGGGGGTTTCTTTGGTCCAAGATTCCTTACCTGTTTGAGGGCAAGCACCACAGTTTTGCATGTTCCTTCCTCCTGAATGTGCCAGGCGCATTCAAGAAGAAGCTTTTTGACAATTCCACTCCTAGATGCTCTTCGCCTGTCCTACGTACGATTCTGCATTCTTCTGGCCTTCAATGTCGTGTTGTCTATACTGCTAAATGCAGTTCTGTTCAACACTATTCGGACTGGATGGAGGGGAGGGAACACCATGCAAACATTTCCAAGCAGACAAGTCTACAACCCAAAGAAAATCAGACAAACTCATCTCACTCCTGTTCTGTCTGTTGGGACATCACATGGGACAAAGCAACACGCGAGAGGTGGAAGGACGGTGTGAGAAGGTTTGGATAATTTTGTGATAAATAATTGTTAAATTTGTGAAGTGGGTATTTCAATTTTGCAAAGTTTGATTTTTATTAGTTTTGTTGTCACATTGCCAGTCTGGGTATTTCAAACAGCTCCGAGCTGTATGACCACAATTGTCAAACCACCGGCCAGTAGTATCGTGTTTTACTTGCCGGTTGCTATTTTTCAGAGTGGGTTTTTTCTCTTTCTGTGAACAGTCTGACCGGCCTCTAGTTGGTAGTTAGACCGGCCCCAAATTTTGGTTGTATTTTTTTTTTTGGGAATTTGGTTATGGGGTTATTTAAATTATGTTTGGTCGGTGCATTATTGTTGCATAATGCATGTTTTAGCTAGTGTGGGGTCAAGTTGTAAAGAATTTATAGCCAAAAATGATTTCTTTATTTTTAGATGTACAAGAAGTTTTGGAGTCAACCATAGTCAACCGTGAGGATTAGGGCTTCGCTCATGAAGGAACAGATGCACAAAACAATCAAGGAAACGGGGCGAGATTGTTGAGCTCAAGTATGGCATGAGAAAGATAGAAAATATTGAAGGGAAAGTTCGAACGACAGGTTACACCAAGTGGCTTGATCGATTCAAGTGAGGCGTGGCCGGTGGAACTGGAACAGAAGAGATTTGCTGATGCGTGGCAAGCCATTAGTGCACCTATACATGGCGAGCATGATAATTAGTTGCAATGAAAGATAAAGACCAAGTGAAGACTATGGTATTTTGGTAATTTGCCAAATGCTAGAAGTTGTGTTGAATCAAAACCGCCATGCTTGAGCGGTGATTTGAAAAGTGATTTAGGTTAAGGAGATGCTGAAAATATCAAATGAATCAAAGACTAAGGATCTAACGGTTTCGGGCATACGTGCTTTGAAAAACGTGCTTGAGTTACTAATGTGAGTAAAACCCATGTTATGTGAGGTTAACATGTTTTCTCAAATGTGCTAGTAGATAGTATCTATTAGGGTTAGGTGTAGGCTAGTTGTCTCATCTATTTAACGAGTTGGGATGGAGACTTGTAAGTGAACCATCCAACCACTTCTTATTCTAATCTTATGTTCTAGGGTTAGTGATATGGCCCAAAGCATTATATCGACAGTAATTTTTAGTTCTAAATCAGTTTCTAAGGAGAGGGAGGATAGCATGGGAGGTGATGGATTAGCCTGTAGAGTAGTGCCCATGTCAGGGGAAGAAGCACAGAAGAATAAAAGCAACGGCTGTAGTACATTTCAGCTTGAGCTTATGGCTTCTGATTTATTTTTTACTATTCATAAATTTCTTCTTTTTCTGATTTTTTTTGGCTTTTTTGGAGCTTTTTTCCCAGTTCCTTTTTTCCCGTATTCGTTTGTATTGTTCGTGATGGGCTAACCTGTTTTTTCTATTTTTAATTTTTTTTAAAATTTAGTTAGATCAAATAAGCCACCATCGGGTATAGTGTAATTCCAATCAGTTATAGTAAAATTTCAGCTATAAACAACTTTTTTCAGCCAAACCAACCAGCACCAAAGAATGATCAGCATATGAATCAATATATGTTGGACGTGGGCTACATTATGCATGTAATTAAACAGCAGGAGCCAGTAGGGAGCCAAGAAGATGAGAAAGAGCCAGCAGTTGTAAAAAAAAAAAAGAAGATAGCTTCACGTACATTACAATTGGTTCGATTGCCATCCGGATCAAGGATTGAATCGGTTTCCACTTTATATCTGGGTTGCTGCGTTCAGGTTGGAGGCCATGGCAATTCTGATCCACGTGATTCCTTGAGGATCAAGATTGCAATTCGATCTTCTAGATTGGCTTGCATCTGCCCTATCTTGGATTGCATCTAGCCATTTTCTTAGGAACTGATTTTGCATGTAAGCCAAGATTATTTATCTACAAGTGCTGCGGCCGAGTTACGTGTTGTTCCAACGAGCAGATCAATGCTAGTATTGCTGTTTGGCTCGGCTGGAAAAAGACAGATAGGAAACCGTGTGGTTGCCGGTCGTATAGAAGACTTGGGATTGGGGCAACGTGCTACTACATTAAGTGTAGTATTCGGTGCTGAATTTTGGTGCTAACCAAGTGTGTTACGGTTGCTGATTATATACCGCTGGTAGCCGCAGGTCAAACCGCTTGTAGTCGGTTCTATCGCTGTGAGCTAAAGAATTGCTGTGTTTTAGGTTTATAATACTTAAAAAATTTTATAAGACATTGTTCACACTCCTCATTTGCCATCCCGATCTAACCGAGGCTCAAGCGATGAAAACACACAACAAAGACACGCACAGGATGACACAAGTGGGACACACTCATTCCCTGTATATTTATTTTTCCACTGCAAACCAAGTAGTACAGTAGTACTACTAGTAGTATTTAGGCTCACTCAAAACGGTTTAGACTTCTGGCTTATTTTTTACTATTCAACAATTTCGTCTTTTTTTGGTTTTTGGCTTTTTTTGAGCTTTTTGTCGGTTCTTTTTTCCTTGTATTCGTTTGTACTGTCCGTGATTGGCTAATCTGTTTTTCTATTTTTAAATTTAATTACGTTAAATAAGCCGATGTTAGTTATAGTACAATTTCAACTAACTACCGTACTTTTTAAGCATAAAACACTAAAAACCCCTTACTATATTAGTATGCCCTGAGGTTTCTTCCTAGTGTCCACTGCAAACCCAGTTGTACTCTCCCTGGCAGCTTCAGAATCCAACAGTCTAAGCAATGCCTTTAAAGCAGCCCAGATCATAGCTAAAGTCCAGAAGGACATGCATAAAAAGCTAAAGGAGTGTATAGAAAAACATTACTCCTCCTACAATACTGCAGTAACAGTGGATTTCTCTAGGATCAACAGTGTCATGCATCGATCTTTGTGTATGAATCGCCCCCCCCCCCCATCCTTCCATAGGGTGGTAGGAGTACTGGAGTACGAACACTGTTTGGCACTCGGAGAGTCAGAGTTGAGATCTCACTATTCGTTTTCTTTTGGTACATCAGTTAGTACTCCTCCCTATGATTTTAATTGCATCCCGATGCCTATGATTTTAATTGCATCCCGATGCAGACGCTGCAGGCGAACAGTGTGAGCCATAAATTTGCTGGCTTGATGAACAGGGTGAGACGAGCAGTACCCAAACGAAGTTCAAAGGAGACAGGAGCGTGTGTACGTTAAAGCTGGTTTTGGTGTTGAATTGACCGCAAAAAATGTGCTCAGTTGATAGGTAG
The DNA here is from genome assembly GCA_017311315.1 of Dendrocalamus latiflorus. Taxonomy (NCBI): domain Eukaryota; kingdom Viridiplantae; phylum Streptophyta; class Magnoliopsida; order Poales; family Poaceae; genus Dendrocalamus; species Dendrocalamus latiflorus. The sequence goes on along the minus strand of CM029640.1, from coordinate 10,219,532 downwards.
GGTTGGTTACTTTGGGCCTAAGCCAGCCCACTTCAAAAGACTTTAGTTTTGATTTATTTTAATTATTTGTTTATTTAAATCAGAAACCATTTGAAATATATTGGCTTATAATTTTAGCTTATTAAGGATTTTTGGTTTTTTGCCTTTTATTTTCTCCTTTATTTCTTTGCATTGTCTATGATGATATAATGTTTTTTTTCATTTTTTTCTATATTTTTCATTTTTCTTGAAAAAAAGCTAACAACCGCTACAGTATAATTTTAGCTATAAGCTAAAAGGGAGAGTCAGAAGCTACAGTGCATTGGCATGGTTTTTCTTATAAAGATGGTTGGTGTCTTTTGTTCGTCGCCTCTCCTTTTCCTTCTTTTCGGTGCTGATTGATTTACCGTACTTGAGTGTTTGCGGTAAAGATCCAAGTGAGGTTGTTGGACATGTTTTATTAAGCTGTTAATTAGTCTTTCATGAGTGCTTCAGAGCTCTCTGAAAGAAATCTAAGATGGGTAGATCTTGAGGTACATGTGGACTTGGTTATTAGTATCGTCCATGCATGTCAGCGTAAATCAAGTCAACATCCAACTATCCAAGTTGAGCATAAAAAATAAAAGCAAAACTTTTGTACTGAAAGAGAGGAGCAGTGGTGGCTTCATCACACTGCTTTGCAGTTTGTGTAGTTTAGTTGTTTTTCCTGAGAGCTTAGAAGCGGTATATTTGAGGGCTAATGTTTGCCAGGAACAACAACTATACATCATTTTGAGAAATGGAGAGAAGTTTCAGCTTAAGAAATGACAGTTTTTTTAGAGAGAGAGTAAGAAATAACAGATTTGGCTGTGACTGTGAGCATAACATATAACACCTCAGGAAGGAAATGGAGGAAGCAGATACAATCAATACAGATCTTTTTCGGGCCTGCAAGTGAGCCAATTATCCTGCTGCCCGTAACCGTACAGAGACGCACAAAAGATGGATGAAAGGCGCGTGTCTGACTTCGTGCTCCTGCTGGTTCCTCTCCTCTGCAACCCCCCCCCCCCCCCCCCCCCCCCCCGATTGGGAGCCACTTGCCTGAACTTGCATGGATGCCTGGTGTTCTTTCCCTCTCCTTGCATGCATGGAAAAAAATCGTTATATATGCTCATCCTTTAGTGATTCCTCCCTTTGATCATGTTTTCCTTTGCCGATTTGGGTACTATATGCTCATCTTTTGGTCATGTTTAATTTTGGTACAATGTTTCTCCGATAAGCCGGTTTACATACTATTACTAGTAAATCTATAAAAATCTGATTTTTACCAAAATCAACCCTATATGAGGTTTCATTTTGAATGCATGCAGAGCTTCAGTTTATTAGATAAACTTGACAACAAAATGCCTATTTGGTCCTGAATTTGTCTTGCATGTCCACGGGCTAAGGCTGAAGTTAGGCGAAAGAAATATGTAGTTTCTTTACAATATTATAGTCCTACTGAAATTTGCAAATACCATGGAGCAATTTAGTTCTGTTCACATCTCCGCATATACTTTTTTATTCAAGTTGAATTGCACAGTATAAATTTAACGCGTAGTTAAACATAAGCAATATAATAGAAAAAGGCTTGCATGAAAGAGGAAAATTTTGGATCAAACTCAAACATGCCCACAATAAAAAATTAATGAGCATATTAATTTCGTTCTGACCATACTTAAAATTGTGCTACATCAATTAGGACAATGGATTACAAATAGGTGAAGTTCAACTAGCCCTCTCTTTTTCCAAACTGTATTTGTCTTTAAAAAAAAGAGTAAACTACACTTTGCACTAGTAACTTGTCACTTGTTTCACTTTATACCAGAATTAATCTAGGCCCTGATCAATATGGCTTCAGCTTATTTTTGTACTATTCATAAATTTCGTCTTTTTCTGAACTTTTGGCTTTTTTTGAGTTTTTTTACCGGTTCTTTTTTTCCTCGTATTTGTTTACATTATACGTGATGGGCTAATATGTTTTTTTCTGTTTTTAAATTTTTTTAAATTTAATTATGGTAAATAAGCCTCTGTCAGCTACAGTGCTTTTTTCAGCCAGCTATAGTGTTTTCAGCCATAAGCCATGAGGCTTTCAGCCGAACCGATCACCACCCTATACATTCATTTTACATCAGGGTAGACCAAATAAAATTTTACTTTGTACTAGCCAATCAATTATAGTCCCAAACAAGGCAATCAAATTCAAAGAATGGAGCAATCAAAATTATGTATACTAACTTGCCATTATGCAGAGTTGGTTTTAGCCAAATAAGGTTTTGCTAGTGCACAGTAAAATTTTATTTGGTTCACCTTAGTGTAAAATAAAAGTATGGATTAATTTTGGTGCAAAATAAGATAAGCGACAAGTTATCCGGTGTAAAATACAATTTACTCATAAAAATACAGAGGTTCCTTCTTATGAGTGAGAGAGAGAGCCATAATAGCGAAGCTGCAAAGAGCCATAAGTCATAACAAAAAAGAACGCACCCTATATCATTCACCCATTTCACCCCCACCATGCCCTGTCTCTTGGTACTTCTACTACAATATTGCAAAAGCAAAAACAGATGGAGAAAAGAAAAACTAATTGGAGCCCCTTTGATTCAAAGGAATTTCAAAGAAAAAAATACAAAAAATTGATCCAAAGGAAAAATTCATATAAGGCCATAGGATAGGAAAAATTCCTACAAATTTTGAATGAATTCTAGCATGAGGTCTAAATTCATGTTAGTAATTTCTTTGAGAGTTCCAATACATCTGCTTTCTTCCTCTCTATTCTCTCTCTCTAATCAATTAATATTTTAATCTCAAAATTCCTCCATTTTCCTACGAGGCAACCAAACACAACTCTTGAACAATCACTGTGGTTTTGCTTTCTGCTAGATTTAACAAGCTATGATATTTTAATTCTGTGTTTTTTCTATTCCTATATTTTAGAATCCTACCAATCAAGAAGCCCTTAAACATGTGCTTATATTTTGTAATGGCAAGTGCTTCAAAAAGTAACATCATGTAGGGCTTCTAGGATACGTATATGGTGCCACAATCATTGCATGGCTCTTCAAATCATCATGCTACACACACTCTTTACCTTTTTGTGGTAGAACGATGGGATGGTATCAACTCATATCATGCATGTCTGTGTCATCTCCCGTCTTTTACTTTTTGTGTGTTGGAATCATGGGTACATGTCGGTTGCACAGTAATAATAGCTAGTGTCGATGCAGCATGTGTAGAAGCTTGGAACTTTGGCTGAACCGAATTGCCCGAGAGGGGAACTCCGGAAGATACAATAAATTAAGATTAAATGGTAAAACTCATCGAGTATGTTGCAATAAATAAAAAACTATTTCTCCTTCTCCGATTTTATTTCTTACAACAATCACAAGAATCAGTTCCAAAAAAAGCTCCAAAAAATGAAGGAAGAAATTGGCAACCAATCCGTCTGTGCCCTCCTTTTAGTTAGTGCTTAAGATTTATCTTAAATTGTATTTTTGGGGCTTTTTTTCAATATAGCCGTTAGAAACCTTTTCGACGTAATAAAAAATTTAAAATAAAAAAGTTACGTCATGACAGACCGGCCGGCCGGGGGCGGCGCGGCGGCCAGGGGCGATGCGGCGGCTGGCCGAGGGCAGCGGCGCGACAGAGGAGGAGGCGGGGCGGCGCGGCAGAGGAGGAGGCGGAGCGACGGAGGAGGAGGCGGGGCGGCGCGGCAGAGGAGGCGGGGCGGCGCGGCAGAGGAAGCGGGGCGGCGCGGCGGAGGAGGAGGCGGGGCTGCGCGGCAGAGGAGGAGGCGACGGCGGCCGGCCAAGGGGCGGGCGCGGCGGCCAGGGGCGGCGCGGCAGAGGAGGAGAGCCAGGAGCACGGAGGAGAGCGACGGGAAGAGGACGGGAAAAAAGAACGTATCGTTTTTTTGTGTAATCAGTGGCATGGTGGGTAATTTTTCCCAACTCCACGAATCTCTGAGTTTTCAGAGCACCCCTTGAGGTGCTCTATGGATTTGGTGGATCTAGGGGCAGATCCAAGGATTTCGTGGAGCTGCTCCACGGTGGATCTGCGTGGAGCTAGAGGTGTTTGGCTTGGAAAAGTGAATCTGAATCTGTTTTTCGTGTATCTGGAGCTGCTGGAGCTCTGTCAAACAGCCCCAAAGTCTCAGAGATTTGCGAGTGGTAAGATCTCTTCGCAGTTGCTACAAGCAAGCTAGATGTATCTTTGACACGCTTTCACCTGCGATCCTGCACGCATGCATCAGCTGCCGGTGATCTCTCTGATCGCGTTCGACTTGACGCCATCTCGATCGATCTCTGCAAGGCTGCGTGCTCCCAATTAGACGTCAGGTTCACACAGCTCGCTCTGAAGCCTAGCCCAGCCTAGCTAAATAAATAGTCCCTGTTATTCAGCTAGCTGCCCTGCATCTACATGGATGCGTCCTTTACTATTAACTCGTGCATCACACTACACACAAAGGCCAGTGAGAATCTCGTAAGATTTCCTGTAAGGGCCTGTTTAGCACGGCTGTGACTTATAATTTTTGGTTGAAATTTTTGAATTTTAGCTGTTTGTGACAGAGATTATGAAGAGAGATACTTGTTTACAATTTTAGTTGATATAGATGTTGGGCTTTTAACATGTACTATAATTAATTTGTAGACTTCATCTTGAGAAAATACCTCGTTCGAAAATTAGGTACTGTAACAAAAACCAAAAGCCGTTAACTTCGGTCGAAAAGGAAAGACCCTAAACTCCTTAAGGTACTGCCCTACGTCTAGAGATGGCGAAATGCCAGTTTGAGTTGGTTGGGAAGCACAAAACAATAATGGCCGGTGGTGGCCTGGAGGAGGGGAGGACGTGTGCAATTTGGTCGAGTTCAAGGACAGCTAGAATAGGTAGCTCCTCATTTTTATGCGTCTCTTTTTTGGGGGATTTATCATTTGTTTTTTTCCTTGTCCGTGCCTTTCTCTTTTTTTTTCCGTTTGTTTTTTCGGTGGCATGCACGTCCGTGCTTTTCCGTATATTTCTTTTTCTCTTTTCTTTTTTTTCGTTGGGATGCACATCCATGCTTTTTTTTTTCTTCCGGTGCTTGGTCTCTAGCGGGCTATGGAGGATTTTCTTTTTCCCTACCATCTAGGATTCTGTATTGAGTATCCTTGTCGGGGTATGATTCTCTATTTTATCTAATTGTTATGGTTTATTAACCAAGATAATGTTTATTTTTGTGAGAATTTCTAGCGTGTTTATCTTTTTTCTTAGTAGCCCTAAAAGATATGTCATCAGCTTTTAATATGTAATAGATTTATTATTTTTCTTAGCAGCTCTAAAATGTCTATCATTGATCTTTAGTATTTAATAGATTTATCTTTTTTTTCTTAGTAGCTCTAAAGAAGTCTATCATTGTTTTCTAATATATAATAGATGTTTGAAGGTGGGGCCAAGCATGAGTGCGCGACATGCCCGACTACATCTTTCTCACTGAAAATATCCTGGCCAGCCATGGGATCGTCATCGTACATGTTCGCATGTTGCTTTGGCTTCCTTACCCTCTCTGTGTAGATGGTACCAGCAGTAGATTTAGGTCTTGTTTAACACGGCTCTTGCTTCCGTTCTATGTTTTAGAAGTTAAAAACTGTTTTAAAATGAGTTAGCCTTTTAATATGATATTGTTTTCTTTTCCTTTTCAATGTTCATGGATATAACAGTTTTTTTATTTTTCCTCTTTTTATTTTTCTTTAATTGAACAAAAAAGACGTGAGTGAGAAGACCTGTTGCATTATAGTTGCAACAAACACAACAGTCCAAGATAATACGGATATAGATCCACATAGGATTCGTACCTGTGATGTGAGCGATAGAAGAGAGAGGGGGCGAGGAGAGAGAAAGAAAAGTTAGTGCTATAGCCTAGAGGTGGCCAAATAGGCCGTGCATGTCACGCCAGCTCATAGCCACTACAGTAGGCACGGCACAGCCTACGATAGAATCGCGCTGGGCTGGCACAGCATGAGGAGCTGGGTTGTGTTTGGACCGTCGCCTCAGCCCAGTGTGTCACCACGGCATGGCATAAATAGTGCCTGGCCAAGGATGGCTCGTGCCTAACAGGCCTGTGCTATGCCGAGCCGTGCAACCCATTTAGACATCAGTACCATAGCCATCTCATTTCATCACAAGTCATGACTATACCAGGGGAATACATATGTAGTTCTTCACATCTTAATTCCATGGGGTCGGTCAGCCTTTGGTCACCTTCACTTTTGCTCTGGTTCTGTTCGGTTGATGCTTTGCTCAGCAAAGGGAAAAGACAAAAATAATTCTTTTTTCGATTACAGTGAATGACACACACGCGCGCGCGCACACACACCATGTAAGCAAAAAATGCGAAAACTATAATATCATTTAGCACAATTTAGTTCAACCAAAAAGCAGCCTTTATATATGCTACAATGCACAAATCCACCTTGCGACATTAGCTCCTTGCATATCATGTTGTCTACTCTCTTCCTTTTTCCTTTGTTTCTCTCTCGATGATTAGAGAACTGTCATGCGAATGTTTCTTTCTTCTGATTTCTTTGCTCAACTGTCACCAAAGCCTCCCTATGTGCTTATAAACTATACACAGGAGCTCTAGTTGACAAACTTAATGCCAAGTGAAATCGCAGCTAACCTTAATGGCTGTTGCATAATGGCTCTATAAAACCTTGAAATGGATGCCTGGATTAAGCACTAAATTATAGCCTTCATGCATGCATGAACTAATGCATCCATTCTTATGCATGCATGAATCGACATATTCATTCTTATGATAGCCATGTGCATACAATGTTTTATTATTTCCTAATGTATGCACATGTCCGGGAGAACAAAAGTGATGCTCTATGTTTAACACGTCAAGCATGCATTGCTTAGTACTCAGGAAGTAATGCTAAATATTTAAACCAGTGTGCATACATAAAAAAAACTGAAGGTGGAGGAAAGAGAATTTAAACCCATGATTCTCAATCTTTTAGTCTAGCAACCATCACACTAAGACCTTTTATTATTACAAGAACCATTTCTATAATTTACATGGGCCACTTTTAGTTACTAATTTAACACACCATGCACGCACACGGCTATATAGACGGAGGTGGGGATAAATATGCAACATCATAAAATTCCTACTGAAGACCATTTGAGTGCGCATAATAAGTGGGCACCAGGATTTAAACCCTGGTGGATGGAGTTATACACCCACAACTCAACTACCCCACCTAGAGATGGTTCCCCGGTGAAAACAAGTACCATCGTATGCTTTCCTTTTTCTTTCATCTCCTTCCCTTTATTATTATTTCTTTTTCCCCCCTTTGACCTCCCTTTCTTCTCTTTTTTATTTTCTTGTATTTTATTTTTTGTTTTCCTTGCTGTTCTTTGCTCCTCAAATTATATATTTGCAACTTTATTTTGTTTGCTATGCTTCTAGTCTCATTTTAACTCAGAGTATTATAGTAAGGAGGCTATATATTGTAGCAATTTATCTTAGGGGTCTGTTTGGTTCTAAGAATTGGATTGGATGAATTGGATTGAGGCTCAAATTCCAATTCAAGTTGAATTGGAATTGGTTTGTGATTTTGATTCTAGTGTTTGGATGACACATGACATTGTAAAAGGCAGAATCATAATCAAATTCTATTTCAAAATATTGTTTGGTTGCCATTCTTCGGAATACCAAATCAGTTTGAGAAGGTGTCAAGCAACCAGGTGGTCATGGCCATGGGGAGAGCAGTTGTATCGACACAACAACAATGTGACGATGTCAGTGGCCAGAGTCTAGGTTGCAGCGACTACTGGAGTTGACAAGGAAGGGCAGAGGCAACCCAAGTCGAGGAGGAGAGTGCGCTGGGGCAACCCCAAGTCAAGGGCAAGAGGAGCCGTCTGTGACTTGGCCAACAAAGAACTAGAAGGAGTCGCCCGTGAAGGACAAGAGGAGTTGCCCATGATGAGGCCCAAAAGAGGAGTCGACGCTATGGTTACCAGAGTTGAGGAAGATGGTAACAACCAAGTCTAGATGCCAACAAATCTAAAGCTTTGCGATGAGGGGAGGTTGGTGTTGTGGTTGGATGGGAGGGCAGCAGCATTAGGATATAGAGGGTAGTGAACTGTTGCCTGTCGGTGAGGAAGATGTGCCATCGGAGGCATCGATGAGGATATGGTCCTTCCAACCAGTGGCGGACCCAGAAAAAATTGGAGGTAGGACGGCATGGATTAGAACTAATATACAATAACAATGTAGATATATCCTTTTACCCTAGTAGTATACTAAAAGCAATAAAAAAACTACAATATAGGATAGGATTGGGGAAAATTCCTTAATATGTGTATACCGACATTCTTGTTTACCTTTTGATTATCTTCATATGCAAATTCAAATATGAGATATTCTAAGCAAAAGTTCGTGGGTTTAAGTCAGTCTTTAAGACTCCATCTATAGATCCTACTGCACATTTTCATTTCTTAGAAATCAAAATAATAAAGACTAATTCTATTCTCTAGTTTCTACTACCTAATGGAGTATTAATTAACGTTGGATTTTGAGAGTAGAAGAATAACAAAGCCCATTGCTTTCTCAAATCCTCTCTAGAATAGAAGAATTCGTTTGTGGATAACTGATACATCTATCTCAAATTCTCAATTCTAGTGACAACATACCAAATGGTGTAGTTCTGTGTAAACACTAAAGAAGCAATACTTTTCCCAAATTGCATTGACAGTAGCAGACTTGCAGTCATTCACTTCTCTAATTCGTTTTCTTCAAATCTATTTTTACTGATACACCTATGATCTATCTCAATTCTCAAATGACAAATATAATTATAAGTAGTTCTTATTGTGGGAATCAATACAATTGCAAATATAATTGTAAGTAGTTCTTCAAACATAATTGTATGTAGTTCTTCAAATCTATCGTATGTCATTCAGACTCATATCACTTCTGTAATTTGTTTCCAAAGTGCATTGAAAAAAGAAGTACCTTGAGAAAGCAGCCACTGGCCTGCTGCAGCCCCTAGATCATCGGCTGCTGCTGCACCACCTAGGCCACCGCGCCATGTCCCCCTGGCCATTGCACTGTGCTCCCCTGGCCTGTGTCTGTCACACACTCACACCCCCTTGGCTGCCCTAGGGCTAGGGGCCTGGCTCAGTGGCTCCACTCGGCTGTGCCTCCGCAACAGCTCGCTCGGCCACTCAGAGCCTCTGCTTCGCTCGCATGACATCTTCTACTTGCTTCTTGGTCGGACAGCTTGCCTCCTGGGCCAGACAGCTGGGCTCCTAGGTCGGCCAACTTGATTCTTCAACAATCATCGTTCTTCTTTGAGCGCTTTCCCTCCACTCCGTCCATCGCTGAGTGCCCGAGTTCGCTGGACGATGGACACATAGAGCTAGCTCGATCATTTCCTTTCTTTCTTTCTTTGCCTTTGCCAATCACACAGACATAGTGTGCATCTAATGCATACATGACAGATGACACTGGATAGGATCTGTGGATGCGTAAATGAATACACAAGAGTACGTAGAGCCACTGCGCAGAGACAGCGAGTGGGAGCGCAATTTGGTGCTAATTCTTCCTCCTTGGGACCGTGCATGTCCTTTGTCACTGTCGATCAGTGCCACCCTCCTTGCAAGTGCACATGGAGGATGTGGTGGGTTTTTTGAGATATGATTTTGATTTTTGGTTTATAGTTTTTTAATTCTATTTTTTGCGAGAGTACGTGAAGGGAAACAGTTACATGTGATTTGGTCGGTATAGCTGATCTCGATATAGTGTCTACTACAACCTAACTAGAGACTCCGTTTTTTTAAAAAAAAGATATATAATTTAAAAATTAGTTACCGTAGTAAAGATTGATAAACTAAATTCAAAACAAAAAGAACGCAGCCCTAATCTGAAAGGGGAGGCAGACATGCGTGTTCGTACACACCGGCAATGCACGTCAAAGGCCATGCATCATGATGGATGCAATAACACAGGCAGATTGCAGCAGCCGGGGTCAGTAGTAGTACCTCTAGAGCGTTGCATTGTGCTGCACGTAGAGCCCACATTACTTAGCTCCCCTTGAAATAAATGAACGTCCTTAAAAAAAAAATGGAAATTTCAAACAACCTCTTTGAAGTCAACGGTAGTTTGGTTTACCCATACAAATACTTTTGTGGTATGTGCGAGCATGAACTCTTCTACTCACCCATGCCATTCTGAGCTGTGCAACCTAACCCCTGCAAGTTACGCTAGAACACCTCGGACCAACGTCATAGAGTCCAAAAAAATAGCGAGTTTACGGGAAAGCATGTTAAATAACCATACGCTTATGGAAAGACATGTGCCATAAAAGTACGGATATGGGTGTGGGGCAGTTTGGCTTATATAAATTGGCTTATGGCTATTTTTACATTATAGCTGGTTTATTTTGCAATGTATATGTTGGTGGTGTTTTGGTGTAATTAAATTTAAAAAATAAAAAATAGAAAAAGGGTTAGCCTATTATACACAATACAAATGAATACGGAAAAAAACAGAAAAGTTAGAAAAAGATGAAATTAAGGAATAGTGAATTAGAAACCAAAAGCTAGAAACTAAAGCCGAAACAAGTGGGACCTTGGGTTTGCTCATTTGAGCCTAAACCTTAAGCTTTTGGCTTATTTGGCACTGTTTGATGTTTTTTGCACTATACCAGCTGTTAGCTTTTTCAGCATAATTAAATTTTAAAAATACAAAAAAGAAAAATGTTACGTCATCACAGATAATGCAAAGGAATAAGAAAAAAAGATAGCCCTAAAAAGCCAAAAGTCAGAAAAAAAAACAAAATTAAGAAGCTAGAAGCTAAAAGTTGAAGCTCAAATGAGCACATCCTAATCTTATATATATATTAGAGTTATATAGCAAATACAAATTATAGGTAGTAGAGTTGTATACCAAAAATAATTGTATCATAATATTTAGCTGCGCAATTGTACTGATAAATCTGCTAGTTCCATGATAAAAAATATGCAGATTTTCTATTTTATGTTCAAAGATATAAACTTGCGATACAGTGTTTTATTAATCTTAAAATGACTACGCTACCCAACTACTACCTCACTCTAAAGACAATTGAGATGATGAGCTGTGTTTTTTCTTTCTCAAGACAAAACCAGTAGACTATATACCATGGCAACGACCAGCTTAACGGAGCAATTATGTATACATAATGCCGTTTCTTCAACTCTTCGACATCAGCACATGGTGCTGAATGCTTGGTGTCTACGCATGTCTCTAGACCATCGTAATCATTTGGCAGAGCTTTACTGCTAACTACTCGGCCTCATTTGGTACGGCTTGTGTTCTCAGCTTTTTATTCGGATTTTATGAAGCTACATTAAATATTTAGCTTCTCAAAATAACCGGGTTTTGCTTCTCACGAGGAGTTGTCTCAAAAATAAACTAACATGAAGAAGCAGTCTTCCCATGGAACATGAAGAAGCAGTCTTCCCATGGATTCTTGTAGAAAGCTAGCCTACTATAAACAAAAGTATCCTTGACTATAAACAAAAGTATCCTTGAAAGTTGAACGAAAATACCCACCTTTTGCCATGAAGCCCGTAGGCGCACCCATTCCCCTTGCCCTCCCCACCCGCGTGCCTGGACTCTAGGTAACCCTAGACTACACCCTCCATGCCACCGGCCCCTGAAGCTTCCTTCCAAATCCTAGACGCCGACTGTCATATGGAGGATGCTAGCCCTTGATGCCGCCATTCTAGGAGATTGAAGTTGCTGACCCCTGACGTCGCCATGGAAACCCTAGACACCACCATTGATAACTGCCAGACTCGACACCACCGCTCCTTAAGCACTGGCGCCAACCTCTAATGAAGGTTAGCTCTCCCTTGCCCTCCTATTTCTCCCTTGGACTCCCTCCTCTTCGCAGGCCGACCCTCCCCTTGCTCTCCCTACAATCTTTCTTCAACGTATGCCCAAGGAAATGATACAATCAATTAATTGAGTGAAGTTAGTCCAGATGTTTGAATTGAACTTGTTTGTCACATATTCATGTTTTTTCTTGATATATTATGTGTTGTTGCAATTTTATTCCCAATGAAATGCTAGTAGTGCTATTGTGATCACGTATTTTTTTTGTGAGTGTTCTTCCTGCTGGTGGCCATGATGTTAAAAATATCAGGTGGCTTCATGTACTTTGCAAGTTATAATATTGTTTCTTAGGTTGTTCAGGCTATACATTGTTCTCAGAAATTTGGTCACGCACAAGTGCATAAACTGGAGGTCTTTGTGCTATATGCAAGCGTGCAAATGTTTTTGGTATTTTTCTTCATGAACCCATGAAGCTTTTACTTGTGCTTGCTACTTCTGTTAACTATTTCTATGAAAGTATGATTATAGTATTGCTTCTATTTTTGTCCACTTGGTGTACTCTCTACTGATTATGCCAGCCATACGTTGTGTTTGAGGATGTCGACCTAGTAGCTAGGTTATTCAATACAACATTTTTATGCTATAACATGTTGTGATGTTGACATAGCAGATGGGTGACAATGCTGAGTGAAATGAAGAACACACTATGATAATACGTGAATTGTTTTATGAACAAGTAGCTACTAGGAACCGTCAAAATACCCATTTGAACAATCCTAAGTATACCTTAGTAATTGCTAAATTTGAGAAGTAGACGAGGGTGAAGTACACAAAGAGAAAATTTAAGAATAAATAGGACAGAGTGAAGAATAACTACAACACTTGGAAGAAATTGACGACAAAGGAGACATGCTTAGGTTGGGATCCTGAGAAAAAAACAATTAAGTCCATCACCAAACGGTGGAAGAAATTAAAAAAGTGAGTCATTAGTCATTATACATTCAGAGTCATGAATTAAAAAAGTGAGTCATGAACTATCCACCTATATTATCTGTATCCTAACCCATATTTTTTTTCCCGAATTCAGAGTCGGATACGGTGAGGATGGATACAAATATGAATTCAGAGTATTCGGGGTTTCGAATACGATACCACCGGGATGGATACATCATGGTTTTGGATCAGAAACAGATAATATAGGTGGATAGTTCGGAGTTCGAACATACAAAAAGAAATATACAGTGAACCATACCACCATCATTTCAACTCTTCAACTAGCAATAAATTCATGCACATTACATAAGTTCCACAACCGATATGGTACAAGTTCAACATAAGTGAGAAATTCATACAAAATTGTCTAGTCTTGCAGGCATATTATATTGAGCAATTCATCAAACATCTTACGTGTACACAATGAGACTAGCATCATGTGCAAAAAATAAAGGGATTTTATTAAAATTAAGTGGAAGTGGAGAGAGGGAGCTTTGATGAGCTGCACACCGAAGCTAGGCCAACATCCAACATGGTGGCAAATTGGACCTACAGAGTTGGTGGCACAGGCTTGTTCTCGACGTGATACAAGACGACGATGGCTTGACGACCAGACCTAGGCAATAGCTCCATGACATAAGGATGAACCTCCAGATCTGGGTGGTAGCCAGCGTGATCGAGGTGCATTCACTCCAAATTAGCATGCTAGGACTACTCCGTATAGATGTACGTGTCACCACGGACATGTAGGATCAAATCACGTCAAAAACAGAACTCAGGAGGTCCAAATTGGGGAAAATCATAATAGAGGACCTGTTCACAATATATAATAACTTGGGGGCTAAATTGCAAAAAAATAAAAATCCCCAATCCTCAAATAGTCAAATCCCTAGCGCCACTACCCCAATTCCAAACCGAGCACCTTTCCTTTTTTCTCTCGTTTGCCCCCATTCACTTCCCCTTCCTCCACCTCCGTCTCCGACATCGGCGAGGCCAGGCTAGCTCACCAACGATGGCATAATCGTTTTTTGCACTGGCCCCTTCGCCTCTCAGGCTTCTCTACCATCAACTGCCATTGCTCCCCGCTGCTCTCCTCTCCACATGCCATCGCACAGCTACTACCATAGCTTACCACCGCTAGCTCGCTGGCGCGCCACCACCGCCACCGCAATGCCGCCGTCACTACCACCCTCTCCACCATGTGGTTCATGCCTCCTCCCAGATCCAACTCCTTCGATCCTCCCTCTCCCCTACGCCCTACTACCTCCACGCTGCTGCCCTGCATTGCCTAATTCGGCGACTGTGAGTTTCTCCACGATGTCCATGACATCTTCTTCACCAGCAATGATGGCAACCTCGTGCCCCAGCATCGACCGTTTCTGCTTCCTCTTCTTCTATACTCGGTTCATCCCCATTTCCTCCTCCCTTCTAACAATTTTTCTAATTACTGTTCACATAATTTCTATTGGTTTGAATGTGAATTTGTGATTGTTAATTTCTACCAAGGAAAATTTGAATTTGTGATTGTTAATTGCTACTGGCGGCAGAGGCCACGAACGGCAATAACAGCTGAGGGTGGATGTGACTCCCGGTGGCGGGGGCGAAGGTAGCTCATGGCTCATGACGGCGAGGGCAGAGGCGATGGGGAGACCAGCTGGCTGGATTCGATGGTGTGAAGCCATGAACTGGGTTGGGCTTGGGCGTCAAGTTGGGCCAGTGGGCCGACACTACCCTGTGATGTGTGCGCTTCACTTCTCTTGGTGGATATCCGCCCGGATATTTACCAGATTTACCAATACCGAGCTATTTGGTCAGATATTTTCGATACCAGATTCACTATCGAATCCGCCTACAACTATTCGGATACCGTACCAAATCCAACCAGATACCTATCTTGCTTACCGAATTCGGTACCAATCAGATTCGGTACCAAGTCAGTCAGGAAAAACTCGACCCGTTTGCACCCCTAATCCTCACCTATTGATGTCAAAGAACATGGGGTGACAACGATGACAATGACCGAGAAGATGAGTTGCCAATTAGTATTAAAAAGAAGAGAGCGTGTGGTCCTAGCAATGAAAAGGAGAAGAAACAATACAGTGCATCCGGGGTCATGCAATACCAACTAACACGAATTGTCGAGTGAGATATCGCATGCATCTTTTGTATCATTTGCACGAAAAAGAGAGGAAGCCTCGGTGTATACCATCAAGCATGTCATGGAATTGGTCGAAGAGTATGGTACTGTTATGAGGTCTAATAAGCATTTCATTACATCTGAAATTTTCATAAAGAAGAAGCAAAGGAAAATATTTGTGACAAAGTGCAATAGTGAAAGGTTATTTGAATTGCTTAAAAGGAAGTATGATGCCATGTATAACAAGTAAAACTTGGATTGTAAGACTAGGATGTTTATGAAGGCATTCATGTAAGTAGTTTGCCTTCTATGCCTTATCTGTCTTTCACTTCAATTGGCTTGCAAGACTTTATTTAATTTGTGAGACATTATTTCTCTAGTTATGTAGTGTCATATGAACTAATGTGTAGTCATGTATATTTTTATTATCATTTGTCTCATTTATGTTAGCCAGTACTACTATTGTCATTACTATTTGTCTTGTTTATGTTGGTATATTCTACTATTGATATGTACAGATGGTATGGTTTTATTGCCATTTATCTAGTTTATATCAGTATGTTTTTCTATTTTCATACACAGATGTCCTCTTAGGAAAGCAAAAGTGAAGGGAGTGATACCTCCGATGAAGAATATGAGTGTGATATGGAGGTGATGCATTTATAGCAAGATAGTCAGGCCGCTTAGTTGCTACTGTAATTATCGTGGATAATTATTATTCAACATACCTAGACAAGAATGAGCCCAGTACTTCACATCTTCGTGAAAATGGGTTAGGTAAGAGAAACCTTAACCACTCTAGAGGAAAGCCACCATATATTTTTGTACGAATGCTACAATATTTCACAGTCTACATAATCTTTTGGTTAGTACATACAACTTGAGATCAATTACCTATATGAGTTCCATTGAAGCAATAGCTATTTTACTATACATTTGTGGTAGTCGTAAATCAAATCGAATAGTGCAGAATCAGTTTAAGCATTCTGATGAAACAATTAAAAGGAAGTTTGATGGGTTTTGAAGTGTGTGGTCAAGATGTCCAAGGATATTGTGTGATGAAAGGATCATAACTTCTCTATTGTTCTACGTTAAAATTGGCTTCTTGTTTGGTTCAATTATCAAGGACGTGGTTGAAATTGTCAATGAATACAATTAATTGTTGAAATTTGGAATCAAAATTTCATAATTTGTGCATATGTTCTGTTAAAAAATTTGCAAAAAAAAAAATCACAATTTGTGTATATATGGTCTTACAAAATTTGGACAAAAAAATTCATAGATTGTGTACAAATACCAAAGAGTAAGGCACATATACAAATGAAGTGTTACAACCAGGGGTATCATGGTTTATTTGTCTCCAAACCCCCTATTATGTTTTTGGAGTTAACCTATTAGCCAAACGCTTTCTAGGAGTAGCTCCAACTCCAAATTTTCAGATAATCCAAAGCAGAAGCTAAAAATAAGAATCTAAAGCTATACCAAATAAGCCCTAAAATGTCGCTATAGAGTACAGAGAGCCCTGTGATGTAACCCAAGATTGAAGATAGGCTAAATATAATGTTTTTGTCCTAATTAAATGCTATTGTAAGTGAAAGCCCGACGGCTATAATCGCTAAATATCCTTGGACGAGGCCATCGGAGGGCTAGATCAAGTTAAACATTGATGGTGCAAGTGCTTCAGCAACTAATGTAGGAGGTGCTAGGGGTGTTGCTTAGCAATACAATAGTTTCCTTGGCACTTGGAGCAAGTTATATCAGGGGGTTCAAACCCACTGATTATCGAAGCACCAGCGTTCCGTGGTGGTGTGAGTTTTGCTCGTCAAAGAGGCTTTAGTCAGGTGATCATGAAGTTGGATTGTCAGGAATTAGTGAATCTCTAGGAGGACCATTGAAGACGCAAATATGCTATCTGTGCAATCTTTCATGAAGTCTATGAGCTTAGTTCTGGTTTCATGTGTTTTGGTGTTCAGTTTGCCAGGAGAACAACAAATTTCGTAGCTCACTGTTGTGCTAAGCACGCTTGTGCACAGTGAGACTCATATGTTTGGTTGCTATCTTACCCATAGTTTCTAGTTCACAACCCAAGAGCTGATTGTATCCAACAATCTTTCTTTTAATGAAAGCTTGTAGCTTCTCTTTTAAAAAAGAAAGATTTAGCAATTTTTCAGAATACGCCACTCCCTTATGTTGAATTTCAGGTTATATGACTCTTATGTCTCAATGACATATGGATCCAGAATCAACATATTAATGACTTAGAGTGGCATATTTGAGTCTGACTCAGGAGTGACCTATCGCGAAAGATCTACGGTGCTGCGCCAAACGAGCACACTCAGCTCAAAAAGGAAAAGAAGATATATGGTTCAAAGAATGTTAAATTATACGATCCGAATTTTTAGTTTAGTAGCCAAAACTGTACATTTAGGTATAAGTTTAATTTACTAGATCTGTATTGTGTCTGGAAAATTGAATGGAATCGCTGTTCTATAATATATACTGCGGACTAAAGTTAATAGTTCTACAGAAAAAAATCGTTAATATATCCAATCAGGGAGCCATAGTAAGCATTGGATCAGCCTACGCCATCATCCTTATGATCTTGAGTAACCCAATCATATATTGCTGCTGAAAATACCCATATCATCGACAGGCAAGTTTTCATTGGCCATGAATGTTCGACAAAATAGAGTCATCACTTGATGTGATACCTCGTTCTATCAAACGGCCTAATCAAATAAGCCATTAGTGTGCGCTAGCACAACTGCACACATGCTTGCTTGCTTTGATTTGGGAATTGGAATTTGGGACACAAGAACTGCTTGCTCATGTGCCGTCCACTTTCTTTGTTTCCTTTGGCCACCCGGCAACAAAAACCAATCGCTCTGGGATAATTGCATTGAGCCCTACCAGTATGCTCGAAATTTCATATGACCCCTGAGCCTAAGTCTCTAGGTTAGTATTCATCGTGAGAGGACAAGCAAACACAACCCAATTTTTACAAGAAGTACCTTTTTACATGAAAAGAAAAGCTACAATATGATTTGTTAATTTAACGCCTCAATTTAAGTTACTGGTTAATTGGCAATTGGGCCTGATGCAATTAACCCTCTGATTGGTTTTGAGGCTCATAAATTCGGCCGCCAAACTTTGCATTGCAAGCGACGAGTGGTAGGGGTACCAGATGCTAACCACTGCCGTCCGTCGTCCGTCATGCTACTGCCACGCCAAGATTTCTCATGTCCTACAGCCCCTCCTTAAATGCAGGTTTTAATTCCGCCGAACCACCGATGCACCAACCTTCATCTTCTTCGCATCCATGGTACGGGGTTAAGGTTGAGCCGAGGCAGTAGGTGCGAGAAGTGGTTGCGGATTATTCGTATTACTTAGTTATTATATTTGATAGGATGTAAATATATTTTAGATTTTCTCATTCGATTAACAATTTTTATCATATTTGTATTCGTATTTGAATTCATATAAAAATATGGATGTGAATATGGTGTAGATGTATGAAATGTTATGTTATCCAGACTATCCGTGTCTATATTCTTATTTGATGAAGCCATATGCATATTTTATTACAATACGACTAATTAGTTGGACAAGTTTTTTTAATTGAATATGAATTCGTGTTTTTTAGGTGAAGTAATGAATTAGATTGATTAAGCGTGATTGTACAAAGATAAAATATTATTAATGTCTTCATACTACATAAGTTATGAGGATATCCGGATCCGACCGAATTGAGTAGATATTCGATTCGAATTCGTATCTGACATTTGTCTTGGCCGTATTCATATCCGATGTTTGTTCGATTTGTATTCGAATCTGAGGAAAAATATAAATACAAATATGATTTGAACACTATCTGATCCGTTTTCACCCCTACGAGGCAGCATTAGCATGCATAGAAGAGAACGGTCGTATATTTGATTATGCTTTTAAGTTTTCAAGAGAGCATAGGAGCGCTAGTTACCGTATGAGCATAATAGGAGCACTGCTCATCTTTCTGGAGTAATAAAAAAATGATACTATTTGAAGATGATCGTTGACGGTTAGTTGATGTACTCGTATTTGGGTTTTGACTAATACAAGAGAGATTGAACAATTAAACGATACTCACGTTGAAAAGTCACTCTATACAAAACGATTTATATAGTGACTTCTACAAACAGTTTATAGAAATCACCTTAAGAAGTAAGCCAAAAGGTAAAAGTTATTTAGAATATAACCTTTAAAAGCATGTTCGGAACACACGCAGGAATCCCATACGGAACCATGCATTCAATTATTTTAGAAATGTTCAAAAATTCGCGCATCTCAAACGAGACTTTAGATAATACTGAGAGAGAATACCATGATAAGCATATCTTCTTGTACAGTTTTCACTAAGCTAGATGACCTCGATAAGGTTTGGTGCCCTTAGACTTTGGAGACTAACGAGATGCTGTTTTGTACGGCTAACGAGGGAAGAAGAAAAAAAAATGGTACTCCATATGCAAGGGACAAACAGAGGAGGTTACGAGTAACAGGTACCGTGTGGATGAGGTGCTGATCCTTTCCATAAAACCTAACAATTTAGGCTATATTTTTTAGACCGTGTTTAATAATTTTTAGCTGGAACAGATAGATCTGATAAGCAATATTAATGAAATGAATTCTATGCTAAAATTTAGTTGAAAAGAATAGGGTAATTGACGAGAGAGAAAAGAGAGGTTCAAGTATAAAAGGCAAAGCGAGAGAGAGTGTGGGGTTTGGCTCAACAACCTACCGAGAGAGAATGAGACCCTTACGGGTCTTTTTTGGACTATGATTTATATTTATAGGTAATGTTTATATTGTTTTGATTATTTATAAGGGATAGTATAGAGTAAGGGACATTCGTATATAATTTTGATCAATCTAGATAAAGTTATTATAGTATTTATTTTTAATTAAACTATTAATCTTGTCTTAAAAAGATTTTATTTAAAAATTAGTTATTAAATCTTTACTATTATAAAAGTGTGAGTTGGTGGTTAGTTCATTTTTCCTCCTCTCTTCTCAACCACTCAATTTGATCTGGACCATTCGTCTCTCTCTCCCTTTCTCTCAGGATACAACCGCTCACTCCCTCTACTTTCTTCATCTCCTCGCGCATTCTGACCACCCTTCTATTTCTGTCACTTGCTCTCCAATGTTTGATGTGTGAAATTGACCAGACAGTAAGTTTCATCTTACTATTTTTATAATTTCGTTATAACGCACGAATCTCTAACTAGTAAAAATTATAAGTTACATTTCAAAAGTAGTGGCTCTATCCCTCCCTGGCCCCAGGAGCGGATCCACACCCCAGGCAGGGTAGGCTTCAGGCCGGGGTGTGGAAAAATATCCAGTGTATAGCCCGGGTAAATTTAGTTCAGCCTCTGTAATATTTTTATGGTCCAACTCAAATAGTTTAGATCATTCTACCATTGAGCCCGGAGCGTTATCAAATCCTGACTCCGCCGCTACCTGGCCCGGACCAAGCACACGCCTTTTCCATTCCTCTCCACCTCGCTCATCCTCCCCCTGCAACCCCGCGCGAATGCTCCTTGAACTCTTCCCCGTTTCTTGATTCCTCCCCTGGTCCGCCGTATCGCTGTTCTTTGGCGCCTTCTTCTTGTTGTTGGCATTCTTGGCTTCTGGATATTGCTCTCTGGTTTCTTCAGCTGTTGGGGGCCGCGCATTGGCGGGCCACGGGCGGGTGGGTGTTCTTGGTTAGCCGTGCTGTTTGACGAGGAGGAGGAGGTGGTGGTGGTGGTGAAGATTGAGGAAAAGCGTCTTGAATGGAGGGGGAGGAGGGTTTGGGTTCGTCGTGTTCGGCGGCGGCGCAGCAGCAGCAGCAGATACGGGTGGTGCGGTGCCCCATGTGCGAGAAGTTGTTGCCGGAGCTCCCCAACTACTCCGTCTACGTCTGCGGCGGATGCGGCGCCACTCTCCAAGGTCTCTCCTTTTTCCATCTCTTGTACTAGTTCTACTATCTTGCACCTACCTGTTCTGTATTCTGTTCTGTTCTTGTTTATTTCTTTCTCCCGCATTAGTGTTCGTCAATTGTTCCTCTGCAATCAGGATGAATTTTCTCAAACTTTGTTGCCTTTTTGAAGGGCTTTTTTCTTCCGATTTTACACAAAAGGATTTGCTGCCAGCTTTAAAAGCTCAGGTCTTACGGATTAATCTGTTCAATTGGTGCCGCACCCAGGTCATCTGCCCTCTTTCATTTTCACATTTTTTTTCTTCTCCTGGGATGCGTATTCCACCTCGTTTTGTTTGCTTTCGACTTGTAAGGATTCCCTTTTTATTTTTGGTTCGTTTCTTTAGCTTCAATTATTCGGAAAATTTTGATCATTTTATTTCCATCTTTTTAAGAGGTAATTTTTTTGCTTGTCATTTCGCTAAATGTTTGTTTTTTCTTTATTTTTTTCGCTGGCTTCAACTTGGCGTGGATTTGGGATCATTCCTGCCTCTCATGCCGTCGTGAAATTCAACGAGGGAAAGCTCCAGTGTGGTGAACTCCACCTCATTTTTGCTGGACATTCGCGAAAACTTTGATTTTTAGCCAAGTTTATCACCGAAGCTTGCCTTCAAAGTTGCAGCCAATACTTGAAGGTTTAGAACTTGTGGGGAATGTGTTCTCGTTTTCTTGTTTCAATCTAAATGAGAAAGGTTGTTGTCTGGGATATCTGCCGTGATCTTTAAACTTCCAACTGGTTAATGTTAGATTAGAAAATTCTGTTTAAATACCCAGATGGGATTTTTAAGTATTTATTTTCCTGGTTGAAGCAGCTGAACATATATCGTTCGTGAGAAATTAATTACCATTATGGCAATTCGTCTCAATTTTTTTGTTACCAAATTGTAAACGTTGAAACCCGTTGAATTGAATTTTTCAGGGCCCTGAAGCTTAGTGCCTCTAATTTTTGCATATTTCTTACGGTAGAGAAATCGTTGTCAGTTGTCTCCAGTGCTGCAGAAAGGTCTCATTTTGTTGAGACTTTGAGTCAGTCTTAAGCCTTTTGAAAACGATGAAATAGAACTGGACCTAATTATTTTAACAAGTTCACGTACTGTTGATTCCGTATTATCCACTCAAATTTCGCTTTATCTTTTGCTAATAGTTTTGGGAGTGCCAAGTATATTTTCATAGTTAGTTGCTACACTTGCACAAACTAAGCCCAAAAGGCAGTGTTTTCAGACAATATTGTGCGGAAGAAGTGGTCTATTGATTTGCACATTGTTTGAATAATCCTCGTTCTTAAGACTTACGATTTTGAAAGCTTCCATTTATGTTTTGTTTGTGCTAAACTTTACATCAAAATTTTAATATCTGAGTATGTAAATAACATTTTTGCTCTTCTCTGGGCAATTGCAGCAAAGAAGAATTCAGCATCCGAGACTTCTCTAGAGAAATCTGATGGCGAACATGTGAAGTACCTTGAAGTGCTGGAGAGTTTACCTGAGAAGAAAGGAGCATCATCTGAAGCCACTTTTGGGACTACCCCAGAAGCAGACGCCGAAAGAGTCGAAGCTAGGACAGACGAGAGATTAGTACCCAACAGAATGGTGGCTGTGCACAGCGATTCCGGATACTGCTGTGATGACAGCCAACTTCCAAGAGAGCCAAGCGCATTGAAGTTTGAAGCCACACTTCGAGATGGCAGCAGGGAGATTCGGGAGGCCAAGTACCGGAGATTTCGTAACGAGAAAGGAGAAGCAAAGCAGCCAGTGAGAGTAAGAGACAGATCTCCGAGATCTGTGGTTGACAGCATTTCTCCTAGTGCTTACCCTGGAGAAGGCCCATCTGGCTACCATATGCAGACGAGATTCAGACATGCCAATGGTGTGCATGCCTACCGGAGCAATGTGGATGGTCCTAGCAGAGCCGGTGGCCCTGAGAAAGACCGTGCTGAGCTTCTACGGATGCTTGATGAGTTGAGGGACCAGGTGCAGAGATCCTGCGAGATCGCTGACAAGCCAAGCGGAAGTGCTTGTGCAGATAGAGCGGCTGATGCCTCAGGTTCATGTAATCCTTGCGAACGGTTGAGCCGGCTGCGGCATGGTTCACCTCAGCTGCAGCGGAACGGTTCTCAGCGCTCACCATCCTTGAATGGGCAAACTCCTGGCATCCCGCATGCTTATGCGTCAGTGCCTGCACAGCAAGATCTTCATGGATACGGGGAGCCCATTGCACACATGGGGGCTCCTAGCTATCCTGCTGGCCCATACCCCTGGAGAAATTTTGATGGTTATTTCTTTGGACAGTATGATCCTGATCCTCTCATCTCTTACCACCATGATGGATTCTACCATCAGCCTGCTTGTTCTTGCCTACATTGTTGCCACCGTGAGTCATTACCTGTACAGGGGGCTCCGCTGGGTCTCAACCATCGCAGGGTGCCATATGTTATGAACAATCATGGGGTGTGCCCTGTAGACCGTCCCCTGACGTTTGGTGCACAGAATTACAATTCAAGAGGTTTCAATGCTTCGATGCAGCACAATCACATGAGGGCCACCCTGAGTAAGAAACCTGCACAAACTTGTGAACCAATTGCATGTGGTGCCCCATTTACCATATGCTACAACTGCAATGAAGTGCTGCAACTTCCCAAGAAGTCTCCCTTGCCGGGGAAGGATGAGTACAAGTTACGTTGCGGGTCATGCGCGCACGCAATTGTGGTTAAGCTTGATGGAAGCAGGCTTGATGTTTCAGCACCGTCACCAGTTTCACACATATCCACTGGAAGTAAAAATAGCTCAAATGATGACCAAGGAGGCAATGCGAATACTGCTATCGGTGAGAGACTGCTTCCGCTTTATAGTTTTTCTTCAGGGAGTCATGGCTCGCAAGAAAAAGATCTACCCTCAAATTCAAGTGAAGCCGAAAAATTGCAAGGTATATCGTCATCATCTAGTATTTCTGAGGATGAGAATAGCCCTGCAAGATCTAATTCACAGAGGGACACCCATGGGTCTAAGGGCCTTCCTCCTGGAGCTGAAGTGGATACCTGTGTTCCGAGTTTACCTTGTCGTGATCATTTTGGATATTCGCCATCTGAGATGGTGGTTGATGGGTCAGGAAAAGGAAGCAGAAGTACCCGGTCTGAACATGAGACGGCTGTATTAACTGAAAGTTTCAAGCAGAACACTGTAAAACATGTCCCTATAGCAAGCGTGATGGACTTGTCAGATGATGAGTATGATGATCCTGACTACAGTCAACGTCCAGGAGATGTGGCACAATACGTAGATCATCCTAGGGCCACAAAAACGGGTGATTCATTTTTCACCAATCTCATAAAGAAAAGTTTGAAAATTAACAACGGAATAGGCAATGGCAGAGCGAAAGTATTCGTTAATGGCTATCCCATTTCTGATCGTGCTGTCAGGAAGGCTGAGAAGATAGCCGGACCAATCTATCCTGGTGAATACTGGTAAATTCCACCTTCTGTATGCATCTAAGTCGCTTTCCTGATATTGTAGTTATGTTATAAAATACAACATTCAGCATTGCTGGCACTTGACATTTCGTTCTTACATCCTATTGTGTAGGTATGATTACCGAGGCGGGTTCTGGGGTGTAATGGGACAATCATGTCTTGGCATGATACCTGTAAGAGAAGTTATATTGTGGTTCATATGTTGTGTTACCCTGTCATATCTTGATCAAAGCATTTAACTGGATCTCCATGTTGCAGCCATATATTCCGGAACTTAATTATCCTATGCCCAAGAACTGTGCTGGTGGAAATACAGGTGTGTTTGTCAATGGGAGAGAACTTCACCAGAAGGATTTGGATTTACTCGTGGGTCGAGGACTCCCAGGTTCTCCTGGTAGATCATATAGAGTTGAGATTTCCGGTAAAGTGTATGATGAAGTCTCTGGTGAAGAGCTTTATTGCCTTGGCAAACTTGCACCCACGTAAGTAACTTATAATGACTATAAATTCTTCCAATTCACTTTACAATCAAGAGTTCGCATGAGCAACGTTAAAATCTCTTGCACTGATATAGTTTTATAATATCTGCCTTGGGCAATCGATTTATTTGAAGTGAAATCACCCTCTCTTTTTCTTAATGCAAACAGTGTCGAGAAGGTGAAGCGCGGGTTCGGTATGCGAGCACCAAGGATCATCCACTGAGAGGGGCTCTTCGAGACCGTCCATCGCGTCGATAATCCACTTGTCGAATTTCAGATGGTCTTGGAAGTTGATCTGGTTCTCCTCTGTAGCTACTGGCTATGGCCTGTGTGTCATGCTTGCCTGTCTGTTGATTTTTGCTGTCCTGCCTCTCTAACTGAGCTCTGATGTAGTTTGTGATGGCCTTGAGCTGGTGGCTGTCTGGAAATTTTCGCAGTGGAAGTTTTGCCTTTGTGTGGCTTGCTGCTGATATGAAGAATGGTCTATGATTTTTAGTTTTGGTTTCTGTAAAAATCGAAACGATCGTGATAGTTTTTTCAAGTGATTTTTTCAAATGATCTTTCAAGATTAAAATCATATGCTTTATACGTTGTTTTTTTAAAAAATATAGATAAAAATTATCAGTAGTTATAGCTAAAATACATGGTAGCAGCCAAAAGATCATTGCTGTTAATGCTATCGGCTACTCCTGAACTGTCAACTGTGCGGGCCAGTTGATTTTGCAACGGGTGGCCCAATTGGAGAGCGACACGTACAACCAAAGCCACAGGCCGTAGGACCATTGGGCCAGCTAGTTCAGCCCATTCAACATCTGGCCAGTCAATTTCTCTCCTCCCGCCGCAATCGTTGCCGTCCGTTCCGACCAACGCGACCCCACCTTGGAACATATTTCGAACCGGACCAACGGCTGTGATCTTGGCTACTTTTTTTACGGTAACTTATTTTAGATATAGCATTTTTAAAATATGATCTATAAATTAATTATATTAGACATTATCTCGACTTTATTTGACCAAAATTGTACACGAGTAGTTTTCTCTACGTACTGTCTTGGGAATAGTCAGAATTCAAAAATTTAAATCAAAAGTCACAACCCAAAAGAACCCACCCGTAGTGTAGCTTCCTAGCAGCTTCCCCGGTCCCACCCGCCAGCGACTCCCTCGACTAGCTGTTGCAAGGACACGAACGGGCAGACGTTACCTTCCTCATTAGTAGGGGTGAAAGTGGATCGAATAGTTTTCGACCGATCCGAATAATTTTTAAATATGGAATATTTTGGCTCGGATTTTTCTCAGATAGTCTCGGATCAGAAATGAATGCAGGTTATTTTTTCGGAAATGAATACAAATATGATATCGCACTATCCGTACAATACGGACTCGGACTATCCGAGGATGATGGAGTCCGAATATCTGGCCCATTGGCCATAACTAAGCCCAAGCCCTCTTAGACTTGGGCGCCGACCACTACTCGTTGGGCTAGTTGGCCTGATTCTCCAGCCCAACCCAACTCACCGGCCACCACTGTCGTCACTCTCGAAGCTTCACCACCAGCCGCGCCATCTTCGTCGCGCAGCGCCACATGTACCCGAGCTCGGCGGCCACGGCCACCGCCTCCTCCTTGGTTGCCGACGTGCAAAACCCCATTCGTGTGTTCTCGCCAAACAGCACTAGCCTCTTCGACTCCAACACCTCAAGAAGGCTCCCCTGCAGCTTGATCTTCCTCGCGGACTCCGCTTTCCATCTCTCGGCCTGGTCGACCAGGATGTCTCGGTCGACCCACGCCGCGACCAGCTCCACGACGAGCAGGTCGGTGTCCACCAAAAGGGCCATGAGAGTGGATTCATCAATGGTGACATTAATGAAGGCGGGTGGCTAGTAGGATAGGGAGCTGTCGACAATGGAGGAGCGGTCGTCGACATAGGAGGAGCAGTTAGATGCGACGGGCGCGGTGGCGTGGATGTGGTGGGGCTTGGCAAGGAGCGACTAGGAGTAGCAATCGGCGAGGTAGAGGTAGCGGTGGTGGTTGGTGAGGAGCGCGAGCAGCTGCGGCCGCTTGTGGTAGTAGTTCTTAGCACGCTCTACGAAGGAGTGGTCTGTCGTGGCCGCTGCTGCGTCGTTCAGGACACTCACCATGAACGCGCGCATGCGCTGTTCGATGTCTGCAAGCCATTAGTTGCATGTTAAAAAGTAGAATCAATATTAAGCACGTTCAATTCATATAGCAACTAAAATAGGAAATCACCAGTAATTTTCAATCTTAACCTGGAATCTAACTAATGATGTTGAGCTCATACTTATGGTAAGCACAGTGGTACACAAGTCTAGAAATGTAAAAAATGTGAAGCGATAGTGTTTATAAAAAAATGTCACAGTAATTGATAGTGATTTTTTAAAATTTGTGAACCTACAGTTTAGCGCTCCACAGTAGACAATGTTACCCTTCTTCTTTTTAGCTTGTGGTTTATTGTTTACGGCTTTACTGAATAAACAAATGGAGTGACTATTACATAGACGACTGAAATTTTTTTATCTCTCAGTCACCTAAAATTGCACTTTCAATGACTTGAAGTTGTAGGTGATTTTTTAAAGGGGGAGCTACAACTTCAGGAAGTTGCACTCTGAATCACTTGAAATTGCAGGTGATTTTTTGGACAATCACAATTGATGAATCGATGATGGATTGCTTAGAGACCAAGTGTAGGTTGAGAAAACCCATCGGTTCTTGCCATCGTCGGACTTGTTGGATCATAGATCTATACATAAGTAATGAGTTATGACATTTATCGGTATTTTGTGAATGTTGAACTTGATTGTATAGTACACTTACAGTGTCCAGCATCGTAGAAGTGAGGTGTCGAGTTCATCGAGGTTGAATAGTAAGAATAAGTCTTCGAAGGTCATGATGAAGTAGCCCAAGTCGTAGAGGAAATGTGCCTCCGTGTATCTCACGGTGAATCCACTGTGTTGGTTTGGCTTCATGTTGGACCTCTGCATGTATCAGGTATGCAAAGTATTACAAACTAGTCCAAACTTGGATAATTGTGACTCAGGGACCAACGACACTCCGAGCATGAACTTCCATTCCCCAGGAGGCATATTAATCTTCTTCGATTGGGCCTTAGTGCCTCGCTTACGATACATTTTTGGCGTCGCTTTCACGGGAGCCGATGCGTTGGCTTTCTAAAGAGCAGCTTGAGGTGAAGTCATAAAGCGTTCTGTTTGATAGGCATGGTTGTGTGGAGATCGCAGCACGAAAGGGTTCAGGATGATGTCCCTCTTGGGCCACTGAATGAATGTGTGGACGGCATCCCCTAGTGTCACGATTTCTCTATTTGGAGGCCTCTCCAATAGGACGACCCTAAAAACATCGGAACCTTCGTGAAACCTGTCTCTAGCTGGGCACTGTGCACCAACATCTCTAGCAGGCATGGATACGCCTCTCCAACTTAGAGGAGTACTGTAGATCACATACTTAGAAGAGTATTGTAGTAGTCGTAAGAGTCATGGTCATATGATCACTGTAGCAGTAAGATACCTACTGAAGCGGTCGGTGCTCAAAAGACCTTTATGGTTGAAGTGCCGCGCTCAAAGGACTCAAAACCTATGTGTGTGGTCATAAACGTCTGAGTTGGTCTCAGTGAGACCAAGTCTAGTGGATAGTGTGCAGTGTGCGCGTCGTAGGGAGTGTGGTCGGCAAAATTGGATCACTGGGAGTAGTGGGTGAGTGGCCTGCATGAGCGGCCGGTTGTTTCTATTTAAATCATGTAAATCTATTGAGTGAGTTGAGCCAGTGAATAACAGACAGAGAACATAGAAAAGGTATGAGCAGTTAGCACCACAATCTCGTGTCTCGGTTTCTTTGTGTTCAGCTCAGTTAGTAGCTCCATCTTCTCGTTCCCATCTCCGATGGGTCATCCATTATGTTTGCATGCGTCAGTCCATCATGAAAGCATGTGTTGGAGAGAGGCTATTTCCTACATTTGGTATCAGAGCCTGAGTTCTCTCTTAGGCTAATCCCTATATTTGGGGATCAAGGCTTGTGTTCATGTACACCTTAATCCATGGCGCGTCCGAGCTCACTAAGAAATGTCACTGGCGACGGGGGTGTTCTGAAGATCAGTGATGGGAGCGTGTCGAAGGCAGCATCTCCCGCCCGTATCCCATGCTCGTGAGGAGCAACTACATGACTTAGGCTATGAACATGAAGGTGTTTGTGCGCGCTCAGGGCGTGTGGAATGCAGCCGTGGATGAGGAGGTGAATAAGAGGCAAGATCAAATAGCGCTTGCGGTAATCTTCCTCGCGATGCCGAAAGATATGCTACTGCTCCTAGTGGAGAAGGAGATCACAAAGGAGGCCTGGAACACCCTAAAGATGATGCATCTCGGTGTCGATCGTGTCAAGGAGGCGGGTGTACAAAACCTCAAAAGTGATTTTGAAAACTTGCAGATGAGGGACACTGAATAGATCGATGACTTTGCGATGAGGTTGATGACAATTGTCGCAAGATACGAGGTCTAGGTGAAAAGATAGAATAGGCCTACATCGTGTGGAAGTTTCTTCATGCCATGCTCAAAAAATTTTCTCCCGTCGTTACTATGATTGAGCAATTCGGTGACATAAAAAATGTCGATTGAAGAGTTAATCGGGCACTTGAAGATGCAGAAAGAGGGAGAGCATCGCTACGGCAACAACAACGAAGACAAAGACCACATGCTCCTGATGCGCACAGAGTGGGAGGCTTAATCGTCGAAGCATGAAGGTGAAGGCACCACAAGTGGTCCTGGTGGCGGCGCTGGCCGTCGATACCAAAGAGGTGACAAGGCAAAAGTAAGATGTTTTATTGTAATGATTATGGACATTTTGCTTCAAAATGCATAAGCCCAGCAAGAAGGAGAAAACAGAGGCAGCAGAGGTGCATCTCATTGTGGCAGATGCTGACGACGAACTAACGTTGTTGTGAAGAAGATGCAATAAGCTTAAGGGGTGATTTTTGGGTTAATCTTGTTACATGTGTGTTTTGTGTCTTGAGTACTCATGTGTCGAGTACCTGTAGAAGTCTGTGTGGTCGTTACGACTAGTCTCTGTGTGTCATTACGACTGATCATGAGTACTCATGTGTATGAGTCCGTGTAGGAGTTGTGGCGGCGTGGTCGAAGCTGTAGTCGAAGGCGTGGTTGAAACAACTGTCGTGATCGTGGTCGAAGTAGTCGTGATTGAAGTGAACATGGTCAAAGAGTCAGTGCAGTGGTCGTAGTCAAAGAGTTAGTCGTAGCGACCGTGGTCGAAATAGTCACCTCGGTCGTAGTCGCGAGTACTATAGACGTCATACTTGAAGAAGTACTCTATAGACATCATACTCAGAGGAGTACTGTAGACGTCATACTCAGAGAACTATTGTAGCAATCATAAGAGTCATGGTCATCTAATCACTGTAACAGTCGGAGGCCTACTAAAGCGGTCGATGCTCGGAAGACCTGTGTAGTTGAAGTGCCACACTCAAAGGACTCGAAACATGTGTGTGTGGTCGTAAGCGTCTGTGTTGGACTCAGCGAGACCAAGTCTAGCTATAACGCCCAAGTTTTTTTTTACAAAAGACATAATAGTTCAAACAGAAAAACCCTAATCTAATCCATCTCTAATATCCCTAACTATCTCTATTATATCCCTCTCTCCTGTGTATCTCTCCTCCCTACATCTATCTTTTAATCTCTCTCTTAACCTGTGTGTGCCCAGCGGTGTGTGGGGGTGGCTCAGCTGAGGCAGGTAGCGCTGGTGCCGGTGGCAAGCGACATCTGCCGACGCGCATGGTGCGCGGGAGTGGCATGGTGGCATAGGCGGGTGCGGCGTGGCGGTGCACGGGCTCAGCGTGGTAGCGCACCGGGCGCGGTGGTGGTGGGCAGCATGGAGGCCAACTGCGGCGGTGACGGGTGGAGCGGAGGCCAGCTGCAGTAGCAACAGGCAGCGTGGAGGCTGGTCGTGGTGGCGGTGTGAGGTGTGCAAGCTGCGCAAGCCGAGCGGTGTGCGGGCGGCACGGCACAAGGCGGCGGCAGCCGTGGCAGAGGCGGCGCAGTGGCAGCGTGTTGCTTGGCGGTGGAGGCGCCAGTGGTAGGTGGCGGCTGCACGACCAGCTGAGCCAAAGCGTGCGGTGCAGTGGTAGCACAGCGTAGTCGGCGGTGGCGGTCGGAGTGGCCAGCGACCGTTCTTTTTCACGGTCTCAGTCCGGCTGGCTGGGGGCATGGCTGAATTGGAGTTCGCGTGGGGGGTTTCAGCTAGCCTTGCAGTGGAATGTTGTTTGCGTGGCCGACGAGGGTTCGGTTAGCCGAACAATGATTTACACAACGAGAGCTTAGCGAACGCGAATTTTTCCAGCCGATTGCACTTCCGCTCCATCTTGTAGGTTCACGCAGCTGTTGAGAGAGCATTTAGGATATTTCATATTCCAGGCCCTTCTCACAGCGTGTCCACCAAGCGTGCTCAAGACAAGTATCTCGCGGCTGTGACCTTTCCATTTCACATATCACGTATTTCCAGATTACTTTTCACCTTGTCACCGAGTTCAATTATCATATCACTTATGCTTGCCTGGCTATTACCATATCATTAAAGTTAACTGGCTAATATCATATCACCAAAATTACCTGGCTAATATCATATCACCAAAGTTAACTACCTAATATCATATCACTAAATTTATCTGGCTATTAGCGTATTACTAAACCTTACCTGGCTATTATTACATCACCAATGCTTGCCTAATTGTTATCATATTACTAATACTTGTTTGGTTATAGGTTTCTAATATTGTTTACTTTGTTTCACATGCTATTAGATTTATTAGAATACTTAGTTAATTATGTTCTAGAATTCATGCTTTTAATTAGTGATTTAGAAGTAATGCTTCAATCATTAATGGGGGATAACATATGAGCATGTTTAATTTATGTTTAAAGTTATTAGCACTCTTTTTACACTAGGGTTGCTATGTTTTAGTTCCTGACACTATGATTCATTATCTGCTTGATGTTGTATGTGGGCCATTAACGATTTATATATATGTGATACCTGTTAATCTGACTAATAATCACTTGTTACCTAATAAAACTTGAATGGATGACAACCCTTGCGTGAGCTATGTTATAATACTCCTTTTAGAATAATTCCTAGATCTCATTATTATTATTATTATTATTATTATTATTATTATTATTATTATTATTATTATTATTATTATTATTATTATTATTATTATTATTATTATTCCATACCGCCCTCATATCGGGAGTTATGCTTTCTGTTTCCAACCTCAACAAACTCTGCCGCTTATCATAGCCTTATCCTCGCCAACTCTTAGTTTCGTTAAATTCATGGTATATAATTTGTCTATAATGTAACAGTTATCTTATCACCATATTATCATTTCACATCACCCTCATATCGGAAATCATGCTTCTTCATTTCCAACCTTAGCAAATCCTTTCACCTCTCATAACATTATCTTAGCCTCATCTTAGGTCCCTTAAATTTACACCTTATAACATGTTAATAATATAACGATTATCTGCCTAGGGTTATCCACATATAGGGGAGATTCCCACCCACCTGGTAACGTACGGAAGGCCGTACACTCTTGTTACTTAGGTTATTACACCCCGTCTGTGGTTATACGGTCGATGACAGTATTGTGCCTGACTATTCTCGTATAATTGGGTATGTAGGAAGTAATAACTAGTGCCATTACCATAACTTTCTATATAATAACTTTACCTTTGTTTACCCTCGATTCCTTAATTATGTTCCAGATAACTCACTAATAAAGGAATTAACAGTTGTCTGGCCTGGGGTTATCCGCATATAGGGGAGATTTCCACGCACCTGGTAACGTATGGGCGGCTGTACATTCTCGTTACTCAGAATATTACACCATGTCTGCATTTATACAGTCGAGGACAGCATTGTGCTTGACTATTCTCATATACCCAGGTATGTGGGAAGTAATTGCCAGTGCCATTTCCATAACTTGCTATATAACAAATATTCTTATTTCCACGGTTTTTGTTACCTCTATCTCTGATCGGTATCAGTGTTTCTAATAACCTAGTGTCATTGCAATTAATTGGTATCAATTACTTGCTTGCATTACTTGAAATTTAATCACCATGTTGCGACCGTTGTTGGGTACTTGCTGAGATTTCCAAATCTCACGCTTGCTCCTTTCATTCTGAGGTAAAATGTCAGTGGAGTGATAGCATTATGCATGGGTGAGAGCACTCGAATTTTCAGCACCATGGCTTGCCATTATTTGTTATTTCATTTGTTCTTCATTTGATTAGGAGTGGACCGGTCTCATATTTCAAACATTTATTTCAGCTTCCACTGGTTCTCTAGTAAAGTACTTTTGAAGCTCTAATTGCTTGCGATTTCTATTATTGCTTTTATTCTTTACTTCGGCGATGATGTTCTATAGTAGTATCTCATATTGGTATGTGAGGTGCTATACTAGCGAGTAGTGCACAGTGTGCGCAAGTCGTAGGGAGTGTGGCCGGCAAACTGGATCACAGGGAGTAGTGGGTAAGTGGCTTGCATGTGCGGCCGGTTGTTTTTATTTAAACCATGTAAATCTATTGGGTGAGTTGATCGAGTGAATAACAGACAGAGAACACGGAAAAAGTGCGAGTAGTTAGCACCACAATCTCGTACCTTAGTTTCTTTGTGTTCAGCTCAGTTATTAACTCCATCTTCTCGTTCCCATCTCCAGCGAGTCATCAACTGTGTTTGCATGCATTAGTCCATTGTGAAAACGTGTGTTGGATAGAGGCTATTTCCTACAGTTAGCTACAAGCTTAAGTAGAAAGAGAGAGAGATTAGAATAAGGGAGAAGGCCAGATCGAATGCATGCTTTGAGAGAGAGAGAGAGAGAGAGAGAGAGAGAGATTAGGCTAAGGGGGAAGGCTAGATCGAATGCATGCATGAAGAGGTGAGTGGAACGCGAGGGTTTGCAAACTGTGAGGATGGCCGAAGATGGCCGAAGCACGCAGGCAGGCAACGTCATATCACGGCTTGTGCAGTACAATAAAGGTGGAGGAGAGGCCGTGGAGGCATTTAATGGTGGTCGTTAGCTTAATTACATGGCTAAGGACCTAGCTAGGGTTTTGGAGACAGGCCGTTAGAGCACTCCCAATGCTAGATACCACATGTTATGTCTATGCTAATTAATATGATGCCACATAGGATAGACACAACTTAAGAAACCACCTCCCCAATGCATTGTTTCTATAAGTGGGGTCCAACAATAAATCCCTCTCCACCTCTCTCTCTATTTTATTGGCTGCTTTTTATTTGAAATTGTGTCATAGACACCATCTATACTCCCAATGCTATTTTTGCTCATGTCTTGTGTCTTGGTTTATGTGTCCAGCTAGTGTCCCATGCAAGACATGGTTTCCACCTCTCACCTTATTAACTATGGTGCCACATCAGATTTCATCCTAGGTGGCATCACATTAATTAGCATAGACGGGAGTGCCCTTAAGGCTATGGGAGGGGGGTGGTTTGACCAATCATGCTAGAACATGGTTGTCCAGTTGCTCGATCGATTCCTAGATGGATTACATGTGTAGTGACGCAAGAGAGCAAACCTTTTTGTTTTCGGATGATGTACTCCTCCAGTCATAAAAGGGGTCGTTCTGACATGATATAATATCAAGATACAACTTTCACCACTTATTTATATTATAAATATTTATAGAAGTAATAAATATAATATAAAAGTATTTTTGAGACATATATATATAGTTTTCATATGTTCAATCTAAATATTAAAAAGATATTAATAGACAAAGTTTATAATATTTGATGCACATAACTCGAAATAACTTCCTAATTTTTTGATTGAAGGGAGTAATTAAAAATAAATTAACATTGGATCGTTTGTCTCCATTGATCATTCTGGTTCCTATCTCAATACACTCTAGGTCGGTGTTAAACCATGTTTTTTGTGAGAAAAGAGTACATTGAGAATGATCATGGATAGCTAGCGGGTCATATGAGATGAGTTAGGAAAACACAATCTTATGAATGCCCGTCAAACCCCTATCTCATGGACTACACTTTAAGCCGTCCAATCAGTGCGAGAGCTGATTTCAACAATTGATTTGTGCATGTGGGTGAATGTCGGTTGTCCGCTACTTGAGGATAGGATCATGTCTATGGCACGTGGTGATCTCTCCTTCCGAGTAGGCGGCCTGTTCAAACACTGGACCGGACCAGGCTTGAAAAAGACCAGAGTCATAGCACCAAGCCCGTGATCGGCCCAAAGCCCAACGCCTACACATTTTCTAGGCTTGAGCCCGGCCTGGTCAAAAGCCCAAAGCCTAGCCCTAAGCCCTACATAGAACAAATCATTATCAAAACATTTAACAGATTATAAAATACAACTATTATCACATTATCACGTACAAGCTGAGTGAAGAAAATGACGCTGCCGCTGTGTAGGTGGATGCCACGACTGGGACGAGTGGAGGTGCGCTGTCGCCTTGCTCCGCCGGGAGGAGAGGAGAGGAAAAGCATGGAAGCCACCGGCCTCCGGGAGGAGAGGCAAGGCGTGGAAGCCAACGCGAGGGAGGGATAGACCAAGGGTGCCTTTGGTTGAGCTTTTGGAAGCTGCTTTTGCTTCCAAAAAGCCAAAAGACAACCAAAGGGGTGGAAACCAGAAGCTGCTTTTTCAGAAGCAGCTACTTTTGGGTAGTACAGTTTTGAAAGCACCTTGGGCCCTGCTTTTGGCTTTCTGCTTTTTGAAATGGTGAAAATAGAGAGCTGTTTCACAGTTGTTTCAAGGAAAATAGAGATAGGAGGTAAGTTTTATACTTGTTTGAACCAAACAGCTTACAGCTGTTCCACAGCCCACAACCTACAGCAGCTTTTCCACAGCCCACAGCTCACAGCAGCTTTTTCAGAAGCCACAGCTCAACCAAACACACCCCAAAGGTGGAGGGCGTCGCCGTGCCAGAGCTACAAGTAGGTAGAGGAGGAGGGCGCCGCTGTCGAGGAGAGCATCAAGGGGAGGCACCGCCGCCAGGAGAGCGTGAGGTGGAGTGCACTGGCGACCTCGATGAGGAAGAGTGCGAGGTGGAGGCCACCGGGGATGGGGAGTTGGAACAGGCGAGCATTGACGACATCTGGCTGCCGGTACAAGTGAAAGACGGGAGGGAGAGGGACTCCGGATCAAGATCTGCTGTTTATTTTTAGGGTTGAGATGTTGGGGATAGAGGTTTATATGGTGACTGGATGGATGGGACATGGGAAGCAGGATATTGGCTAGTTATATCTTATTTCGGGCTAAAATTGCAGCTTGATCCCGCCCTGAAAGTGACTGCGAGACTGTGGGCTCAAGATCTAAGACCAAGATTGGCTTGACAACAAGCTTGGCTTGAGCCCGACCTAGAAAAATCAGGCTAGGCTCGTGCTAAGCTGCCCATGAACATGTCTATTTCCAAGCTCCTCCTCCACCTCCGATTTCCCTTCCCCTTCCACTTCTACTTTATTTTATGGCCGGGCACCACTACTAGTAGCTACTTATGGGCAAAAAACCACACCGAATCCACGCGACATCGAGGTGCTTTGTGGCTACCGCACATGTTGGGTTGAGGAGGAGGGATGATGTTGCCCTCGATTAGTTGATCCTACGCCTCTAATGGAACCAACACACATCTCTACCAGTGACACAAGAGAGCAAACCTTTTGTTTTTGGATGATGTACTCCTTTGGTGTTGAATGTGGGTGATTTTGTAATAATAAAGTGTTTTAACTTGGTAGTTGAAAGTGGTCAATATTCATAGCTAAAACACTACACCATGACCCAATACTACCATTAGATGACTGTTGGTAATAATAGAATATCACCTACAAATTGTCTATTGGTAAAGGTACACGACGGACTATCTGTCGGCAGTACGATGTTTAAGGAAAGACTATCAGTTGGTAATACTTCAGATATATAAGGATTGCTTTTTTTGTCGGCAAATATCATTTTCTGGGTCAGACTGTTGGTCGGCAAAACTTTCAGGACTAACTTTCAGCCGGCAATAGTTGGGAGTGGGAGGGCAAAAAAATTAGGTGCCGTGCGTACGTTTGTTGAAAATTGTGGGTGGCAAGCACGCGTGACTAAGAAACAAATCCAATCTAGCCGGACACACATAAGGACTGAGTTCTTTTCTACTTATGGCTTGTGACTTATGACTTATGCTATAGTAACTAGCTTTCAAGCGGTACGTTTTTTTCAAGACGAGGTCAACAGAAAAATTATAGTAAAAAAGTGCACTGAGTTTAGTTATACTGGTTAAAATCACATTTGACTATTTTTCTTTACGTACTTCCTCTCACGAATAATCAAAATTAAAAAATTTATCTCATTAACCATAGTCTAAAGCTAGAAACTAAAAATACTATCCCAAACCCCATCCGCATCTTCCAACCCCCCACACATAAACTCCACACCACCCCACCTCCCCAAATTCCCCTAGGTGGTGATCGGTTCGGCTGAAAAGCTCGTGTCTTATGGCTGAAAACACTGTAGCTGGCTGAAAAAAGCACTGTAGCTGACAGAGGCTTATTTAGCATAATTAAATTTAAAAATAAAAAAAATATGTTAGCCCATCACGTATAATACAAACAAATACG
The DNA here is from genome assembly GCA_017311315.1 of Dendrocalamus latiflorus. Taxonomy (NCBI): domain Eukaryota; kingdom Viridiplantae; phylum Streptophyta; class Magnoliopsida; order Poales; family Poaceae; genus Dendrocalamus; species Dendrocalamus latiflorus. Next base: position 10,181,920 of record CM029640.1, on the reverse strand, counting down.
GGAAAAAAAGAACCGGTAAAAAAACTCAATAAAAAACCAAAAGTTCAGAAAAAGACGAAACTTATGAATAGTGCAAAATAAGCCAGAAGCCAGAAGCCGAAGCCGATCTGGCCGGCCACACCTCCGCCTGCTGGCACGCCCTTCACTGTCACCTCCCCTCTCCCTAGCCCAAACATCGCATAATCCCCCACCGCAGATCGCTTCCTCAACTCACGAAATCATGGCCTGAAAAGGATCCTGCATGAGAGGCTTCGTGAGAAGTGGTTGGTACCTTTTCCCTTAATTTGTAATCAACCCCATTCGCTTCGTAAGATTGTTTTTTTATATCTTTCCCCCTTTGTGAGCCAGTAGGGTATGGGTGAGATTTTAGGCTCTTGTGTGCTCAGTTTTGTTTCGATTTAAATATCTAGTGTTAGATCAGCAGTCTTAAAGCAATAGGCTTGGTTTTTGGCTTTCTTGGATCGAAAAGCAGGACCCCTGGTTTCACTGAAATCAACCCCCTTCGCTTCGTCTATGTGATTCTTGGCTCAATTTCTTGCTCTTGAACTGAAGCATGTATGCTTTGCTTGCAGATACTCGTTTGGTTCTTGTTGGCTGGGGTTTCTCTAGCTAGCTCTCTTTTTATGATATATGCCGGTGAATGTCACTAGTTAAGTAATAGTAGGAATTTCTTTAGCTCATGCAACCTTGTAATCTATTGCGTTCAGGTGTGACAGGTCCTTGTCAGGATGGAGGGGATGGCGTGCACACTGCAAACCATTTGACCTAGCATTTGGACTACTACAACATTAGTAGTACCTGACTTCTATGAAGAGTGTCTAAATTGGTAGTGTACTCTCTTTCCTTATTGTCCTTTCTTACTATATTTTTACCGTCTTATATATTTGATTTGGACATGAAACAACGTTATAGATGTGTTCTGTTGACAATTCAATGTTGCTGTCTGATTGGGTTTTATTTTATCGATTTCATATACATATAGACACTTACAATCTGTACACTGAATTTAGATAGCTTCTCGATATTGCTAGTAAAGGTGCAACATGGATAAAAGGTGGATGGATGAGCCTAGGTACATCACTTTTTTTTTGTAGTTATTAGGTGTTATCAATAATACACATTTCAGCTAACATGCTGCATATATTACTACTACAATGAAGGCTATACTAGACGCCTCATCACAGACGGTTATCTGAATCCGTCAGTGTTGCAATTATCACAGATGATTTTACATGCGTGACCATCTTTGTTAGTAGCGATAGATAGAATCGTCTCTAATACATAATTATCATAGACGGTTTTTATTAAGAACCGTTTGTGAATTATCATAGATGGTTCTAATAAAGAACATTCTGTGAAGTCTCCCATTATCACAGGCGAAAAAGAACTCTGTGATAAATAATTATCATAGATGGTTCGTGGTTGAAAGTATCTATGATACATCGCGTTATTAAATACCTCACTAGGCCAGTCTTGACCAAGGTTAACATTTTCACCGAAATTTCGGTATTTTCATCCCTTTCGTTGCCTATCGAAAGAACTGTGTTTTGGTCAAACTAATCCGCCTACATTTGAATTTTGGCCGCGGACGCATACAAGACATGATCCCCACAGTGCAATCGACCCACACGACAACTCCCATAGCCCAGGCCCAGCTCTGCTCTACGCTTGAGGCTGATTAGTGAGGTGATTGGTGGATGAAGTCACAAGACTCAACCCTAATCTCCATTCCCCATTCCTCCCCATCCCCATCCTCCACCGAGTGGCGGGCGGCGGCCAAGTAGGGGAAGAGCGGCGGCTAAGGCACCATCTCATCGAGGGCAGCGGCGCATAGGTCGGATGCAGCTCCTGCCTCCTGGCCATCGCCGCCACCTCCAGTTGTCTGGTCCGGTACTCCGGTGTTGGCCGAAAAGGCAGCAGTAGGCTAGCAACAGGTGTGTCTCTCTTCTGTCTTTACTGCTTAATCCTTATGTGCTTTGCATTGCTCTTCTGGTTCTGACATGTGATCTCGAGTTGTATGAATTGAAAATCCCGCTGCAGCTCCCAGCCGCTGCCACCACCTCCGGTGTCGGCTCCCCATTTCCCCTTTGGTTGTTCGGAGCAAAGGGAGCAGCAGCAGGTGCGTTTCTTCACCCCTTATACGCTTCCCATTGCTAATTTGACATGTGATCGTCCTCAGTCCTCACACGGCTCACGCAGGGAAAGCAGCATGGATGACGCAAGTGGCGGCACGGGGAGTGGAAGGAAAGGCTGCGGCAGGGATGTAGGCATCGGGAGTGGAAGGGGAGCTGCTGCACATGTGGATGAGCCTGCTGACGCTCCACCAGCATCAACTGCTAGGGAAGGTAACATTAATATGAAAGACACTCTTTATTGTGGATTGATCAGTGGTTATCTAAAAGTTTTTAGCTTGTTCAACGTCGAGTGACTTAGATGTTGGAGCTGTAAATAAATTGTAATTGAGAATTTGAGATATGGAGATAACTTTCAATATTCTCTTGAGCATGATTGAGTTGACAAAAAAACATTTACTTACTAGAGCAACAAACCAACAACTAATATATACTAGCAAAATCAAAATGGCTATGGAAGAATCAGTAATATATGCCACATGAACAAGATGATCCAAATGTGACGTTTAATAAAATGATATCTAGTCAATTTGATTGACATATCCCTCTCAACCCCACACCATCAGATTAATTAATTTATTAGATTCACCTTATAGTTTTGCATTTCCATGAATAAAGTGAACTTGGCATCACCTTATGGATCCATGATACCTTAAACTATGATATTGAGGAGAAAGTTGCTTAATGAAATTGACAATATGTTGGGTACTGTCAATGTGCCATCTTGTGCTAATTCAATTTTGTTGTCTTGTAAATACATGAAGTGTGAGCAACGAAGATATTAACAATGTGTGGAATCATGGCAGCAGGGTTGGCACCCAAGGCTTCACGTGTAAGTACTGCACATGGATGAATCATGATGGAGGTGCAACCCAGCTAAGGGAGCATTTGGTTGGGGTAACAGGTGAAGTGCGAGCTTGTGAATGTGTGCCGCGAGAATTGCATGATGCAATGAGGAAGACCTGAATTATTGGGAAGCAAAAGAGGAGAAGAAAAAGAGCCTAGCCTTAGATTTGAACGTGAGCTTATGGAGAAAATAGAGCAAAATGATATAATTGATGTGCCTAGTGAGGAAGAGGGCAGAATACAATTGGCATTATCGAGATCATTGAGAGATCTTCAGTTTTGGTATGCAGTGGAGAGGAGGGGTGGTACATTCGAACATGGCGCTGGTAGTGGTAGTGGCAATGGTGTTGGTAGTAGACCTAGTGGAAGGATTGCTGCTATGTTTAGCAAGGCTAGGGCTGGTCGTAGTGGTGGCGGGTCATTTGATTCAGACTTGGCATGTAGCAGAGGAACCAACCAACCTAGAATTGACATTGCGATGAACAAGGGATCCAAAGAAAAATTTGGCCAAGCTTGGGCCAAATGGTTTCATAACAATGACATTCCTAGGCGGAAGGCCAATTGCTATTATTTTCAAGCAGCATTAAAGGTGACTTAAGATCTAGGTCCAGTGGAGCACCTCCTAAAGGGACTGATGGGACATACTTGCAAACCAACTATAAGGAAATGGAGTTGTATGTCGAGAAATTCAAGAAAGACTGGGATCAGTATGGTGTGACTGTCACGTGCGACTCATGGACAGGACCTACCACAATGTGCATCATCAATTTCATGGTGTATTGCAATGAGAATATGTTCCCTCATAAGTCCATCAATGCAATCGGTCAAATCCAAAATGCAGGTGTTGAGAACACTACTAGTAATTCTATTTCTCATTCATTGTCATGCACTTTGATTTATATTGTCTTCTTTTCCTATGTAGATTTTTTTGTTCGCAGAGATTAAGCGGGTGGTTGTCAATGAGATTGGGCACAAGTTAGTCGTGCAGATTGTCACAAACAATGGATCAAACTACAAGAAAGCATGTGCCCAACTTTTCAGCAAGTACCCCCATTTTTTTTGGCAGCCATGTGCAGCTTACACTATTAACCTTATGTTGAAGGACATGGGTAAATTTCCGGAGACATGTGGCCGGCACGGATTTGCAGATTCTTCAACAATCACAATAGGTTGCATGATGAGATGAAGAAGATCGGTGGGGAATTGATATGACCCTGTGCCACCCGCTTTGGAACTATTTTCATCTTCCTTCAGAGTTTCTGGGATAGGAAATACAAGTTTTGACAATGGATGGTGTCAGAAGAATGGAAGGACAATGATTGAAAAAGTGATCCTAGCTACGCTTATGTAGAAAAAAATTGACAAGTACTACCTGGTGATGCAGACTCAAGTGGGGTCCTAGATGCAGTTGGGCCACTATATTCTGTATTACGGTATGCTGACCAACAAAAGTTTGGAGCAGTTTCTGGTTTCATGCCAATGATGATGAATGCGATGCATGCAATGGAAGCCCATCTTGGTGAGGGGATGCTGGAATTGGAGAGATACATGAGTAAGGTGTCCCACAGAGTTAGCTATCTATGCGACGACACATGGTGGAAGAAAGGAGAACGCGAAAAGAGGGCAGTGGTGGATGACGAGGAGGAATTTACGGACAGTGATGGCAACGATGAACATGAGGAATTTGAGGAGACCTCATCCAAGAGTGATGACGACGATGATTGTGGTGATGGAAGTGGAGGAGATGCCACCTAAGAGATAGGACACCCAAGAGATGGAGACTGAGGAGTAATGTGCTCGCTGGTCAAAGAAAAAGACCTCGCAAGCCTCTATTAATTAGCTTATGCCAATGGTTAGTTGTTCTTTCATTACAACAATATTACCTCTATTAATTAGATTTTTTCTTATATTCTTCATAATGGTAAGTTGCTGGGGAATCTGTGATGCAATGGGTGATTTGGTCTTTTGGGCTGCATGTGAATTTGTGATACAATGAATGATTTGGTCATTTGGGCTAGCTGTGAATCTGTGATGCAATGGATGATTTGGTCTTTTGGGTTATGCAATGCTATTTGAAATTTTGAATGTGCTTTGTAATGTTATCTTAATGTGCTTTGTAATCATTGAACTTGATGTATTATGTGTTGTGACTCGTGAACATCTGGTCCAAGCCTATTTTTCAGCAACTGTTTTGATTCACGTGTTAATTTTTGGCACACTGGTTTTGCTTGATCAGGTTTTAATTTCATGAATCCCATGTTGTTTTGCCTTTTGTCATCTTATTGCAGATTTGAAGACTTAGGAAATAAATGTCCAACATATCTGCATTTATGCAGATTTGAATATATGCTGTGGTTTTTATGCAGATTTGAATGTATGCAGTGTTTTTTTATCAGACTATTGGTAACATATCTGTTTGTGGGTTTTTTTGATCAGTACCTCTGTAGTCATGTATTTCCTAGGTTTTTGTTTATGCTTTAGACACTTCTGAGTATAGTAAATGTGTTTTCTTGCAGTATAGGAAGAGAAGAAACGGCAGAAGGAAGAGAATGCTCGATTGGTTGAAGCGAAAAAGAAAAAACAACAGGTCTGGCTGACTATGGCTATGGTTGAACATGGCAGTTCCATTTGATTGATATTCATTTCCTTCAGCCTTGAGCCTTTACTGTGGGTTCCTTTCATGACAATAATAGGAATCTTCTTCTTTTGAACTTATTTTTAATTTAGGTTGAAGAGCCTTGATCCAGTTAACTCTCTCAATTGAATGTTGCTTTTGTTGAGAAAAAGAAACACAACATTGCACATTTATGTACTGTGAACATGCATCTTTGTTACTGTTGTAGGGGTGGCCCCCACCTAAGCCCAGCAGGCCTGTTAGAGGAATGTAAGGTCCAGAATGGGACATGTGTAATGACATAAGTGCCCTTGTAGGGAATACTTGGATGTAAGGGTATAATTGTAAAAGCACTCCCCATGTAGATATATATATACAGCACAGGTCATGGGGGAAAAACCCTAAGCCATTACTCACCTAACTCTCCACTACCATACTCTCTTCCTGTCTGGTCCGTAGCCACGACAGTTACCAATTGCCGTTTTTGTTGCTAACATTTAAGGATGGCGTTGTTTATGATAGTGTATGACTTGCAACAGAATTCCATCTTTTTATTATAAGTTTGCTTCTGCATCATTTTTTGATTGACATTTTATAATTAATGCAGATATGGTGAGAATGTGCTAGAAGAATCCTAGTTGGATATGTCCAGTTTGTCGCGGCATTTGCAATTGCAGTATCTGCAGAACTAAGAAAGGATGGTTCCCAACTGATTGTGTTTATAGAAAGGTACAAATACTAAAACACGTATCCTTTTAGAATTTGAAAGTACAAAGTGCCATTTGAAGTAAAAGTGTTTTAACATTTATTCATTGTAGTTATTTTGTTATGATCAAAAGTGGGGAGAAAACTTAATAGTGGACTGAATCACAGCAGGTGAAAGTCATGTTTCTGTTACAGATAGTATTCTACATTTAGGGAGCAGTAAGTTTTATCCTTTGCTCTGAGGTCACCTCTGTAATCTGTAATGGCTGGATGTGCAGTTTGGAGATGGAACAGTGGACACGTACTGCTGTTCATCTCTCTGCCAATTGTTTTGTCCTCTGCCCATTTACAAGAGTATACTTCTTTTTGTTTGTGTATGTTTCGAATTATACCAAAACATTTGAGTCCTGTTAACTACTTGCCTAAAATGCTAGATTTTGAGCATCCCTCTCCTTGTCACAGTAAAATTATCCCTTTTTTAGCAACAGAGTAAATTTCAATCCACTGCTGAATACAGTCATATGTTCTCCGTATTATTTATTTGCGCGCATTTGTCTTGAGTTTAATTTTGTACAAAAAGGACTAGATTTCACTTGGTCCATTGGTTCTGCTGCTCCTTATCCCTTTGTAGTTGGTCAGAACGTATAACCACTTGCTGCATTCTTGAACCTTCTATTAATCTTGCATTCTTTGCATAGACATAATTTTTCTCCTTTTGGACAAAATAAATAGCAGATGAATAAAAAGTGAAATACCTGAATTCACCTTGTGGTGTTAGTACAAACAGTGTTGCTTGCAGTTCTTTCTCACCGTGTGTACATCTTTTTTTCACGTATAACCACTTGCTGCATTCTTGAACCTTCTATTAATCTTGCATTCTTTGCATAGACATAATTTTTCTCCTTTTGGACAAAATAAATAGCAGATGAATAAAAAGTGAAATACCTGAATTCACCTTGTGGTGTTAGTACAAACAGTGTTGCTTGCAGTTCTTTCTCACCGTGTGTACATCTTTTTTTCAGGTCAATATTGTGCCGTGCGGCGAGCAAATACATGAAAAATACGATGATTGTTTCTCTTTCACACCCCCAGTGGTATGTACACACGTCAAGGACAGCTCCCTAATTTGTCCTCACTGCACTTTTCTGAAACCAGTCCTGCAACCACTTCTTCACTCTCTTCTCAATAGGTGCCACATGTTTCTACGCACCTTGTACGTGCTGTTGTAATGGTTTATTAGTTATCTGTGCAGCCTTTTGTTAAAAATTAGGAGAGAAGAAGGAAAGCAAGTGCGTTTTCTTTTTGTGTTGCTGGTCGGTCATGATGGTTGTTAAGCATGGAAATGGAAGATAGAAATGTGGTCGTTTTTAATCCTTTTCTGAAATACTGAAGATAGAAAGCGTGGTTCTAAACCTTGAGCTCTGAATTTGCAGGTGAAATCCTAGCGAAATTTCGTCAATTTTTTCGACCAGATTTTGTCTTGGTTAAGGCTTCTTCAAGACTTCAATAGATATTTCATTGATAATATTCTCTTTTCCCAAAGCAATTTCTATAAATTGACTCAATAATGCTTCTTCCGGTATGGATCAAAATTTTAATTCTACTTTATTCACGATTTCAAATTTGATAGTATCTTTTGTTGCAAGAAAATGACGAATTAATGATAAGAATGGTGTTTCCAGAATAACTCCTTGTTTTAGATTTTTAACAAACAAAAAAGAAGTTTTAATGTAAACATCAGAAATACAAATGTGAACCTTAGGGATTTTATAATTTACTTTAATAAGATTCCCATCAGCACCATCAATTTTATGGGTTGATATTTCAAAATATTTGAAAGGAATAATTTCTTTTCTGATACAATTCACATCTGCTCCTGAGTCAATTAAAGTTTTATATTTAAAATGGAATCCATCAATAAATTTGTATGAGACTTCTACATACCATTTTTGTTTGAAATATGTTTTATGGAGCTCACTACTTCTTGATTATTTTGCGGAATTGTTTCTTCTTCAGATTCACTTTGTTTTCCTGATTCACTTTGAGTTTCTGCATTTTCTTATATTTCTAAAATTTGAACTCACTTTTTGAGATCTTGTAGCTCTTCTTTTATATAGTTTTGTTCTGAAAGAGGTCATTTAGATCCAACTGTTTATTTGTATTTCGATGATTTTCTACTCTTTGAAAGAGTCCATCTATGGAGAAATACTTTTTATGTTGGACCTTTTACTAACTTGTCTTTGTTAGTTTTAAAGATGTATTTCTTCATAGCAATTAAAGAAGCAAATGTCTTTTTTGTTCTATCATTTCTTTGTACCGAACTTATTTTATTCTTTTAATATAAGGGTTGTCTACATTTTTGTAATATCTTGTTCTATGTTTTTTTACTAAGCTGGATCTTTGGTATCAGGCTTCAGCTTTGATGGCAACAATTATTTCCTCTATATATATGTATATATATATGTATATATATATGTGTATATATGTGTATGTATATATGTGTATGTATGTGTATGTATGTGTATGTATATTTGTGTATTTATATGTACATATGTATATGTATATGTATATGTATATATGTATATGTATATATATATGGAAACTGAACGGGTTTTAAGCCCACCAAGGAATCTCTCTTTGTCATCCCCCAATTTGATCTCTCCCCGTCTCTCCATCTCTCGCTCCACACCTCCCTAATCCGGTGACCTCGCCACCTAGCTGTCGGCCGCACGTCCTTATCTGGTATCTTCGCTCGTCGTCGATCGAGCGGTGTCGCTCATCGCTTCGACCGCGCATTGTCAGTCGTTGCTGTCGACCTCACCCGGTTGTACTTAGGGTTAGCGATTTGTTAAGATGTTCCTTATATTTTGGCTGTAGTGCGGCCGATTCGTCATTGTGATTGCCTCAAACACGATGACGCGACCATTATGCCTGAAGTATCTGGTTATTGGTTTCTTGTCATGGGATCTCGCTATTCGTATCTCTTTAAACCTACAATCTATACATCCAAGTGTGTTCTTGACCTTTATGTATCATTTGTAATATTTGTTTGTAATATGTAGCGGTTGGTGAACGCCGAGAAGTTTCCTGGGAAGAATTGTTATGATCCAAACTTTGCGCAAAAAATGCTTGCCGATGAACTTCGTGGCGTGATAATCAGTGAACTTAGATTTGTAAGTATGAAGAACCATTATCTTCTTAATATGATATAAAGCAGTTTAATTGTAAGTAACTTCATGAATTGTAGATGATAACTTTGTATGTATGATATAGTAACTTTGTCAGTGTAAATAACTTCATGAATTATAGATAACTTTATGTGCAGGCGATAGTAACTTTTCATGGTGAATAATCTCATATGCTACATGCAGTAAGTTATCATCTGTATTTTATAAAGTTACTCACAAAGCGCTCTTGTGAGTGAGTTGAATGGTATGGGTTCTCGACCAATTGTGTGTTCAAGCACTATAGCACACATGAGTTCAGAGCACAGTAACACTCGTGTGTTCGAGTACTGTAGCAGTTGAAGATTCAGAGTACTGTAGTAGGCGTGAGTTAAGAGCACTGTAGCGGGGCAAGTATTGTAGCAGTTGTGGGTTAAGTACTGTAGCATTCGTAAGTTAAGAGCAATGTAGTAGTCGAAGACTTAGAGTACTGTAGCAGTCGAGAATTGTAACATTCGTGAGTTAAGACCACTGTAGCAGTTGTTTACTTACAGTACTGTAGTAGTCATAGAAGTCTTTCGAGTACTCTTGCATTCCTTGTTACGTGACAATTGATTCAACAGGTACGCACTAACTTTGTTTACGATGGTTAGTAATTTCGACCCCACACACGGTTTAGCGCTTGTGTTTCTAATTCTGGCAAAGTTACTTTCGGTTACTTATGAAGTTATCATCTATAAGTAATGAAGTTACTTCCAAACACATGTAGAGTTATTGTCAGTTGTAACACTATAAATCTGACAGTAATTCAATATGTATTTGATAATAACTTCACTTATAAATGCTAGTAACTTTCTGGCGCGCTGCAAAAAAATATTTGACGTAATTGGTGGCAATAACTTAATGTTTCATGATAAGTAACTTGAAGAGGGAAAGCTAATAATGTTTTGCAAATTGGGAAAACTTCGATGGAAGTAGCTCCTGCTTTGTCTTGTGGTACTTTTTACATTGCAATACTATGGAAAGTTACCACCGATCCCAGTTACGCACGAATCGCTGCAGCAAGCCAGGTCGTGCACGCGCCCTGTGACCCGCGCGTAGCGTGCACGCACGTGCTCGTTAGTACACCTATGTATATATATGTATAAATATACATACTTACGACTTTACTCTTTCTAGTGACGGCATGAAAATCGCTTCATGTACGTCCATATGAATGAACTCTCTGACATTTGAGGATGGCTCGCCACCCTTTTAATGACGGAGGCTATTCGCCAAAAAGGGGAGTTTCACTTAGACGGGGATGAATAAAATGTAATACCACTAAAATGCAAAGGGAAGAAAAGCGAGAAGGAAAGACAATCCAAGGGAGAATAGAAGAAATAAAGAAAACTTTTGCCGTCAGACCCATTGGCTTTAGAAATGCCAAATGAATTAAGCGCTCACTGAGGTTCTTAGACCGCCCAGGGCCGGTTGGCACCATCTCACGTTTGGGTTCTCATCATCCAGCGGAAAATTCCATTCTTATCTTTTTCTGACTTACCTACTGCAATAGAAAAGCCATCAAACAGTGTAAGCCCACTCGTGGACCAAAAGGTCCTTAAAGCCCTCAGACTTGAGAGGGAGTAAGATAATGAGTGAAGGGCAATCTGGTCATTGCATAAAACCAGAGGAAAGGTTGGCCGACCATGCCCCTCTTAAGCCAAATGCAACACTGGCCAGCCACACAAAGCCTTATTCCATTTTTCCTCCCTTAGCCAAGAACTCATTTAGAGAAAGCAAACCAAACCTCACAAGCTTTCTCATTTCTCATCCCTTCTCTTTTCTTTCCCCAAACCGAGGGCTCATCCATGACCACCTTGAAGAGACAATAAAAAAGAGAGTGACTGGGGGCAAGGAGCTCAAGAAGTAGGGGGACGACGACGGAGCAAGGACGACGGTTACGAAGACTTAGGACATCCACAACCGCTGGGAACCTCGACCCTCGCCGTCGCCTCGTCCCTTTCTAGCATAGCAAAAGCAGGTAGGTCCCCTCACACAAGCACCCCCACAGCCGGCTTAGCCACGACACACCCTCGGCGGCGAGCCCGTAGGCACCGCCTTGCACCCTGGGAAAGGAGGACATGCTCCCCGGTGCATGTCTCCCTACCACGTTTCGTCGCAGCGACGCCTATAGGCATTCCCAAGACCAGGTGTAAGCATGATTAGAGTAAGGCAAATTTAGCAGCTAAAACAAAATGTGAGTAGTAAAAGGGGGAGGGGGTAGGACTGTCCTAGTGGTAGGAGTGGCTGGCCGGCGGCAAACTGTGGTTGGCGAGCTCAAACCCATAGGGGGAGCGGTGCCATACCTATGGTCGGTGCTAGGCACCGATGGCTGGCGGCGACGACCGTGGGGGCAGGCCAACGTCCGGGAGGTCGGGGAGGCCAAGCCACGGCGTTGGTAGCTGGGCCAGGGGCGGCGCTGGGGAGAGGTGGCGGCGTCGGCAGATACGATGTTAGGGGCGCCACCGAAGGCAAGCCTAAGGGCGGCGCGGCTGAAGCCCCTGAAGACGGTGGTGCTGGTCGGGTCGCATTGCATAGAGAAGAAAGGCAGAGTGGCCGAAGGTAGGAGCGGCATCGGACTCTCGGCCGATGGCGTGCCGTGGCCGGTGAGCCCGAGGGAAGACTGGCAGTGGGACGACGTCGGATCTAGCCATGGCCGGCTGGATCCAGGAGTAAGAGAGGGAGAGTGGGAGGAAGGGGGAAGGTGGGGTCGTGCGGAGGCCGGCCGTGCGTCGTTGCATCGCTAGGAGCCAGGCCGTTTGGCCGAGAAAAATGAGGAGAGGGAGAGAGTAATGAGAGGAGAGAGTTGTTCGGCCGGGTAGAAAAAAAAAGAAAAGGAGAGAAAAGAAAAGAAAGAAAAAAGGGAAAAAAAGAAAAGGAAATGGGTGTTTGGTACCTGCGCGATGGGTCCTAAATCCCGGGCGTTTTATGCTAGAGTCGGGTTATGCGCGTAGGGTCATCGCCATTCGCTTAAGCACTGGTTTCGATATGATGTGTTGAGTCGGGTTGATGTTTGCACAGGTGGTCTCGGGTTGGAGCCGTCTACGCATCGTCCCCGAGGTTAACTAGGCAAGTGCATGGTAGAACAACGGATTGTGGTGAATGATTGGTATTTAATGACTTTCGTGCTATGCTCTAAAGTGCTTTTGATTACATGTTGATCATATTTTTATGAGTGCTGCTTATGATTAAATGCCAACATTGAAAGCATGTTACATTACGCATTGTACTCATACACAGACAACAGGACCTACTTCGGTAGGTACTCCACGGGAGTGGAGTTTGGATCCCCGTATAAAAAAGGATGGGGATTGAGTGGTTCATTGACGGGTGAACACTCCGCTATACCGGTATAAGCTACAGTTACAAACGCATCGCATTGCATGAAAATAGAACAGAACAGTGATACAGTTACAGATGCATTACATTGCATAAAAGTGATAACAGTGAAACAGTTATAGAGATAGTGATGTATAGTTCACATAAATAGGAAGTGATAAAGTAAAACAGCTACAGAGATAGTGATGTACAGCTCACAGAATTGGAATTATTAAAGTGGTGTGTTAACGCCATTGTTTTTTTGTGTGTTTGCTGGGTCTCTGGACTGACCCTTTGTTTGTTTTTTAGGTGATCGATGAGGATGTCTTGCACGGGCGAGAGTAGCACATGAATAACTTCACGTACTAATGGCACTTAGCATATCAGCTTTTGGTAGTACGATTACTCCGCTAGTATGCTGGAGTAATCGCTAAAAATGCTATGATGTATCTGGGCGCTGCAACATAAATAAATTAGTGTTGGCTTAAAATCTCTAGTAGTTGATGGAATGGTAACACTATGTAATAGTGGTATCATTCCGGGACCAGAGGATGGGCGGGTTGTTACATAAAATCTCTCATGTTTAGTGACAAACAATATTTTTTTAGGTATCTATAAACATGTTGTAGTTGTATTATCATAATTCATGTGTAATTAATTAGTAAATTTGTGTATCTATGATATATCTGTCTATCTGTGAACGATATCTATGTATCTGTGATATCTGTGTATTGTGTAATATATTTATGATATATGTGTATTTGCTTATTTTGAAAGGGCGTGGGTAGTATTTCCTGAGGCTAGCCAAACAATAGAAAAATTTTAGGTATAGAACGAACTATCACAAACAGTTTTGTAGTATAAACCGTCTTCAATAAACCATTTGTGAAGGCCCTACTATCACAGACTACTACGACCAAAACCTGTTTGTGATATGTCAGACATCACAGACGGTTCTATGTACCAACCATCTGTGATATGCCGACTATCACAGACGGTTGGTACATAGAACCGTCTGTGATGTCTGACATATCATAGATAGGTTTTGGCCACAGTCGTTTGTGATATAGTTGGCCTTTATAGATGGTACATAAATTGTCTGTGATACCGCCTATTATCACAGATATAAAAATTCAGACGGTTGAGAGACCGTCTGTGATGAACCTTTGTGTGGTAATGTATATTGCATGTAGGTACACAAAGGCCTATATAGGTGGGGTGAGCGGATTCTTAGGTTATGCATTTAATAATTTAGCAAAAGGAAACAAAATACTATGACCTTGCAGAAAATGTGAGAATTCTTTATGGAGAGAGAAGCAAGTGAAGTGCATGTGCACTTGATATATGAGGGATTTCAAGAAGGGTACACGACATGGACTGATCATGGAGAAGCAAGCTCCTCTTTTGCGAGCAGTCATGACGACGATGAGGCTAAAGTTGGGGAGAATTTAGATGATGGCATTTCTGATTTGCTTCGATACTCATAATGCGGTTTAGACGATAGAGGGGATTTTGAGGACAAAAGTGGTTTGGAGCAGCCCAATGAAGATTTAGAAGCTCTTCAGAAGTTAGCAGATTATTCCAGTCAAAAACTATATCCGGGGACCGGGGTGAAAGAACTTCTCAAAGCTATCTTTCCTAGTTAAGACTTCATCTCAAATTACTTAGAGGATGGACTGATAGAAGTTTTGACCGACTACTAGATCAACTTAAAGATGCGCTTCCTGAAGGGTCACAACCAGGGTTCGGTTTCCCGGCTGTTACCGGTCGGTAACCAGAAAACCTGGCTGGGTCCGGGAGAAAAAATACCGGCCGGTTTCTGTGTTAGCGAGTTTCTCGGCCGGCTCCTGCGGATCATTAATGACCTGCCTTGCATGGCCTTGCATGCATGCGCAACTGCCGCGCTTCCTCACGCGTGTGCATTAATCTTGCATGGCTTTGCATGCATGTGCGACTGCTGCGCTTCTCACGCAGACTAGCATTAATCTTGCATGGCTTTGCATGCATGCGCGACTGCCGCGCTTCCTCACGCGTGTGCATTAATCTTGCATGGCTTTGCATGCATGCGCGACTGCTGCGCTTTCTCACGTAGACTAGCATTAATCTTGCATGGCTTTGCATGCATGCGCGACTACCACTGCCGCGCTTCCTCACGCGTGTGCATTAATCTTGCATGGCTTTGCAAGCATGCGCGACTGCTGCGCTTTCTCACGCAGACTAGCATTAATCTTGCATGGCTTTGCATGCATGCGTGACTGCCGCGCTTCCTCACGCGTGTGCATTAATCTTGCATGGCTTTGCATGCATGCGTGCATGCGCGACTGCCGCGCTTTCTCACGCGTGTGCGTTAATGTCGCCCACTGATGTTTTGGGCTATATATTACCGCACCATATTGAGTAATAATAATCAATCTGTTACGCGTGATTTATCTTTCTGTCATTCTGCATGTGGGGGAGAAATGAGTGCTTTTCTGCATGTGGGGGAGAAAGTTTGAGGCTACAGCAGTGTCAAACATTATTGAGAGCAGCAAAGCAGCAGCAAACCGAACCCTGCAGAGGAGAAAGCAGCAGCAAAAGAGCACAGCAGCAGCAAAAGAGCACAGCAGCAGCAAAGCAGCACAGCACATCTGCAGCAGCAAAGCAGCAGCCAACCAGCAGATCAGTCTTCATACTTCATTCCACCGGTTTATCCAGTTTTCCACCGGTTTTTCCGGTAAACGACCGGTTACCGGTCTCCTCCCGCCCTGCCCAAAAAATTCATTTGGCAAAATTTAACCGGTTTTTATCCGGGATTTCCGGTAACTGGCCGGTTACCAGTACCGCCCGGCGGCCGGGATTTGCCCCGGTTCAGGTTTTTCGATCCTTGGTCACAACTACCTAAAACTACAATGAAGCTAAGAAAATGGTTAAATGCCTAGGATTTGGGTATGTTAGTATTCTTGCATGTGAAAATGGTTGCATTCTTTTTTGGAAGGACCATGCTAATGCTGATTGTTGTCCAACATGTGAAACTTCACGTTGGAAATCAGAAAAGCAGTGTCTAGATATGAAACATGTACACAAGGTTCATAATAATGTTCTTTGCTATTTTCCAATTAAAAAAAAGGCTTCAAAGGCTATATGTGCGCTCTAGAACTGCAACTCACATGAGATGGCACAATGAAGAGCACACAAAAGATGGTTTACTTATGCATCCAGCAGATTCTCCTTTTTGGAAGGATTTTGACCATAGATATCCTGAGTTTGCTTCAGATAGCCGTAATATTAGACTTGCGTTAGCAACAGATGGTTTTGATCCATTCAGGTCCTTGAATGTTGGTTACAACATTTGGCCTGTTATTTTGATTCCCCATAACTTTCCACCTTGGATGTGTATGAAACAACCAAATTTCATTATGTCATTGTTGATTCCTGGCCGAAAAGCTCCTGGTAGTGATGTGGATGTCTATGTTGAGCTGCTAGTTGATGACATGGTAGATATGTTTGTAAATGGTGTTAGAACTTTGCCTCCAAGGGTGAGTACTTCCAACTGTGTGCTACAATATTATCCACCATTACTGATTACCCAGGTGAGAAGATATCAGATGGTCCTTTCATTTCAAGCATCTCAGGCAACTCAAGTCTACTATGTTAAAAGATCCCAGTGATATTGAATGGCTTGCTGTTGTTCAGTCAAAACCACGGGACTTTTATGATGTGCGAGAAGCAGATGGTGAAAATCTAGATAATGAATGGCCAGACGATGAAATATAGATATATTTCTTAGTTGTCACATCTCATGCTTGTAGATAATGCATACCATCTATTTCACACAATATGAAACTTCTTGTAGCCAACTCGGCAAACAAGTGAAACAGCAACTTGAGGTCCTACTTTGTGGTCCAAGTCAAGAGGAAGCACCACTGAGAATCAAGAGAAGCTGGTGGTGGAGATCCTGAATATCAACCCTTAGAAGATCCCTCAAATGACAGTGAAGGTAGTTTAGATTCTTTCCAGAGAAGTCTCACAATATATTGGAGCTGCATAATGTATCTCTAATGTTGTTTCATGCTTCTCATGTCTCTTTTCATATGCAAGAAATTGATGTGGATCAGAGTGATGGACAGAAAAAGAAGAGGAAAGGAAGGGGTATCACTTTAAAGCACAACATATATTCACAGGGTGATGGTCCTAAAATCAGAGTTGGCCTCAATGGATACGGTCAGCCTGTTAGTAATGATAATAAAGAATTTGGCAATTTTGTTGGAACAATGGTGAGAAAACATATACCTGTTACATGCGATGACTGGAGACTTGTCGATCCTGCAAAGAAGATTCTAGTGTGGACTAACGTTTCTAGTGTATTGCAATAGATTATTAGTCAACTTTCTTGTCTTGTTGTGAATCTTTCTGCTGAGTGACTTCTTTTTCATGTTAAAATAGGCATATTATGACCTGGATGGAGCTGCTTTCAATTATGTTATAACATCAGCGGCAAAGAAATGGAAGGATTATAAGACAAACCTAAAGAGCAAGAATTTCGATGAAACATTGACTGATGAGGAACTTATGGCAAGACATGACAGCAGAGTTAATGAAGTTGATTGGAAGTGGCTTATTGATTATTGGAGGTCTCCAGAAGCTGAAGTAAGGCCCAATTTTCTTTGAATTTCTTTATTTTGGATTGCGGTAGCTGATGTAGTACCATATCTGGGATTTTACTTTGCATTTTTGTTATAGGCTCGCATAGTTAGAGGCAAAGAAAATCGGGCGAAGTTGTCCTTGTTACATACGGCTGGCAGCAAAAGTTATGCTCATGTTGGGCATGAGTGGCTAAACAAAAGTACCTCTTCCAACAGTGATTAATTACATTATTGTAGGACATGTTAGTTTCTTCAAAAATGTTTATAGGGTGAGGAACAGGGGTACCCTGCCTGGAGAGATCAAGTCTTTATCAAAACACATACTTGTAAAAATGGAGATCCTATGCTAGAAGCAGAACCAATAATTGTAAGCTTGTTTTCGCATGATACCTGCATATGCAACATTAGTTAGTTGGTAATATATAAATTATACATATTCTATTTGTAGATATACCTTGAAGAAGCAGTTGCAGACCACCCAGAATTGAAGGAAAGGAGTATTCAAGATGGAGATCTGTATTCACATGTTTGTGGAGAGGAGCCAAGAGGGTGTGTTCATGTTATAGGTTTAGGACCAACTCCTCAAGAAGTGGGCACACCTAGAACGCAAAGAAAAATACCAACAAGGCTCTAGACGGAAATGGAAGCTCGTCGACAAGTTGAACAACAGGTTGTAGTTCTAACACAGCATATGGACCACATGCAACCAGGGTTTACTCTTTCGGTTTCCAAAAAAATTCGGCTGCCAACGAAAGCAGCGAAAGACGAAATTTCGTCCGTTTCGTTCGTAAACTCGGACGAAAATTTCAAATTTTTTGATAAAATTTAATCAAAATTTAAATAAAATTCAGACAAAATTTAAATAGGAAAAATTCGGCCAAAAAATGACCGAATTATTGCCATTTCGGGGGGTAACGAAAGCACCGAAATTTCGTTCTTTCGGCGAAATTTCGGCCGAAAGAATAAACCCTGCATGCAACAACAACTGCACCAAATGCAACAATTGATGTTAGCTTCACAAGGAGTGGAAAATGTGGAAACCACTTCGCAACATGGCTCTAATTCTTGACATGTGGTACATACAATATTTGCCTACTTTTTGTTGCAATATATAGGAGTATTAATTTATCTGTTGAAATATTACTTGGTCGTGGTTTGTTGTAGAACATAAGGTTTGATCAAGAACTTGCTGATGAGGAACAACATGATCATCGTGGTGCGGTTGAGTATGCATCAGTGGATAATATGTTAGATAAGGACATGCTTGTCCATAGGCAAGTTGCAGCCCCAAGGGTACCTCCCAAGGAACGTTGTAGCCACCACAAGGAACCGTGAAGCCTCTCGCAATGAAGATGAAAGCCTTGTAGTCTTATCATTCTTTCATACCCATCTCCAATGTATGTTTTCAATGTCGATTTTTATCCTTGACTTTTCTAAAATTCAATATGTGTTTCAGCATGGTACAGATGTCATATTATATGCCATTATGAGATCAGATATCCTTGTGGCTAAGGCAACAATTGTCTCAACCGACCCAAGCAACATGGTTGGGGGTATTGCTCTTGGACGGGAATATTATTAAGTTGTCGTGAATGTTGTGTTAAAAAGGGATGTTACGCTGTCCCGTCCATACGATGGTGTGAGTTATGGCTGATGCTCACAAGATGTCCACTGCGTGGCCATACAAGAAAGTAATAACCTAGACTACACATTGTTTATATTTTGATTGTAATGATTAACTATGAGTTACTAACTAATGATAATTTGTGTAGATGAACCATAAAAAGAAGCCATCTTCATCCCAGAGTGCAGGTATTTAATTATGAACTTTACTTTGAAACATTAATACATGACCTGTACAAGTAGATGGGTGCTGTATAGATAATAGGTTGGATGAGTCTTTTTTGTGGTTTTAGACTTGTTATGAGTTTGAAAATGTGCAGGCAATCTAGTAATCTTTACTAAGTTAATGTGCTTCCTACCACTAAAGTATTCATTTTGCAGGCAAAATTGGAAGGACCTAGCAAGTTCAGTGTTCATACTTCATACCAGTTGCTAGCCTCTAGTTTGTGCAACACAGCTTGATTGTTTACTTTTGTTCAGAACAGCCAGTTGGATGTGTGATAAGTGATCTTTTTGTGTACATGGAACCTGATGTGGGTGGAAGACATTGACCCTACATCCAACAGGGATATATGTTGTAATGGAGTTTGGTTAGCTGATAGGAACTATGAGCTTTTTTGACGATTTCTTTCCTTTCTTGGCATGGCGAGCAATTAGATCTCTAGTGCTGTCTTGAATGACCAAGGTATCCCTGTAGGAATGCACAGCTAAAATTGTGATCCTATTTTTGTATCATTATATGAACACCAAAGGGCATTGTGATCCTTTTTCTACATGACTACCAACAGTGGCGGAGCTAGAGCAAAACGGAGGGGGGTGCAACGGGCCGCGCGTGGGAGCATAGGACGGTGGGAGAATGGGCTGGATAGGGCGAGTGAGGGTGTTTGTTGGGCTAGGGGTACACCATATTGGATCAAGGGGGGTGCACAAAGGGTGAATGTTTACTAGTAATAACTAAAAATTTTTTTGGACCCGGGTTCCTGGGAACCCCCTCTGACCCATTGGGCTCCGCCCCTGACTACCAATGGTGTATCATACCCGCTTATCGACAGCAAAGGGCATTGTGGTCCTATTTCTATATGAACAGTTCTTTTTTTGCATTGCTCAAGATTGATAATTTTGCATGGTCTGGCTCTGATTCCTCAAGTGCAGGTTTCTTCTAAAGAAAGGTGTCAGACCCCGGGTTTAGCAAATCCACATTCTTTGTGATTCTACCGTACCATTCCCTAGATTAGTAGATAGTTCTTATAGATATATTAGTATACATTAAAAATATATCATGCAAAAGCGTATATAATACAGTAATAACTTACACATGGGACGATTAGGCCAAAACAAATAAATGCAACAGTGGAAACTTTGCACAGGTGGGACCCTTAGGACTTGCTTACAGGCAGCCAATTGGGGTTTGCGACCTAGTTCTTGGCCTTGTTAACTTCCAGCTCTATCGATCCTTTTGAAGCATGTAGGGCTCGACCTTTTGTTTATTGACTGAGTAATGGTAATTAAATAAGAGTGAGTACAATGGTAATTAGTAATCATACAGATTGCAATAATAATAGATGCAAAGCTGTCAAGTGAGGTTTGATGTTCTTTTAGTAGTTAAAAGCAATGTTTTTGAAAGTACAATAAATAGAAAAAGCTCTTAAGACTTAGCAGTTTTAACTAAAACAGACTTTCCAAAGTTGATACAAGAATGCAATATTAATCATAGTGCAAGTTACATCCACCTTTTACAGTGCATGATTACATCTATCGAATGTTAGTTTTCACCACTGGAGTACAGTTCCATCCATGAAAAATCAAAGTTAGGTTCACCTCCGCCAAACTAGTTTTCATCCCATCCACAGGTTTTTGTAATAGAGCTAACTCAAGGAAGTTTTTATGTCCACCCTTTATCGTGGGCATGGCTGTTCAAACAGTTTATACTCTGCAGAGACTGCACATCTTTACCCACAAGAGATAATCGATCCGATAGCTCTACACGATTCCTTCGTCATGTAGATCGAGTGACCATCACACAGCTTTTCATAGTTACCTCACACCATTGCCAGTCCACCCTTATGGAGATCCACCCGAGGTAGCCTCTATAAGTTAGTGGGGGAAGTCATACCTTATCACCTAGTACAGCTGGACCACGGCTTTCCACAACACTAGTGAAATGGGTACACATCACCATAGACAATGTCCCATTCATGCCAGACCTTGGTCTACACATGCACAACTCAACTCCCCCACCAGTGGAATGACTCCGAGGGCTGGTAACCCTACTTGGCCCAGTTGCAATTTGCAAATTTGTGGTTGTACTGTTTTACAATAGGAGGTCATCACAGGATTAAGTCCTTAATTTGTCTAAATGGTACATACCACAAATCACAATTTCTCGTGCGGCATCGGCACCAACCTCTCTTACCATCCGTCTAGACAGTTATAACAGGTTTTTAAGGTTTTGAGAAGCATAAAATTAAGTTATCAAAAATTATTAGTCATTTACATCCCGTGACTATCCCAAAACAAGGTTTCATATTTAAAGATTGATGATCATGGTAAATTAGTGCCATAGAGTTGACAAGACTAGTATGGCATTAAATATGACTTATACCTAGTAAAGTTATCATTAGCATCTAGGGTGATAAGGATCACGTATTTCAAGTGTCAAGGAATGGCATAACAATAATATTACTATATCATCAAGTAGGCATGTAGCTACCTTAGGCTTTGACATACATTTGCATAATAAATTAAGTATGCAGTTTGATAATTTAAAAGAATATAATTTTGCATAAAATGTAGGATCAATATGATCAAAGTAATGACTTGCCTTGCTCAGTTTACCACGACCTTGATCTAACAGTCAGTGGTCTGGAATCTTTGGTCTTTGCTTTTACCCAAGTCTTGATCCTACTCAAACTCATCGCTTCTTCGAGACCTCAGATTCAATACGCTGCAAATGAATGAAAGACCAAATAAATCCAAATAACTTCAAAAGTTCATTTAGATTTAATTGGGCTTATTTATATTTTGTTATGATTGAGGATAGAGAGAAGATTTAGCGAATTGCAGAATAGAGACAGAGTTAAATGAATTTTGAGTGAAAGCGAAGCGACGGAATAACTTTGCTGGGAAGGGTAAAAGGAAGGATTGATGATGAAGGAGTTCTCACGAGGATATTCTGCTGTAGATTGGAGCATGGCTGGACATAGCCAAATGAGCCGAATGCAAGATACCAAGCCTCGATATTTAATTTAATAGCTTCTTTATGTAATTTATTTTTATTAATGAAGTTTCGTATGTTAGGCAAGACTTACGGATAGATAGGAGAGATCGTTCGGAATCCAAGGTATTAATAACTTAGAGATTTTAGGATGTTTGTTTTACATATGATATGTCACTACTACAAAAGAGGCTATACTGGACGGCTACATCACAGACGGTTCATATGGAACCGTCTGTGCTTAAACTATCACAGACGGTTTATACTAACAACTATCAGTGACATTTTCATAGACGGTTATTAACACAAACCATCTGTGATAATTGAGATATCACAGACAGTTCGTGTTAATAACCGTCTATGAAAGTCGTGGACATCATAGACGGTTCGTATAAAAACCCGTCTCTGATATTGTGGATGTCACAGACAGTTCTTATAATAAACCGTATGTGATATTCCGAACATCACATATGGTTTGTATGAATAACCGTCTATGATAATTCACAGACGGTTATTAATACGAACCGTCTGTGATAATGTTCGTATCACAAACTATTTATGGTTGGAACCGTCTGGGATAATCTGCGCTATTAAATATCGGGTGTACGTGGTCTCGACACAGATCTGTCTTCATTGCGCTGCATCGATGGAGTGAGGCAGCCGGCTTTGGGGAGTTTGGTGAAAACATATCGCTTGTAGATCTATATACATCTTCTTAGAGATCAGAGGTTAGTACTCAATTGCTTCTAATAACTTATATGCCCTGTAATTGAAAGAGATGATAGCTAGGTTTTTATTTAAATCTAGATAGATAGCTAGCTAGGTTTAGAAAAATAATGGTACTTTGCTATAATAGCGCTAATAATCCAGTTTGACACCTATTTGTTACATGTGTAGCGTAGATGGATCGAAGCTAGATGTACGTTGAGAACTGTGTGAGTGAACAATACATTAATGGCGTGTTTGCTTTTAGAAGAGTGACCGAGCTGGATATGTTGAAGAAGGAGATGGAATATATGTACCGTCCATGCATTGATTGTGATAATATAAAGATGCTTAGCAACTCAGCGTAGATCGAAACTCACTTGATTCGAAGGGGTTTCAGAAAGGGGTACAAATGTTGGACCAGTCATGGTGAAGAGAAGATTACACAAGAAGGTAGTTATGACATCGTCGAGGGAGACAATAATATGTCGGTTGTGGACTGTGTTTTCGATGACGATAGGTCGCAGGATGACAATTTGGATCAGATGCTACGTGATGCAGAAGGGAACTATAGGGAGAGAGAGTTTGGTAAATTCGAGGAATTGACGGAGAACTCGGAGAAACCTTTGTTCCCGGGCTACAAGCTGCAATACACGAGGTTATCATCCATTCTTGAACTGGTGAAATTGAAAGCAATGGTTGGTCCAACAAGAGTTTCACGGTATTGTTAGGTCTCCTAGCAGACATACTTCTAAAAGGAAATGTGTTGCCGAGAACCACCTACCAAGCCAAGAAGATTCTTTGTCCACTGGGAATGGAAGTAGATGTCCGAATGATTGTATCCTTTACTGTAAAGAGTATGCTAGCTTACATGTTTCTCCAGTGTACAAAGCATCCCGATACAAGTATAAAAATGACTCCGATAATGGAAAGAGCATCGAGGTGAAGCAAGTTATACACTCCAGTGTGTCAGGTTCAATGAACTTGAGACACTGGTGTGTGTAATTTGATTCATAGAACTTTGTTTACGCTCATAGCTCACTGCAGTTAGTTTTTTCTTACAAGAGAGATGATGTCCACACAGTCTTCGTTGTCATCTTCTGGGTCTCACACTCCTAAGATCAAGATAACTAAGCGTGGCTGAGGAGTATCGAAAAAGCCAGAGGGCTGAATGATCATCACGGTGGTCTCTCCGGATGGGGTTCCTCTGCAACTTAAGAAAGTAGCGACAACATTTTGGACTACCTACGGGATAATTGGAAGGTAACGGGTTCCTATCACCATAACAAGTTGGAAAGATTTGACAAATGATCAGAAAGATTAGCTGTGAGAGGAAATAACAAATTCGTTTAAGATCCCAGTAGAAGTACAGGAACTCGTGCAACGGCAGGGAAAAGCATGAAAGAACTTCAACAACACTCTTGTCATGCAGTACGTGGCTAAGGATCTCACGCCCTTCACGAGGTATTCTTTTGTGTTGCTGAAAACAAGGGACGCCTTTGTGCAGATGAAGACAATGACCAAATTTGAACAACCAAGTGCGGCGCACAAGGCTCTCCAGTCACAAAACACTCACCCTCACAGACTCAGCACTGCTGGGTACGCAGGTAAAATCATGCAGTGGAGGATGCAGGATAAGGTCATAATCCAATTGGAGGCCTCCCTACCATTTGCCAGGATCGCAAAACGAGTGTGCCCGAAACTGTTTCAGAGCGAGGTCATCAACCACGTCTTCGGGTGTCTCCTCTTTCAAAAACCTTGTAGACAAGGAAGTGTCCCAATGCCTGGTAAGATATGTTAAACTATACAGTTGTTAATACCTCTTGAACTTCATGGGTTTGAAAATAACATGATTGCCTCTTGAAGCAATCATTGACTACCGAATCTTCTCGAGGCTCCTTTGAAGAATATAAGGGGAGAGATATACTATCACAGGCCCTGGGATACAAGGAGCATCCAGGTCGCACGTGAGGTCTAGGGGTTTACATATTTTGGAAGCATGTATTCCCAAATGACTCTAAGACATATAGGAGTAGGAAGGGATCCAAGGCCTATCGCAACGAACAAATAAAACAAGAACTTCATGCATAACTTGAGGAACAACTATCTGCCTCACTTCAAGAGAAGACTGCCTCACTTTGAGGAGCGATAGATTCATTGAGGGAAGAACTGAGACAAGTCCACAACCAATCACAACTCACCCTTGTTAATGCAGTACCCAGTCCCTCTCAACGTCAGAGTGGTTGCGCGTCCATGCCAATTACTGAACATAGCGACACCCACTTACCTATTGACGACATCCAGTAGCCCAAGAGGGACATCGCCCTGGACCTATCACATTGGCTCTCATGGCTCCACCTCCAGCTCCGGTTCTAAAGCCTATTGCATCGGCTCCTGTGGAGGTGATGCTGAAAATGTATCGTAAGCGAGGTGCTAAAACCCAACCGCCCAAGCAATGGAAATTCATTCTCGGAGTGTCGTTGGTCCCTAAGTCACAATGACCCCGGCTTGGACTGGTTTGCAATACATTGCATACCTGGTACATGCAGAGGTCTAACATGAAGCCAAACTAGCACAGCGGATTCACTGTGAGATACGTGGAGGTGCATTTCCTCTATTACTCGGGCTACTTCGTCATGACCTTCGAAGACTTATTCTTACTATTCAGCATCGACGAACTCGATGCCTCCCTTCTACGATGCTGGACATTGTAAGTGTACTATACAATGAAGTTCTACATTCACGTCATACCGATAAATTTCATTACTCTTTACTTATATATAGATGACTGGCATCATGAACCGGAAGTTTGAGGAGCTGGCCCAGCATGGCCAAAACTTTGTGACTTGAGCTTCCGATGTTGAAATAGTACTTGGAGCCAAGAAGCTTCGCGCTGCCATTGAGATTGGCGTACCGCAGGACACCCAACCCACCCCTGAGGAAAATGATCAGGCATTTCACTTCCTCAGACACCATCTCTGTCTCACTCTCAAGAATGAGTACATGGCAGAGAAGAGCGCGCTAGCACTCTAGACTGCACTCAAGAAGCGGTTTGAGAGGCTAAAGTACACCATTCTTCCTCAGGCAGAGCAAGAATGGATTCGACTGAGGTTTGCCAACTTCAAGACGGTCAGGGAGTACAATTCTGCCTTGTACATGATTTGTACCAATCTTCAACTTTGTGGCAAGCAGATTACAGATGAACAGAAGATTGAGAAGACCCTATCCACCTTCCACCCCAATGCAGTGCAATCCGCACGCAATTATCATCAAGACGGCTACAAGGAGTATGCCGAATTGATTGATATGATGCAGGTTACAAAGCCTTAGGATGAAGTTCCCCGCAAGAACTACGTCACACAGCCACCTGGGAGGTCCACTGGCTGTGAAGCCAACGCCGGGAGCTACAAGGTGCGAAAGCCCTTGATGAAGAAAAGGGGGAGGAAGGGTAAGGTCGCAGCCTAGAAAGGCAAGTCAGAAGCTCCACGTGAGAATAAGGCGATCAAGCCCAAGTGGGATGGCAAGGCCTATGGCCAACAGGACCAATCCTGCTTCAATTGTGGCAAGTGGGGGCGTTGGTCGCGGATCTGTAAAGAGCCGCAACATGTCATTGATGTCTTCCAAGCTCAGAAGAAGAAGGAAGGCAAAGGGCAGCATGAAACCCACTTTGCATCTGTTGAGGGGGAGTGTTCTGAACAGCTGCCTACGCTGATGGAGGTTGAGACCATCCCGGTAGCAGCATCCCCTTTTGACTTAGCAGCAGCCACCGTCATGATTTCTCTTGAAGAGCATATCACCGCCTAGAAAATAACAGACAAAGTCTCTGATTTTTAGCAGATTCAGTCTAAAGCATAGAATTGTCGAGACCCCGGATTATCAAACCCGGACCCTCTGTGTATTACTGCACTAGTCCCAGATCAAAGCTAGTGCACACAGTTAAACAGAATGGAAAACATCACCATCAACGATTTATTACAATACTTAAGAGTACTGACCGAAATGTCTCATTATTACAACTGAGGTTTCACTGACCTCGCACACATAAAACAAAGCGGAAGCAAAACATAAACTCGATGACAACCCATCAATACGCCACAGGCAATTGACTGGGGAAGCGCGACCTAGTCCTCCGGGAAGAATCCATCGCAGCCACAAGCGAAGCAGTAGTCGTAGTCACCTTCTTGAGCTTCAACTTCCTCTGAGATTTATTTTTGAGTGTAGCACGTGAGTACATAAAGTACTCCGCAAGTCTTGGGAAAAATGCATATATGCAAGGCTTGACAAGGGAAGTGTCGTAGGGGTGGCCCCCACCTAAGCCCAGCAGGCCTGTTAGGAGGTTATAAGAACCAGAGTAACGTGTGTAATGACATAAGTGCCCCTAATGGGGAGGTACGGATGTAAGGGCATAACTGTAAAAGCATACTCCATGTGAATATATATATCAGGATGAGGGGGAGGATGAGGCAGAACACTCCCACCTCTCCACTACCATCTCTCTCTCTGTTTGGTCTGTAGCCACAACAGTTGGCGCCAAAAAAAGCTTCATCAGCGGCGGCTAAGGGAAAGAAGACAGCTGGGTCGGAGCGGCGCGTGAATACTAGGGCTTCGGCATCGGCCGCCGAAGGAGCTGGCGGCGGCGCAGGCGCCGTGGTCGCGGACGTTGACGCTCGCACTACAACGACCGACCTTGCCAGCGCCGCTACAACGACATCCAACCCCCTCGTTGGCACTGCAACGGCAGCCCCCGCCACCCTCGCCGGCAGCGCAGATCGGGCGGCCGGGGGTAGCCGCAGTGAAGCATCCGGCGGATCTGGAGATTTTGAGGCGATGGTCCCTGCACCGACCTGTCCGCTGGGTGTTCCAGCGGCCCCGACAGCACCCGCGGTGGAAAGCGCCCTACTAGCAGCCCTCGACGCGTTCCAACGGGAACTAGGGGACCTTCGTGGAGCTGTCCGGGATATGCAAGAGGCTCGGAGCCAGCAGGCCGCGCCAGTAACCACGCTCGACCCTCGTGAAGCCCCCACGCCTAGCCGCGTGTCGCTGTGGCGCGTAGATCCGGAGTCCCCGCTTTCGGCGGGGCTGCAGCAGGCGGCATGGCCCGAAGACTTCAAGTTTCCTAGCGTCATCGACCCGTACAAAGGCGACACGGACCCCCGCGAGTTCGTGCGCGTGTACGAAACCGCGATCGAGGCCGCGGGCGGAGACGACACCACGAAGGCGAAGGGACTCCCCCTCGCGCTGCAAGGAGTGGCGCTCTCTTGGTTCTTTACCATAGAGCCGGGCTCCATCTACGCGTGGGAGCTGCTCCGCGACCGTCTTCACAACAACTTCCAAGGAAACTGTGCCGAGCGAGTCGACGCGGACCAACTCTTCGCTGTGAAGCAAAGACCCTCGGAGAAGCTCCGGGACTACTTCAAGCGCTTCGCCAAGATTCGATGCCAAGTAAGAGACGTTAATGAAACCACCGTCGTTAATGCAGCCATACAGGGCCTTCGTCCGGGCCCGATGGCCGAGTACAACGCGCGGAGGCCAATCAAGATAGTCGCCAAGCTCTTTGACAAAATGGACGAGTACACGCGGGCGGAGGAGGATGCGCGAAGACGCAGCATTACCGCCCTCGACCTCGCCCATGGGGAGCGCCCCCCGCGTGAAGTAGGGGCGGGGGGTCCCTCCTCGAAGCAGGGCCGCGGCCGAGAGCCCTGGGGAGGTCCTCCCCGAGGCAGCGACACCGGGGTGCGGGAAGGCTCTTCAAGGAGCAGGCATAAACCTCGGCGCCGCCAGCGCAGGTCACAGGCGGCCCATCATGTCCTCGACACTGAGAGCGCCCGCCACATACCCGACCCCGCCTCATGGAGGGGGGACCGGGGATCGGAAGGCGGACTTGATTGCGGCAGCCAACCCCACGCAAAACAAGAGCTCCTACACTACGACAAGTGGTGCAAGGTACACGGCTACGGTGATCACTACACAAGGGCATGCACCGCAGTTATGGAGCTGCGGAGGGTGACGGCCGGGTCTCGAGCTCTGCCTCCTCGGCCCCCTGCCGAAGCCCACGTGGAGCACCCAAGGGGTAGCCCCATACGAGCTGCCGCAACGGAGGGCGCGCGGCATCGCACCGTTAGCGTCATCACCGGAGGTTCCTCCTCAAGGGCCCCCGGGGAGCAGCCGCAATTGTGGATGCCGCCCCGCAACATCACCTTCGACGTGAACGACGCCAGGGGTGTGGAGTACCCTCACCAAGACCCTCTAGTCATCCAGGCCCACATAGCACGCTGTGATGTCCGCCGCGTCCTTGTCGACAGGGGAAGCTCCGCGAATATCTTATTCGCCGAAGCCCTCGATCGTATGGGGATCCCCTGAAGCCGGCTAGAGCAGCCAGGAGCTCCACTTCACGTCCTCGAGGGGCAACCGCTACAGGCCTTGGGGCACGTGTCCCTTCCGGTCACGTTCCGTCAGGAGGGCAACAAGGGTAACATCCGGACCGAGCATGTCATCTTCGACGTCGTAGACATCCCACATCCCTACAACGCCATACTAGGCCGACCCACTATCAACTCTTTCGAGGCGATCCCGCACTACGCGTTTTTGTGTGTGAAGCTCCCGGGCCCAGAGGGTGTTATCACCGTCTTCGGCGATCAGGACCTGGCCAGACGTGCCGAGGTCGGCAGCCGCGTTCCGCATCGCCCGGTGCACGCCCTCTCCGGCACGCTCGGCGATGGGCCCTCCGCCCCTGGGTGGACGCCCAAGCCTCGGCCCGAGGGCGGAGTCAAGAAGGTGCCGCTCCAGGCGGAGGGGCAGTTTGTGTCCATCGGCGAGGGGCTCCCACCGGCGGTCGAGCGGGATCTGCTCCGAGTGCTTCAGAACAACGTTGACATTTTCGCATGGTCTCCGGAGGACATCAAGGGCGTAGACCGAGCAGTAATCGAGCATCGCTTGGCGGTCCGCCCCGACGCCAAGCCGGTCAAGCAAAGGCTTCGGCGTATGTCGATGGATCGGCAGCAGGCGGCCAAGACAGAGGTTGCGAAGCTTCTTCGCGCCGGGGTCATCCGCGAAGTCCACCATCGAGAGTGGCTCGCTAACCCGGTACTAGTCAAAAAGGCCAACGGGGCCTGGCGTATGTGCATCGACTTCACGGCACTCAACAAGGCGTGCCCAAAGGACAATTACCCCTTACCGCGCATTGATCAGCTGGTCGACGCCACCGCGGGGTGCGAACTCATGAGTTTCCTGGACGCCTATTCTGGCTACCACCAGGTGTACATGGCCGAAGACGACGAGGAGAAGACCAGTTTCATCACACCGCTTGGGACGTTCTGCTTCGTCAGAATGCCCTTTGGCTTGAAGAACGCAGGCGCTACCTTTACCCGTCTCGTCGCTATTGCCCTGGCCGCCCAGCTCGGGAGGAACGTCGAAGCTTACGTCGATGACGTGGTGGTCAAAACTCGGCAGCTTGCTCTGCATGGCCGGGACCTCCAGGAGACCTTCGACAACCTCCGGAAGGCGGGCATCAAGCTCAACCCCGACAAATGTGTCTTCGGGGTGCAGGCGGGCAAACTCCTAGGTTTCCTCGTGTCCGGACGAGGCATCCAGGCGAACCCCGACAAAGTAGACGCCATCCTGGGTATAGAGCCGCCCAAAACGAGGGAGGTCCAGAGGCTGGCGGGCCGCATGGCAGCACTAAGCCACTTCCTATCCAGGGCAGCGGAGCGGGGCCTGCCATTTTTCAAGACACTCCGCGGGTGCGATGGATTTCGTTGGGACGCAGATTGCGCGAAGGCCTTCAACGAGCTCAAGGAGCACCTGGCAAGCCTCCCCACCCTGGTTGCCCCAGCACTAGAGGCTCCCCTCCTGATCTATCTGGCCGCATCAGCCACCGTGGTCAGCGCTGTCCTCGTCTTAGAGGAAGGCGCCATGCAGCGGCCCGTATACTTTGTCTCTGAAGCCCTCCAAGGCACCAAGACAAGATACACGGAGCTCGAGAAGCTCGCCTACGCGCTGGTCATGGCCTCCAGGAAACTTCGGCATTACTTTCAGGCCCACCCGATCACAGTGCCTTCCTCATTCCCCCTGGCAGAGATGTTACACAACAAGGAGTCCACAGGGCGCATCGGCAAATGGGCTGCTGAGCTCGCCCCCTTCTCCTTGACGTATGCTTCACGAACGGCAATCAAATCCCAAGTCCTGGCGGATTTTCTCGCCGAATGGACCCCGCCGGCCCAACCAGTCCAGACGCACGACGACCCCGTCTGGACGCTTACCATTGACGGAGCTTACGGCGTCGCGGGCGCGGGCGTAGGTGCGGTGATCGTCACGCCCGAAGGACAGCGTTTGCTATACTCGGCGCGCCTTGCCTTCCCCGCTACCAACAACACGGCTGAGTACGAGGCACTGCTCTTTGGCCTGGTGAAGCTCAAGGCAGTCGGCGCGAGACGGGTGCTAGTCCGCACCGACTCGCGCTTGGTGGCTGGTCATGTGGATAAGTCATATCAAGCCAAGGACCCTGAGTTGGCCAAGTACCTCGCGGCTGTGAGGGCGAGGGAAAGGCACTTTTTGGGCGTCACCATCAAGGCCATCCCCCGCGCGGAGAACGAGCAGGCCGACGCCCTCGCTAAGTCGGCCAGCCAGCAACTGCCCCCCCTGATGGGGCATTTTACGAGGTATTAGTGCAGGTGGCCATCGCACAGGACAACCGGGACGCGGCACTCGTCCACCACATTGACCGGCCAGGTGATTGGCGAGAGCCCATCTTCAATTTCTTGCAAGGCATCGCCGAGCCGGAGGACCCCGCCGAGCTTCGGCGCCTGCAGCACCGCGCAAGGTCCTTCCAGGTGTTCGAAGGAATACTCTACAAGAGGGGGGTTTGCGCACCGCTCCTGCGCTGCCTCTCGACTGAGGGGGGGAAAGGAGCTCCTTGCGGAGATCCACGCGGGCGCGTGCGGATCCCACCTGGCACCGAGGTCATTAGTGGGCAAGGCGTTCAGGCAAGGCTTCTACTGGCCAACTGCCATCACCGACGCCCAGGACCTCGTCCGTCGGTGCCAAGGGTGCCAGTGGATGGCACGCATCATCCGCAGGCCCCCGACGAGCCTCAACCCTATTCCTCCGGTGTGGGGTCATTGACATAGTAGGACCGCTTGCCCGAGCTCCAGGGGACCTCCAGTTTGTGGTGGTCGCGCTGGAGTATTTCTCCAGATGGCCGGAAGCGGTCGCCCTGGCTAAAGTAACTTCTGCGGCCATACAGCGCTTCCTCTGGCAAAACATCATATGTCGCTTTGGCGTGCCCCGGGAGCTCACGGTTGACAATGGCCTGCAGTTCGATGCCACCCTATTCAAAGACTATTGTGACAGCATGGGCATCACCCTCCGATTCGCCTCGGTAGGGCATCCCCAGTCCAACGGGGCGGTCGAACGGGCGAATGGCGCCATCTCCGCTGCCATCAAAAAGCGCCTGGTCGGGTTGCCGAAGGGCAAGTGGCCAAGCGAGCTTCACAGCGTTCTTTGGTCGCTTCGCACAACGGTAACGCGCCCGACGGGATTCACGCCGTTCAAGCTCCTTTTCGGCAACGAAGCAGTGACGCCCGAGGAAATCAAGGCCGGCTCGCGGAGGGTCCTCGTCCAAGCACCCGAAGAGGAGCGCCGTGTGTCCTTGGACCTCCTCGACGGGCTACGGGCAGATGCAGCCCACCATGTCGAGAAGTATGCGCGGCAGACAATGCGTACTCGGGACCGCTCTATATGCCCGCGGGGATTCAAGCCTGGGGATCTCGTTCTCAGAGTGGCGCTTCAGGCGGAGACCGCTGGCAAGCTGGAGTCCAAGTGGGAAGGCCCGTACATTGTGATGGAGGCATTGCCGAAGGGGGCGTACCGCCTCGCCACGCTCGAAGGACAAACCCTCCAGCACACATGGAATGCGAACAGGTTGCGGCGATACTACGCCTAGAAGTAGGACAACAAGCGTAGAGCCACCAGCCCTTTGTTATACGATGCTCGCCCGCGCAAACGGGAGTTCAATAAAGGTTGCTGTTCCCAGAGCATTCCCTGTCCGCGCTGAGCGGAACAAAGTCCACGGACTCTAAATAAGACGTAGCGTCGAGGTCTGCCTCCGCACGCGCGAGTCTCCGGACTATAAAGGAAGTCGTAGCATCGAGGTCCGCCTCCGCACGCACTAGTCCACGGACTTTAAATAAGATGTAGCGTCGAGGTCTGCCTCCGCACGCGCGAGTCTCCGGACTATAAAGGAAGTCGTAGCGTCGAGGTCCGCCTCCGCACGCACCAGTCTACGGACTTTAAATAAGACGTAGCGTCGAGGTCCGCCTCCGCACGCACCAGTCTACGGACTTTAAATAAGACGTAGCATCAAGGTCCGCCTCCGCACGCACCAGTCTACGGACTTTAAATAAGACGTAGCGTCGAGGTCCGCCTCCGCACGCACCAGTCTACGGACTTTAAATAAGACGTAGCGTCGAGGTCCGCCTCCGCATGCACCAGTCTACGGACTTTAAATAAGACACAACGGGGGGACGCCCTCGCGCGCACCAGTCTACGGACTCTAAATAAGACGTAGCGTCGAGGTCCGCCTCCGCACGCACCAGTCTACGGACTCTAAATAAGACGTAGCGTCGAGGTCCGCCTCCGCACGCGCGAGTCTCCGGACTATAAAGCAAGTCGTAGCGTTGAGGTTCGCCTCCGCACGCGCCAGTCCACGGACTTTAAATAAGACGTAGCGTCGAGGTCTGCCTCCGCACGCGTGAGTCTCCGGACTATAAATAAAAGCGTAGCGTCGAGGTTCGCCTCCGCACGCGCCAGTCCACGGACTCCAAATAAGACGCGGATGTTCTTCCTGCGCACTCTACGGAGTCTAAACAAGACGCGAACTCCGCGCATGCCAGGGACCTCGTCCTTGGCATACTCTGCGGAGTATAAATAAGACGCGGATGTCCTCCCTGTGCATACTCTACGGAGTATAAATAAAACGCGGGTGTCCTCCCTGCGCGCTCTGCGGAATATAAACAAGATGCAGAGGTCTTCCCTTCGCGTTCGGCGACAGGTAACACCAAGAAAGGTACTACTTGGTTTCGTTATAAAAGCAAAGCGGCTACATGGTTACAAGCATACGAACCAGTACATCATCCCATCGCCCTACCCGACCAACCGCTCAGCCTTGGCGCGGTGCGGACGAACCCGTGCCATCGTCGCCGTGACGCTGAAAGACTCCTTCGAGCCAGTGGAGGAGGTCCCCCTCCCCATGCAGCGTCTGCTGCACGGCGACCCTCGCTGCATCTTCCCCGAAGCGGCCCCAGATCCGTTGATGGAAGTTCTGCAGGCTAGGCCCGATGGAGTGAATGGCGTCCGACATAACTTCTGGATGGCCGGGAGGATCCAGTTGAGGATTCGCCAGCTCATGGGTATGTCTGCACCCACGAGTGTGAAGTAGGGCGAGGGCGAAGCACGCACCAAGATAGCCGCAGTGCTCGCCAAACGTTCTGGCGCCACGAAGAGCAACCCCTGCCCCCTCCTTGATCAACCCGAGCGTCTCTGACAGGGCCTCCGGCCCGTGCGTAGGGTCCGGCACTCTGACGCACAGATCTCGGAGGGCCTGGTTCAGAGACTCCATGGCCCGCCACGCCGACATGGACGTATTTTCCAAGACAAGACTATTCCCTGCAGCAGACTCCGCCAGCTGGGCGTTCTCCCCTTCTAGGGCGGCGATCTGCTACAGAAAGGCGGCGCGCTCCTCAGCCGCGGCGCACTTGGCTTCCGCGGCCTCGAGTTGTGCGGCCGCCATGGCGCCCCCCAGCGCGCGAAGTTCTTCATCCTTCGCTGCGAGAGCATCGTTTTCTTCATGAAGGCTGGCTTCCAGAGCCCTCCGCTCCCGAACACGGGCCTCGTCGAAGGACCGGCTAAGGGCAAGCGTCTGGCAAAAACAACAAGTCAGCAGGCGCCCAGCAGTACCTTGCAAGCTGAAGCGCACATATTTACCCTCATCTCGGAGGCCTGCAGCGTGAGCGCTAGGAGATCCCCCTTGCATGACGACAGCATCTCTCGGTCAAGGCCGTTGTCGGCACGCTCTGCGGCTGCAGCGAGGACGCGAAGTATCTCCAGGCGAGGGAGGAAGTCCGAGCGAGCGAGCCCCGGCCCCAACACGCCAGGATTTACCGAGGCCGCGGCCACGTCAACAGCAACGGACATCTGCGGGGCACCCTGCACAAGGCTTTCGACTTCGCGCATACCTCCGTTGCTCGATCCTTCGCCATGTCCGGGAGACCTCGTCTTGCCTGATGTTGGCAGAATGAGCGAGCAGATCGGAGAGAGTTTCGCGAAGTCACGAGAAGAAAGGAATTCACGCCTACCTCCTGCGCCTCTCGTCGCGGTAGGAAGTGGCACCGTTTCGACGGCCATGCAGGAGGCGGGCACCTCGGTGGTCGGCGAGGAGGTCTTCTCGGCCGCGCCAGACGCCGTAATCCCGCGGCAAGGCCCCGCAACGGCGTATCGACCCCTCGCTGGCGGCGGGGACTGCGTCCGAGGGCGTTTCGCCGGCGGCGGCACAAGCGATTCTTCCGGGGCAACACTAGCTACGGTTCCCGTCGCCGGGCGCGCCCTCGCTGGCCGCTGCGGTTGATAGCGCACCATCAACCGTGGTTTTTTCGCTGGGAACGGTGCTCCCCCTCGGGTTGGCGAGTTCCAGCTCAACGGTGGCCGCAAGCACGGGTTTGTTGGCGTCGGCGGAGGGTGCCAGGGGCTTCAAGGCGGCGCGCTCCTCCGAGGTAGTGTGGCCGGGCCCACCGCCGGTCGCACGCCCCATCTCAGCTGTGCTAGTCGCCGAGGGGCCTGCGGGGTCGCATACGGCAGACGGGGAACGGGCCCGGCGTCGCGAGGATAACACCCTCGCAGGGCTATCACCGTCCTGAGTGCCCGGAGTCCCGGCGGGAAGCTCCTCCGGCACCGAACGTTCGGGCACAGTAATGCCTAGAGCCTCGCATGTGCGGCTTACCCGCCCTTGCTTAGCCGCCTTGACTGCGACCTCGCGAGCCTGGTGCTCCTTAAGTGTGTACGGGCCGAGGAGCGCCGCAACCGCGCGCTCCGCATCTTCTAGCCGAGCCACTGCGCAGGAGATCACATCAGTCAGGCGGAGACCAAACAGGTACAATGGCGCGCGTAAAACGTGCTGGGCGACTTACAAGGAGCGGAGGGCGGAAGCAGGCGAGATACGGATGGGCTGAACCCGTCCTCGCGGGGGCCGTTCTGTCCAACATACTTCCCCCGGGAGGAGAGGGGCGCCGCCCCATACATTGTGAACTCCTCGGCTAGGTCGCGCAGGCTCATTCGACGGGCGACGCTGACAAGACTCTGTAGCTTTCGCGTGTCGTCAGTCTCTGCCTTCAGACTCGGCGTACTGTTAAACGAGATCGGCCCACCTTGGCATTGCATTCCGCTCTTGTCGGTCACGGTGTAGTAGAACCACTGCCGAGTCCAGCTGGACTCCCATTACCTCGGCGAGGCTGGCGCGGGGAACAATGTCGCGCATGACGCCCGGAGCACGAAGTCCACACCGCCGAAGTTGGACACCGCCCTGTCAACTTTTCGGGGCCGACAGCGTGCGTCGTGCAGTGTGGCGAATAAGCTCGCGCTGGGATGCCCCCCCTCTGTCCGCATCGCCCACGTGAAGACAACTAGGCGGAGTATTGCGTGGGGCGTCAGTTGGGCTAGCTCCAACTTGTAGGCCCGCAGGACTTCGCCCACGAACAACGTGGAGGGCATTCGAAGGCCGGCATCGAAGAACGCGACAAAAACAATTGCCTCCATTGCCCGGGGCTTCGGCTCCATCTCGTCCCGACGGGGTAGGCGAGCCCCATCGCGATCCACGATCTTCCTCTCATCCACGAGTCGCTGCAGCGTCCCTTCGGTCACACGGCTCTTCCCCAGCACACAGGAACAGCTGCCACCCGAGTGCTCCATGGCGTCCCACCACTTGTTGGCGCGCGAGCTCCCCCGCGGCACCAGCTTGTACTCCCTGGAAGGATGGGACACCTCGCCCTGGCTAGGCAAGGAACCGCTGCGGGGATGGTAGGTGGCGTCGTCATGGCTAGCCATCGCTCTTCGTGACCAGGGAGAAAGAAGCAGGGAAAAGAGCAACTGGCGTTACAATTAGCACGGGCGGAAGCAAAGTGGCAGATCAAAAACAAACAAAAAGCAAGCAAGGGTGCCTCCACCT
Organism: Dendrocalamus latiflorus; assembly: GCA_017311315.1. Lineage (NCBI taxonomy): Eukaryota > Viridiplantae > Streptophyta > Magnoliopsida > Poales > Poaceae > Dendrocalamus > Dendrocalamus latiflorus. Next base: position 10,144,723 of record CM029640.1, on the reverse strand, counting down.
CAACACTGGCACCTTATAAAGGCCGCTCGCCTCTCATGTGGCTCGAGGCGCAGACAGATCAAACGCAGCGATTCGGCTGCCCACGTTTTGGAAGGAAGAACCGCCGGGGCTTAGAGGGCCGTGCCCGGTAGGTGGCCAAGCAGCGCACAACGCCTCCACGCCTTCAACACGCGTCCAACTTCCCTTGGGAAGAGGCGAACGGTCACGGTCACGCAACCGCTCACATCCCTGGTTTGTGCATTTTGATGGGCGGTGCGGTAGTTATCCCACCAGTTAGCAGCGATTCCCTTGAGCTGGTGAGCAGCATACAGCACCTTCTCGTTGTCGTTGCACTGAGCTAAGACCAATTTCCTTTCCACATCCTTGATCCAATCATCTGCCTCCAGGGGATCCACTGATCCAGCAAAAGTGGGAGGCCTTGTCCTCATGAATTCTCCCAACTTAGACTGGGGTGCCTGGTTGGGTGCCTGCTGGGCTGGCTGCACTTGGTTTTGTGCTAAGGCTTGAAGAATCTGAAGTTGCATGGCCATCATCTGTTCCAAGTTGGGGGCCTGAGCGGGAGGTGGTGGAATGTTGTCCTCTGGCTGATTGTTGGCGTCACGGCTGTTGCCAGGGTTGCTCCTTGTGTTCACCATCTGAAGTGGTTTAGGTTAGCAGAAGGTAAGAGGGAAATAGCAAAGGTAAGAGATTAGGGGAACTAAATCACATCCCAAGCCTACACACAAGAAGAAACCAGCAACCACTTAGGGAAAACTTTATTAAAATCAAGTTAGTTTTATGAATGGTTGTACCACAAGTGCACATAGGCTTGGTACAGTCCATCTAGCACACCAAAACATAGCATAAAGCGTTCTAAAGACGCGGACATTTTATTTGGGTACTACTGACTCAAAAGACTACTAATCCTCTCCAAAGACGCGCTCCTCAGGGTCCTCCTCCAGGTCCTCTTCTGGATCCTCCTCCGGGTCTTCCTGGCGCTCTCTCACGTGGTGTCTCGAACAATCACACTCAGCCGAGGCACGGGGATGGTTACGACTGGAGGCAGTCGAACGCGAGCGGGAAGGAGAAGGCTTGCGCTTCTTGAGAGTGATGACAGGTGGCGGACTGGGGCGTCGCACCTTCTTGCGTGCTGTGAGCCGAGTGCGGAGTCCTGAAAGTCGAACTGGCGCACGGTTGGTAGGGGCGGCGGCTGGTGCAGGTGAAGACGGCGTGTAGTCGGGTACAACTTTGAGACGTCCCAATCTAAACTCGTCTGTCTGGCTCCGAAGAAGCTGCGCGCGAAGAGTGTCGGAGTGCTGATAGCTGGAAGTGACAAGCATCCGGAGTTGTCCAATCTCCTCCTGAGCTCTAGCATAAGTGACTGCCATCACTTGGGTGAGTTGCACCTGATGTGACAATCGAGGATCATCAGCTGGAATGTCAAAGGGGTCTGGATACCTTTGTCCTGCTCGAGGGTTGATGAAGAAGTAAAAAGGAGACTGATGTACAGCATCCTTGTGCAGGTGGCACAACTCATCAATGGCGAGGCGTGCTGCGTCCTGGACAGCGTCGAAACAGCGGGACCGAGGGTGCTTGATGGGGTATGTGTGGGAGTTGAATTCCTCTTCCCGTGCATACAGGAATACCTCCATCGTCCATGAGTCTCGATCCAGGATCCGCGTCTTCCGCCCCCTGAAAATGGGCGGCTGACGGTACTCCAAGCACTGCATCAGCTGCCGGAGAAGGCTAGCGAATGCTCCAGCATCCTCTCCATGTGAGTAGTAGTCCCACGGGGCAGCGGAGGATGACCAGCCATCTACAAAGTTGAGTAAAAGAAAAGATTAGTAAAAGTTTTTAACAAATGGAGTTGGAGACAAGAACGAGATTCTAAGTAGGAAGAGAGTAGAAGCAAAGAAGCTTATACATTTTTAATATACTCTTTTTTATAAATATAAGTCCTTATGGTTTGCCATTCTTAACCTAGGTCACGTCCTACAGTCAAATTGGCTCTGATACCATCTCTGTCGGGACCCCGGATTATCAAACCCGGACCCTCTGTGTATTACTGCACTAGTCCCAGATCAAAGCTAGTGCACACAGTTAAACAGAATGGAAAACATCACCATCAACGATTTATTACAATACTTAAGAGTACTGACCGAAATGTCTCATTATTACAACTGAGGTTTCACTGACCTCGCACACATAAAACAAAGCGGAAGCAAAACATAAACTCGATGACAACCCATCAATACGCCACAGGCAATTGACTGGGGAAGCGCGACCTAGTCCTCCGGGAAGAATCCATCGCAGCCACAAGCGAAGCAGTAGTCGTAGTCACCTTCTTGAGCTTCAACTTCCTCTGAGATTTATTTTTGAGTGTAGCACGTGAGTACATAAAGTACTCCGCAAGTCTTGGGAAAAATGCATATATGCAAGGCTTGACAAGGGAAGGCTATATGGTTCTTTTGCACAAGGCAATATTTTATAATTTCAATTACTACTAATTATTTTCGAAGGCATCAGTTTAATAAAGTAATTGATTTTAACAGAACTAACAAGTATTCTCTAGTGAAGGTTCCATCCACCAACACTAGCTTAATCATTTCCAACTGAACAAGTTAATATTGCGGGTTACATCCACCCTCTCTGGCTCCAACCGCCAGGATACCCTTCCGAGAGTTCCCTCCACCCTCGGAATACAAAATTTTTGATTTTAAAACCAAAACCAGAAATCTACCATGTGAATGCATTCCTTGCCCGCCCTTGACCGTGGGCACGGCTATTCGAATAGTTTTACACTCTGCAGAGGTTGTACAACTTTACCCACAAGAGATAAATTATCCTAAAAGTCAACACGCTTCCTTTGGCATGAGACCCAGATAAAATATCACAAAGCCTTTACCTTACTCTAATCTAGCTAGATACCACCCGCTGAGGTTTCACCACAGGTAGGCAACTGCCCGAACCGAAGCCCCCTCTTGCGCCATATGAGTACAGTAAATCTCTGTCCCTCACTGTGAATAACCAGTCCATCCCTGGCACCCACTTTCTACTGGTGGCACCTAAACTAGACTATCATAAGTTAGTCAGCTAGGTCGTACCCATATAGACTTGTGGTTGTACGGTTAATGCTCAGTCTGGACAAACACAAGCGTCGGTCCTTAATTAACTAGGGTGGAACATACACTTAACAAGTTCTCGTGCTTGTCGCACCAACCCAAACCAACCATCCACCCTAATCTAAACAAATTTCCACATTTTATTTTATTTTAAAAGATCAGTGGCAACTCCAATCACCACTAGACTTATAAACACAAGGTTATTACAACAAATCATAATTTCCCATTTTCAAGATTTCAAAGGTATTAAATAGCGTGACTAAACATTATACTACCATTCTATTATTTATCAAAGATTTAATAATAATCTCATTATTGAGACAAAGGAAATTCTAGGGTTACAAAGGTACATGGCAATCAACATCAATTGAGGGCATAACAAAGTTGGAATAACTAATTCCTAAAGATTGAACTAATGTTTATGTAAATAGCAATGCACATAATTTAAAATAATTAAAACATTTCAAAATCATAGGTTCAAGATGATCAAAGGAGACTTGCCTTCTTGCAGGGTTTCTGGGTCTTCTTGCTGCTGTGAAGAGGGATCGTCGACAACGCTGGAATCTACGCGAGAAAAGACGAAGCAAACAAAGAAAATAAATACAAATAAAAATTCAAACAAACTCAAAAATTCAAATAGAGGCCATAGTTGAATAGATCTTGATTTTAGAAGAATTTAGAAATTTGAATGGCTGAGTTTGGAGTTAAAATGAGAAAGTTATGCTCATTTGAAAATCTCAGATTTGAATAAATCTAGAAATTCCCAAATTTCTGACAGGTGGGGCCCACTGGAATATTAGATTTTAATTTCTATTTTTATTCTGAGAGATTGACAGGTGGGGCCCACTGAACAGTAACCACTGGCGGTCACTGACATGTGGGACCCACTGGACAGTGAGCCCACTGACTCAACCTCTGACACGTGGGGCCCACTGGACTCCAGGCCCACTTGTCAGAGACCAGCACAGAGGGGTGGGGCCCAGTCGTCAGTGGCCCGCGAGGACAGCTGTCGCTGACGGGTGGGGCCCACTTGTCAGCGCGGGATTTTAAAAGAATGGCTCGACCTCAGCGTGCGGAGCCGGGGGCTCGAACGCGCGACGAGAGAACCAAGGGGAGGAAGGAGATCGCGCTGATAACCAGATGGGCGGGGAGGCTTTGCCTACCCATATAGGGCAATCAATTCTTTTGAGTTACCTACCGGAGGGGAGGCCGGAGGCAGGGTCGTCGGCGGCGAGGGAGTGGCGGAGGGGTGCGGATGAGGTCCAAAACGCGGTCCTGGAGCGGAGGCGAGTCCAACGAAGGGGTTGGCAGGGCTCGGGGACGGGCGGAGGTGGCCGGCGACGAAGGGGGTGGCGGAGCTGGCTCGGGTCCTCCGGTGCGACGGCGCTCCGGCGGCGGGGAGGGGCGGCTGAGGTGTCGGGGAGGATCGCACGGACGAGAGGGAGCTCGGGGAGGCGACGGCGAGCTCCGAGGATGACCAAGGCGGCGGCGAAGGCTCGCCGGAGTTGGGCGGAGCTCGGAGAAGAGGAAACTCGACGGTGGGGCGCTTTGGTGCTCGGGAAGGGAGGTGGAGCGTGTCTGGGTGTTGGGCGGAGGGAGGCGAACCAAGGGGGGCTTTTATAGGGGCGCAGGGGGAGCAGGGGAGCGGCAATCGCTCGCCGGTGCTAGCGGCCGGAAAAGGAAGGGAAGGGGGAGAAACGGGAAAGGGGAGGCAGGGAAGGAAGGGAGCCAAAATCGGGGAGAGGCAGGGAAGGCAAGGCCAGATCCGGCTCGGATTGGTCGCCGACGCAAAGAAGGAAAGCGGGGAGAGAAGAAAGGAAGGAGGCGGCTCCGCGGGGACGACGGGCCTGACAGGCGGGGCCGGGTGGCAGCGGGAGCGAGAGCGCGTGTGGCTGACGGGCGGGGCCCGCAGGTCAGCGAGGTGAGGGAGGAGGGGAAGACGGGCGGCTGGATGGCCCGCGCGGAGACTCGGCTCATCCGAGCCGTCCACGCGTCGGGCGAGGAGGAGGGGAAGGCGGGGCCGCCGGCTGACGGGCCGGGCCCGCTAGACAGCGAGGGGAAGGGGAGGATGCGGCCAGGATCAGGCCGAGCGGCGACGTGGGCGGATTTGGGCCGTCCACGCGTCGGCCGGAGGGAAAGATTTGGATTTTTATTGATTTTTAATTTCAGAAAAGGTAGGAATTTATTTAGGCCTCAGAAAAATATGAAAATACCTCCAAAAATTCCAGAAAAATTCACAGAAGCTCCTGGAGATATTTTGGACTTAATAAAATTATTTCCAACTACTGTTGATATTTAATTTTCATATTTTGAATTACTTTTTAAATTCTAAAAATAGGTTTTAAATTCCAGAAAATCCAGAAAGGCAAATAAAAGCCAAGTAAAATCTAATTACCCTAAAATAATTAATTTGAATTAAAATTTTTTCAAAAAGCCAAATTTTGGGATGTTACAAGAATGCATTTAGACTTTAATTGTCATTTATTTTGTGTGAAAGGACAAGTTAGAACTTGCATGGATGGTACTTAAGCAACTTTATTTCCTCGTGATGGTTGGATGATGTTTGAATAATTCATTCATTTATTCAGTTTATAATGGCATGATATGTTCTGATTTTGAAGTATTTTATTTATGTGTTGATTGACTTCTAATGCATATTAGTAAAATACATTATATTAGAATACGTCTGGCGCCCTATGGAGGAAGTGTGCTTAGCCAACAGCAGCACAATGAATACCATCTTAATAGAGACTGGCAGCCTTACAACAATCGCTGGTAGCGATGCATGTATAATAGGTTTAGGAAGAGCCACAATTATACTCCCAATGGGCACAACTTTGGTCATTCAAGAAGCCTTATTGTACTCAAAATTGACTAAAACTCTCCTAAGTTTTAAGGATATTCGCGCCAACGGTTTCCACGTTGAGACTGAATAAGAGTACGGTAAGGAATACCTGCTCATTATGAAGCGCGAAGCAAATGGAAAAAGGGTGTTAGAAAAACCTACTTCACTAGAAACTAGGCTATACTACACCAACATCAAGGCACCTATAGCTTATACTGCTCTGAAGATAATATTTAGAAGCTCTGAACTCTTTTGTCTCTAGCATGACAGATTAGGCCACTCAGGTCGTAGGATGATGAGAAATATAATCAACAATTCCCAAGGGCATAATATCAGTGTAATGAATTTTCTGAATCATGAAGATTTTGTGTGCCCTGCATGCACCACCGGGAAATTAATTACTAGACCCTCCACTCTAAAAGTGAAGGATGAAGTCCCTGCACGCTTCGTTGATTGCATATTTGATGAGGATAATTTCCCAACATTAGGGGGAGAAAATCAACCCCTTGATGAAAAATATCGGGAAATTACGTGGCAAGCCACGAGAATCCATGCACATGACCCGCGCACTAGCGAAGCAAATAGAGAAGTCCAGAAGATTATTGATTTGCAAGCATTAGCAAATCAACTGCCTGACCACTTTAGCGATTTGAAGAGCGTGACCAAGTCGCATGTGCCTGCACGCAATGCACCGAGAGGGTTGAAATACCAAAGAAAGTAGAAGGTATCCCTAATACCGTCTAGAGGCCTTAGAATAAAAGGACGAGAACTCCGTCCCCTCGAGTCCCAAGTAACTGGGGATGCCTAGTGAAAAAGGATAAGAAGGACTTGTCACAGCCGACCACTGAAATTCCCCAGAACCAAAAGGGGAGCCAGTGAGACCTGGCATTAGCATGACAGCTTCAGAAAAGTGCATACTGGATCTGAACATCCTCATGGAAGAAGAAATCGGCATGGATGTGTGCGCACATATCGGAGCCGAAAAATTAAAGGGACTTGCCACCACAGTTGGAAGAAGCGATAAGTAAGGAGAAGCTCCAGAAGAAGCAACTCATGAAGAAATATCTATAAATTATGTGCACACGGGAGAGTCCATGAATAGGACAACAGCCAATGTTGATATCTACTTTGTAAAGAAAATTGCCACAATCATCGATCTTGATCCCGAGCCTGCATCGCTCGTTGAATGTAAGAAAAGATCAGATTAGGAAGATTGGAAGAAGGCAATAGAAACTGAATTATTATCTCTGAACCAAAGAGAGGTGTTTGGGCCCGTATGCCGCACACCTCCCCATGTGCACCCTATAGGGTATAAGTGGGTATTTGTTCGAAAGAGAAATGAAAGAAATAAAGTTGTAAGATATAAAGAAAGACTGCTAGCACAAGGTTTCACTCAACATCCAGAAGTTGATTATGAAGAAACCTACTCCCCAGTCATGAGTGGAATTACCTTTAGATATTTAATCTCAATGGCAGTAAACTTGAATCTAGAGATGAAATTGATGGATGTGGTAACTGCATACCTTTATGGAAACTTGGATTCGAAGATTTATATGAAGATACCTGAAGGTATCCCCGTCCCGAACCAAGACAGAGCAAATAGAAATCTGTATAGTGTGAAGCTCAGGAAATCACTGTACAGACTAAAGTAATCAGGCAGGATGTGGTATAATCACTTAAGCAACTTTCTATGCAAGAAAGGCTACACGAACAATGAAGATTGTCCCTATGTATTTATACGACGATCCCATAATGGATTTTGTATAATCTCAGTGTACGTAGATGATCTGAATATCATCGGGACAATGGAAGACATAAAAGAAGCAAATTCTTACCTAGAGTCAGAATTTGAAATGAAAGATTTGGATAAAACCAAATACTGCTTAGGCTTGTAGCTCAAGCATGTCCCTGAAGTAATATTAGTACATCAGTCAGCCTACGCCCAGAATGTGTTAGAAAGGTTCGGCTTTGAGAAGGTATACCCATCGAAAGTACCAATGATCGGGAGATCTTTACAGTAAGAAAAAGATCCATATCGATCTAGGGAAGAGGTGAAGGAAGTCCTGGGACCAGAATTCCCATACTTAAGTGCAGTAGGAGCACTTATATATTTAGCAAACTGCACTAGACCGGACATTACATTTGCCGTAAACCTGTTAGCAAAGCATAGTGCAGAACTTACCAAAAAGCATTGGCAGGGAATAAAGGACATCTTCCGGTACCTCCAAGGAAGCAAGGACCTTGGATTGTTCTACAGAAAGAATTAAGATTTGAACTTGATTGGCTATGCAGATGCTGGGTACCTATCGGACACGCATACCACAAGGTCACAAACAGGCTATGTATTCCTGTGTGGTGTAAGCAAAGTCTTGTAATGACTTCGATGAACCACTCAGAAATTAGAGCACTGTATGAAGCCGCACGTGAATGTGCTTGGCTCCGACGAATGATTCACCACATCCAACAGTCATGTGGGATGAATATTATGCAAACTCCCACAATTATCTATGAAGATAATGCAGCCTGCGTTGCATAAGTGCAGACGGGCTATGTGAATAGTCATCTCACAAAGCATATCAACCCCAAGTTCTTCTATGCTTATGAACTGCAAAAGATGGACGAAATTAAGGTATTTCATACTAAGTCATGTGAGAATCTGACAGATTTATTCACTAAATCACTCCTTGCATCTAGCTTTGAAAGATACGTACGAGGGATTGGAATGATGAGACTTAGAGAAGTGCAGAAATTAGGGGAAGAATTTTCTCAAGTCCGTTATTAAACCTTGATCATAAGATCAAGTACCCAAGGAATAAGTCCTGAAGATTGAACGAAATTGGGTGGATTGTACTCTTTTTCCCTTGATGAGTTTTCCTGAAGTTTCTCGACCAAGGTTTTTAATGAGGCAATTCGTGCAACGTAGTATAACATGTATCATATACCCCTTCTCCAAATTTTTTCCACTGGGTTTTATGGAGTTTTGATGAGGTATGAACGTGTCGGATGAGTGCCCAAGGGGGAGTGTTAGGAAACTTGGACCTGGGCTTGAAGCCTTGGTCCATGGTAGGCACCTCATCATTAGACTATAAATAGGAAGCACTATTGGCTATTTTGTATGTGAAATCTGAAAGAAAGCAATAAAGAAAGATCAGGAGTTCTCTCTACCTCTCTGTGTTTCAATCTACTATTTTCTGTTCTCTATGATTGATCTTATTTTACATAAATAGAGAAATCAATCAGACTGGTCACCAGCGATAGTTCCTCAAGACATTCATCCATGCATGGCATGAGAAGTTGAGCCACAATACGGATACAGGGAAAGGCAGGCGCAATAGTACGTGAGACTTCACTGCCCGGCCAATTGAAGTGCGTGTGAGTCCCACACGACTCGAAACCGACACCCCAGCGATCTGCAATTTATGCATGCGCGCGTTAAGCAAAGAATGCATGCAGAAGTACCACAAACAGAGTGCAACTAGCTTGATCTGATCATCATCTATCATGTCATGCATTTAATCTGCCACCTTTATTAATTGCAAGCAGCTTCCTGTGTCCGGCCTGTGCATGGGGCGTCACAAATAATCTCTTTCAATTAATTATTGAGAAATCGATCTTTGCATTCCCTCTGAGGATGATCTAACGAGGATTAAATATTCTTAATAAATAGATTTAGGTGTCATTCGATTAGATTGAAATAAATTGGTTTATAGCTAAAATTATATTATAATCGATGATAACTTATTTGGTGTAACTAAATTTTAAAAAATAAAAATAAAAAATATGTTAGCCCATCACAGACGATGCAAACAAATACAGAGGAAAAAACCGGTAAAAAGCTCAAAAAAGTTAAAAGCTAGAAAAAGACAAAATTTAAGAATAGTGAAAAATAAACCAGAAGCCAGAAGATTAAGCCCAAATGAACAAGGTCTTAATATACAAAATAATTTTTGAATAGAGAACAATAATTCATTTGAGTATCTCTGGTTAGAAAGAATATGCTCGGGCTAAGCCAAGTATTGATCACGCCTTGATTGAGAAGGGTTTATAATCAAACATGTTGACCATATCCTCCGACTGGATATTAAATCCACCACAATCAACGATATGCGGTAGTTAAAAGTGAATACGCCCTTATCTCTTTGCTATAATCGCACGTATCTAATCTCTGTCTCTGGCAATAACTGTCCGATGATCATGCTTGCAGGATGTCTCGCTAACAATAACTGACGATCACATGTGGGATTCACAAACTGATGAGGTGCCTCCCTGCAGGCTGCAACTGCCACCCCTTCGATGCTTTATCAGGTGTGGTGCCAGGAGATGGAGGATACACAACGCAAGTTTGCTGCATACTCTTTGTAGCCATAGCTGCACCTTGTGCCCCCCCATTGTAATATCTAAGAAATACAAGGACATAGGAAGTAGAGTTATTATTTTCTTTTGAGAAGGTCTGAACCTATCTAAAGCACTATGTCTCTTCCTGTGTAATCTTGAGTGTCGTGTTCCTCGCATTTACTTTATAAGATCGATGGTAATTCACTGACACCCTCGTTTGTGTTTTGTTGTTGCTGGAGGAGTACTCTCACTCCATTTAGTGCTGCCTCTCCCATGGAGATCTCTCATAAACCTGACCCCTCCAAGAGTAAAGAGATCTCTCTAGCTAGCTATAGCTCCATGTCATACCTCTTTCGTGGTTCAATTCAATGCTCTCAGCTTGACGTCAATGGAGCTTGGGCCTATAAAAATAGGCATGCATGCATGTGTGTTTGTTTGTTTGTTCAAGGAAGATCGAGATCAGTTGGTCGCCAATTCTCGCCTTTGAGAATAAGCATGGAGGCTAGCCAACATATCAAAACTAAGTTGCTAACAGGGGTGGATCCAGCAATAGGGTGAGCTGGGGGTGGTCACCTGAGGTACCCCATCAGCGGAAACACCCATAGGAGCAATGCAGAGTTGGGAGTGGTGCCTAGAGGTGAGCACCTGCTGCAGGCGTTGAAGCAATGGTGCACAGCTAGAGATTGAAGAAAAGGTTAAGTGGGCTATATATGGAGTGACTTGTGGCCCAATCCATGGGAGGTTTGTTTACATGGGATTGTATGTGTTGTCCATGGCCCACGATAGAGCAGCAGCCAGACGGCAAGGCAAGAGGAGGTCACCTACCCTACCATCCAACGCAAAGCAAACGCCCAAAAGGAGACGTCATCTTTCTCGCACCACCCTTATGATGCATTGCTGATACTTGATGTAAAGTAGTAAAGCCGTGCAGTTTATGCTACATATTGATATTAGATGCTTATATCTTTTTTGGGTATTGCGATGAGCATTTTTAGGGATGTTGGCAGTATTGTGTCGGGTACTTGACTACCATAACGTATGTTGTATACTATTTGCTTAGTGGATGCACAAGAGATCACACATGACTAATTGGCTAGTTGGACAGTGTCGATTTTGTCCCAACTAAAATCTAGTCATGGATCCACCATTGGTTGCTAAAATGGCCAAATATTAATAAGGGGGTGTTTTGTTCGAGATGTACACAGCTTCATCTAGCATGCATGGGTTAGTTCATCCTGGGGTCTTTCTGTCATTTTTGTGGCATGGCCTCGTTCCTCATCTTGTATTGTACGTACTACGACCATATGGATCAGTGGGATGTTGTGTCATTCCTCGAACTAAAGAAAGAGTATCAGCTAGGTTCGGTTAGCATCAGATGACATCCCATCGACCAACCCTCGCTAAAATGGAGTATCCCCTGAATTTAATTGATCAACTTTTGGCTGTGATCATTTGAGTTTCAGCTTCTGGCTTCCGGCTTATTTTTCACTATTCATAAATTTCATCTTTTTCTGAACTTTTGGCTTTTTGTTGAGCTTTTTTGCCGGTTCTTTTTTTCCCATATGTGTTTGTATTATACGTAATGGGCTAACATATTTTTTATATTTTTTTAATTTTTTAAATTTAATTATGCTAAATAAGGCTCTGTCAGCTACAGTGCTTTTCAGCCATAAGTCACCAAAAAAAGCCCAAATGATCACCACCTTTATAGTTAAATGTGCTCCTCGCAGAAAAAAAAACAAACTAAATGTACCAGTAAATTTTTCAAGAACCTAGAAATCGTTTTTTTTCTTCATTTTTTTACAGGGCGGGACATAAACCTTTAGCTTAAGGTAAGCTACTTGTTCTTGTTTATTACCATGCATGCATGCATATATACATGCACTAGCTAGCTAGTCACGATTAATTCGTCGCCGACATGTTCTGAGGTCGGCAGTTCTGACTAGTCCAATTCACTTCGTACTCTCCAGCATGCATGCACCATGGCTAAGGCTTGCTAACCACCCTACGTTTCAAAGATTTGTTATTGCACGGCTTGCTAATGCAAGCTACTTGATGATGATGCATGCAAGCATGCTTAATTAGTAGATCATTTCCAACAACTAGCTCGAGCGATTCTAAAAAAAAGAAAGAGATCGAGCTGGTGTTAGTAGCAGCTAACGTTAGAGAGAAATTAAGTGAGAGGTGTTTAGAATATCTTTAGTGTATTGAATTGATGTTGATTAAAAATCATACTACGTAAGTATCCTAAAAACTAAGCTTATTTTTCTTTAATGTATTAAATCGATTCCTATTAATAATTGAGACTCACGTTACATTAAAAAACCACAATATAATAGTATTCTTTTTCAACCACACTTTTTCCTATATAGTTGTTTAATGCTTATGCGAATTGTTTAATGCTTTGAATCAATTCCTAAGTAGAGTCTGGTTTCATGCATTGTTTGTTGGAATCGATCTCTCAAATGTATTAAATTGATTTAATGCTTTCTCTTTATATACTTGAATTGACTAAAACATAACATTGAAGATGATCTTAAATATGATAAATGCTACTGCATGCATGTATGGAACTATGGAAGTGCTTCTTTCGGGGCTCACACGCTAGCCCCCGGTCTCGACACAGCAGCGGTCGCCGCCTGTCCTACCCTCCGCCTGACCGACACGTGGGCCCAATTTCACTCAGGCCCACCTGTCAGTGGGCGAATACCTAGCTAGGCAGCAGGAGCAGGAGGAGCGCGCGGCCCACGAGGGCGTTGCGGGGGCGGCCGAATTACTTGGGCTTGTCCGGCGTGCATGAAAACTGCCGTACCAGCCAGTATGTGCACTGTATATATCTGTGTATATGCATTTAACATATATGCCGTCACATATTCACATTCACATAGAATTGGATGGATGGATGGCAGACGGGGAGTAAAGAGGGGAATGTTCCACAATGGCTATAGCTTGAATTGTATTGAATTGGATTGGATGCTCTCCTCCATATAACCATCTTTAATCAATCAGCAACAGCTAGCATTGATCTATGCCTCAAAAGTGCATTTTATTGGCAGTAGCACTCGAGAAAATTCAATTTCAAAATGATTTAATTTAATTTGGTGGTGGTTATTCACAGAGAATTTTCAACAGGGTTCACTACTACAGAAAGGCTAATAGTAGACGCCAAATCACAGACGGTTTTGTGAAACCGTCTGTAATGTAAACTATTACAGACGGTTTTAATTTGAAGGCCGTCTGTGGTATTTGTGGCGGGAAAAAGGAGTATCACAGATGGTTCTTACCGCTGAACCGTCTGTGATACTGGAATATCACAGACGATTTTTTATTAAAAACCGTCTGTGTTGTGTTGACTATCACAGACGGTTGTTGTTAAGAACCGTCTGGGAATGTTCACAGACGGTTTTTAACAAGAACCGTCTGTGATGTCCCTTTGTCTGTCATATTCTAGATCAGAGGTTAATATATAAGTACACATTGCTTCTACACAATTTTGAGATGTATATATGAAAATGTGTGACAATTTTGAGATGTATATGTGAAAATGTGTGATGTAGTCAATTTTGAGATGTATATGTGAAAATGTGTGACGAAATGTATATGTGAAAATGTATATGTGTATTGGCATTTATGTATATGTGATGTATATGTGTGATGTACATGTGATGGTCTCTGGATCACGTATGCCAGTAGCGATGATTCTGAATCATCGCTACTGGCGTATGTGATCCAGAGACTAGAGATGAAGAAAAGAAGTGGGAAGAAGCAGATGGATAGTTGCTCACCGAAGAAGTCGGCTATGTGGCTGCTCACGAAGAATCTGGGAATGTCTTTTTTTTTGCACTTTTGTAATAAAATTGCCTTGAATTTTGCTGGAAAAAGAAGGATTGTCGGGGTGGAGAATGTTGTGGATGAGGTTCCCAGATAAAGAAATCTTGCGATTGTTGCAAAAGATACATGGACCATTTGGGTGAAAAGATGAACTGTTTCGTCAGGCGCATGACTGCCAATTCGAAGCTTGAGGAATGCAACATCTGAAGACCAGCTCTTGGCATTCCTCAAGACAGCAAATGACGAAACAGTTCATCTTTCCACCCAAATGCTCCATGTATCTAGCCAAAAAAAATAGCAAATGAAGCAAGTGACCTACTCTAGTGTTCCCGTTCAATGAACCGGATACACTAGTTTAGGGACTTTGCTATTTGGTTTATAGTATTACCAACTAAAGTAGGTGCTAAGATAGGCACATCACCCCCTCTCTATGTCCATATCACCCCCTCCCTTCTCCCCCTCCCCTCTACTCCTCTCCTCTCTTCCAATTCAATATGATCACTTTCTCATCTTATCTTAATAAACCCACAAAATGAGCAACATGTCACCCGCGCATTCTTTAACATCATCGCCGGAGGCGTCCGCTCCAACATCAAGACGCCAAGGAAGAGAGCTATCGAAGAAGCCCAAGGGCCGACAGACCATCACAGCGGTAAACGCATCTGGGGTCCCTATCCTTCCTCAAAAAGCGGTAAACGCATCCCGAAGCCTGGTCGGAATAGTTGCACGAGAACGAATTGAGATCACATACAATCCCGAAGCCTGACACTCGGAAACGTGAGCTGTGGACCGAAATTTTGGCATCGTTCGAGTTCCCAGAAGAACACCTACACGCTGTGCAACGACAAACCTACCAAGCGGCGTGCAAAGCATGGAAGAACTTCAAGAGCACGCTGGACGCTGGAAGTCTGTACAATCACAGTCTCTGTTCACGTAATACTGATATATGTCACAATTTGTTGCTTTTCTGTGTATATATATAGATTAATGCTGATCGAAGCTAGATCATCAAAATCACCAATTGGTTTCCTGGACCCACGCTTGGTCGCCATTGATACCATCAACGAGAATGCATCCTTCATCGAGGACTATATTACAAAAGCACTGCTGGCTCACCAAGATAAGGAATTTGTTCTTATGCCATACAATGAGAACTTTCATTGGATTTTAATTGTAATTATACCAAAATGGAACAAGGCTATATACCTTGATTCACTAAGTAAGAACAAATCCAAGTACACAGCTATCGCCGAAATACTCGATAGGTAAGTACATTGTACATTGTACTCTTTCTTTCCTTTCGAATGACTAATCTAACTTTTTTGAATAACGAAGGTCGTTCGTCATATACGTTCAACAAACAAGTGGCTCGACGACAGCTGCCAAGCCCTTGAAACATGATCGCAATTTTCGGGTATTGGCTAGCTACACATTAATTAATCATATACAACACTTAGTAGTAATGCCACTTGATTTAACACATTCTATTTTTTGCAGTACCACCAGCAGCAGCCGGGCAACACGTGTGGATACTACGTGTGCCACCATATGAGACTACTCCTCGATTCCAGCAAGATCTCCACTCCTAAGGTTTGTCAATCTTTCCACATTTATTTCATACATGTCAAGTTTTATATGTGCGCGCGTTGATATTCCTATCGACAGGCTGCGCCCATCTCTACATCTGCATTGAAACAGCCGGATTTTGCAAAAATTCGAGGAGAGTTCATTTGGTTTTTGTGGACTAAAGTCGTAAGATCAGATGGAGAGTTCCACTGCCCAGAAGATTTTTTATTGTAATTCTAAGTGCAAATGCAGTGTAGATCTTTTACAATTGTGTATTTGTTAATGGATATTTTATTTCAATTCAATGAATTGATTTGCGAAATGGATGCTTTATGTTTGTGAAATGAAGTGCCTTGTCAATTGGATGTTTTATGTCTGTGAAATGAATTGAGATGTGAAATGTATCTGAAATGAAATGAGATGTGTGAATTGTATATGTTTTATGTCTGATTATCTGCTTGTTTCAGAGGGCATGGCTAGCATTTCCTGAGGCTAGCCAATAAACAGAAATATATTTAGGGGTTGAAGAGAATATCACAGACGGTTTTTGAGTAAAACCCGTCTGTGATAGCTGATAATCACAGACGGTTTTGACTCAAAAGCCGTCTGTGATAATAAGTATCACAGACGGTTTTTAATTCAAAACCGTATGTGATTATCAGCTATCACAGACGAGTTTGAATTAAAAATCGTCTGTGATACTTATTATCACAGACGGTTTTTGAGTCAAAACCGTCTGTGATTATCAGCTATCACAGACGGGTTTTACTCAAAAACCGTCTATGATAGCTGATAATCACAGACGGTCCGAAAACCGTCTGTGATGACCTTCGATTATCACTGACCCATAAATACAGACGGTTCACAAAACCGTCTGTGATGACGTTTTCAAACCGTCTGTGATGACCTTTTCTGTAGTAGTGGTTCAGTGGGCATGCATTGCTTACTAATAGGTAACGTTGCTTGGTTTGTATAATCTTGTACATGGGATACTATTCCATTTACCATAAATATATAATGCATAAATTAACAGGCTTATGAACTCCTATATATGGATGGGAACATATTTTATAATACTTGAGCAATTCATACTCTAATATCAACATATATGTGCAAACAAGCGGTAAGATTCATGGAACCACATTCGTTTTGAGGGCAAGAAATCCCACAATGATCCTCAAAAAAGAAAAAATCCTAGTAATCCCTCATGAATCGAGAGGAAGAGAGAAGGATCTACATTGGATATTTTAGTAGGGTCAGGTTATAACAGCGCAGATTAATCATATATAGATAGTAAGTTGAATAGAAAATACAATTGTATTCTCAATCATGGCATTAGAGCATTAAAACAAAGACAACTTTATCGTAATATCTAGCCGTGTAATTGCGCGAGTAAAAACCTTCTAGTTGTATTAAACATGAGCTTGCGCAATACATGCATCACACATAGATTTCTACATAACAGTATTACTAGATGTAGTTTTATATTATGCCAACACCTCTATGATAATCAAATATAATGGCGTTGGAAAGAAGACACATATGTATATCTAATTATGCTCAGTAAAAAATCAATGTCTGTTCTACACAAAATATATATTATTATGTGCTCTAATGAAGAAAACATTGGAACTAATCGGTCAAGAAAGAGCATATATCTCTAAATTAAGAATGGACTCTTTTAACTTCCAGTAGTGGGATACTTCTATGTATGCATAATAACCAGTTTTATGTACTACATTACTCCCTATTGGATTAGTTCTCTTCTAGATTTTTGGCCTTTTATCATCAACATATGTATATGACCCACACTACTACAAAGAAGGATATACTGGATGGCTGCATCACAGACGGTTCATAGGGAACTGTCTATTTTATGAACTGTCTGTGCTTAAACTATCATAGATGGTTTATACATTCACAGACGGTTATTAACACGAACCGTCTGTGATAATTGAGACATCACAAATGGTTCATGTTAACAACCGTCTATGAAAGTTATGGACATCATAGATAGTTTGTATAAAAACTGCCTTTGATATTGCGGACATCAAAGACGATTCTTATAACAAACTGTCTATGATATTGCGGACATCACAGACGGTTTGTATAAATAACCGTCTGTGAATTATCACAGACGGTTATTAATACGAACTATCTGTGATAGTATCGTATCACAGACGGTTTTTGGTTGGAACCATCTGGAATAATCTGCGCTATTAAATAGCAGGCGTAAGTGGTCTCGACACATATCTATCTTTATTACGCTGCATCAGTGGAGTAAGGCGGCTGACTTTGGGGAGTTTGATGAAAACATATCGTTTGTAGATCTATATATATACGGCTTCTTGATGATCAGAGGTTAGTACTCAATTGCTTCTAATAACTTATATGCCTTGTAATAGAAAGAGATGATAGCTAGTTTTTGTTTAGATCTAGCTAGCTAGCTAGGTTTAGAAAGATAATGGTACTTTGCTCAATTCAGAATGGGTAAGTACTCCTAGTTTACTTCAATACATTCTTGCTTAATATTATTGTTTCGTGAATACGTGGCTAGCTAGCTACCTAATATAGATGTTTGTAATTAAGTAGCTAATATGATTTGCTATAGTAGCGCTAATAATTTAATTTGACACCTATTTGTTACATGTGTAGCATAGATGGACCGAAGCTAGATGTACATTGAGAACCATGTAAGTGAACAGTACATTAATGGCATGTCTGCTTTTAGAAGAGTGGCCGAGCTGGATATGTTGAAGAAGGGGATGGAATATATGTACTGTCCATGCATTGATTGTGGTAATCTAAAGATGTTTAGCAACTCAGCATAGTTTGAAGCTCACTTGATTCGAAGGGGTTTCAGAAAGAGGTACAAATGTTGAACCAGTCATGGTGAAGAAAAGATTACACAAGAAGGTAGTTATGACATCGTCGAGAGAGACAAGGATATGCTGGTTGTGGACTGTGCTTTCGATGAGGATAGGTCGGACAATCTGGATCAAATGCTACGTGATACAGACGGAACTATAGTGAGAGAGAGTTTGGTAAATTCGAGGGCTTAATGGAGGACTCGAAGAAACTTTTGTCTCCTGGCTGTAAGCTGCAATACATAAGGTTGTCATCCGTTCTAAAACTGCTAAAATTGAAGGCAAGCAATAGTTGGTCCAACAAGAGTGTCACAGCATTGTTAGGTCTCCTAACAGAAATGTGTTGCCGAGAGCCACTTACCAAGCCAAGAAGATTCTTTGTCCATTGGGAATGGAAGTAGAAAAAATACATGCATGTCCGAATAATTGTATTCTCTACCGTAAATAGTATGCTAGCTTACATATTTGTCCTGTGTGCAAAGCATCCCGATATAAGCGTAAAAATGACTCCGATGATGGGAAGGGCATCGAGGTGAAGCAATGATCTCCTGCTAAGTTGTTGTGAAGTGTTTATTTGCAAATCGAAAGGATGTAAGATTGGTGCGTTGGCACTTGGAGCAGTGTAAGAAAGACAAAATGATAAGACACACCGCTGATTCTGCCTAGTGGAGAAACATCGATAGGATGTTGTAGACTTCGGTGTGGACTTGAGGAATATAAAATTTGGGTTGAGTACAGATGGAATGAATCCTTTTGGTAACATGAGCAGCCGACATTGCATCTGGTCCGTGACTCTGTGTATGTACAACCTTCTTCCTTGGTTGTGTATGAAACGGAAGTATATTTTGATTGCACTACTTATCCAAGGGCTGAAGCAATTTAGGAATGATATTGATGTGTATCTAGCAACATTGGTGGAAGATTTTGCAAAACTATGTACATGCGTCACCGTAGGTTCCTTCCAAAGTATCACCCATACCGCAAGATGAAGAAACAATTTGACGAAAAAAGAGGATGACTCAGTACTAAGGCCTTTTAGCGAGAAAGAGGTCTATGATATGGTTAAGGATATTGGCGTTGTGTTTGGCAAGGGACGTAAATTAAGGACCTATCAGAAGAACATGTGGAAAAAAAGGTCAATATTTTGGAACTTGCCTTATTATGAGCACTTAGAAGTGCGCAATTGCATCGATGTCATGCACGTAGAGAAGAATGTATGTGACAGTTTAATTGATCTCTTACTAAACATTCCTGACAACACGAAGGATGGTGTTAGCGCAAGGTGTGACTTGGTCGCTATGAACATCAGGACCGAGTTAGCACTGGACGTACCTTCCCCTAGCTTGCTACACTCTGTCTAAGTCCGAGAGAACTCAATTGTGCCAGTGCTTACATGGTGTGAAATTTCCATCCAGTCACTCCACTAGCATGAAGAACTTGTTTCCATGGAACATTTGAAATTAATTAGCATGAAGTCTCATGACTATCATGTGCTAATGACACAAATGCTACCTGTTGCAATTAGAAGAATTTTGCCGAACAAGGTTTGAGTGACAATCATAAGGATATGTTGTTTCTTTAACACAATTGCTCAGAAGGTCATCGATCCCGATGGACTAGATGCTCTACAGACCAACGTGGTGATGACTCTATGTCATCTAGAGATGTATTTTCCTCTATTATTTTTTAATATCATGGTCCATCTCATTGTCCACCTTGTGAAAGAGGTAAAGATATATGGCCCGTGTTTCTATGTCATATGTACCTATTCGAGAGGTACATGGGAATTCTCAAGTCCTATGTACACAATCGATCTCGACCGAAGGGTAGCATCATTGAAGGTTATACAACTGAAGAGGTCATTGAATTCTGCATCGGTTACATGGCTCAAGTTGAACTGATAGGTTTACCTCTATCTCGTCACAAGGGGTGGCTAGAGGGTATCAGGACTATCAGAAGGAAAGCAATAACTCCGGATCGAGATATGTATGCTCAAGTCCATTTCGCAGTTTTACAACATTGAAGAGCACAAAACATGCTACGCCAAGAGAATGTAGGCCAGTCAGAGGATTGGATCATGAGACAACACAACCGTCAGTTCAACGAATGGTTGAAGGTGCGATTGACTGGGAGGTCGTCAATTGAAACACTACAATAGTTGGCAAAATGGTCAAAATTTACAATTGTGACATGGCAAGGATACAACATTAATGGCTACACATTTTATACAATAGATCAAGATAGAAAGAGCACAGTGCAGAACTCAGGTGTCCGCATAGATGCCTTTGAAGCGCATGTTAGTACC
This sequence comes from Dendrocalamus latiflorus, assembly GCA_017311315.1. Lineage (NCBI taxonomy): Eukaryota > Viridiplantae > Streptophyta > Magnoliopsida > Poales > Poaceae > Dendrocalamus > Dendrocalamus latiflorus. Next base: position 10,123,873 of record CM029640.1, on the reverse strand, counting down.
GCTGGCTCAAACTCGTATTACTAGCTTGTAGAGGAGATTTGGGAGGTTGACTACGTAATTTTTAAGATTCCTCTATTTTGGTGTCGTTGGATCCAAGTCCCACAAGGTGTAAAGGTCGACAAGTACGGCGTCACTACTGTGGACCTCGAATATGTAGGATACGAAGATGAACCATTCGTACTCGTGAGGCAAGTTGTTCAAGTATTTTATGTAACCAACCTAGCAAATAAGAAGCGCCATGTAGTTCTTCATAGAAAAAGAAGGATTGTCGGAGTTGAGAATATTGTGGATTAGGAAGAGTACAATCAATTTGATGAGTTGCCTCCATATGGAGACGGCATTAGACTCGAGGAAGAACAAGCCGATGAAATAAGCTATATGTGTGTCGATCATCATGAAGGGCTTTATTTAAAAGGAAAGAGCTAAGTGTAATCAATGATCCCACACAGCGAGCGCTTATTTGGAAATTGTTGCAATGTAATCTTAATTAGGAAACTCGTTGTGTAATTACGGAACTATATTCCATTGTAATTGTAATTGATTCAGTAACTACGAAATAGTTATATTTATGATTATGCATGCATTTTTCATATTGCATGGCCAGTATGCATTTCTTGTGGCTAGATGAAGAATAGGGAACTATCACAGGTGGTTTATCGGAACAAACGATCTGTCAGAACAAACCGCCTATGATAATACTATCACAGATTGTTCTTTTATAGAACTGTCCATGATACATATCACAGACAATTCTATAAAAGAATTGTCTGAGATAATTTCTCTATAAATATACCCCAAGGATAGGTTCTGCTCGTAGAATCCTAACCCACGCACTCCGTCTCCGCCACCCCTACTAGGTTTTGTTAGATCTGACTGCTCACTCGCGCGCGACGCCGTCTCTCCCTTCCGACGCCACCTCTTCCTCGCGACACCACCTCTCCCTCCCGACGCCGCCTCTCCCTCCTGACGCCTGCCGCCTCTCTCTCCCGACGTCAGTTGCCTCTCCTTCTCGACACCAGCCGCCTCTCCCTCCAGACGTCGGCCGCCTCTCCTTCCTGATGCCGCCTCTCCCTCATGACACCACCTCTCCCTCCCGATGCTGGCCACCTCTCCTCCCTACGGTACAAAACCCAAATCCCACAGTGGGTTCGGATATTAGCTCAATGATGATACTAGCCTAATACTTCATGATATATAGTACTTCACGATATATGCTTCATTTGTTAGCTACAGGATCTAATCTTTATAGTTGGCTAATTTCTTTTGTGATCTTTGGTACTTCATGATATATGCTTCACTTGTTAGCTACAAGATCTAATCTAAATCGGATATTCAAGCTTGAGCTCTAAATTGTTACTATTACTATCATTTGTCAATCTTGTGGTTTGTCTCAATAGTTGGCTAATTTGTTTTGTGATTTTCAGTAGTTGGCTAATTTGTTTTATGACCTTTAGTACTTCATGATATATGCTTCACTTCTTAGCTACAATATATATGTGGAATGGCATGTTATTGTTCCAAAGGGACCTTGTAGCAATAATATATGCTACATAGACCTTCAAAGGGCATGAAGTAAGTTACACTCCAGTATGTCAGGTTCAATGAACTTGAGACACTGGTGTGTGTAATTTGATTCATAGAACTTTGTTTTATGATCTTTAGGACTTCATAATATATGCTTCACTTATTAGCTACAAGATCTATTTGGAATGGCATGTTACTATTCCAAAGGGACCTTATAGCAATAATATATGCCACATATACCTTCAAAGGGCATGAAGCAAGTTGCACACTCCAGTGTGTCAGGTTCAATGAACTTGAGACACTAGTGTGTGTAATTTGATTCATAGAACTTTGTTTAGGATCTTTAGTATACTTCATAATATATGCTTCACTTGTTAGCTACAAGATCTATTTGGAATGGCATGTTACTGTTCCAAAGGGGCCTTGAGATACTGGTGTGTGTAATTCGATTCATAGAACTTAATTTGTTTACGCTCATAGCTCACTACAGTTAGTTTTTTCTTATAAGAGAGATGACATCCACACAATCATCGTCATCGTCGTCATCTGGGTCTCATGCTCTGAAGATCGAGATAACTAAGCGTGGCCGAGGTGTATCGAAAAGGGCAGAGGGCCGAATGACCATCACGGTGGTCTCTCCGGATGGGGTCCCTCTGCAACCGAAGAAAGCAGCGGCAACATTTTGGACTACCTACAGGATAATTGAAAGGCAACGGGTCCCCATCACAATAGCAAGCTGGAAGATTTGGCAAAGGATCACAAAAATCATATGTGGGTACAAATTCATTCGAGATCACAGCAGAAGTACAGAGACTCGTGCAACGGCAGGCGCTCCTCGTGATGGGAAAATCATGGAAGGACTTCAAGAGCACTCTTGCCACGTAGTACGCAGCCAAGGATCTCACGCCCATCATTTGGTATCTTTCGTGTTGCCAGAATCATGGGAAGCCTTTGTGCGGATGAAGACAATGATTGAATTTGAACAACAAAGTACGGCGCACAACGCTCTCCAGTCACAAAACACTCACCCTTACAGACTCGGCACCACTGGGTATGCGGGTAAAATCCTGCAGTGGAGGATATAGGACGAGGTCGCAATCCGATCAGAGGTCTCCCCACCATTTACCAGGATCACAAGCGAGCGCACATGAAACTTGTTAAGAGTGAGGTCATCAACCACATGTTCGGGTGTCTCCTCTTTCAAAAACTCCACAGACGAGGAAGTATCTGAATGCCTGGTAAGATATGTTAAACTACATAGTTGTTAATATCTCTTGAACTTCATGGGTTCAAAAATAACATGATTGCCTCTTGCAGCAATCATTGATTACTGCATCTTCCTGAGGCTCCTTTGAAGAATACAAGGAGAGATATATACTATTACAGGCCCTAGGAAACAAGGAGCACCTAGGTCGCACGCGATGCGTGGGGGGTTTATGTATTTTGGAGGACAGATTCCTAAATGACTCCGAGAAATATAGGAGTAGGAAGAGATCCAAGGCCTATTGCAGGAATAGCTATCTACCTCACTTCAAGATAAGACTGCCTCATTTCGAGGAGAGATAGATTCATTGAGGGAAGAACTGAGACAAGTCCGTAACCAATCGCAACTCACCCTTATTAATGCGGTACCCAGCCCCCTCAACGTCGGAGTAGCTACGCATCCACACCAATTACTCAACATAGCGACGCCCACTTACCTATTTGACGATATCCAGGTAATGTACCTATTTAGAATGCTACATAGATAGATTTACCTAGTGGACACCTTAGCTCATTATGTATCATTAAGTAGGAGCTCACGCCTTGCATCCTCAGAGTCAGGCTTATTGGCTCCATTCCCATTGACGCTGGGCGGGGGATGGCTTATCCATGGCTATCAGGGATGCTGGTGCCTGGTGCCCAACTAGAGACCAGTTTTGTGAAGGTTTAGGTGGACATTATTAATGATGTTTTTAGGACCATCCCTCTTGAGAAGCTCCCAAACAAAGAGATTACGACATTAGGGGATGCCGTCCACACATTCATCCAATGGCCCAAGAGGAACATCGCCCTCGACTCATCTGTGTCACGATCTCCACAACAAGTGGCCCAAGAGGGACATCGCCTTGGACCTGTCACATCGGCTCCTGTGGCTCCACCTCCAGCTCCATTTCTGAAGCCTGTTGCATCGGCTCCTATGGAGGCGACACTGAAAATGTATCGTAAGCGAGGCGATAAGACCCAACCGAAGAAGATTAAGGCACCTTCCAAGCAATGGAAGTTCATTCTCGGAGTGTCGTTGATCCCCGAGTCACAATTACCCAGGTTTGGACTGGTTTGCAATACATTGCATACCTGGTACATGCAGAGGTCCAATATGAAGCCAAACCGGCATAGTAGATTTACTGTGAAATACATAGAGGCGTATTTCCTCCATGACTCGGGCTACTTCGTCGCGACCTTTGAAGGCTTATTCTTACTATTCAACCTCGATGAATTCGACACCTCACTTCTACGATGTTGGACACTGTAAGTGTACTGTACAATGAAGTTCTACATTCATGTCATATCGATAAATGTCATTACTCTTTACTTATATATGGATACATGATCTAACAAGTCCAACGACGGTGACAACTAGTGGGTTTTCTCAACCCACACTTGGTCTCTAAGCAATCCATCAACGATAATGCATCCTTCGTCCAAGATTACATAACGAGCGGATTGATTGCTTACAGTGACAAGGAGTACATCATGGTACCCTTCAACCAAGGGTATGTGCTTCACTAGTTGCCACACAAGTTTCATGTACTTTTATACGCAATATGAACTTAGGATTAATCACTATGGTGGCACACATGACTAGGTCTCACTGGATTCTGATTATGATTGTACCAAAGTGGAGCAAGATAATATACCTTGCTTCCCTACTTAGGAGCAACCACGACTTCACTCGTGTGCAACAAGCAATTGACAGGTAAACTCATTTCCTCCATACATAACTCTATTATAATCTTTCCTTCGTTTATAATGGCCGAGGCTAACTTTTTTGGAGTCATGTAGGTTGTTTAGCACTTATGTTGCTTAGGGAGGGAGATACAAGGAATCCAGCGACACACTGCGACACAGGACGCGATTTTCGATACTTGCTATAACATGACAATCCTATATCACTTTTCATTATATGTAATTCTATTTGTGCAGTGCCATCAGCAGCTATAGGGCAACATATATGGATTCTACGTTTGCCACCATATGAAGGAAATCATGGGCGCTAAGATGAATGATCCAGAGGTTTGTCAACCTTCCAATAATTATTATTTTCTGATTATATATATACACACACACACACGCTAATTAATAACTTAACATTACTCCTAGCGACAGTGTGTGGACTTCAACGAAAGTGCAATTGATCTTGACAAACTCATCGAAATTTGAGGAAACATCTCCCAATTCTTGCTAGTAGAGGTCATAAACAAGACTGGAGAGTTCCATTCCAGCAATGGTGATTAGATGTTGAAACATTGGATTCAATTGTAATCACTCAATTGTGCTTAATCAAACAATTCATTCAATTTAATTAATTTGTGAGATCTTTGTAAAGATTGTCATGCTATATATGTGATCTGCTTGTGTTGTTTCATTCATCTGTGAGATTTATGTAATGATTGTCTTGTGCTATATATACGTGATCTTGCTTATTTTCAAATGGCATGGCTAGCATATTCTGAGGCTAGCCCAAAAAGAGCAATCAACATCACTGTTGAAATAGCTATCACAGATGGTTTGGCGTTCTAAACCGTCTGTGATATATATATCACAGACGGTTTGAAACACCGAACCGTCTGTGATATGCACGATATTATAGACAGTTTGGAACACCGAACTGGTTAATAACAAAAATAGTCTACGATATCGTGCATATCACAGACGGTTAATACAAAAAACCGTCCATGATAGTGAAATATCACAGATGGTTTTTCAGAAAAACCGTCTATGTTGTAAGTTATCATAAACGGTTTGGGAGCCGTCTATGATAACCAGCTATTATCACTGACACATAAACGCAGACGGTTTAGAAACCGTCTGTGATAACGGTTATGAACTGTCTGTGATAACACCATATATCTTTAGTAATGCCAGTTTTATTTGTTTTCGTATGTCAGTTCTTAGTGATGCCTAAGGTGCAAATCAATTTGTAACCCTTCAATTAAAGTTTATCTTTTTAGGACATCAATATGATTCAACACATTATACATTAGGTATGTGGTGGAGAGGTTAAGAGGCGAACTCCGAAGTGTGAATGGTCATACAGTATTTAATATCATAAAAAATGCAATAGCAATGTATATATGTACTCAGCAAATATATATCTATGTACAAGCTAGCAGGCCGGTAGCAAGACCAGCCAGTTAAACTAAATGTGTATCATAGCACATAAAATTAGGTCGAGGCTAAGATGTGCCCTAACAGTATGTAACTACAGTCTACAGGTAAGCTAGCCACACCAATTTGGCCGTGGGCCAGCAACATCAAGGGCATGCATGGAAGATAGCAGGCACAGCGCCAAGGCGCCCCGGGGGGGCGGGGCGATCGAATTAACATTTGGAGACGTCCTGACAAGGCAGGCGTGTAATGTGGCCGGCCGGCCCAGCTAGCGACGCAGCATCATGCATGTAGCGCATATAATTGTTTGCCTGCAATTCTGTTTTGTGGTCACCGGCGCAAATACAGGAGGCTCCTTGTCGTCTAATTGTTGTTCGCTTCTTCCCCTGACGGATCTTTCCCCGCGACGTCAGGCGCGGAACAGTCTGCCCTCTCTGCGTCTGCGTCTGCGTCTGCCCCTGCCTGCATTTCTCCTCCCCTGCCTGAGCAGTACGTACATTGACAATGCATGCAAGTGACTGCAAGCTGCGTCCTTGAATGTACGTAGATGAAAAAAAGGCAAGCCGAGCAAGCTCAAGTCAGGCTCGTCCAAACTCGTCGAGTGCTACGACTCAGCTCGACTCGTTCAAGAAATAAGTTAAAAGTCCTGTTCGATTTGGTTTATTTCTTGACTCAGGCTGGCTCGAACCAACTCGTGAGCCAATCCATGGGGGCACTAGCCATAGACATGTACAAGCAAGGAAAACGATATAAAGCCAGGAAACCATATGTATTTACCATAGCAACAGAAAATATATTACTCATATGCTATCCAAGACTACTCATATGTATTTACCATAGCAATGGCGAATGGGTGCTTTCTAAAAAGTCATGTATCATAGTCTGAAATCAGAATAAACAATAGTCTAGCCGTTAAGTCACCCGAGTCCTCAAATATCACTGAATCAAATGCGGTGACCAATGAAAATTACACGTATGATATTACCTGTTGTTATTTAGAGCATGTAATATATCAGCAACTGTCAGAAATGTAATATTTTTCCACAAGTGTATTTCATATGGGTGCACCAATGAGTAAATATAAGTTAAACCAGGATCATTATGATGGGGAGTTAACATACATTCGGTTCTCCACAAAATACTCATGCGTGGATAGCATCTGATTGCTTTGACTGATCATAGTGGCACCTCCTCGTAGGAGAAAGGAGGCAATGCGAGTGGCCATCACCGCATGCAACACTGAATCTGACACTAGCGACAGCCGCAACATCTCCTCCTCCTTCGTGCGATGCCTTCGACTCCACCACCAGTAGAACCACGCATCAGCAACAACCACTAATCAATTATTAAAATAGTATAAAGCGCTAAGAAACATATCGCACGCATAAACCCTCCAGCCAAAAAGGCTAAATCTTGGATTGGAGAGACGAACACTGCGCAATTGCATGCGAACCCCTAAACTCCCAACCCAGAAGCACCCACGAATCCCACCGCGGAGCACACAATTACCCAATCTACACCACTTGAATGGTAGATTAGACACCGAATTAAACAGATCGAGCTAGGCAGCGCATCACCGCGCCGCCATGGACACCCAAAACAAAGCACCAAAAAACACCAGAGAATCGTGGGGAAACTGGGGGGCGGTGGTAGCGCTGACCTTCATAGGGGGATCTATGGCGAATTGGGTCGGAGATAGTGAGAGAGGTGGGAGAAGGAGGTGGGTGGGGGAGATCTTGCTCCTCCTCTTCTCCCTCACGTGGACTCATCTGCCTCCGAACATGTGGAGTTGGGTACACTAGCTGGCGAATCCGGAGAGATGTGGGGGGCCGCAGGCAACATCGGCGTGCAGGGGGAAGCAAGAGTGGTGGCGAATGATCGACAGCAAAGACCTACGGATGGTGGCACAGAGAAAAGATCTGGCTTGCGCTTGCGCACATGTTCTAATGTATCATATGCAGTGTATCTAGAGCCTTGGCTCGTTCGAGCTCTCGAGCCGAGCTCAGACCGCGGCTTGGCTCGCTAAGTGGTGCTCTGAGCTCGAGCCAAACCGAGCCAAGCTATGCCGCCTACGAGCCTAAGTGACTCACAAGCCTTGAGCTTTTTTCCAGCCCTAGATGTATCCCTGCCTACTCATATTGGCTTTTATTTTATATTAGCTTCTATTTAAAAAACTATAAATTAATATGAACATCTTGCTTTCTGTAGAAGTTTCCTCACTCCTCTCGATCTCGTCTCGTTCCAAGGATAAGGCAGGGGTCATGGACGCGTCACACATCCCACTCCTCTCATGCTCATCTCGCACACACATCTTTCCTCCACTTTCCTAACCACTCACTCTCTCCTTCTAAAAGCTACTTCTTTTAGCCACTACTATTTATTTTTAACCAAAAACCATCAGTCATAGCTAATATGAAACATGCCCTATGGCTCTCCACCACTGTGATATACGGAGATATCATGTGCATATGCATGCACATACGGTGCTACTACTGCTACAACTACAACAACAAGAGGGCAGGTAAGCTAGAGAGAGAGAGAGGAGCTAGGGGAGTAATTGAATGGGCTTAATTGGGAAGTAAATGTCCAAGCAGGATAAAAAAAAAGAAAGAGAGGCCGGGTTGCATTGCATGGCTCATGATCACTGGGCCAGCAGCAGCATCATATTTATGTGTTACTTAACTCTGCCATGACTTGTCCGTGTCTTGTATCATTCAATATCGCCTTCTCATTAATAGAGGATACTCCTACTAGTACTACTCCTCCTATAGGATGGAGAAACAAGCTAGAAAGAGTACTAGTAAAATATTCCCGTTCTTCATGAGAAATATATTCCCAAATATGCGTTAGGCTAGCATCAAGCGAATTAGACGAGTACGTACGAAGTGCCACAAAATGTGAGCCCAACCTTGCACATATATAGTACATGCATTGTGGGCGTATCTAATGCACTCCTGAGTCTTTGGTCCCATGCATGCACTCTTGGTCGATCTTACAGCCTTCTCAAAAGTTCTTTATTAAAATTTGGGTTAAGTAATGGTGACTTTGTTCTATGTATGGTATCAAAATTTCAAACTTAGCTCAATTTATGGAAGACATGAATCATGGCAAACCGGTAAAACAAAAACGTCATCCCTCTCATATTTATTAGTTTTCGTTTAACTTTTAAATTTCCTCATAGAGTAAAAATTAGAGAGCATTCCCATCTATACAACGAGTACACCGAAGTAGGGTTGTACTAACGTACATACTTATTCTCTACACATGACTATCTATACAGTCAGCAAACAGAAAAAAGTTCCACCAGATAATTTCTTGTTGAAAATAATTAAGACTGCTGACCAAAATTGGAACAATTAAAAATTCTCATTGTCTGATTTCATGTTGGTTGAAAAGTAATATTACATCTAGATTCATTTCATGTGTTCAAAAAAAATATGTACACAGTATAAAAAATAAAATAATAGAAAAGAAAAAGCTTTTGCAACTGCGATTACAGCCCTACTACAATATAAACAACTGTTTCATCTCCAATCACATAGCAGAAGTAATGCCGCGATTGTAGCAACTTGTTAAATAGCTAGTAGGCATTATCTCATGCATGCATGCACACTACTACAGAAAACCGTATTACAGACGGTTCAGAAACGTCATCACAGTTGGTTTTGTGAGCCGTCTGAATTTATGGATCAGTAATGATACGAGGTCATCACAGACGGCTTTCGAACCGTGTGTGGTGTAAATATCACAGACGGTTTTTAATTACAAACCGTCTGTGATAGTTGATAATCACACTATCACAGACGGTTTTTAGTTAAAACCATATGTGATTATCAACTAGCACAGATGGTTTTTAGTTAAAAACCGTCTGTGCTATTCTCTTCTACCCCTAAATCTATTTATGTTTATTGGCTAGCCTCAGAAAATGCTAGCCATGCCCTCTAAAACAAGCAGATCAACATGTACATGTATACATCCAATTCACATCTCAATTCATTTCACAAACATAAAATATCCATTTCGCAAATCAATTAATTGAAATAAAATAAAATATCCATTAACAAATACACAATTACAATCAATGTCAATCTTATCCCAAACAAAAAATCATTGTACTTTGAGGAACTCTCCTCCTGATTTTATGACTCCAGCCATCAAAAAGTACGTGCACTCTCCTCGAATTTGTGTAAGTCCGGGCTTCCTTTGATGTTGTTCGTGAATAAGCACTGGCCGATGTTATATATCGTGCTTAATTATATATATGCATGTGATCAGGGCGACATGTGTGATGAAAATGCTAATACGGTGAAATTTGACTTTTGTCAAACCTAGAAGCTTTAAAAATTCTTAAAAATTACCATATGTAGTGGATGATATGTTCTACATGTCTAGAAAATTGATAAAAACCGATCACATTTGCGAAATACAAGAAAGAAAAAAATCTTACTGAAATAGTGAAACACTATTTGCTTTTCATCTCACAAATTGTATGGATTTTGATCGTGAAATTTTGCAGAGGTGTAGAACATATCATCCACTTCATGTGGTATTTTGTTGAGAGTTTTATGAAAATCTTCAAAGTTTGATGAAAATATTTTTTTCAGATTATCAGCGTATTTGTATTTTCACCCTACGCCCCCCGTGATCAATGTTGGTATTTAGGCATGCATTATTTGGATGCAATATATTTATATCCTTTTCCGTACTCCCGGGAATACATACTCATACTTGTAATATACTACTTAAACAAATATTTTATACCCATTTATCATTTTTGGTATACTTAAATACAAATTCTAAAATATTTCAAAAAAATTTCATCAAAACCTTTTATTTTTGCTATATACCCTTTTTATACATAAAAGGGTTATATACACAAATCACTCTATAAATAGTAAATTCTAGTGAAATTTTTCACAGAACTCACTTTGGAGTGTCTTATAATTATTATTAGAGTGTACTCAAATAGATAAAGGGGTATAATAACACCATTAAACTGGTATATGAGAACTGGGAGTATGTATTTCTAGGAGTATGGAATCATTTTCACACACACACACACACACACACACACACACACACACACACACACACACACACACACACATATATATCATATCTAGTGCTAATAGCTATTTCAGTGCTAATAGCGGCATCAACCGTCTGATCTAGATTGTATGGGTGGGAACCCCATCCCACTTAAACGCTTTTGCAGAAAACCCCCTACGCTTTGCACTCAAATGCCAAACATTGAACCCCCGAACTTTGCAATCCGGTTGAAATAACACCTTGGCCCAATTTCGTATATGGTATCGCCCACGTGGCATGACGAGTGAGTGGTTTTGCCGGGGCAAATTGGATCAATAACATATGGGGCTTATAAGGGCTTCTCTCCACTGTAGTTCCCATACTCTCTGTTTCGATTTGGGAGAAAAGGCTCTATGTCCCCACTTGTCATTCACTTAACTTGACTAGCATGTCATCCTACGTGGTTAAACTGTTCACTCTTCATGTCATGCAAACAACACAACCATTCGAAACC